>CM024622.1:41816947-42416947 GCA_014182585.1 Eucalyptus coolabah
CCACATGATGACTGGATATTTTTTGTCTTCATTTGTGAAAAAGCATGCTATATCCAAAAATATTTGTTGATATGTAGGCTCTAATTGGTTATAACTTATCATTAATGTTTTTTGGACTTTGTCAAAAGGACCTTCCTTTAACTGCTTCAACGTCTCATCCCACACTTCTCTTTTATCCGAATGCCCCAGATCATCGCCCAACTCAAAAGATGGGACCCTACCACCACAATGGCCAAAGGAAGCATGCCCACTGTATGAACAATTGCTTTTGAAGGATCCTCATATCCTTCTATAGCAAGTTCACTTCTAAATGCATGCTTATAAAACAAATCAAGTGCTAGATGAACTCTCATTCCAAGAACTTCGTAAGGCAAAATTCCTTTGGGTTGACCCACTTCAGTTTTCAGGATGCTTTTGTTTCTAGTTGTGATAATGATTCTGCTACCAGAACAAAACCAATCAGAATTTCCAGCTAGATATTCCAGTTGCTTTTTCTCATCTAGATCATCAAGCACAATGAGTACCTTTCTTTCACTAAACGCTGTTTTGATCAACCTGACCCCACCGTCAGCATTTTCAATTCGGTCAATAGCCATAGAACTGACAAAATCTGATAATAGCTTTTTCTGCAAGTTTAAAAGATCACCATGAGGCTGCAATGATGCTCGGACGTCTTCAAGGAAATAACAATAGTTTACAAAGTGAGAATTTAGTATGTTGAAGATGACTTTGGCAATAGTAGTTTTTCCAACACCACCTATGCCATGAATACCGACAAAACGGACATCATCAGAGCCAACATCCAACAAATTCATTATGTCTTGCACCTGAGCATTATCAATTACCACATTTTCAGTCAACATTCGTCGGGTATTAAGCTTGCGGGAAACATCTTTAACAATTGATTCGATTTCTTCTCCTTGGCTGCAGCAAAGCATGAAAATTTCGTTTCAGTCAAGGACATGATAGACTACAGGACTCTAGGGACATGTGGATTCATAACACAGCTATTTCAACAACTTAAGCAAATGTTAATCAACCATTGCAATCAATTGAACTGGAAATTTTTGGGTAAAAAAAAAGTTGGGTTTGACATGGTGTTTTGCTAGTCTGAGAAAAAGATCACCTTCATCCACACCTCATTTCCTTTATTAGGGTTCTCGAGCACAAGTTCAGTCTATATTCCATTGACCTCTAAAGAGCTACTAATTAATGAAAAGTGTTGGGTCTCGCTTTCATTAACTTGTAATGCAAATCTTAAACAAATGCCCCAATGCTTTATGTTCGGAAATTTTGGAGGACAAACTTTAACGCAATGAAATGTAAAGATTGTGCCAATTAACCATAAGAAGTTAAGGAAATTTACCGTTTGCCTATAAGTTCCCGTCCAATTTTACCTCCAACCTCGACAAGGGCACTTTTCCACCGCTCCAACTCATCCTTGCCAACCTTCGCCTCGTGCTTGCATATAGCTTCCTTGTAAAAATCATTTTTGAGCTTCACAGTATCAGCATTCACATCAAAGAAAATGGGGATGATCTCTTTCCTCCGGTCTGATTTCGAGGTGCATTCTACCATGCGGGTTACCTCACGGAGACACCATGAACTGGAAGCGAAGTTCTTAGAGAAGATGGGTATGTAGATCCGAGATTCATTCACTGCCTTCAAAACTTCACTGATTTCTCCACCAAATTCGAGTTCTTCACTGTCGAGGAAAACGCGGATCCCCACACGTACCATGCTGCGGTAAAGGTAATCAGTGAAGTTTAGGCGTACGTCGCTGCCCCTGAAACTCAAAAACACGTCGTACTTGAATTCTGGCTTAGTTCCCATGCTCAGGATTGCCTCCGAGCTCCCCTCCCTCTTCATTTTGGTCAATCGTCTCAGAACCCTGCCAACAATTATGGACTTCAATCTAACTGGGAAATAGGAATACCATCTAACAAGCGCAACCAATTGCATCAAACATTTATGCGGGCAAGTTTCCTTCTCGCCTCTCAACCTCTGTCAAGATAATGTATATAGCTCAGTAATCATTTAAATTTTCAAGTCAAGTAGATTACGGACGTACTTACAGTCTGCCTAGTGGACGGAGTTCAGAAGGTGATGCCTCGATGGAGTTGAATTTGCGGCCGATCCTCTACCCTGTATTTACCAACAAATCCCAAAACAACTAGCCTGATTTTTGGCTCTGCGATCGCTCTCGATACGAGGAAGTCAAGAACGCCGGGGCGATGGAGGTGAACTTCCGGGATAGAGAGGACCCGTAGTAGAAAGATCTGGCGTTCACCCTCTCTCCTCAAAACCGGTTCCTTCTCTCTGCGTTCGTCAGTCACCCGAACGATTTCTAGCGGGTTATGGAAAAAGGAATTGAATACCGCCTCCTCCACCTTCTGCCGTGTCTGCGTCCTCTTTTTGGGTACGTACCCCGCCTCTCTGTCTGTCTGTCTGTCTGTCTGTCTGTCTGTCTCTCCCTCCCTCCCTCCCTCCCTCCCTCTGGAAAGTAACCTAGAAATCGAAGGCGAGTTTCTGGGAAACGAAGCAACGTCGCCGAAGATCAGAACTTTGGACGTGCACAGAGACTAGGAGGAGTCCTGCTGGTGGAAAATTTAAAGCCCAGATTTTTCACGGTTTTCATCGTGACATGGCCAAAAAAGTACGAGCTAGAAGACAGAGAAGACGTGGGCACTAGGTTCCTCTTTGCAGCAAAAGAATAATGTGATTGGATATATTTTTTTTTTTTGTCGACTAATTGGAGATTGATTTTTAATTTTTTTTTAAATTTCCAATGAACACTTTACTTTTTCAATCTTGGGACCTGAAACTTCTACATTAGTCCATTGTTGACAAGTATATCTAAATATAATTTTTACCATATTTTAATATTTGAAAAAACATTTCGTTTTTTGGCGAGAGAGTAGAAAAGATGACTTTTGCCTTTTTAAGTCAAAATAAAACAGGATTAGGTGAGCTTTTTGTTTTTCAGCCACAAAGAGTTGAAAGAAAAACATAACCGCACCCTTTCTTTTGTAATCAACGTGGAATTGTAAGGAAAACATTCATAGTCATTATATTATTAAAAGTGTCAGAATAAAATTGATAACTTCATCTATAGTATTAAATATATCAAAGAGGTCCTGCTTGATCATAATTAGTTATTTCTTACCTAAAATATTCTTAACTAATTATTTCATAAATATTTTATCAATTGGAAAATGCCTAAAACGATAATGTTATTCCATCTTCCATGCATTTCAATTTTAACGACTGAATCGATTCTATCTTACCAACAACCTTGCTAAAGAAAGTTCAAACCATAAAGTAATTTTCTCTTTCCACATATATAGGATCAATTTCTTCGTGTTATGTCAGTAATTTCTTTTCATTAATTAAATAATCTAATGTTTCATAAAAGGAGAATTTTGTAAAATCTTTTAAATGACTAGATTTTCACACATGCATCGCACGTGCACTTTTGTTGTGTGCACTCTTTCTACAAATAATTCTAATCAAGATTGTGGAGTCCAATTTGTGGCCGATCCTTTTACGCTGCATTCACCAACAAATCCCAAAACAACCCGCATTTGAACCCCGGCGCGTGAAAAAGCTAATTGATTCTCGAGAACGGGGTGAGTTGGATCTTTTATTGCTCTGAGTATGAAGAAAACATCAAGAGTCCTGGGGAGTATTACGGTGATTTCTGGGAAAAGAGGAGCCGTAGAATAATAAGTCTAAGTTAGGTAATAAAATATGCAAATGACTAAAACCAGATGAAAAGAACGACTGAAATTAATGTTTGTAGTTGGGTATCGAAATGTTAAGAATTGATCCCATTACACTAGAAATTATTATATAAAGTCTAAAGTAAAGCATAATAATATTGGGGATATAAAGTGATGTTTCAAAAAGGGCCGATATAAATAGTGAGAATAACTTAATACAAGCATCCGTTTTAAGTTGAAAACTTTTAGAAAGAGTCAAAGATGGAGGGAAGATCAGCATCCACTAGATTTGTTCTCTACCCTGGACTGATCTACAGATTTATATGAGATTTGATTTGACACGGAAATTGAAGACTAAATTCAATGTAAAACTCAAGCCTTCCCTCATTAACTCTAGTAAAATGAAAAGGTAAAAGTAATTTCATTTTCATTTATTTTACAGTTTATTAATGCAACTATAATAATCTCTAAAGAAATACTTAACTATTAAATTAGGCTAGTGAGGCACCTGAATTAAGTATTGTGAAGCTCAAGCTCACCTAGATTTAAATAATTAACTTAGCTTTCCAAATAAACTTGTGATTCTCTACGCCGTTCAGCAGGTGATCAGAATTGGTAAATGGTTAGCAACATTTGACTTCCTAACAACGGTTCTTCAATTGCTACAGCTCCAAGTAGATCTGCCGTGTAATATAGAGTATGACAACCCTAGATCTTGAATCGGGATTGTTAAAACTCCACCGTAATATATAGTATCAACAGTTATTTAACCTGTAACGTGCTAGTAAACTACCCACACTTTGTGGAAATGTCGTTAGTTATTCGACTGTTCCAAAGTATAACATGTTACCAATGTTTACTAATGTCACTTAGCGGCATATTAAGGTTACCGACCTTTGTAGAAAAATACCAATTCTGATTTGATTCCGTTACTTTCATTTTATTGTTTCAAAATTAGCAACCGTTCCAAGACTTTGCAAATATTTGTTTGCTAAAACAACAATCGTATTGAAGCCATCAACCCTTATAGCAAATCACTAATATCAATTTAAGTGATTTAGCAATTATTCACGGATTAAGTTATCATCTAGTGTTTATTCAATTTAACAATTATTCACGGATTAAGCTATCAACCCTTATAGCAAATCACTAATATCAGTTGATTGAGTTATCAACGTTTATTCAATTGTTTCAAATTCACCACCTATTTTGAGAATTTACTGACATTTATTTGCGGATTTTTCTGCATGTTAAAGATATTAGAAAATTAGTAACTCTTACATGAGTCCACTTGCTAATAGTTATTTAATTGTTTCGAAGTACCAAATACTTCAATAATTTATCAAAACTTATTTTGGAGATCGCCAGTGATTTAAAGATGCCATTTCTATTTGACAATTGTATAACGCATTAATATTTCATCTCGATTAATATCTAGTTAAATATATTTAATAAGGCCTTACAAATTTTTAAGCTTGATAATTGTTTCCTCAGCGGTGTATTTGCGAAGAAACTTCTAAACATAACAAATAATGATAATAATCAGAGCAAGGGTGGTGAATTTGCATTGATAATCGACCAGAAGAAAAAGCCTATTTCTTCGGTTTCCCCAACCATCCCCACGTGTTTTTGAGTCTTACGAAGTCATCGGACCTTGTCTTGTGCTTCTCAAAGTGTTGCTTATTCCTCGGTAAAATCGATTCTTAAAGGGCTAAACAAAAGAGTTGAAAGAACAAAGAACACAACTAATTTGGCTCGTAATTCACGGTGTTACTGGCAATTTTAATTTGAGCAGTCCGTGGGGAAAGGAAAGAGCTATCTTATTGTAATCTATTTATTGAGTTTTCCGAGTAATTAATGTGATTGAATTTGGATGGCATTGGGGGCAGCAAATTATTTCAAAGGCCAAATGTCACAAAATACATTTGTTAAAGATTTTTCAAAATTTAGGACAATATACTCTTTATTTTGAATGTTAGACAACTGATCGTGTCGTGATAACAAGATCAACAAATATGCTCATACATATTGATTTATCAGTTTGTTTTTCTTTTAAAATATCCTCGTAATTTTTTCGGTCGAAAAAATTATCTTGTTTGAATCGTAGTTAGGGGGCCTTTTCAGCGAAAACACGCCCATATCGAAGGAGTGTAAACGATAATAGCTCATTTATTATTTTTCCATTTAGCATATGGGTTTGTGGAGATTCTTCTTTTTTCCACCTCACTAGCAAAAAAGGCACACACGGAGTGAGTGCGTACAAAACACGGAAAAGAACCTAACACGTTGAAAATGGATTTAGATGAATGCAATAGTACAAAAACAAATGGCAATGAGACAAAAGCAGGTTAGGCAAAGCTCTAGCTCCTAGCTTAGTAACCAACCGGCGGTGGTGTGCGATTTGGCCTGGGAGACCAAGTTATGTTTGGGTGCTGAACCTTATTTATTTATTTATTGCATGATGCAATAAAATAAACTGTGATTGGTATTTAAATAAGGGGTCTTAGTCAAGCATCCAATGTAAAATCTGCTTCTTCACTTTGGAGACCAGTTTGAACAATATCTCTAGCAGTATTCCAAAAGAATAAACAGCCTGAGACGGTGGTATATAGAAATTCTATATCAGCAAAATTGTATAATCAGTTGATAAGCAAGGAAAATTGTTCAGTTTGAAGAATTTGATAAGCTTAAATAAGAAAATGACAGGATTGATGCCGTTTTAGGTTCTCTTTAGATCATGATAAAAAATTAATTACAAAAAAAAAAAAATCCTTTGAAATATTGAACAATAACATCGAAGTAGTAAATTGTTTTTTCTTATCTAAGGTATGAGAAAGGTATAAAAATTTCATTCAACTTGAATTTGATTATAAGTAAACTTTTTAAGGCTTAATTTAAAAGTTATATTAAAAAGAAACTTTGAGCGTATAAATGAACATGCGAAACGTGAAGGACGTTCAAGCTTTCTCTCTTTGTATACCACATCATACTTCTAAAGATTAACAAATGTAAGGTGATATTCTTGATGGAATGGACGAAATGAGCTTCAAACATTAAATTTCTTTAAGTAATGCTGAAATCAACTATCAAAACGGATTGTCGTAAACTAGTAGACAATATTAGAGGTCTTGCGTTAAATAGAAAGAAGCACGAAGACAGGACAGGATTTTTCACGTAATAAGTTCACGAAAATGAAAATGAACTGGAATAACAGCCGGTCTTGATTCTAGTTAAGTGGAAAAGAGATATATGAAGTTTGTTCAGTTCATAAATCGAGTCATTTCAAAACAGTTAAACTCGAGTTGACCAAATTAATGATTATGGATTTTTGGTCATTTTTATGATATACATCTTGATTACTATAAAGAAGTAACCCAAACAAAATACAAACTTCAACCAATTCGTACGACCCGACCGAAAAAAAAAATCTGTACGATGATCGTTTTCGTTGGGCTGCCTTGTCGCAACCTGCACTACACCCCATGAAATCGAAGTTTTTTTTTTTTGTTGCACGGATCTGATGACCTCTTCTTTTGTGTATTTGAACAATAATTTCTATTTATGCCAGGGCTTTTTTTTTTTTTTTTTTTCGCCAGGGCTATTTTAGTCGTGCTACTTTGTACCAAAGCCTTCTAATACAACATTCTTCCTCATTTTGAAAAGTTGGGTCTATTACAACTGTAATGGAGAAAATAAAATATCCACCAAAAAATTAAGATGCGAATGAGAGCTAATTGCGACAAGATTTAGTGAAAGAAGATCGACCACGGCTTCTCAAGGACAGGTTATTTTTGGTTTTGTGATTGCTCTCAATATGAAAAGAACATAAAGAAACGTGGGGAGGACGACGGTGAATTTATGAGAAAGAGAGGAAGCACAGGAGTATATTAAAATAAAATGGAGGAACGAAGCAAGAGTGGGTAGTTCACATGCAAACCACTATGAGGGAAACAAGAATAATGTCGGTTGGACAGTTGGGTATTTGAAAAAAATAATGTTCTAGATTTTGTCGCGATATATTATAAATTGAATTTGTCGTATCCCCTGGTAAGTTTCTGCAAAGAGAGGACCAGCAGAATAGCAGGAGTAGGTCAGCTAATAAAATATGCAAAATTTTAAAGTTTCAAAGTGGATGCTTGGGGCAGTGGGGTTGGGAAGAGGTTGACTCCTTTGACAACACGCCATTGAGCGGGGTGGGAGATTGATAGTTGCAGATTCTCTTTCTGGAGAAATCTCTCATGTTTAAGACTAATCGTATATTACGAAAAACACGAAACTCATCCCAAGCTTGTCGATGTCAATTTTAAGCTTGCATCCTCACTCACTCTAGCTCTGCTCTATATAACCTCTTGGCGATGTCAATTTTAAACATCCTCTGGTCTCTAACCTCTCAAAGGAGTTGAATAAATATTTTGGAACTGAATCCGTACTTGTTTCTAAGTCCATAAGAAGTTGCTCTTGAACCTCCCCAACAAGTTAACCAAGTTATATCTGGTCCCAAACTATAGATAAAGCCCGTTTCTATCTGATTTCGGCTAAGCACAAAGAACCAAGTTACCTTAAACTTGCAAAAAGGAGAGAGTGTGGTGCTTGTGTTGATATGACCTGAGTGAGCGAGAGAAAAACTCATGAGTGTGCTGTGTCTGTTCGAATGAGTGAATTACATGTGTATGCTGCGTGAGTTTGATGCATAAGAATAAGAGAGCTGCTCTGTAACTTGTTCTCTTAGGAAATAGAAACAAAATTTTTTCATGTCGTGCCTATTAATGCTACACTTAATGAGTAGTATCAGAGCTTTTGGGTGCAGCAAGTGATATCAGAACGAAATGGTTGAGACCGTCCGTGTGTTATTAGACAGCTTATAAAGCCACCTACAACATTCAACGTTCATTTACTAAATCTAGAAAAAATTATAAGTGAAATAGGCATAGTTGATACAGAGAAAAAAAAGATTAAAGTGAAAGATACTGAATTCAGTATATATGCTTTGAGTTGTAACTTGTAAGAAATGCTGGATACGTTGCGAGACTAATCAAGAAAATACGCAAAACAGTGAGTTTGAGAAATATAGCTATTAGGTGCTTTAAGTTTAACAGCAAGAACAATATGATAACAATTCTTTGATGCAAACATTTTGGACAACACAAGATCAACTTAAGTGTCAACTTGTGAACATGTGCGTCAAAGCTGCACTACCATATTTATTTGTCTATACTTCTTGGATACTTCTCTGCTATACATGTTACAGCATATATTGTTTGCGACCGCCATTTTCATTTTTCTTTTTCAACTTTCAAGCTATACAATGAACTTTCATCATCCGTGCATGTCGCATGATCTCTACTAAGAAACCTGGTCAAGAATTAAAGGAAAAAATACCCAGGAGGAGAGAAAGCTTGCAAGAGAGAAAGCTATAAAATGATCTTTCTTACCGAGGAAATTACTCATTGGTTTTTCGATTGATTATTAGCTCATATATGAACACCATTAGTTGTGCAATGTTTGACCAAAAAATGTAAACAAAAGAGGGTTAAAGTCAGGTTGGATCGAGAAGAGAGAAAACTAATCTGGAATCTCCACAATCATATCTACGAGGTGCACAGATACAGATATATAGAAACATTGGACGTTCGAGTAAAATAAGAGGAAAAAACAAAAATGGGTTTGGTCAATATGAATAATCTAGTGTGATTGTTTGGAAGTTTCCAAGGTTTTACTAAAAATAAGAGGAAAAAAAGGGTTTGGTTAATAATGTCTTTAGGCAATAATTTTCTCTGAGGGCTCATTTGCATTATACATGAGTTGACATCATGAACGATGAATAGTGATTTTCCCTAACATATACTTTTGCATTTGATTGCTTGGTCAATTCTACGGTGTGCCGTGGCCATTAAAATTGAAAATCATTCATAGACCCGGTGACCTTTTAATCTCCATAAATAGATTTTCATACTTGATATCTTAAGGAGTTTGTTGTCAAACAAATCGTGATTACTACAGTTTTCCGAAAATAATTGCTACTTAATTAGTTAAAGCAATTGACTTCGATTTTACCTTCGCATATTAAAGCTTAATCATTTGTTCACTGACACGAAATTATTTGGTTTTGTCCAAATATTTGCTAGCATAGTTTATTGTCTTGGGTGATTATCCATAAGGGGTCGTCCACCACGGATCGAATGATGCCTATTGGATCCCATTTGTGTATTTTGTAATGCTGCTAAAACATCCAAGGATTTTTTTCTTTCAGTTTCAGCTTTTCGAAGGAAGTATGCAAGTAGATTTTGCAGCCTGAGAACTTCTAAACAAGTACTTTCTTGGAAGGAAGAACTACTCACCGCTTGAAATGAAAGTGCTTATCCTATTACTTCTGAAACTTGCTTGGAATTAATACATAGTTGTGTCATGTTTGGATAGGTAGGAATAAGAAACCATGGTAACTCTATTATAGTTCCTAACCGTGAGTGACATTTTCTGTTTCATGATAAGAGATGTTAGCTGTAAATTAATGAGTAGATATTTTTAAGAAACTGTTTAGTAATTTCCTGAAAATACTATGCGTCGGATGGATGTTTGATGCATGATATGGTTCATGGTGCTTAATAACTTGATCCACCTAAAATATTTTTGGGGATTTACCCATTTTCTGTAAATAAAGCCCATTATTGTGCCCAATATATATATATATATATATATGTTCGTTAAATTTAATATGAATTGCTTTGATTGTTCTTCTGGCAAGTTACTATTTGACCCTTAAATGAGGTCCCCTGCCAAGGATTGGTCATAGTTTCCACAGTTTAGGTTCCGTTTTCTTTGTTTTTTTTAAAACCATGGGGAGAAAAAGAATAATAGTAATACTTACCCAAAAAAAAAAAATGAATAATAGTAATTGGGCAGTTGGGTAATTGAAAAAGTGTTTAGGAGTTTGTCGTGTTACACTGCAAAATGCATTTTCAGAATATCCTGGTAAGTGTTTTTGAAGCAACTGCTGAGTGTCTTGTATCTGTATGGATGAGTACACTCCATGCCTCTGTAAGAGAGCTGGTCTGTATGTAATTTGGTATCTTGAGAAATAAAGTAAAACCTCCTTGCTCTTGTGCCCATCAATTCTGCACTCAATAAGTAGTATCAGAACTTTTCCAATACAACAAGTGAGAGAAGAACCAGAAGGTCGATTATTCTGCATGTTATTAGAGGTGCATGTAAAGCTGTCTACAACATTCAATTATCCACTTAAGAAATCTGGAGAAATAATTATCTTTTCAAACGAAATAGGCATACAGTGGATACAGAAAAAAAAAAAAGATGCAAGTGAAAGATACTTAAATCAGTATATTGCTTTGAGTCGTAGCTTGTAACTCGTAAGGCATGCCACATACATTGCGAGACTAATCAAGAAAATATGCAGGATAGTGAATTTATGAAATAATGGTATCAGGTGTTTTAATTAGAACAACTAGTGTAATATGATAAGATTTGTCGATGCAAATTTGGACAGCTCAAGTGTCAACACTTTTATGAACATGTATGTCGAATGGTCTCTAACAAAGAAAACTCGATCTGAAATTGGAGGAACATGCAGGAGGCAAGAAAGCTTGCAGGAGATGGGCAAAAGACGACGAGAAATACTGTCTTACCGAGGAAAATATTCATTGTTTTTTGATTGATTATTGACTCAAATATGAACATCATTAATTGTGCCATTGTTGACCAGCGGGTTCAAGTCAAAGCTGGATGGCGGAGAAAGAAAGAATCTGGACTCTCCAAAATCAGATCTAGTAGGTGGACAAATATAGCTATATAGAAACATAGGCTGTTTGAGTAAAATAAGAGGAAAATACAAAATTGGGTTCGGAATTCTGGTAATTAATACGAGTTATTTAATGTGTTTGTTGGAGATTTTTCAAGCTTTTAGTAAAATAAGAGGAACAAACAAAAATGGGTTTGGTTGACAAGTTTATAGGCAATAATTTTCTGTTAGGACCCACGAGCGTTTATAGTGCATTAATTTCGTGATACCTGAGTCTTTTAAAATGGATGAGGTAATCTACCTTGAAATTGACATCATGGATGACGCATAATATTTCTGTGACATTCTGAAATTCGACCCCGTTTCAATAAAGTGAAATGGCATTTCGTCGACGTATTTATGGTCATTTTTCTCGGAGCTGATCACTCACGAGTTAACTAACTTATTGGGTGAAGCCGTTAAGGGATGTATCTCGCAAGTAAAATCCCTAAAAGCTACCTAATTAGTTGGATTGGGCTAAAATCACGTCTAATCGATTCTAACCATGAAATTTAAATTAGTTTCGAGAATCGAATATTTGAGCATGTCACAATTCATTTTTAGGACCGTCTCATTGTTCGTCAAATTATTAACGAGTCCGAAATTTCAAGAAAGAAATTATCGGAGGAAAAATTAAAGACCGGAAGAAATTAAAAAGTGAAAGAGAAATGGAAAATAATAATAGTAATAATAATAAATAAATATCTTATTATTTTTATTATTTTCTTTTTTTCTTTCTCTCTCTCCCTTTCTTTTCTCTCTCTTCTCTCCTCTCCCCTCCCCCTCGTGCGAGAAACCTCCCCCCACCGGCTGACTTGCCGTTTCCCACTTTGCCTTCTCTCTCTCTTTCTTTTTTGACTAGTCAAACTCTTATCTTCTTCTTCTTCTTCTTCTTCTTCTTCTTCTTCTCTCTCTCTCTCTCTCTCTCTCTCTCTCTCGATACTCTCTCTGCCCGTGCAAACCCGCAAACAGAAACAAAAGTAGAAGTTGAAGAAGAACGGAAGTAGCAGCTCGCCGAGACAGCAATAGGCCATCGTCGCCGTCCATCCCGCCCCGCATCCGCCGCTCGTTGTGCGGTTCGCCAGCCCCCGTCCCCTCATGCCCAAGCATCCCTCGTGCGACTTTCACCCCCGCCCAGCTCGGCCCGACACCTCTAGCCGCCGCCCGCCTCCTCTCGACGCCATCCTAACCTCCACGGCGTCCCTCTCACCCTCCACCGACCTTCCCTCGCCATTTTGGCCACCAGAATAGCTCTAGCTAGCCCAAGTCCGCAACGCACGGAGTGGGTTTCCAGCCCCCTTTGAGCTCACTTTTGGGCTGTTTCCGGGCCCCAAACTCGAGACTCACTTTAGGGTTTATTGTTCCTCGCGTCGTCCTCGTCGTATTGATCCGATTTGCGCGCAATTCCGGTGAGTAATCTCACTAATCCTTGCTTAGTGAGCTAATGACACTTAATGATTGTTTAGTTTTATTTAATTAGGTTTAGGTGGTTAGATTAGTGTTTATTAGTTAATTGTGATGCAAATTAGACAAATTGAATGCGTATTTAGCAAGTAGACATGGTCTATTATTTATTTAGGGTAGCTCGGGATTTTTCCAACCCTTTATCAGGCTTCAATTTGACAATTCAGGCCTAAGTGGAATTTTTGGTATTTAAATATTATTTTTCAGAATTAAATTAATTAATTAATTAATTAATTTCCAAAAAATTCAACTGGGATGGCCAGTGACCGGAATATTATGCTGATGACTGTGGTGAAGTTTGTTTATTTAATTGGGCTTTATTTTGAGCTAAATTGAATTTTTAATATTAATTATTTAATTTTCGAAATTATTTATTTATTTATTTATTTTTCGGAAATTAAGGTTGAGATGGCCGACGACCGAAATCTCGTGTTGATTGTTGTGGCGTAGTCCATTTATTTATTTGAGCTCTACGTTGCATGGAATTAAATAAATTGTGATATTTTAGGGATTTACCCTAAATTGATTGGAATTGATTGAGATTGAATTTTTTATTGGTAAATGGCCAAGTATGTTTATTCAGCATTTAAAATACTTTGTTGAGTTGTAAAGTGAGTAAAATGGTGAGAGTGAATCGGAAGTACTTTGGGCTTGAATCGATCAAACACGGTGTATGGACCTACGTGGTTTGGTGATTGGGATATCACCTAGGCGAAAAACAAATGTCTTAAAGAAAGCACACACCGGTCTAGTACATATCCCATCAGGGACATACGTGGTTCAGTGATTTGGGATATCACTGGTGAAAACAGTGTCTTAAATAACGCACGTAGCTATCTATTGAATACATGATTATAGGCATATGTAGTTCGGTGATTAAGGACATCACTGGCGAAAACGGCGCCTTAAAGAACGCACGCAATTGTCTATTGAACAAATCATTGTAGGCATGTGTGGTTCTGTGATTTGGGATATCACTAGCGAAAACGACGCCTTAAAGAACGCACGCAATTGTCTAGTGGATACGTCACTTTGGCGAACCTGACGCCCGAGAGCATTGATGTGGCTCGTGACCGAGTGCCCGATGCGAGGTTATATGGTGTGGAATCAATGACCTAGAATGGTCCGCCTGACATGTAATCGACTAATTCGATTGATCAATGATTTGATCAGATTGTCGTGATTTGATTGATTGTTTGTTATGATTTATGAAGCGTTCGTATATAACCTTGAATTGCAAGTTGAGACTGAGGCCAAGGTAAGTCCTCTGACTCGTGCTGTGCTTAGGCAACCGAGTAGTGTATTGATTCCCTAATTGAGTCTTAGTGAGGTAGAACTCATTGAGACGTAGTCTCATTTCGATTGTGGGACAACATTTTAGGACCTCGATGAGGAGCTGAGGAGGAGGAATCTGAGAAGGAAAACTCTGAGGTGAAACCTGAGGAGAAGGATTTTTGGAAAAAGAAGATAATACCGAGAGGGATCTTGAGTATGACCTGAATGGACTGAGATTCCATCTTCTTTTGTGAACTCCATTTTGATGTGAATAGAGTTAGAGTAAAAAGTTGTGAATAGTTGTGAAATACTCTAGTTTGTGTTTTGTATAAAAGTTTGGTTATAAGTTTCAATATGAAAAATATGGCCATGCTTATCTATCCCATTGTTTTATTATCTAGGGATTATAACGGCTTCCGCATATGCTTAATAAAAGAAAGGGTCGGCGATATATAGTCCTGGGATATCGCATTATAAAATCGACCAAATAGAAGGATGCGCGCATGCCCGAGGATCGGGGCGTGACAATTTCCCACTGCATGCACTTTTGTATATAATTACTTAGTCAATTCTGCGATGTACCATGGCCATCAAAAGCATAAATCATTCCTCGATCTTATCAACTTTCGATCTTGGTACATAGACTTTCACCTCGACTATCTTAACGAGTTTGTTGTCAAACAAATCATAATTACTAGAGTTTTCCCTAAATTATTACTGCTTAAATTATTACCATTTTCAAGTTCTAGTAAGAGTTCTTCTTAAGCAATCCTTAATAAATCACCAATTGTGCATGCAATCGAGTGATTAGTGATGTAATCAAGCTATAAACAATTTTGTTTCAAGTCTGTAACAAACATGTGTGAGGGGATTAAATGCATGAGTTAGGTTGGACGCTTCACATTGTTGATCAACATTGCATGTCTTGACAATTTTAGTATAAAAAAGTTTAATAAAGTTTAGAGAAGCCTATCAAATAAAGTATTATTAAGTTTGAGCTTAGTCCATTCCATAATTAGGTGCCCTAAACTGGAGCCTTTCATATTCAATTCTAACCTATTTGAAATAGGAGTTCCATGTCTTAGTGTCCACTGTTTTTGTTCTCGGGCCGCATTCAGCCCAAAGCTATAGGTGCTACTCACACCTGCCCTCCTCTTTCTAAGCGGTTTCTGATATTGAACTGTGGGTGCTTTATGTCATGCCTCGATCCTCAAGTGTGTGCCCATCCTTCAGCTTGATCGATTTTAAAAGTGATATCCCAAGACATATCGCCGACCCTTTTTTTTTTTAATTTTAATAAGCACATGTGGAAACAATTAAAAATCTCTAGATAATAAAACAATGGGATATAAAAGCATGATCATATTTTTCATATTGAAATTCACAACCATACTTTTATACAAACACACTTCATAGTATATCTTACAATACTATTCACAAAGGTCTGGTCTCACACCTATCCACATATACACAGGATTCACAAAAAGGGGATGGGATCTCAATCCTCATCCGAGTCGTACTCGGGATCATCCTAATCTTCCTCTGATTCCTTTGAATCAAGCTCATTCTCTTCTAGCTCCTCCCACTCTTGATCCTCCTCTGGTCCTTCCTCCTCCTGCTCCACGATCTCACCTTCCTCTTTGCTCCAGTTGGCATCCTCAACAAAGTGTATACTAGGAAGTTAGCTCACTCCCAAGTGCGAGATCCCTAGCATCATCTACTACCCCATCCTTGGGATTAGCAATCTATTCTCCAAATGCTTCCTCTAGGACATATTGTGGTGCATCCTCTTCCGAGATGGGACCCTCTCTTTATCCATCAAAAAAGTAACGATACCACAATTGATACTCATGGGGTACCAAATCATCTTTTCCGACGTCAATTCAAACGGTGGATTTTATCGGGACGTACTCTAGTTCTTCTAAGTTAGGGTGGATATGGAATGGGTCGCCTCCTCTAAAATGCTCTCGGAATACCAAACTGCTCAAGAGGAGAGGGAGGTGGAGGTACCGGTGCTGCCATCTAAGGACCTGAATTTAGTTATTCAATAACCAATGAGACTACGTCTCAGCGAGTTTTACTCTCTTAAGACTCGATTAGGAAACCAATACAATTTATGGTTGCCTAAGCATAGCACGAGTCAAAGGACTTATCTTGGCCTTAGTCCCAACCTGCAATTCAAGGTTATTCACAGATGCCTTATATCACATCAATCAATCAATCACGACAACAAATTAAAACATTGATCAATCGACTCAGTTGATTACGTGTCAATTCGACCTTTTCCCAGTTACTTGATGGATATCATGCATTTTCCCATGATGGAACACTCAGCCATCAGACCTACGTGCATTCTCCAAGATGACTTTCCTCCTCACCGAGCCACGTATTATGGTACTCATATTTAGTCACCGAGTCACGTACATTCTCTGAGGCGATATATCTAATCATCCAGCCCCGTGCATTCTTCGAGGTGACATACCAATCATCGAACCACGTGCATTCTCCAAGGTGATATACCAAATCACCAAGCCACATGTATTCTCCGAGATGCCATACTAATCACCGAGCCACGTGCCTTTCATAATGATTCATCCAATTTCTAAAATAATTACCCACAACTACAATTCGTACTCAATTGCCCAAAATCAATCAATTTAGGAATAAATCCTAAAATTCCACAATTTCAACACAACATAGAGCTCAAATAAATAAACGGACTGCACCACGATAATTAGCATAAAATTTCAATTGTCGGCTATCCCAACCTAATTTCCTGAAAATAATTAATTAAGTAATTAATTAAATACAAAATTTAATTAATAAATACTAATAAATCCATTTTAGGCCCGTAATGCCTGATTGGACACTAAAACGGATTGGGAAAATCCTGAGAGACATTCAATAAATAATATAGACTATTCTCTAGCTAATTGCACTAACCATTTGCTTAACATGCATCATTAAGTCTCTAATTTAATCATTCTAAACTAATCTAATCACATAATCCTACTTAATTAATACTAATCAATCCTTAAGCATCATTCGTCTACTAAGTGATGATTAGTAAGCTAAACCCAACCGTTTAACAATCTGCTCAGATTGAATCGTCGGAAACATCACAAGGGACGTTTTCTCCAAAGTGGGCCTAGGGTTCGGGACTCGGAAACACCTCAAAATGGCTGGGGAAGATGCCGAAACCCACAAAAATGCTTGTTGATCTTGGCTGGAAATGACTGCAAAACAGAAGAATACAACCTCAGCTAAGGCGAAAAGGCTCGGGGGAAGCAACGAGGATGATCTTAGGTTCAAACCGGCGGCTCGGGAGGCTTCCTCAGCCACTTGCAATGCTAAACAAAGGCTGGAATGGCTGGACGAGAGGGCTGGATGAGCATGGCTGGGCGGAGAGGGGCGGATGGCACACGGGTGAGGCAAACGGCGGCGAGTGGCGTGACTCCGGTGGTTTGGCAACAATGGCGGCGGCAACAGCGACTCACGGCTCTAGGCGACGTGTGGCTTCTCCTCTACAGTTTTTGGGTTTTGAAAGGCACAAACAAGGAGAAGAAAGAAGCTGGTCGCACAGCTAGAGGAAGAGGGTGAGGGAGAGAGAGAGATGGAGGGTCCCCTTGGCCTTATTTTCCACACCTTTGTCCATTTCTTTGCTTGTCCATGAAGCCAGCATCCCTTGGCTATAATTGAGGCCACACATGCACTCCATACAACCCTTGGAATGGTGCATTTGGCTAGGGGGAAGGTGGAGCTACAAATTTTGAGAGAAATGGCTTCAATTGGTTACTTGGTCCACTTCAATTCCACCTCAATTGATCCTCCTAAATTCAATTGGTACCTCAATGCCTCAATTGAAATTTTCCTCACTCAAGGATCCATCTTGCCTCCCAATTTTGCAACCAAAATAATCATCAGCCTTATTTGCACAAAAACGGCTCTAAACCGACTTTTTCCCAAAAAGTCTCAATTGTCAGAAAAATCTTCTGAGATTGAGTCGTGGGTCCTAGAATTTATTGTGACATCACAGAATCTTTAATTTTTAAAATCGGACTCAAATTGGCGGTTAATTTTCATTTGACGCATTTTTAGCATGACCTAAGCTACCGGGTAGTTTTAGAACTTTTAGGGCGAATGACCTATGGTTGATTTTCTTCGAGCCACACCGAACCCACTCAACACATTGACGACTCTTGGTTGTTATGAAAATATTGAGGATTCAAATATTGATAGAAGGTACCAAAACGACAAGTAAAATCAAATTAGTGTCGGTCGATGAGAATTTTCAATTTAGTGGAATCACCAATGATCGGCCACACATCTCATCTCTAATCTCAATTCGATTTTTAACTGTGTCATACTTACGTCTAAAGATGAGTACGGTCAAAAAGTCGATTCTTGGTCGAATTCTCAAGTCTAATGCCTTAAAATTCCTTAATGGCTTATCTAGATACTCTAGTTATCTCGAGAGTGATCAACTCTGATAATAGCCCTATAGGCACGTCGATGAAATGCCTGATTAATTTAGTAGAAAACAAAGTTAAAAATCTGGGATGTCACAATTCTTCCCCTCTTATAAAAATTTTGTCTTCGAAATTTAAACCTTACACACTTTCACCAAAAAGGTGGGAGTACAACTGTCTCATCGACTCCTCAGTCTCCCATGTCGCTCCTTCAATACCGTGGTATTACTAGACCACTTTGACCAACGGAATGGTCTTTGTACGTAGAACTTGCTCTTTGTGATCCACTATCTGAACCGGGCTTTCAACGTATGACACATGGTCATCCACGTCCAATTCATCGAAATTGAGAACGTGGGTCAAGTTAGGCTCATACTTCCTTAACATCGACACATGAAAGACGTCGTGCACTTGCGCCAATCTCGGCGGCGATGCAAGATGATACTCTAGGTTCCCGATTCTCTCAAGAATCTTAAATGAACCTACGTACCTCAAACTAAGTTTTCCTTTTTTTCCAAAGTGCGAAGTTCCCCTCATTGGTGGCACTTTCAAAAAGACGTGGTCACCAACTTGGAATTCCATAAGCCTCGGCACTTATCTACGTAACTTTTCTGTCTACCCCGAGCGGTCTTTAATCCGCCTCTAATTATTGCCACGACATCCACTTACCGTTGGATCAACTTTGGGCCTGTAATCTTTCTTTCTCCAACTTCGTCCTAACACACCGGTATCCCGCACCCTCCGCCAACAATACTTCAAATGGAGCCATTTGGATGCTCTGTTGATAACTGTTGTTGTAGGCAAATTCCACCAGGTGAAGTTGATCTTCCTAACTTCCCTTGAAGTCTAGTACACAAGCTCTCAACATGTCCTCGAGAGTCTGAATTGTCCTCTCAGACTGGCCATCCGTCTGAGGATAATATGCCGTGCTATACTTAAGCTTTGTACCTAGAGCACTTTGCAAGCTTTTCCAAAAAGCAGCAATAAATCTTGGGTTTCTATTTGATATTATCGTAACCGGCACTCCATGCATTCGAACCACTTGGTGCACGTACAGGTCTGCATGTCTATCCAGGCTGAGGTCCTTTCGAACTACAATAAAGTGAGCCAACTTTGTTAATCTATCGACTACCACCCAAATTTAATCATTTCCTCTCTTACTCCTTAGTAGTCCTGTCATGAAGTCCGTCGTGATATGTTCCCATTTCCATTCTAGGACGCGAGAGGTTGCAAAGTCCTCTCGGCTTGCAATGCTAGGCTTTTACCCGTTGACATGTCAAACACTTGGCGACATGCTTGGCGATATCTACCTTCATACTTGACCACCAATGGTGTTGACGCAAATTTTGATACATCTTAGTACTTCCGAGAATGAATGCTGTAATCGCTACGATGTGCTTGATATAAAATATTTTCTCTAAGTTCCACATCATCGAGTACAACCAATCGTCCTTGAAACTTTAGTGTTCCATCATCATAGATCTGAAAATCAGCCTTTCTTTTCTTAGTGTCCTCTTGAAGAATTTTCTGTACATCTGGATCCGTCAATTAGAGTGTCTTGATTATGATATAAACATCTGGTTCAATTCGAGGGTGGCCATAAGACTCGAGAGGTGGCTTATCTCAAACTTGAATACCGAATCTCGAACTCTCTCAATTAGGTTCCACTCCTTTATCAATATATGATCAACTGAGACTTCCGACTCAAAGTATCGGCGACCTTATTCGCTTTTCTTGCGTGATATAAAATATTACAGTCGTAGTCCTTCAGCAATTCCATCCATCTGCGTTATCTCATGTTCAACTCCCTCTAAGAGAAGAGGTACTTGAGGCTTTGATGGTCCATGAAGATTTGAAATTTTTCTCCACATAAATAATGCCTCAAAATTTTTGGGGCAAAAATAATTGCTGTGAGCTCTAAGTCATGCATAGGGTTGTTATGTTCATGAGGCCTCAACTAGCGAGAAGCGTATGCAACAACCCTACCATGTTACATCAACACGCACCCAGTCCTTTGAATGACACATCACTATATATCTCGAATCCTTCAGACCCAATGGAATCATCGATACAGTATGCAAAGGTAGTCGGCTTTTCCTTAAGCTCTTGGAAATTACGCCGCACTTATCCGTCCACACGAATTTCTCCTTTCTGCAAGAGTTTTGTTAGAGGTGATGCTAATAATAAGAAACCTTCCGCAAACTGTTTATAATAACTTGCCAAACCCAGAAAACTTCGATCTCTCGTCACCGTGTCGGTCTTGGCCAATTGATCACGACTTCTATCTTGCTTGGGTCGACAGAGGTTCCTTCTTCAGAAATCACATGACCTAAAAATGCAACATGAGTTAACCAAAACTCACATTTGCTAAACTTAGCATACAATTAATGAGTCCTTAAGGTTTGAAGCACTAATCTCGGATGATTTTCATGCTCTTCATCACTTCTCGAATACACCAAGATATTATCGATGAATACGATTACAAACTGATCTAGATATTTCTTGAATACTCTATTCATCAAATCCATAAAGGTAGCTGGAGCATTTGTCAACTTGAATGGCATCACCGTGAACTCATACTTGACCATACCGAGTACGAAACGCTGACTTAGGAATGTCCACTTTCCTAATCCTCGCTAATGATATCCTGTCCTTAAATCGATCTTTGAGAATATTGACGCTCCTTGCAATTGATCGAACATATCGTCTGTCCTGGGAGTGGATACTTATTCTTGATCGTTACTCGATTGAGTTGTGGGTAGTCGATGCACAGGCGCAACGAACCATCTTTCTTCTTAATAAACAGGACTGGTGTTCCCCAAGGTGATGCACTAGGATGAATAAATCTTTTATCTAATAACTCTTGCATTTGCACCTTCAGTTCTTTCAACTCAAATAACGCCATCCAATAAGAAGCCTTAGAGATTGGCTTTGTCCTCGGGGGCTAGTTCAATCACAAATTCAATCTCTCTTTCCGCAAGAATCCCGGCAATTCCTTTGGAAAGACATCTGGAAATTCTTGCACGACTGAAATGTCTTCCATTTTCAGTTCCTCAACTATCGTATCCACAATAGTTGCCAGTACCCGTGGCAACCCTTGTCTAACAAAACGAGTTGCCTCGGCAACAAGATCAAGGCAATCGAGGGTCCTCCTCGATTCCAACAAACTCGAAGCTCTCACCCTCTAATGGGTTAAACTAAATCGCCTTGCGATAGCATTCCATTTTAGCTCGTTGCTTGGTGAGCCAGTCCATGCCAATTATTAAATCGAAATCATACATGGTTAGGATTAACGAGATCAATTTTCCCCACTCGCTCACCAATCTCTAACTTGCAACCAAAACAACCCAAAGCAGCAATTACTTTATCCTTCAATGGTGTAGATATGTAAATTGCCGACTCCAATAAGATAGTTATATTTTATCAAATAGGTACTCATGTAATAGGATCCCCTTTCGTTATTACATGAAGGTACTAGACCCATAGTGACATACGAAATATGGGACAGTTGAGGCTTTGATGGAGTAATGAAAGTGCGAATATAAATGCGATGAAATACAGATTGCATTGGACTTAGAGGAAATGAAATATATTTATTGGAAATTACATGAAAAGTAAATGCTTATGAATGCAAGGAATTGAAATTATGTATAAATTATATAAATGCAAAGGCCTGGTCTGCGCTTGTCCTAGAGCATGACGTGGCTTCACAGAGAAGTTGGTAGCTACACCATAGAGTTGACCAATTGCGCACGCCAACGCGCGAGTTTCTACGTGATTAGATTTTATGCAAAACTTTCTTATTTATATTAGATAGTGTTTGCATTTTGGAAAACTAATTATTTCACTCGTAGATCTTCTGTGCAGCCTGTAAATGTGAACTTTTCAATGACTTCTCCATGTTTTATATAAGTTCATACATAAATATGGTATATATATTTATTATACTGTTGGCTATGTATTTGTTGAGTGCATTTTTTTCCTATGGTAAGAGGAAAAAGAAGAATGGCTTGAAAATAAAATAGTAGAACCAACGTTGGAGCTTAATGATCTAGAACTTCAAGAAGTACATAAAAAAATGTAGGAAAAACCATGTCCTTATTATTGTTTAGTGTGGAGTGATGTAGTTTTCTGGATACTTGTTTTGTACTTTGCCTTGAGATTTGGTTATTGACGGAATAAAATGACACGTAAGTTAGCGTTATTCCTCACATGTTGTATTTTGTGTATGCATCTTATTCCAAGTGGGAGTTCTAAGGTTGTTAGAATTTATAGGAATTCTCACCTAGAACTAAAAGCTCTGTGCAAGGGTACTATATTTATAATTGCAAAGGTGTTAGGACCATTAACAAAGATTGGAATAACAATGATATTTGACTTTGTGCCTTACACAGAGCTTTTATAACTGAAGCTTGCATGCATACAGAATAAGTCTATTCTGCAAGATATTAATAGTTACTTAAATGTATCTGAGCTATGCTAACTTATCATGGCTCTGAGCTATGCTAACTTATCGTGGCTATTGGAATTATGGTTTCCATTCAATTAAGATTATTCTTATTAGATAAGAATTAATAGAATATTTTCATCATATTGCAATTGAGAGACTCAAGGAAAGTGTGACATCCTAATTTTCAACCATGTTTTCAATAAAATAAAATGGGCTTTTCATCGACGCGCCTATGGCCTTTTTCTCTGAGTTAGCCACTCATAAGATAACTAATCTATCGGTGAAGTCGTTAAGGAATCTAAATGTGACAAACTTGAGAATTCGACCCGAAGTCGAATGCTCGACCATGCTAATCTGTAAGGCTTAATACAACACCGGCAAAATTGATTAGAGACCGGAGATAGGTCGTTTCAATAGAGGCATGTAATTAAAGTGTAGATGATTTCACCTAATTGCAAAACTCTCGTCGAACGGTACTAAACCGATTTTTTTTTTTTTATCGTTTCTATCCTGTGTTTTTTTTAATTGAAATTTCGAGAATTTTCACAACAACCGAGAGTCACCAATGAGTCGAAGATGTACAATGTGGTTGGAAAATAATCGATCACGGGTCAAATGCGTTAAAAATTTCTAAAAGCTATCCGGTAGGTTAGATCACGCTAAAATCACATTCGGTTGAAATAAACCATGAAATTAAACTCGATTTCAGAAATTAAAAATTCTATCATGTCACGATTTATTTTAGGAGTGTCGACTCATCCTTCGAAAAATTTTCGACAAGTTCAAATTTTTGGCGAAAAATTCAAGTTTGGCGGATTTAGACCAGGAAATTCGGATGGTCATTTTTTAGGGCGCTTCTAGCATCCAAGATGGATCAAGTTATGAGGAAAATTATGGAATTTGATGTGAACTTCCTCCTTAGCATTTTGGCCATCAATTTGAGGCCAATTGAAAGTGGAATTGAATTAAATTGAAGGGAATTTTGTGAAATTCGTAGCCATAGGGGGTGGAACATTTTGGACACCTAGAGTGGCTTCTTGGAGAAGTTTTGGAGAGGATAAGGCAGCTGGTCTCAGCTAAGGACTTTGGGGGCATGATACCCAAGTGTTTGAGATATTATATGTTGACTTTGGAGACTTTGGGGGCATGATACTCAAGTATATCTAAATATACTTTTACCATATTTTAATATTTGAAGAAACATTTCGTTTTCATAGTGTTATTGCTCAATTGAAACTGCAATGGCTTGGGACTCACCATACATAACTTAAAGTATAGTTTAATGTAAATAGGGCCTTCACCATTTGAATTTCATGCTGCAATCGCACTTGAGATGCTAATTTGCCTCATGTTTTGGATCACATGGATTTCGTTATTTCCACATCAATTACCATGCCTTTTAAGGAAAAAACACAATACTATGATCACATTGAATAGTTTCCCAATATTGCGGAAACGTAAACAAACAAAACGAGTTGAGTATGAAATATATTACAAAAATAAAACCAGAAAAATTATGCAGTTCAATGGTGTGCCCACTCTACATAAGAGATCGACAAGATAGTCCTTCTATAATCAGGAGAAATGAGATCACAATCATGCAATCATACTCATTCACAAATAGTTTTCAATCCTAAATTAAGCCGGAGGCTACAAAATCAATAAAAACAAAGGAATTTTCTCACTCTATGACTGCTCTTAATGTTCTTTGTGTCTAACTATAATGTGCATTGAAATCTGGTGGGCCAAGGGAGAGGGGTAGCTAGTAGCACCTTCGGCCCATAGGATCTTTCCAAAGCTTAGGTTCGGGCAATTTATAAGATTAGGATACAATTATAAATTTATATACTAGATTAGAGTCGCCACCAATTAATTTGGATAAACCTAGGTCGTTTGGAAACCTAAAGGGCCAAATGACAATGGAAATGATAACTAATTATGTTCATTTGCAAAAGAGTCAGCCAAACAAAAACTTGAAATCTTAGATTTGGAGGTTCAGTTATGCGTTGGATGGATCAACATCCCACAACACCCTTTTATCACTCATTCACAAATAGTTCCCAATCCTAAATTAAACCTGAGCCTACAAAATCAATCAAAACAAAGGAATTTTCTCACTCTTAACTTTCTTGTATGACTATTCTTAAGGATCTCTGTGTCTCGTAAATTATTTTGCGCCTTTAAATCTGGTGGGCCAGGGAGAGGGGTAGTTAGTACTGCCTTCGGCCCATGGGATCTTTCCAAATCCTAGGTTTGGGTAGTTTACAAGAGTCGTCACTTGTAAACTTATAGACTATATTAGAGTTGTCACTAATTAATTTAGATAAACCCAGGCCATTTGGACACCTAAAGGGCTAGATAATGACGGGAATGATAACTAATTAGCTTTATGTGTGAGGGAGTCAGTCAAACAAAAACTCGAAATCTTAAGTCTGGAGGTTCAATTATGGATTGGACAGA
Source organism: Eucalyptus coolabah (assembly GCA_014182585.1). Taxonomy (NCBI): domain Eukaryota; kingdom Viridiplantae; phylum Streptophyta; class Magnoliopsida; order Myrtales; family Myrtaceae; genus Eucalyptus; species Eucalyptus coolabah. The sequence goes on from CM024622.1 coordinate 41,842,580, forward strand.
TCAACATCCCACAACGCCCTTTTCTACGGCAACACAATTCTCGATTAAGTCCTAAAACATCCATCCGTTAATTTTATAAGCATTGATGGTATATTGTTTTAAAATAACTTAATGTCACCAAAACACCTATTTAACTTCTCATTAATTAACGAGGCCTATTTTGCCTCCGAGCATGGTCATTTGCTGTTTCAATGAATAGGCAACGCAAAGACTGTATCCACTTTTATAACAGAATAATTAATCGAAGATCGAGTGACGATCCACTTGGATGGTCAGGTAAAATACACATTGTTCTGCACAGTACAGTTATACAACTGAATGCTACTTTGACAAAATCAAACATTTATTGGGTAAAAGATGGAGACTGAATTGAAAGTGTCTGGACTATATGTGAGAGGAAGAGACATACCAACTGGCTTTTGTTGCCGACAGGATCACTGTCAATTAACATGAAGGACAACATGCTGCATAGCAATATGCAAGATTACACCACTTAGTCAAAAAGAAAAGTGTAAATACTCTTGACAGAGATATGCAAGTCGGAAACCAAATATGGTAAAGCAGAAAGTGCTTGAGAACAACTTTAGAAGTGAGCATGCGAGTTGATACCTTAATTTGGGTTCTGTTATAGGTATAGGTAATGTGAACCGATCCATCACTAGCCTGGATGACAGCAGGATATGAAAACTCCATCTCTAAGTTTTCTTCTAGGGTTAGAGCTTCATGCCAAGAATCACCATCATCCATGGATGCAGCAACTTTGAGTATGCCCCTTGAAATTGTATTGTAAGCAATTATGAGGAGGCCATTATTCAGCTTAACCCCATCAATACCTAGCCAAAACAAAGGAACTATTCCTTTAATTGTTGGAATGAAGGGAAGGTTGCTGATATGTAGATACTCGGCTTTCTGGCATTTGAAAACTAAAATGGAATACAAAAATGGAGCATCAGGGGAAGTATCAAAGCAACACTGAAAAATCAGCAGTCAATGGCACCATTCACTGCCATTGTCTTCTTCTATCAATGATCAAGCGAAGGATTGGACATCTTCAGCTCATAAGTTCTTGATACGATGAAGCACCTTGTGCTAACAGATAGATCCTCATGCAAACACATTTTGAATATCTGATGGACCATTCAAATTCAATTACCGATATGATGAGGACAACCTTTTCGTGGTGAACAAAGAACCTACACTTCTAGCAGTTTGGTCACTGAATGGAAGAAAAGATTGAAGTTCTCTTGTATCAAAAGGTGATTTTGACCAAATTGAGAGGCATTCTCGATTATGCTGGCAAATACTGGCAATTAACCTGAGTTTGGGTTTGGGAGTTCAGTAAATTCTGCATAACCCCAATTCATGCCCCCATCATCGGATTCTGACATGCAAATTCGACCAATTCCAGTGTATGATCGTAATAGAACTCGCAGGGTGCCTCTCGCAGTCTTGTAGGGAACTGGTTGGATCACACCAAGAGTTTCATTCTTTATGTAAATCGGACCATACTTCCTCCATGTTCTACCAGCGTCTGGAGTGATCTGTATCAATACACATCGCATATATGACAAAAATTCCCTAGACTTACTGGGATCTCGTAGATATGAGAGATTAAAGGTCTGACCTCCATCCATGCACCCCAAGAATTCCAACTTTCCACTGAGGATCCACATAGTAAGAGCCCGTTGTCAAGCAAGATAGGCTGCAGAACATTTAAAAGACACAGAGTGATGTCACATACGTACAGTTGAGTTCAGAATTTTGGCTTACATAATAAGCTTACATATAAATTACATCATTTACCTTATTCTTGCTTGGTCCAAATATGCCTGGTGGAAGTTGTTCTCGTTCAGACCAGCTGACACCTTGGTTATAAGATCTTTTCAAGCATCCACTCCATCTAAACTTCAATAAGAAAATTTTAGGAGTCACAATAGAGAAACTTTTAAATGCAATGATGTCTAATTGGTGTATATAACCATATGTTGGTGTAAGCTGAAAGGAAATATAAAACAATCTTGATGCAGACCAGTTATGACTTGATTCACAAGACATTCAAGGATCTATAAAGACAAAACGATGCACACTGATTGTTACATCCATGTAAGTACACAGATACCCAAACTACACTCATATTTACATGTTAAAGTGAATGACAAAATATAGAGCGAGAAAAATGATGAGACAATTTATGAATGCGAGAATGCCACTGTTTTCTACCACTTACTGTTCAGAAACGTGCAGCAGGGAAAGAAATATTTTGAAGTGCCAATGGCGCCAACAACATGCAAAACCCTTTTCCAGTTAAGTGGTTTCAGATTTGTGGGTACTGTTGTGCCATTCTCCTTGGTTTAGCACCGTATCTTCCTTCAAATCCAAGTTATGAACGTGCACAGGTGAATAGTCTACTAAAAAGTTTGGGACACATCATTTCAGTTCTTTTGCTACCCCTTTGCCCGGCCCTTCACCAAAAAGTCGTCTATTCACTAGAGCATCTAAAAGCTATCGTTTATAGGTCCAAACTATTTTAAACGAGATTCTTTTATTTTATCATCAAGTTGAACCACACAAACTAGTCTGAAGAATAAACCTTAAGCTTATCTTTTCTTGTGTACTCAAATATCCAGCATAGCATGCTCATCTCCTCACAGTTAATTTGTGCAGAAGATGGCACTCGATCACCCAATTTCCCATGCATGAAGCATGGCAGCAATTATTCCTGACGTATGAATTTTACCCTCAAACTAAGGTGGCATTCAAAGATTTAACAGGATAGTTAATATACTTGCGCTACTTCATCCATTGATTTCCCCATGTATCAGAAGATAGTCATAGCCGAAGAAAGAAACAGCTGCAACTTGTCTATTCATGATACGGGTAATTCGTCAAATCAACAAGAGCAAAGGAAATAAAAAACTTTCAATTTCATTTTGTAGCCCCAAGAGCTATTGCTCATGTAATTCTGGGCTTGGCACTTCTAAAAAAATGCACGTTCAGCTACATAACTCTTCATCGGTGTAATTCTTTTTGAGGGGCTGGTTGCTTGGTAGTTGCAACAGATAAACCCCTTCTCTTGTCACTGTTGCTTCTATGTTAACTGGTCCACACTCAATCATCTTGCTATATGACATATCTGATCATGGAACGGAACACTATCTTTTCACAGACATGCTGCTAATGATGGATACATGGTGTTCTTTAGTTGGTACAAGCAAACTTCGAATGAGTTTAGACTTAACACAGTTAGCATATATTGATAATGTCGTAACTGAAGTTGTTTACTTGACATTGTGTTAATGCACCCTGTTTCTGTCCTGTTGCCATTGGAGGACTTATATGTACATGGTCTGTGTCGTAGTTCTTTTTTGGGGAAAGGACATTATAACTGTCACAAATTTTATATGGAGTTCACTTGAGTGCCATAACTTTTCTTTTTTTTTAACCATTTAAGTGCTAAAATTTATAAAGAAACGTTCACTTGAGGGTTATAACTTTCAATCAATCTTCTGTGAAAAGATAGTGTTCCATTCCATAATCAAACGTGTCACATAGTAAGATAATTGAGTGTGGAATAGTTAACATAGAAGCAGCAGTGACAAGAGGGGTACAATCTGTTACGACTACCAAGAAACCAGTCCCTCAAAAAGAGGAACTGAAAAAAAAAAAGCAACCGTGGCATAGAATATCCGGAAGTAATTGTCCTACTCGGAAGGAGGACATAAATAATTTGTGTCTAAAGTACAAGTGAAAGCACCAATGTTTGAAGGAAACTACTGAAGGTTAGATCCATTTTACAACCTAAAATCATAAAACTGATAGTTGATGGCAGGAGTACCTCATTGTGTTATGATAATTGGCACCCTAGGGGTGTTTTTTGAAGGTATATCCTAGAAGACTTGAGTATGATTATACTTTATATATTCATGCCAAAGTTTCAGACGTTTTTATCTGGGACTGAGTGACCCTGGCCCCTCCAAGGTCTTAGTTCTTGGTAGAAATACAAGCTGCAGTTTTTCTGTCATATTTCAATGCTCTGCTATGCCTGATCGAATTGTATACACTGGCACCAATTCTAGATTTCTTGCTCAGTCTGATTCTCAGAATCTGGTCAGGGACAAAAGGAAATGGTTAGTGGGACAGGCTCATTTGGTTTACTCCAAATGTTTCTGAATTTCCTCAAATCTATTGGCTAGCTTTGTTCAACAAATTGTGTATTTTGGATGATTTAATAAGTGGTGGTCCTTGGCTATTCATCGTCAGCTTTGCAAGGTGGATTCTGAATCATGGCATCATCTCTCTGTAGCATGTTTATTCCCTAATGCTGTTTGACCTTTCCTGGTTCAGTTGATGGAGATTTTTCGACTTGCCAGAGACTGGAATTTTGAGGTGGACTGGATTTTGCAGATGACAAAAGGCAAAGCTTTGGCCAAGTTATTGTTGAAATTGGCCTGGAATGGGGCTATCTAATATCTATGAAAAGAAAGGAATCAAGCTCTTCATAATGGATCCACCCCTCAAGTTGATAGAGTGAAATGTTGTTTTCAGCTCTTGAGTGAAGATGATATCTCATTTCACTAAGAAGATAAGCTTGTATCCTGCTAATAGAAGAATTTATAAGAATCAGGGTGTTTGGCTTCCTTCTCTGCAGCTTGAAATTAGTCTTGTGCTGAGTTCTGGATGTTGTGACTTTATGACTTACCTGTTTTCGATGTTATACATATAGTTTGGACTGGGACTGTGACTTGAAGGGTAAAGCTTGTGCACAATACAGGGCAAGATAACTAAACCGCAACATTCAGTTCAGAGTTGAATTAACCTTTGAAAATCTAGCCCTATCTTGTAGAACAGCAACAGCTCCCCCGATGGAAATTTGTATAAGACAGGATTCCACATTGGAACATCTTCTTGTTCATCGACGATTATGGGCGAATGCCACCGCCCATTCTGCGCCAATTTTTTAAAAATAATTACTTTTCATTGGCAACCTGCGCATAGCTTTTGCTACATGAAAATTCAGCCGGAAGAAAATCATGCGGTTTGGGACATAGGCCAAGGCCAAAGGTAATAACCAAAGGTGAAGCTTAACAAGATAAATAACGTCCATGTTTTTTTGGATTCCGCGGTTTCTGTCGCATAGGTTGAATGATAGATTCTAGATTCTATATTACCTGGTATCTCTGCAACCATATTTTAACATCAGGTGCCCCCTCTTTTGTACCTCCAAAATAAGCAACCAAAAAGTGATTTTTGTTAACCCGCAAAAATAATCACCCACATGTTTTATGTAGATTTTGGATAGGAGAGAATGCAAATAGAGCAAAAATGTCCTGTGAAGAACCTCGACAATGGTTGAAGCATGGCAGTTATTGAAAGGAGCAGATTTCGCAGGAAATGTGAATTCTTGTTCCACCGGCCCTGCTATGCGACAGTCCTTTGTCAAGTTCGAGCTCTGGGCCATCATGGGAGTCGGTGCACTTGCCTCGGGGGAATCGGCTAGTTTTCTGCACAGAGTTTTCAGCACACTCAAATGTCTCGTGACCATGAAATATCCACATATCAGTCAGCACACATTTATCATCATCTCTCTGTGTCTAACGGGTGCCTGCAAATGCTTCTATACAAGCCTCCGTGAGCTCATAAACAACAAATGGCTGCACGGTCTTTCTATGGTATCTCACACAGCAGGCAACGAACAAGCACAGATTTAACCAGTAACACAGCATCTCATCCAAGCACTCTTAAACCACCTGGCAAAATGCACTTGGGGATATCGTAGCAAGCTGCCAGAATGGCCTGTCAATCTCGAACTCAAGCGGCCATGTTCGAAGCTGAAGCTCCCGGAGTAGCTCCAACGCAGAAGACTAGAGTGATTCGAGACAAAAAGTAGCAAGAACAACAGGGACAATGACCAAACCAATGACCTCCACATTGTGGCTCCACTGCAGCTTGAGGAATGCTGAAACTCGATCCAACTAGAGAATGAGATCGGCTTACTAAACTGAGTCTTGTAGACCCAAACAAACAAATCACTTTCCTACTTAAATTACAAAATTCTTTTCTTGGAGGACGATCATATTCACGTGAGGGTTCGTTCCTTAGAAATGATATTCAGGACTGACCGGTTGACGAAGAACTGTATCCTTTGCAAAACTTTCCGTGGACGTCTCGTGTTCACGTGAGGGTTTGCTTGTTGGAAATAATAATATTCAAGATTGAGCGGTTGACCAAGGACTGCAATTCTTGCAAAACCTGCGGCGGACTGTCCCATAATATTCACGTGAGGTTTGTTTCTTGGAAATAATATTCAAGCAAAACCTACAGTATGCATCGCATGAATCTATATAATATTCAGCCGCATATATTTTTCCTTTCTTGAGCCGCACAGAGAACTCCTAGGAGCTGCACAAAAGGAAATAAAGGAAGGATTATTTGCTGTTGCCTCTTCCTGTAAAGTCATAGAAATCCATTTTTTGGCTGATCTTCTTTTATTTTCTTGGTTCTCTCGCGTTCATTTAAATGCTAGATCATCTTAGCGTTTCGGCATTCATTATACCAAAAATATTAAAATGAAATCGAGCTTTTGCTTACCAGTAGCGCTAAAGTCGAAACAAAATGGGGTTTGACCTTCAAGAATCAGGACAAGAAAAGGACGTAGCCAGCTAGATTCCACCCTGCATCGACAGTGCAATCTAAAATAACATAATAGTCCTATGGGTTTGCGAGTGCGACATACTTTGACGAAGAACTATACTAGGAAACCAACCTTATCGGGGTCACATTCAGTTCACAGACAACATGCGAGTAGTTCTAGTTTTCATTGATTAATGGATAGACTTGCCTCTTTTTTGTAAAGTCGGTAGCTTCTTGTTCCTTGATATTTTTATTTCCATGGTTTGTTTCTGGAGAAATAACTGCTGACAAGAATCGTATTCATGTTTTTGTGTAAATTCAGTGAAGACAAAATAAATTATGAATTTTCATTTGTTGGCAGTGTAATCCACTCAACTTTTTGAAACCATACTGAACTTTAATTTCCAATAATGTCATTATATTTAATAAGATTCAACAACATCCTTTCTAAGAATCGGCCTAGCCAGATAGATCTACTCAACTTTTGCCTTACAACCTCATAGGATGATTTTGCTCGAGAACTAGCCTTGTAGGATATAATCGACTGGTTCAAGGCTGGGAATCGGACACCAAGCCGGTCGTCGTGTGAATTGATTTGATAAGGTCATTTCAATTCAGTTTTCAAGTCGAATTGATCTGGTTGCTCACCTCTGTTCTCCATTAGTCTGCAAACTTGACCCCATTGTGCGATTGGTTGTCATCTTCTGAAGCCTGAGAAAGCACTATGGAGTGAGCGACGAAGCTAGGAAAGTGACTTCTCGAAAATTGGAAAATTGGAGAACGGGAGATCCCCTCCCGCGCTCGAGCCATGTAGGAGTAGGTGGTTAAGCGTTTTACCCATGATCCCAACAAGGCATAATTGCGAATGTGACGTCGTAGTGACACTAAGTCTTACGAGGGTACATGGCATGCAAGAGCCCTTAACTCATGAAATCAACTAATTTGATTTCATACATCAATGAATGAAACGAAGGATTTTATCATTTCAAATGGACCAGCCAAATGCATGACCAAGCGTCTTTTGCCCAAACGGAATCTTGCAACTTATCGTAAAAGCGCACACATTCAGAATCACAGTCATTACAACTCATATAGGACAGGTAACATTATAAATTTGATAATGCCAACTATACCACAAGTAAAACCAGTCTAGTAACCGGCGGTAATCTCGCCTTTGGATAGTCACTCTCAAGGAGTGGAACCAATAGCTATCTTGCCATACCAGTGACACAGTCCCTCGGGCACTTGTCCCTGTCACTATAGATCAACAACCATAGGTCATTCGTGCAAATCACAACTTCTCCTCCCCAAAATCGGAGGCACCCATATTTCGGGGCATGGCAACATAGTGGTATCGCTCGATCGAGACAGCAATGGTTAGGAACTCATCATACATAACTTAAAATATAGTTTAATGTAAATATGGTCTTAATTTCACCATTTAAATGTCATGGTGCCATCGTATTTGAGATGCTAACTTGCCTCATCATTTGGATCACATGGCTTTCGTTAGTTTCACATCAAATACCAAGCCTCTTGAGGAGAAAAACATAATATCATGATCAAATTGAATGGTTTACCAATATTGCGGAAACATAAACAAGCAAAATAAGTTAAGTAAGAATTACATTATAGATATAAAAGCTGAACAAGATGGATTTACGTGATTCAACAGTGGCCTCCACTCTATGGAGGAGATCGATGAGATAGTCCTAACATAATTGAGGAAAACAAGATCACAATCAGGTAATCACTCTAATTCACAAATATTTCCCAATGCTTATTCAAACCGTGCCGACAAAAATCAATCGCAACAAAGGAGTTTTCTCACATTCTTAACTTTCTTGTATGGCTACTTTAGTGCTCTCTTTGTCTCTCTAAGTTATGTAGCGCCTAGAAATCTGGTGGGCCTGGCGAGAGGGGTAGCTACTACTAGTAGCGCCTTTGGCCCATAGGACATTTCCAAATTCTTGGTTTGGGAAATTTGCGAAATCAAGATACAATTATAAATTTATACACCAGATTAGAGTCACCATCAATCAATTTAGATAAATCTATGGGCTTTTAACGGGCCAAATAACGACAAGAATGTTAACTAATTGGGTTTATGTGTGAAGGGCCGGTCAATCAAACATTTGAAATCTTAGGTCTGGAGGTTTAGGGGATAAGTATACTAATGTTGCCATAAGTTATGCACGGCGCTCACTTTGGTGCAAAAAGTTTCCGTCGGATCACTTAGGCGCGTTTGGTAACGATTATGTTCCCTGAGCTGATTCGACTAGAAATGATTATTTTTATTTTATTCCCTGGGAACGATTCGAGTAAAAGCGCGTTTAGTAATCTTGTTCAAAATTTTTGATTTTGGAATAGAATTGCGTTTGGTACCGTATTAATTGATTATGTTCCAAATTAATTTCTTTTGATTTTTAAATAAATTTTAAATAATTTCTTTCCTTTTTTTCTTTTTTTTTTTCCCCTTTTTCCTATTCTTCTTCTTCTTCATTTGGCTGGTCGCCGGTCCGGCCAGTGGAGGGCCGGCGACGCTCAATGGAGCGCCGCGCCCTCGACGCAGGTCGGGCCTTCATCGGCCGAGCCTCGGCGGCTGGCAAGGCTCACCTAGCCCCGCCGAGGCTCGGCCTCGCCCCGGATCCGGCGAGGCCGAGCCTCGTCGTGGCCAGCCTCGCCCGGCCTCGGCGAGGCCGCCTTGGCCACCGGCGGGCCGGGCGAGCCTCGCCGATGGCCGAGAGCCTCATCGGCGGGGGCGAGGCTCGCCCGGCCACCGAGAGCTCGACCTCGCCCGATTTGGCGAGCTCGCACGGCCACCGCGAGGCCGGGCCTCGCCAGATCTGGCGAGGCCAAGCCTTGCCGGTGGCTAGGCTTGCCTCCGGCGAGCTTGCCGGACCTCACCCGGCTTGGCGAGCCTCCGGCGACCGGCGGCGGTGGACGGCGGCGGGTGATGGCGAATGGCAACCGAGATGTTGAAAGAGAAGAACAAGGTTTTACCGTTTTGATTCTTTTTCTGATTCTCGGACGTAGAATCAATTTTTTTTTTATTCTCAAATCTTGTCCAAAATTATTCCCGGGGAACAAAAAAATTTACCAAACGCGATTCTCGTCCCAAACGATTCGGGAACAAAAAATCAAAATGCGCACTGTTGGGCAAGTTGCCAAACAGGCCCTTAAGTGCCAAAAAATTTGAAAAACGCTCACTTTGATGCCAACTCCGACGAAATTGGCCGGAAATCTGATGTGGCCTTTTTTTTATTAATTTTTTACGCCGACGTGGCTCTTCGAGAGAGTTGAGTCGGCATCCAAACATCAAAACGACGCCGTTTGGTGTCTCCCCCAATTCAAAACCCTAATCTCCTGCCGTCGCCATCCTCGACGGTCCTTGCGCTCGGCGGCCACGGCTTCGACCCCGACCTCGACCCCAACACCGATGATGGCCACTCAACGGCAGCGGCTCCGACCTCGACCCCGACCCCGACCCCGACGATGGCCACTCGGCCGCCGTAGCTCCGACCCCAACCTCGACCCCGACCGTGACGATGGCCACTCGACGGCGCGGCTCAAACCTCGACCACGACCTCGACGATGGCCACTCGATGGCCGTAGCTTTGACCCCGACCCCGACCTCGACCTCGACCTCGATGATGGCCACTCGGCGGCCGCAGCCCGACCCCGACTCCGACCCCAACCCCGACGATGGCCACGGCCGACCCCATCGAAACCCTAATTTCTTCCCCATATGAGCTAAACGGCGTCGTTTCCATGAAGCCATCCACGTAGGATGGCAAAACGACGTCGTTTTCTTAAGGAGGACCGAAACGACGTCATTTAAAGGCTTATCGATTTTTTTTAAAAATCATTTTGGCCGGAATTTTCGCCGGAGGCCGGAATCTTTCACGGTGGCACCAAAGTGAGCGTTTTCCTCCGATTTGGCACTTAAGTGATCCGACGGAAACTTTTGGCACTAAAGTGAGCGCCGTACACAACTTATGGCACCATTAGTGTACTTATCCCGGAGGTTCAGTTATGCGTTGGACAGATCAACATCCCACGGGCCACGACACCCTTTTGTACGGCAGCACCGCTCTCGCTTAAGTCCTATGGCATCCATTGGTTAATTTTGTAAACATTGATGGTATTTTGTTTGGAAAAAAAAAAAAAAAACTTGAAATGTTGCCTAAACACCTATTCGACTTCTCATTAATTAACGAGACCAGTTTCTTCTGTATAGTGGCGCGAATATATTTGCGTGTGGAAGACTAAGCAAATGCCAGTTAATATTCAAAATTCCATCATGATGTGTGAGAATGACATAACAATGTGATGATAATAGCAGGTGACAAGATAAGATAACTAAAATGTGAGACTGAATAATGAAATGAGATGATATGGCAATGATCACATACTCTATAACATAACAAATCAGATGCAAAACATGACGATAAGATGAGATGACATAGGAATAATAAAAATGCAACATGACACAGCAAATCGGCTGCAAAACGGGACAATAAAATGACGTGGCATGACAATAATTACATGCGATATGACATGATAGATATGAGATGTTTAAGGTATTGATGACTCAAATATGTGGTGAGGCATTGACTACTTGTTTCCGAAATATTGATGACCAAAACTATGAGAGTATGGGGGAGCCCTTTGATTCTTGTGATTGCTCCTAATTGTTCAAATTAAAATTGGAAATGCACAATTAGAATTTTAATTAAATATTTACGTTTACTTAAACGAACATCAAATCTACTTTGAACAAAATATGGTTAAATGCTAATTTGATTTAGCTCGTCCAGGTAAACAATATCTTCATTCAAGGTAAATTGTTGTTTTTTTTTTTTTTCTTTTGGAATACATTTCCTAATTTGATTAAACAATCTCACTTGATAACAAGAAGTGTTGAGCACTGAAACATTTATGTAGAATTTATATTGGGCTCCAAATTTTTTTTTGCAGTTTATAAATGCATTTAAGAAACTAGAGTAAAAAAAAAAAAGCCATGTTGGTAAAGAGTATAATTTGAAATACTTTCTCTGGTTTATCCTTTTCTAAGTTTAAACTTAATGAGACATAAAAATTGATACACTTTTTCTTTATCCATTTTTCTAACGTTTAACCTCGAGACGGTAGACTATAGTTGATTTTTTTCTTTCTAATTTATCCTCTCTTTTTTTTTCAAGTTCAAACACAATAAAAAAAAAATTTCAAATAAGGACCAAAAGTTTCCTTTTTTCAAATAAAAACCCGAGTTTCAAATAAAGACTTTTCAAATAAAAACCCGACGGCTAGGTGATCGTTGGACGGTTTTTTTGCCAAATAAAGACCCAAAGTGGCTAACAAATTTCAAATAACATGTTGGACATGGGAACCCGCCGGCAACAAAAAGAGAAATGTTCACCGGTGGTGGACCGTCGAGTGCAAGCTTTGAAGTTTAATCTCCTTTATTATGTATGGACAATTCTTGTAGATTTCAATTCGAAATTGTGTCTTTTCGGACGGTGGCAAAAATTATAGATAGAAATTAACAAACTCTAAAAACAAAACCTCCAAGCTCTTCACATTCTTTTTTTTCATTACTTCATATAGACTTCTGCTCATCATCTTTTACGTTCTTTGTCCCCTCTTGTTTGGAGAACCCAAATTCTCTGTTGATGGAGCAAGATCCCTTTCTCCCTAAGTTCCAAAGGTACATGCCCTCCCTCCCTCCCTCTCTCTCAATTTGAACAAAATTGACCTCAGTTGAATGGGAGTGTGAACCAAAGTGTATGGCAAACCTAGAAAAAGATAATGAAAAATCGAGGCTCTCGTGTTACACACGAGTGTCTCAATAACGAAAATGTGACTTTACTCAAGATTTGTCTTCTTTATTGGAAAGAAACGAAGATAGAAACCAAAAGAAGAAGATGTGAAGAAACGAAGGTAGGAGTTTCTTGTTGTGTTTTAATTTGTGTTCCATTAACAAAAAATTTCCGTGCTCCAAGCGAGAGAGGACAAAGAATGGAGAAGATGAAGAGTAGAAGAAGAAAAACATGAGAATGTAAAGAGTTTTTTTTTTTTTAAATGGGTTTACAAAATCAGGTCAAAAGAATGTGAAGAGTTTGGAGGGTGGTTTTTATTTGTTAAGGTTTGTTAATTTCTATCTATATTTTTTTGGATAAAATTGCCAATAAAATGATTATGCTTTATTTACACGAAATTATCAATCTATTTGCTGACATATTGGTTATGGGAAACAATGATTCTCATGTTGCAAAATTCAAGGAATATTTACACTCCACTTTTCATATCAAAGATTTGGGATCTCCCAAATACTTTCTTGAAAATGTTATACTTTCGAATCAATTTATGATCTCGATATTCCTTCATCAAACAAGGATCCATTACTTAAGTGAACATTTTAGCTAATCGATCTATCACCACGAATTTCGTGGAAAACCAAGAAGCAATCTACCGTATCATTATCATCAAGCCATGGCAAAAACTACATGTGAGATAATGTCTGGATACGAGGACTTCTTTCGATTTGGGAGTACAAGTCAGTGGACCAAGCAAATTGTTCTCGATAATGATGCTTAGCACTTAAGTTAAATCCAGTTTTTCATGAGAGAACGAAGCATATAGAAGTCGATTTTGTCATTTCACTCGCGACAAAATCAAAGAAGGAGTTCTTTGTGACAAGAGGCATTGGAACAAAGGATCAACCTTTTTCACCAAGCCACTATGCCAAAGACAACACAAATTTCTATTGAGCAAGCTAGGCGTCCTCGACATATATAGCCACCAACTTGAGGGGAGTGTTGGAAGATCTTAGTGTAGATGCTGATTATAATTGATTCTAGTATATCTTTGATTATGTCAGTAAATAGGAAATTCTGATTATTGTATATTGTCTTTCCTAGTTTATTTTTACTCCTTACATTATAAGTGTACATTGTACAGACATACGTAAATCATCAAGAGAAAACACCTTTTCCATATTTCCTTATTTTCTGTCATATACTTGTTCTTTATCCATTTTTCTATTTGAGAGTTTCTATAAAAAAAAAAAAGTAAAACTTTCAAATTTTTAATTTTTGAAATTCAATTTCAATTTCACTGCACCATATGTATCATGTCGCGTGACGAATAAAAGAAGACCTGAACTTTCCACGAGCTTCATGCGATATCTTCTGTTAAATTACTACACGTTCCCACATCGTCGAAGCTTCAGACAAGGATCTTGTCGACCGTTCCAGCTAATTCCGCCCCAGCAAAACATAGGACGCGCCTTGTCAGCTTCCGCATGAATGGGGTGATGTTGAAGCCAAGATCACGTTCGTGGGGCCTTACCCACCTCACTCGAGGTATATTACCAATTTGGTCGGGCTAAATTCACAAAGTCTGCACACAACGTCGTCAATTCGAATCGTAGCACCTTCGAATCCAACCGGGTGCTGAAGGACTTGTCTAAAGGAGGTCGAATTGAAGATGCCCGGAAGCTGTTCGATGAAATGCTCGAGAGAGATGAGTACACGTGGAACACCATGGTCGCCGCTTATGCCAATTCAGGGAGGTGTGATGAGGCCAAAGAGCTTTTCGAGGAGACTCCATATAAGAGTTCGGTCACCTGGTCCTCCCTCATTTCAGGGTATTGTCGGCATGGGCGTCCTGGCGAAGGTTTTAAGTTCTTCTTGCTAATGCAGGTGGACGGTCAGAAGCCCACCCAGTTTAGCTTGGGAAGCGTGCTTAGAGCGTGTGCCGTGTCGGGTTCTCTCCAGAGAGGCGAGCAAATTCATGGCTATGCTATGAAAACAAATTTTGACCATAATGATTTTGTTGTCACGGGTCTTATAGACATGTATGCGAAGTGCAGAAGCATCTCTGAGGCAGAGTATCTCTTTGCGACGGTTCCCGAAAGGAGTAATCATGCGCTCTGGAGTGCCATGATCACCGGGTATTCTCAGAATGGTGATGCATATAAAGCAATGGAGTGTTTTAAGGAAATGAGGAAGCAAGGAATTGAATTTGACGAGTACAGTTTACCTAGTATACTAGCAACTTGTGCAGCAGTTTCAGCTGATGCTTTTGGGGCACAGGTGCATTGCTGCATCATGAGGAGTGGATATGCAGTTAGTGCATTTGTTCAAAGTGCGCTGGTTGACATGTATGCGAAATGTGGAGATTTGAACAGTGCTAAGTCGGTGGTAGAGGCTACGGATATTGATGGTGTGGTTTCTTGGAACTCAATGATTATGGGTTGCATGAGGCAGGGGTGTGAAGAGGAAGCACTATACCTATTTAAGAAAATGCATGGAAGAGATATGAAGATTGATGATTTTACTTACACATCTGTTCTGAAGTCTCTTGCTTCCACGATGGATTTGAAACTCGCAAAGTTGGTGCACTGTCTGATCTTAAAGACGAGATTTGAGGCTTATCGACTAGTGAGCAATGCACTCATCGACATGTATGCTAAACAAAGAGAGATTACTTGCGCATGTGAGGTGTTCAAGTGTATGCTGGACAAAGATGTCATTTCATGGACTTCCCTGGTCACGGGATACGCACACAATGGCCTCTTTGAAGAAGCTCTCAGGTTGTTTTGTGACATGACAGCCGAGGGTATTTGTCCCGATGAAATGGTTGTTTCCAGTATTTTAAGTGCTTCTGCTGAATTGACAGCTTTAGAATTTGGGCAACAAGTTCATGGAATTTTTGTGAAATCAGGCCATGCTATTTCAACATCAGTTGGCAATTCTCTCATCTCAATGTATGCAAGATGTGGATGCATAGAAGATGCTGATCGAGTGTTCAACTCAATGCATGTAGAGGGCGTAATCACATGGACGGCTCTTATCATGGGTTATGCACGTAATGGCAAAGCAAAAGAATCTTTAGAGACCTACAATCGCATGGTTGCGAGTGGAGTGAAGCCTGATTACATCTCTTTTATTGGCCTATTATTTGCATGCAGCCATGCCTGTCTTGTACAAGAAGGTCGCATGTACTTTGAATCCATGACCAAGACTTATGGAATAAAGCCAGGCCCTGAGCACTATGCTTCAATGATTGACCTCTTAGGGCGCTCTGGAAAACTTGCTGAGGCTGAAGAATTGCTTAATCAAATGTCTGTGGAACCAGATCCAACAATTTGGAAGGCACTACTCGCTGCATGCCGGGTACACAAAAACTTGGAACTGGGAGAGAGGGCGGCAAGGAATCTTTTCAAATTGGAACCTATGAATTCTGTTCCTTACGTTCTCCTAGCTAATATATATTTTGCCTCTGGTAAACTGGAAGAGGCTGCAAAAATCTGGGGTTTGATGAAATCAAGAGGAATCAACAAAGAGCCTGGTTGTAGTTGGGTTGGGATCAATGGCCAAGTTCACACCTTTGTATCCGAAGATAGAGGGCATCCAAGAATGTCTGATATCTATTCAAAGATTGATGAAGTAATGCGATTAATTAAGAAAGCTGGTTATGTTCCAGACTTAAATTTGGTGCTGCATGATGTTGATGAAGAGGGCAAAGAGCTTGGTCTTGCCTATCACAGTGAGAAATTGGCTGTTGCCTTTGGGCTGCTTGCTGTGCCCCAAGGAGGACCCATTCGAATTTATAAGAATCTTCGAGTATGTGGTGACTGTCACGTTGCCATGAGATATATATCACAAGTGTTTCGTCGCCACATAGTTCTGAGGGATTCCAATCGCTTTCATCATTTTAGGGAAGGGGTCTGTTCATGTGGAGATTATTGGTGAAATATACAAATCCCTCAAAGCTTCCCATACAAAGAATGGTATTACTATGCATTAATGCATCCGAGGTTGCGGCAGAACTAAAAAGACTTGAGGATTTTGAACTTTTGTTGTTGAATTTTGGAATTTTCTTAGCAAGTTTAAATTGCTTACTCTAGGGTGGCAATTCTACTAAGGAAAGGGCATAGGCTGATCAAAAGCTAAACAGAAGAATAATCTGGAGCAGCATTTACGCTCAATGTTGAGAGTTGCAACGGATATAGATCCGCACAAGGCTTCTATATCCATGGAAGCTGTTGCAATCAATGTATGTTTTCGGTCACTAAACCTGGTGATGGTCAGATCAATCAAGAAGGCAGACAAGAAGATGATATAGCATTGCATGATGATAAGTTGTGACCCACTTCTTATGATTTGATCTATTGCTCAATTATTTCTTTATTCAAATCTCTTAAAAATGAATTCCCTTTTTAGGGACTGTGAACCTCATTCAATTTGCAAATCTCAGGATGCTGAACCAACTTAATTTCAATTGCGGCAACAGTTGGTGTTTGAAGTGGACAAGGCAAGCTGGTTTGGCATTTTTAACTCTTGGTTTGTTGCGTAAAATAGCTTTCCCTGTTGCAAAATTGTGCTCTCAATTTCATCCTATCAGTGTGATCCACATGAAGTGTGCTAGTTGATTTGACCGTCATGTTAACTCTATGTTTGGCTAACTTATGTTGAATTTTTACTTTAGAAGACAATATTTGCTCTGTTGTGTTTGTCATGTGAGCTTCACTTGGACTTCTAGTATATATGTTTAAAAATGTGAATCAAGGAAGCCTGATGTCATCCTCTCCAATCAATACTCTCGTAGGCTTTCTCAAAGTAGACCTTTATAGATTGATTCCATCTTTCCACTGACAGGGGACCTAGTCCCCTCTTATTGGTCAGTTGGTATTCTATTTCTGTTCTTCCAACTTATTATCTGTCGCATTATGAGTCACCTAACTTTTTTATTGTGTATGACAACATCTACCATTTAAACATTTTACGGTCGAACCTAGATAAGTGCTACATCTTGTATGTTTGTTCTTCTTTTATAGTCTTCTCTACATTTGCTTTTGAGTCCTATTAAGCCTGCATTGCAATACTCATCCCATTGGTAAGAATGACTAGAATATGAAAGGCTTGCAATATAACATTTTCTCTTGCCACTACTTTTCATATTTAGCTAAATTATCTTGTTTGCTGAACTAGAATATGTTTATGGTAAAAACTTGCGTGCCGTTGGCATAATCGATGTATGAAACTGGTGATGCTTGCAAAAACCCGTGATGTATTTTACCAAAAACTTGTGATGCATTGCAAATTTCTTAACAAATGCTGTCAATTGGGTTGCAGTTGCAGTCTGCAAGGGCAGAGTGTTAGGGACACATCAGTGCTTTTGATGCAGTCCTTGAGGTTAGTTGCCTAGCTCAACACTTATCTGTATAGGTAATCCCACTCTTAGTATTTGGTCTTTCTCCTTTTAAATATAAGTTTGTTATGCAAACTAGAAACAGAGGAAATAGTTGCCTTTAAGAAGGTGCTGCAAGATAACAGGTACGCAAAGATGAGAAGTGCAGACTACGCGCATAAGTGGCCCACCTATATGGCTTGTCCTGTGATAGACTTCTATTCTCCTTGCTCAATCAATGCTGCACACAATATTTCAACTGTGATAATGTGGGTTTGGTAAAATAGGCCTTTTCTTACTTCTATAGATGCTTAATTGGAAATAAGCATTACCTCTTTATATGCTTAATCAGAAATATGTGGGAAACTCAATTAACTTCTCATTAGTAACCAAATTTGTCAGTTCATTAGTCCTCATGGACTGCCCATCTTCTTTGTATTGAGCATATAGTATTTTTTCCTAGCAAAAAAAAAAAAAAAAAAGGCATATATTATTTTGGATATCACAAAATAAGAAAGCAAGCAACATCCAATCAAGCTTTGGATAAAGATATGGTGTCATGGCTGTAATTCCAGATCCCAATTCCAAAATTTAGAGGTTCTGGAAGATGACTCATGCTGTAACATGTATATGTTGGTAAGCTAATGAACATAGCAAACAATTGAGTATACCTCTCAAATTAGGAAACCAACCGGAACTAGGAAATCTTCTCAAATTAGAAAACCTAGTTAGACTAGGAATAAACTTGAATTAGAAACCTACTTAAATTGGGAAAATACTTAAACTGGGAAACATTCCTCCAGTCCAAATCAGCCTTTGTTCTTCAACTTCTAGAAACTCAATCTTGAATGCCTTCTCTTCATTGATTGTGTCCAAAGTTTCCCTTTGCTTGCACAAACATCAGATGGCTTTGGTCGATTGATGAGGCTAGAGTTGGGCTCGTGAGTTGTTTTCTTAAATGGAATTTCCAAGCTTTGATGCTTGTACATCATGTGCAACTTCAAATCAAGCTTTAAATAAAGATATGGTGTCACAGCTGTAATTCCAATTCTGATTTCCAAAATCGGGAGGTTTTAGAAGATTGACTCATGCTGTAACATGTTTATGTTGGTAATCTAATAAATGAAGTAGACAAATTGAGTATTCTAACATCTCCAATAAAGTATATAATGGCTTTTTTGGTAATATTCATTTTATAGTTTTCCCAAAGTTTTTGAAACTTATTCTTGCTTGATGGAAATCATATATTAAGGAAGCAGCCTTCGTGTTGAATATGTGATATATTCATTTTGAGAGATCCACAATACATGGAGGGCATGGAGACGAGGGTTTTGATGGCTGTATGCATACTCTTAGGCCTTGTGCCTATAGGAGTGGCAGCTCCAGGGAATGCGACTTTCTATGTACCTCATGAGCGTAAGAACTTTTCTTTGCATTGACTGTACTAAGAATGCTGATATACGTTCTTATATCTGGGTTTGTGCATTCTGATCTGACCAAAAGATGTTGGTATACATTTTGTATGGCATTTTTTATGCGACTCTTGTTTATTTTCCCATCTCTTTTCACATCGTTTTCTACGAAAATGAAACTTTGCACAATCCCGATATAAATTCCTAATTCACCTTATGAATTTTTGGGAAATTATAGCTTCGGATTGTCCTGGAGTGAAGGAATCAGGGCCGATGGTTGTTGTGGCTGTTGACCCCATCTGGAATAATGGAGACGTGGGAAAAAGTTCAACGTTACATGCATAGGCCCTCCGAGTATTGGTGAAAAATTCCCATGTAAGGGCTCAGTGATTGCGACTGTTCTGGAACGATGCGCTTTGCCACAATGCGACACCACTTCCCAGCTCTTTAGGCCAGCCTTTGACAAGATTGTCGACACTACACTGGTCAAGATTGCGATTGATTATGAACCGTAAGTCTTTACATGGTCTGCCGTCTCCCTTTATCTAGTGATCCACTGAGATTTCGTTTCATGAACCTACTCCCGGATGAATTTGCAGGGCTTAAAGGCAAGTTGGAATTTATTCTTTTGCGTGGGAAGTATGATGGAGGGATGGCAACCTATTATCCATTTGGACAAAAAGATTAAGATGTTTTCGTGAACAGGACCTACTTTAGAACATTTTGAATATTTTCTTGTATTACATATGATTATGTTATATTTCATTAGTTCATCTATGATGGCGTGCGATTAAGATGCACCGATTCATCTTGATGTGAAGTGATGGAGAGACCCTTTCAAGAGGCGTGATGGGTTATTTATTAAGGGGAAGCTATTTAACTTCCCACATGACTATATAAGGGACAACCAACTCAAAAAAGAGAACGTTCTGCATAAAACGAATGTTTCCCTCTTTCTCTCATCTCTCCATCTAAGAGAACAACACACAAAAAGCTTCTAATCATTACTTCGAGAAGAATCGGTATTAACGCTGTGGGATGAGAATACTTTCCTTGTGATTGTATTGGAACTATTGTGAAGTTGTAAATTCGTCCATTTTGTGCATTGGTGTTTAATGTATATTCCTTGGTAATTATTTTTGTTGTGCATCAAGAGGTTAGTTGATTCTTCGGGACATGTTTCCTTGCATTGGTATCGGAGCCTACGTTATGATCTTAGTCTTGTTTTTCCGTACAGTTTTTTCGCTTGTTGTTTGATATGGAGATCATTGAGAATCGAACTTTGTATTATATGCATGTTTATTATGTAGAAATCAAAAACATGAATGGCTGATACAAATTGATGTGAAGAATGGGTTTGGAGGTTGTGGGCGGGATGAATTTTGAATTTTGAGAAAAGCAAGACGACATCTTACACGTAACCGGGTGATACCGAACCTCCATGCGTCGTTGCAAGCTATGGGTGGTCGGCCGGGTGTGGGCGGAAGGGCTAATGTCATCGATGACATTAGCAAACCATTGGTAATTGACCCGTTGACGTCATCGCAACCTAACTTGACTGTCGATCCAACTCGATGATTCGACCTAGAGATTAGTGATGAGTGGTTTCGGATTCCATACAAGTTCCATGTGAAGTGTGGAACTTACCTATTAAAACAAGTTACTCATTTTTTGAAATTTGGAATCTACCCTATATATCCTATAACATGGAACCTACCGTGTCACAGCTTTTAGGATCTACACAGGTTCACCTATATTATTAATTGAACATTAATTAAACGGGTTAAACCTTTAATAATAAAAACTTGTTACTACAACTTATTGACCATAAAGATATACGAGGAATATGAATATTAATAAAGAAAAAAGTCTTAGTCATGAAATGGCAGCTCAAACTAATGCTTGCTTCCAAATTATACATGTGATGTCCCAGTCCGCCACATACTAATCCTTGTTCTTTATTTCTTTTGAGTTATCACACCAGAGGAAGTCTTTTATAAAGATTATCATTTATCACATGAATTTACATGCTTCTAAAAATTCTAAGAACTCCACTAGTAAAGGGAATCATGCTTTCACTATTTAGCATACTTCTATATACTTCTATTTACATCGGGTGGCAGCATATACATCAAAAGAAGAACATAGACTAGGAGAAATCAAAAAGGTACTTGTCTCCCTATCCCTACTAAACTCCTCTGCCACCAACCATCCATCCATCCGACCCGATCTACACGATCCTATGGCCCGAAAAAGTTTCGGTCTTGTCAAAAAGTAAGCATGACTACCTGCTCCTAATTCTCCACATCACTCCACCACCGCTACCTGCACTTGGAACATCCAGGATTGGAATTGGTCCTATCAGGTGACGATCCTACCAGCACAAAAATAGCTATAAAACGGTAGGGAATCAAGTTAGGTTGCCCTATGTCCACTAGCAACACAACGTTATAACGAACAAAGACTGTCCAGAAAGTTCAAGTTTATGGTGCTCTCCTTCTATCATGATAGGCGCTCCATAGTGTGAGATGGGGGAAGTGGGAATCGGCGGCACGACTATTAATCTGAAGAATGTAACAATAGAAGTGAGCTGGCGCTCAGCAAAAGAAACAGTAAGCTCACAGATCACTCAACCTGATTGACTCTTGATTCTTAGAACGCAACTATTATCCAAGCAAGTAAGCACACAAATATGAGCACATGACAAACCTCAAACCATTTCCAGTCACTCAAGTAGTGCCAGCATGCATTTAATGCAACAAGCGTCATATTCAATCACATGAATCACGATACCATGCAATGGATGCATCACGCTTCACACTTTTCATGCATAATGTTACCGAGGTCTGACCCCGATTCAGCTGCTCTACCAATCCATGTAGGCGGCTCTAGCAGTGACTTGGGTTCACAAACCAGGCATCCACAGCTCTTGTTCCGCAAGCATCCCCACTTTAGGGCATCTTGATTGTTAGCCAAAGCATTCACCTTCGACATCCACTTTGGGCCATCGTCAGGCTGCTGAATTGGATGTCAATACTTTTGGGGTTTGCCACTAGCCTGGGCATCTTGGTTTGCTAGCCAATGCATTCTCCTCTGACATCCACTCCAAGCCATCATCGAGCATACGAGGTCCATCGGCCTTGGGCATCACATATCCTAATCCATCTCATGCACCGCAGGCATAATACACTCATGTAGTGACATAGCATCACGCTCTATAAAATGCATCCTAATCAGCACACATGACACTAGGATGGGCACTATGTCACCATGCACGACTTGCTGCTTCATGGCATACTGAAACTCATATAACCCAAAATTCCATATTATGACCTCCTATGCTTAGCTCAATTTCCTCAAGTAATTGGTACCGCATGGCAATTCAAAACACACCATTTGAAAATCTATAGAGTGTCGTTACCATCCTCAATAGGCCACCAAACAAGATTCCATCACCTTCCTAAAGAATTTCATGCAATTTGAACCAAAGGTAGAAACGAACAAATTTGCGCAATCAAAGGAATCAAAGCCAAAACCATAGTAAATGAATTTGAAAAATTATAAAATTTTAGGAATTTATAAATGAAAGTGCTAATATGAACACCTAGAGTGAGGTGAATAGATGTAAAAACAGATTCTGCAAAATATAGTGAAAACCTTTACTTTTAACCCGAGTCTGAATAACAACGGACTTTTGAAACGAGTCGAAGAGCAGCAGACTTTAAGTGAGATTAAACTTTAGTAGTTAAATAAAACTATGAACAAAATAAAGGAGTTCAGGGAAGAGAATAAGAACACAAGATTTATAGTGGTTCGGCTTAATTCAAGCCTACGTCCACTCTCCCACACTAACAGCCTTCTTGGTTGGATTCCACCATACAATCAATAAGAGATTATAACTTTGAATGCAAACACTTAGTAGTAGATCACACTATCTCACTAATTCACTATTTTGGTATTTCTCTCACGATCACAAACGTTTAAGCTCACAAGAGACAAGTGTATGATCGAAGGTCGCTTAAACTTTGGAATTATAAATTTTACGCCTCATCTCTTACTTGCTCATCGGTCTTTGATCTCCTTAAATACTCCTCCACTTCCAAACTAGCCGTTGGACAATATCTTGAGGACCGTCTTCCAATCTATCAATTGGACAGATCTGTATTTAGAAGATTTGATAGCTATTGAGTGACAAAAGTAAAATCCCAAATTGATTTTGATCACCCATACAAACAGAATCTTGGTTTCCATAAGTAGAGTTTTTCGTATAAAAAGTTCTTGTCTTTAATATCCAATCATCAATCAATTAGATTGAGTCAATCAAATCAATCTTGATATGGAATCCAAACCAGATCACTAGTCGTTATATGTTTGGGGCTTATGTTACGTTACGTTGAATCTGGATGTAAAGTCTCGAGTACAATAGACTTTACAATCTAAGTCTCGAGCATAATATGTTTTTGAACAAATTTAGCCTTAAGGTCTGGACATAGTCTAAATAAGTTCAGCTTTAGCATAGAATTTGTCTTTTGGTTCTTCATTTATGTTTAGTCTGGAATTTGTTAGAGTTGGCAAACTTTTAATGTAGATCGAGACTTTGGGACTAAAGTCGGCAATTTTCAAATTTTGACACAGAAGTTTGGAAATCTTCAGAATAGACTTTGGACAATATCATTTACATATTCAATCATCTGCATAGTCTATTACTCAGCCATTAAACACGTTAGAAGCCTTTGATTTATTTTATCATCTTTAAAACATAAAAAGGGATTTCCCTAACAATCTCCCCATTTTTGATGATGACAAAACAATCTCTGAATATGCAGATGTGTAATCACACTCTTAAAGATAATAAATCAATGCAATCTTAAATAATAATGTAATTGAGCATATAAGTATATATGTAAAGATAAATATGTAAAGATAATTGCAGCTCAATAAATATCAACACATATACATATTTATATTCTCTTCCCCTTTTTGTTATAATCAAAAAGTGATAATAGTGGAAATAGTATCATGTAGAGAATATAAAACGATAAATATATCTTGCATAATTTCCAAAAATCAGCTTTATAAAGTAAATCGAATATTAAAGATATGCAATATAGCTCACTTCGATTATATATCAGCATATATTTATCACGGATGCATTATAAAAATTATTTACCTTTTTTGTCATAATAAAATGATAATATCAATAAGAGATTTGTTAATGACAAAAGGAAATAAAAAATGCATTAACCGGATTTTGTAGAATTTAATGAATTCTGACATATTTACATTTTCCTTCCTTCCATAACAAGATCATGATCAATCCAAAAGATTTTTCCATAAATGATCAACACTCCCCCTCAATTTGTTGCCTTTTTGAGATAATTACAATAAATTTCCTTTCTCTTGGATTTGCTTTCTCCCCTTGTCATCATGACAATATTTGCGAATATAAACAATTGTTGCTTGTGCACGTTGAACAAAATATTTTTTCATTATTCCCTTTGTAGCAACAACATCCGCAACGATCACTTGCATTTTGAAAGTCGAGGCAAAAATTTATATTCTTCAATCAAGCTTGTCTCAAATTCAACCTGCATCAACTTAACAAACTTTTGGCACAAATAAACTGTAATAATATCCACATAATATATAATGCCCTTTCTTCAAATAAATAAATTGAATAGCATATATAAAATCATCAATTATTAAAATTCAGAACTACTCAACTTTTCGTACGATACATAAGGGATTTCCTCAATAGTTTGCAAAAACTTTGCACAAGGAAGGGAATTTTTGAACCTCTAGAAGATAGTATAGAATCTCAATGATTTTCAAATCGAGCTTTCCAAAATCCATATGGAAGATTCTATTGCGACCTGCAAATTCATATAGTGATCCTTGCAAAAATATCACGTAATACCTTCCTTTGATTTACGGATCAAACTTGCTAGATATGAGATATCTTCTAAGAATATAGTAAGAGTATCCACGAATATGCATTAATATTTTTCAAGATCGAAGGGATTTCCTTGAGCATAAATCTCAAAAATATATTATTGATGTAATTCGCAAAAAGAAAGTAGATATTTCCATCACGTGCCAAATCAAGCAAAAACTCGCAATACCTTATATTTATGACAAAAGATATTTGCAATATAATAGACAATCATCCAAAATTATGATAAATGTACGTCGAAATTTAGGGGTGTGCATGGTCCGAGCGGGCAGTTCCCGACCTAGAATCGGGAACCACCCGCTAAGGACCGGTTCCGAAAAATTGGAACCAGGATCCACCCATTTGTTGCATGGATCCACTCGGAAATCGGACCGCCGGTCCGGTCTAGTTCTCGAGTGGATCCATGGAACTGATCTTGATGCAAAATAATTTTGATTTTCAACATAGAATGGCCGGGTCTATGAGTTGGGAAGGAGGGGAGGAGGTCTATGGTCGGGTTTTCAACATAGAACAATCACGAAACAATTTTCCGCGGCTATGGCGGGTGGCGGCCGACACGAGGGGCATCGACGCTCGGGGAGGAATCAAAATGGTGATAGGATTAGGAGGAACCGAGGAAGAGACAAAGAGAGAAAAACCGAAGACAAAGGGAGTGAGGAAATGAGATCTAATCTAGGGTTTCTTTTAGTAATTTTTTTTTATAATATTAAAAAGGTTCCGGTCCGGTGCAGGTGGGTGGATCCGCCCATGGAACCGGGAACCGGACCGGTACCCACCGGTTCCAAAAAATGGGAACCTGGAACCGGACCAGTTCCCTCAAGAACCGCTGGTTCCGGGCGGTTCCGGTCTGGTTCCGGGCGGTCCGGGCGATTCCCGGATATTTTGCACACCCCTATTGAAATTTACAAGGCGGGATGATAAAAAAATTCTTTTATCCATGGTATATGTTTGAAATATACCATTGAAAATAAATCATTACCAATCTTCATAGGAGATATTTTTCTGATTGCACCAAAATTTGCGTAGATTAACAATCATTCTTGCCTTATTGAATTTCCTGTAATCAACTCATTTCCTTTTTGGTATCCATCAATTTGGATCCTTCCATTTCGTTAGAGTAAAATAAAAAATCCATAGATAAACAAATATTCTTTCTTAATATAACAAAGTATTCAAAGAAAGAATATTATGCACAATGATATTTTGAAAAATAAATTCTCACTTAGTCATAGTACGATAAAAACAGAGAGAATAAAATCCTTGGGTATCTAAGAATATCTTGCATAATAAATTAATATTACATAAAACAGATTTTTACTTGGCAAAATATGATAAAATCTGAGAGTATAAAATCAAACCAAATAAATTTATTTGTCTCTTAATAAAAAATGATCACACGTATTATATCAAATCTCAACGCATGAATCACAAAAATAAATCACGCGATTTTTTCTTCAAATCAAAGAATATGATCATTATAAAATCCGAATCAACCAAGGAGATATCGAATATCAAGCATAATAAGAAATTTTAAATTGTGTACTTAAACCAAATTGAGAATAAAAATATATACACTCCTTATCAAACTCTCCTCCTTCTCTTCCTTTATTTCCTGCAAAAACAGATCATCCTTTCTTTGATACCCATATTTTCTTGGGTCCATGAGAGTTAGTAGCGTATGCTGTTTTTACCCAATTTTTCTTAATAGATCTCCAAACTTTAGGACATTCTTTCTTAAAGTATTCTAAATCTCCACAATTTGAACACTTTAGGGCATTTCGACCAACAGGTTTTATAAACACTTTTAAAAATGATTTTGGTAAAATGCCTTTGGAGATCTTTGTCTAAGTCTCTCCTTGACTTTAGGAAAATCTATTAGAAAATCATTTTCCTTATTGAAACCAAGTCCCACTTATTATAGTAAGGAACTTGTATGGAAAGAATATGCTCTAATGTTTTTGATCCATTTGAAAATTTTGTCGAAATATTTGAAAATTCATTTTTTAAAGAATCATTTTCTTTGATAAGTAAATCTTGACTTTCTTTTGTTTGTATAAAATCTTTTTGCAAAATTTCAAACTTCTCTTTTCTAGAAAAATCCTGTTGCTTAAGCCAAGAATTTTCCTTTTTAAGTTCGGAGATTCTTTTAAGAGAAGATTTGAGATTTGAGCAAAGCTCATTTATATACTTAAGAGCTTTGATAGGAATTGCTGAATGATTTACCTCGATTTCCTCATCGGATTTTGAGTTTATGTCTCGAGTCAGATTTTGATTTTGAGTCTGTGTTTGAGTTAGACTCAGATTCTGAATGTGCCATCAAGCATATATTTCCTTGCTCATCATCTTCTTTCATTGTTCTTTTTATCAATTCTGTTTGTATTGTCTTCTTCCACTGAATTTGCTTCATTTTCTACTTAGTTTTTTTGAATTTCTTGATCATAAAAGTAAGTTCTTCGTCGTCCATGTCATTTTCTGAGTCTATATCATTAGAATCAGCGTTAGATATTAAAGCAATGGACTTTTTACCTTTGGGATCTTCATCAATGATTTGTTCCACTTTGTAGGATTGAAGAGTGCCAATGAGTTCATCAACGGAAAGTGGTATAATCCTTTGAGTCTCCCGAATTGAGGTTTTGACATGGTTCCATTCTTTTGAAAGACCTCGCAAAAGTTTGTTGACCTTCATTGGGGAAGAAATTGGATGACCTTAATATGCTAAACCATTTACAATTTCTGTAAAACGGTTGAACATATCTCCATTTGACTCTCCTTGCTTTATCTTGAAGGATTCATATTTGCCAAGCGGGAAGTTTACTTTTGTCTCTTTTACACGATTAGTCCTTTCATATGTAACATGAAGTCTATCCCAAACTTCTTTTGCTGTTTTACATGAAGAGATTCTATTATATTCAGCAGGAGACAATGTGCAATATAAAGAATAAATGGCTTTTGCATCAAGCGCTTCTCTTTTGGATATCTCCGTTCAGGACATAGGAGTGGGGAGTTTGCATTCTTTATCTTTGCCATTCTTATTTGATGTAGACGCAGCAGTGAGATTGATTCATTTTTCCATAACATCCCATTGCAAGGGATCTTTGGATCTTAGGAATACTTTCATTTTTTTTTTCCACACGTCATATTCCTTTCTATTAAAATATGGTGGCCTCTTTGTTGCTTTGCCCTTCCATAAGTCCTGGTGCTAAGATACTAGCCCTAGAAGATATTTAGCTCAAAAGTAAAAACATATTTATAAAATGAGCACTTGGCTCTGATACCAATTGAAAGTGCAAGTATGAACACCTAGAGGTGGGTGAATAGGTGTAAAAATAGATTCTGCAAAATACAGTGAAAACTTTTACTTTTAATCCGAGTCTGAATAACAACAGGCTTTTGAAACTAAGTCTGAAGAGCAGCAGACTTTGAGCGAGATTAGACTTTAACAATTAAATAGAACTACGAACAAAATAAAGGAGTTCAGGGAAGAGAATAAGAACACAAGGTTTATAATGGTTTGGCTTAATCCAAACCTACGTCCACTCTCTCACGCTAACAGCCTTCTTAGCTGGATTCCACTATACTATCAACAAGAGATTACAACTTTGAGTGCAAACACTTAGTAGTAAATCACACTATCTCACTAAGTCACTCTTTTGGCATTTCTTTTACGATCATAAACGTTTAAGCTCACAAGAGACAAGTGTATGATCGAAAGTCGTTCAGACTTTGAAATTATAAATTTTACGCTCCGTCTCTTACTTGCTCATTGGTCCTTGATCTCCTTAAATACTCCTCCACTTCCAAACTAGCCGTTGGACAGTATCTTGAGGATTGTCTTCCAATCTACCAATTGGACAGATCTGTATCTAGAAGATTTGGTAGCCGTTGAGTGACAAAAGTAGAATCCCAAATTGATTCCGATCGCATATACAAACAGAATCTTAGTTTCCATAAGTAGAGCTTCTTTGTATAGAAATTTTTTATCTTTAATATCAAATCCTCAATTAATTAGATTAAGTCAATCAAATCAATCTTGATGTGGAATCCAAACTAGATCACTAGCCATTATGTGTTTGGGGCTTGTGTTACATTATGTTGAATCTGGATGTAAAGTCTGAGTGCAATAGACTTTATAATCTGAGTCTGAGCAAAATCTGCTTTTGAACAAATTTAGTCTTAAGGTCTGGACACAGTCTGAATAAGTTCAGCTTCAGCATAGAATCTATCTTTTGGTTCTTCATTTATGTTCAGTCTGGAATTTGTTAGAGTTGGCAGACTTTTGATATAGAACAGACTTTGGCACTAAAGTCTAGCAATCTTCAAATTTTGACACAGAAGTCTAAAAATTTTCAGAATAGACTTTGGACAATATCATTTACATATTCTATCATTTACATAGTCTATTACTTAGCCATTAAACACGTTAGTAGGCTTTGATTTATTTTGTCATCTTCAAAATATCATAAGAGATTTTCCTAATAATAAAGAATATCTTAATTTTTAAATTTATTTTTATGAAGGGCACTAGGTCCAAAACATTTTATATAAAGAGCAGTAATTTGTACAAAATGAAGAAAATCTGGTTCATTGGAACATAGTAATTGTCTTCAAAATATACTCGTCTCATAGCTTAAAATGCATCCAAACATTCTGAAATTTGGATAATTGTCCTCTACAACTCTTGTGAAGGAAGCAAGTCCAAAATCAATAGGGAAAACTTTACAAAAATTCAGGAAGACAATCAAGTCATTGTTCCTACTATACTGGGGAGATTGGACATGGTAAATAACTAGATCCTCATACCATCCATTTCACCTCAGAAAAATATGTAATTTAAGTAATTTGTAGATAAATATGTCTTGTACAACTTTCATGTAGAAAGTCTCCTCAAATTCAAACCATAGCAAACTCCACAAAATTACTAAATAGATAAGGTCCAGCAATTCCAGTTTTGGAAAATCCAACTACAAGTCACGAAAAGATGTAACACTTGCACCACACGAGTTCATTGCTCAACACATAGACAAAGTAGAAGTCCTAAGCCGCATGCAACATGTATTTTGGCTTATAACTATAAAAGAACTACTACAAGTTTCTTACCAAAAAAAAAAAAAAAAAAAAAAGAAACTACTACAAGCTAAATCCAAGCACCAAAAGCACATATGACACCATCCACAACTCAAACTAGCTTGCATGTCATTCTTTCCTTCAGGTCACACTTTCATAGCATCTTAGCATCTCTATTTCACCATCAAAGCACACATGCAACACTATAAAGATAAGCAAACATTAAAAACAACTACCAATATGATATTGCTAGTATGCAGAATAAAATAAACTTCAAATAAAACAAAGGAGTTAGGGAAGAGAATAAGAACACAGAAATTATAGTGGTTCGGCTTAATCCAAGCCTACGTCCACTCTCCCACGATAACAGCCTTCTTGGCTGGATTCCACTATGCAATCAACAAGAGATTACAACTTCGAGTGCAAACACTTAGTAGTAGATCATACCAACTCACTAAGTCACTCTCTTGGTATTTCTCTCACGATTACAAACGTTTAAGCTCTCCAAAGACAAGTGTGTGATCGAAGATCGCTCAGACTTTGGAATTATAAATTCTACGCTCCGTCTCTTACTTGCTCATCGGTCCATGATCTCCTTAGATACTCCTCCACTTCCAAACTAGCCGTTGGACAGCATCCCGGAGAATCGTCTTCCAATATACCCATTGGACAGCTCGTATCTAGAAGATTTGGTAACCGTTGAGTGACAAAGGTAGAATCCCAAATTGATTCGGATCGCCCATACAAACGAAATCTTGGTTTCTATAAGTAAAGCTTCTTCGTATATAAAGTTCTTGTCTTCAATCAAATCAATCTTGATGTGGAATCCAAACCAGATCACTAGCCGTTGTATGATTGGGCTTGAGTTACGATTCATCGAATCTGGATATAAAGTCTCGAGTCGTAGACTTTACAATATGAGTCTGTAGACTTTACAATCTGAGTCTGTAGACTTTACAATATGAGTCTGTAGACTTTAAAATCTGAGTCTCAGACTTTAAAATATGAGTCTCGTAGACTTTAAAATCTGAGTCTAGACTTCGCCAACAGATTTAGCTTTAAGGTCACCCGGTTCGGCTTCAGCATAGAGTCTCGTCTTCTGGTTCATCATTCACGTTCAATCTGGAATTAGTCAGAGTTGAGCAGACTTTTGATGTAGAACAGACTTTGACACTAAAGTCTGGCAGTCTTCAGACTTTGAGTCTTGAGTCTAGTAGTCTTTAGACTTTGACACGAAGTCTGGAAATCTTCGAATATACTGGACATATGTTACGTTCAGTCTTCCGGCCGTCTTCGCACTTTGACAATATCCTTTACATGTTCTATCATCTGCATGGTCTATTACTCAACCATCAAACATGTTAGTAGCCTTTGATTTATTTTGTCATCTTCAAAACATCATAAGGGATTTCCCTAACAATCTCCCCCTTTTTGATGATGACAAAACAATCTCTGAATATGCAGATTTGTAAACATACTTTTAAATCAAAGGATATCAGAAGATAACAAATAGATTGAGCATAATAATATGTAGAAAATAATCGCAGCTCAATATTATGCCATAGATAATATAATATCAACCAATCAGCACATATGCATATTCATATATTCTCCCCTTTTTGTCATAATCAAAAGCGATAATAATGGATTCACGTAGAGAATGATAACAAATATTTTGCATGAATCACAATTTCCAAAAATCATCTTTTATAAAGTAAGTCGAATATTAAAGATATGCAGTATAGCTCACTTCGATCATATA
Organism: Eucalyptus coolabah; assembly: GCA_014182585.1. Lineage (NCBI taxonomy): Eukaryota > Viridiplantae > Streptophyta > Magnoliopsida > Myrtales > Myrtaceae > Eucalyptus > Eucalyptus coolabah. Next base: position 41,874,600 of record CM024622.1, read on the forward strand.
CATCAGCAAATATCCAATAAAAATCACAGATGCATCATGAAATTCACGTACACTTTTTGTCATAATAAAATGATAATATCAATAGTAGATTTGTTAATGACAAAAGGTAATAAAAGATGCACTAACCGGATTTTGTAGATCTTAACAATTCTGACACATTTACCTTTCTTCTTTTCATAACAAGATCACGATCAATCAAAAATGATTTTTCCATAATTGATCAAAGCTCCCCTCAATTTGTTGCCTTTTTGAGATGATCACGATTCTTTCCTTTTTCTTTTGGATTTGATTTCTCCCCTGTGATCATGACAATATTTGCGAATAGAAACTATTGTTGCAATTGTCGCAGGAGATATTTTCTGATTGCACCAAAATCTGCGTAGATTTGTAATCATTCTCGCCTTATTGAATTTCCTGCAATCAACTCATTTCCCTTTTTGGTATCCATCAATTTGGATCCTTCCTTGACGTTAGAGTAAAATAGAAAATCTCCATAATCAAATATTCTTTCTTAATTCATCGTAACAAATTATTCAAAGAAAGAATATTATGCATAATGATATTTTGAAAAATAAATTCTCACTTAGCACAATAAAATCAGGGAGAATGAAATCTTTGAATATCTAAGAATATCTTGCATCATCACGTAAAACAGATTTTCACTTTTGCAAAATATGATTAGATCTGAGAGTATAAAATTAGACAAAATAATCTGAATTATCTCAAATAATCACACGTACTAAATCGAATCTCAACTCACAAATCACAAAAAATAAATCATACGATTCTTTCTTTAATAAAGCAAAATATAATTATTATAAAATCGAAATCAATCAAGGATATATCGAATATCAAGCGTAATGAGAAATTGAGAATAAAAAATTCCTTACCAAATCCTCTTTCTTCTTTCTTCTTTATATCCTGCAAAAATATCTTATCTTTTCTTTGGTACCCATTTTTCTTGGGTCCATGAGAGTTAGCAGAATATGTTGCTTTTATCCAATTTTTCTTAATAGGTCTCCAAACTTGAGAAAGATCTTGTTGACTAAGTCGAGAATTCTCCTTTTTAATTTCGAAAATCCTTTTAAGAGAAGATTTGAGATTTGAACAAAGCTCATTTATATACTTTGAAACTTTGAGAGGAATTTTGAATTGCTTACCTCGATTTCCTCATCGGATTCTGAGTCTATGTCCAAGTCGACTCGATTTTGAGTCTCGTGGTCCGAGTCGACTCGATTCTCGAGTCCGTGTCCGAATCAGACTTTGATTCCGAATGTGCCGTCAAGCATATATTTTCTTGATCATCCTCTTCTTTCATGATTCTTTTATGGCCATTATGCTTGTATTGACTTCTTCCATCGAAGTTTCTTCCTTTTCTACTCAACTTTTTGAATTTCTCGACCATAAAGGCAAATTCTTCATCGTCCATGTCATTTTCTGAATCTGTTTCATCAAAAACAGCATTAGATATTAAAGCAATGGACTTTTTACCTTCGGGATCTTCATCATTGAGTTGTTCCACTTCATAGGATTAAAGAGTGCCAATCAATTCATCAACGGAGAGTGGCATAATCCTCTGAGTCTCCCGGATTGAGGTCTTGACATGATTCCAATCTTTTGAGAGACCTCGCAAGAGTTTGTTGACCTTCATCGGGGTAGAAATTTGCTGACCTTGATATGCTAAACCATTTACAATTTCTGTAAAATGGCTAAACATATCTCCAATTGATTCTCCTTGCTTCATCTTGAATGATTCATATTGGCCAAGCAAGAAGTTTACTTTTGTCTTTTTTTACACGATTGGTCCCTTCATATGTAACATGAAGTTTATCCCAAACTTCTTTTGCTGTTTCACATGAAGAGATTCTGTTATATTCAGCAAGAGATAAAGCGCAATATAAAGAATAAATGGCTTTTGCATCAAGCGCTTCTCTTTTGGACAACTCCGTCCGAGACATAAGAGCGGGGGCTTTGGTTTCTTTGTCTTTGCCATGCTTATTTGATATAGACGCAGCGATGGGGTTGATTCCTCTTTCCACAACATCCCATTGCAAGAGATCTCTGGATCTTAGGAATGCTTTCATTTTGTTCTTCCATACGTCGTATTCCTTTCCATCAAAATATGGTGGCCTTGTGTTGCTTTGCCTTTCCATAAGTCCTGGAGCCAATATACTAGCCATGGATCTTTTACTCTGAAGTAAAACACTTCAAACAAAGTGAGTACACGAGCTCTGATACCAATTGATATTGCTAGTATGCTGAATAAAATAAACTTCAAATAAAACAAAGGAGTTAGGGAAGAGAATAAGAACACAGAAATTATAGTGGTTCGGCTTAATCCAAGCCTACGTCCACTCTCCCACGATAACAGCCTTCTTGGCTGGATTCCACTATGCAATCAACAAGAGATTACAACTTCGAGTGCAAACACTTAGTAGTAGATCACACCAACTCACTAAGTCACTCTCTTGGTATTTCTCTCACGATTACAAACGTTTAAGCTCTCCAAAGACAAGTGTGTGATCGAAGATCGCTCAGACTTTGGAATTATAAATTCTACGCTCCGTCTCTTACTTGCTCATCGGTCCATGATCTCCTTAAATACTCCTCCACTTCCAAACTAGCCGTTGGACAGCATCCCGAGAATCGTCTTCCAATATACCCATTGGACAGCTCGTATCTAGAAGATTTGGTAACCGTTGAGTGACAAAGGTAGAATCCCAAATTGATTCCGATCGCCCATACAAACGAAATCTTGGTTTCCATAAGTAAAGCTTCTTCGTATATAAAGTTCTTGTCTTCAATCAAATCAATCTTGATGTGGAATCCAAACCAGATCACTAGCCGTTGTATGATTGGGCTTGAGTTACGATTCATCGAATCTGGATGTAAAGTCTCGAGTCTAGACTTTACAATATGAGTCTCAGTAGACTTTACAATCTGAGTCTGTAGACTTTACAATATGAGTCTGTAGACTTTAAAATCTGAGTCTGTAGACTTTAAAATATGAGTCTGTAGACTTTAAAATCTGAGTCTGTAGACTTCTGCTTCTGAACAGATTTAGCTTTAAGGTCTCGTACCCGGTTCGGCTTCACGCATGAGTCCGTCTTCGGTTCATCATTCACGTTCGATGCCGGAATTAGTCGAGTGAGCAGACTTTTGATGTAGAACAGACTTTGACACTAAAGTCTCGGCGTTCAGACTTTGAGTCTTGAGTCTGTCGGTCTTCGACTTTGACACGAAGTCTGGAAATCTTCGAATATACTGGACATATGTTACGTTCGGTCTTCGCCGTCTTCGCACTTTGACAATATCCTTTACATGTTCTATCATCTGCATGGTCTATTACTCAACCATCAAACATGTTAGTAGCCTTTGATTTATTTTGTCATCTTCAAAACATCATAAGGGATTTCCCTAACACAATCTCCCTATTCTACAAAACCAAGCCCCAAGAAGATCAAAGGGGTTAGGAGAATGTCATTTCTCCTTGCCTTTTGATGTTTAGTGCTTCAGTCTTCTCCTCCTAGGCTTCACCGTGAGCTTGAGAATGTTCTAAGTTTGCTGGTTAACTTTGGTGAGAAGGAGGGAGCGAGAAAAGAAGAGAGAGAGAGAGAGAGAGAGAGAGACGATGAGACGATGAGAGGGAGAGAGAGTTGCTCGGCAAGAATGATAGAAATTACCCTATTTAGGTAGGTTGCCAATCTAGGCGAGATGATTGAAGGAAGTTCTTGGCTTGTGCAAGACACTTCTTGCATGAAATCTTAATGGGCAAGAACTATAGTCTTCATCATTACTCTATTTAGGCCATTTTAAGCCTATTTTAGAAATTTAACCATTCTCTCATGGCTTGCAAGTGGCAAGGACAGTGGCAATATAGAATTTAATGGATTAATATGTCTTCATTTCATGTTCATAAGACCTAGGTGACAGGCCATGTAATTTCATGCACAATAGAGATTAATTTAGATACTAAAATAAGACTTAGGTACATATAATAATCATACAATGCATAATTTAATTGCCTTGGGTCCTAAATTCATTCATTCAATTAAATCATTTATACTATTAAGATTTGTCACGACTAATTAATTAATTGGGCAAAATTTGGGGCGTTACAATTCTTCCCCTCTAGAAAAATTTCATCCTCAAAATTTATAACTTTACCCGTTCCTTCAAAAAGATGCGGATGCTTTGGGTCCTCATGTGGCCCTCGAGTTTCCTCTGTCGTGTCTTTCATGTTGCAATCTTGCCATCAAACCCTGACTAGGGGTACAACCTTAATCGTGAGAGTTTGTTTGCTTCGATCCAATATTTGCACTAGCCTCTCAGCATACTAGACTCTATCATCCACTTCAATTGTGTCATAATCCAAAACATGGGTAGGATCAGGTTGATATTTCCTAAACATCGACATGTGAAAGACGTCATGAACTTTAGATAGGTTAGGTGGTAATGCCAATCAATATGCTGTATCCCCTATTCTTTCGAGAATTTCAAATGGTCTAACGAATCTCAGGCTCAATTTCCCTTTCTTTCTAAATCGGGAAATGCCTCTCGCCGCAACACTTTTGAAAATACACGGTCTCTTACACTAAATTCTAAAGGCCTCCGATATCTATTGATATGGCTCTTCTATTAACTTTGGACAGTTCTAAGTCTATTCTTAATCATTCTTACTGCTTTTGTTGTAACTTGCACTAATTCTGTCATGTCGATTTATGTTCACCTACTTCATTCACAAATACGAATTCTACAAGCTCACTTGTACAACGTCTCAAATGGGGCCATCCCTTTACTTTATTGAAAACTATTGTTACAAGCAAACTCTACCAAGTGTAGTTTCTCATCCCAGTTACCTTCAAAATCAAGTACACATTCTAATTACATGTCTTTTAATATTTTGTAACAACCCCAACTCTATCTTTAAGGTATTGAGCAGCATGGGTTATTTTTGCAACATCCCATGGTTGTCACTGTCCCGATTCCTTTTTTTTTTTTTTTTTTTTTTTTTATGTTAATAAACACATGCGAAAGCATAAGCAAACAAACTCCTCAAATAAACAAAGCTGAAAGACTGTGACATCCATCACACATAATACATTACTTTATATTACAACAGTACACTTACAAGCCCTTTTCTCCATGAGTTCTTTTACTTTTTACATCACACTACAAGTTTTCACATAGGCTAGGAGAATTCTTATCTCCTCTAGTGTGATTGTAGTTCCCAAAATTGACATGAAACTTCCATGCCTACAAGTTTGAAAGATGAGGGAGTGAGTTGGGGGGCTTAGTAAGCTAAATTCCTAGTCCTCTACTAGGGAAGCATCTCATCATCAAGTCTAGCAAATACAACACTCGGAAACAGTGTCAACGACAGATTGATAAAAAATTACTTGCCATGTCTTGACTAAATATATGGTGTTGATGTAAAATACTTTTGGCTTAACAATGAACACATCAACATATCATGCTTATGCATAATCGGTACTCATGCAAATTCATTTACTATCATCCTAGCTCGAATAGGCCCTCTCAGCTTGACTAGGGCTTTTAGTTTCTTGTCGAGTTGGGGCATCTCGGCTTGATTGAGACTTCTTGGGTCTAGCTTCCTAAGGCTTTCGAGTTCAAGACCCAGGTATCTTGGCTCAACCAGAACATCTTGTTCAATGCACAAGGCATCACTACCAACGTTATGTGATGATGGACACTTTTTCCTCTTTAGATGCATACATAAGTGAATCTAGGTACTCTTACTTACCAACACTTAGCTTGATCGAGTTGTCCTCAAGATATGGATAATGGTGATAGCCTACGTATCCCATAGTCTTTGAGTACTTGTCACTGTCTAGGTACTCTCACTTATCGATAGTCAACCTATTTAAGTTGTCCTCAAGATATGGATATCAGTGACTGCCAAAGTATTCCATTGTCTTTGATTACCAACCACTATCCAGATACAATTTCTTATCGACACTTGACCTATTCAAGTTGTCCTCAAGATACTGATACTGATGACTGCTTAAGTATCTCATTGTCTTTGAGTACTTGCCATTGTCTAAGTACTCTTTTTTATTGACACTTGACCCATTTGAGTTGTCCTTAGAGTATGAATACTTGCGATTGTCAAGATATCCCAGTATCTTTAAGTACTTTCTACTGTTTAAGTGCTCTTTCTTATCGACGCCGACCTGTTCAAGTTGTCCTTAAGATATGAATACCGGTGATTGCCCAAATATCTCATTATCTTCGAGTACCTACCGCTATCTAGATACTCTATCTTATTAACACTCGACTCATTCAAGTTATCCTCAGAGTATGGATACTTGCAAATGTCGAAGTATCCTATTATCTACGAGTGCCTACCATTGTCTAGGTACTCCCCTTCATTGACACTGGACTTGTATGAATTGTTCTTAAGGCATTCTCCAATTTACGTCTTTGGATATTTGTAGTTGTCTAAGTATTCCACTGTTTTGTGTGCCTATAATTACCCAGGTCTACTCTCTTATTATCATGACACTTGACCTACTTGAGTTGTCTTAGAATAGCATCTTTGGATACTTGTAGTTGTCCAAGTATTCAATTGCTTTGTGTACCTGCGGCTACCCAGGTATGCTCTCTTATCACTATGACACTTGGCTTGCATGAATTGTCTTTAAAGTGTAGTATTGAGTACTTATGATTGTCCAAGTATTCCATTGCTTTGTATACTTATGGCTACCCAAGTATTCCAGCCATTTTAATTACCTATGGTCATCTGGGTATTCCCCAAGTTTTATTGGCCTATAATGAACTAGAAAAAAGTCGGCTACTAAACAAACAACCGACTCTTTACTTCATCAAATAAGTCTCGTGCTACATCCAACTTCTTTTTATCAAGAGGTGGAAGACCTTCACGGATATAAGAGATGTGTCCTCAATATTCCAATTCCTTTACCAGGATGTGGAAAACCTTCATAAATGTCTAATGTACGTTCTTGATATTCCAACTTCTTTTTACCAAGAGATCTTCACAGATATACAAGGTGGTCCTCGACAATCTAAATTCTTTCTACTAGGAGGTGAGAGATCTTCACGAATATTACAAGTTTGTCCTAGGTATTCCCAAATTCTCTTTACCATAAGGTGAGAGACCATCCTGAGTGCTTAAGGTGAGTAGTTGCAAGTACTCTTTTGAAGCTTGCGAATGTCCAAGTATCCTCCATGGTTTTTGCCAAGATATATCACTAGGGAATCGACATAGCATGCTTCCATATCTCAGAGTCTCTCTATATTGACATAGCGTACTTCCGTAACCTGGAGTCTCTTTTTATCAACACGGCGTGCTTTCATAACCCGGAGTCTCTTTACACCAACGTGAGGTGCTTTTGTAGCCTAGAGTCCCCCTACATCGACATGACATGCTTTCATAACTTGGAGTCCCTTTACATCAACATGCCGTGCTTTTGTAACCTGAAGTTAGGTAACTAGCAATTAGATATTGCGAGAAAAGTCGGCACATCCCGGAGAAAGGTCAAGTAATCAACAAACTAGTGTCCCAAGAAAAGTTGATACATCCCTAAGAAAGGTTGAATAAACAATTTGTTGCTCTAATAGACGACTAAAGAATGATTTGAATCCTAGAAAAAGCAAGTTCCTATTAAGGCGACCGAAGAAAAGTTCGGGTCTTGAAAAAACAATCCTCACCGTTAAGGCAACCAAAGATAGCTCAAGGACCATGACAACAATTTGTTGCTCTAATAGGCAACCGAAGACATGTTCGAAAAAGTAGCACCCCTGCGTCATCAAGTAAAATGAGACCTTGATACTTGCCAAAAAAACTCGCGGTTCATATCCCGCATCACTCCTTCTTAATAAGTAGCTATAGGTATCTTTTATCCACCTTAGTATGTATTATGCTATATTATACTTTTTACATAGGGCACCCGGTCCTATACAAAGTATAGCATCTAGTGCACATGGATGAACAAAATTTAGGTATCAGTTCGTCTTTGAGTGCAACCTTCACAAATTCACCTTCAAAAAGGGGCATCTATTGCCTAAATTTTGGCTAAATATTTAGGATTAAATTTTATATAAAATTTTGGCTAAATATTAACCTGGGTCATTTTTTTTTTAGTAATAATTCATTGTTTTAATATTAAAATATTTTAATAATAAAAAATTCAAAATCCAAAAAATCCAAAAATGATTTGCATTTCCCAAAAAATCAGAAAAAGCCCAAAAATATTTTTTTTTCCACAAAAACATGGAAAATCCTTGAAAAGAAAAAATGCATTTAAGTTCTTGGAGGTAAATATTAGCTTATTCCAATTATGCCCTTATGATGTATGAATTTATATTTCCCCAATCTGGTTAAGAATTGAATTTTCGAACTCGTGATTGGTATAAAATATTGCTAAATGCTCACTTGATGTTTAAACAAGATTTTCTCTCGATATTTCACTTGGGTTCTAATCGACTCATCCTAAATCGATTAGTGACGACTCTTAAATGAAATCGACTTGTAGGTTAAAAATTTGGACAATAAGTTGAGAATTGGTTGGCTTGGAAGAACCTAGATTTAATGAGTCATTAACTTCTGCATGTGCCCAAGCGTAGGGCTGCCGAAAAGGGAGATCGCAACAAACATAACCGTATTGCACAACTAAAGTGCAAACAAATATATGCTTTTTATCTCAAAATATTGCTATACTAAACCCGCTCTCGGACCGCCTCATGAGGGTTGGCAAATATGTATTTCTTTTACCTTATTATGTTTCTTCTTTTCTTATTCCACATATGTGAAACAGGCATTCTTTTTTTGAAAAATAATTGGGTGATAGTCTTTTATCTACTATAAAAATAACAGTTTATTTTGGACCATAAAAAATCAAATAATAAATAATTATAAATTATTATGGGGTTCACTCATTCAAAAAATTTTGGCTCACAATAAGTTATTATAGTAGTCCCAAATTGTTGTGCTAGCAAAATCTTTATTTTTTTTCACTTTTTTTTTGCCGAGATTTGCTTGCCACTTTAAGCATAATGTGCATCTTTAATATTGGAAAGAACTGGCCAGTTAACTCTCCTTGAAGTGTTGGCTTTAATACTCTGTTCTTGTAACCCAAAAAATGTTATGAATATATTTCTTAATGACGTATATTTGCTCCTTAATTCGTGCTAAAGTCCTTATACTGCATATATGATATTTGGCCTGGCAAAGAGAATAAATGGGTTAGAACGAATTTCTCACTCCCGCAGGCTCAATCCAATTAACTCAATTAAGCTCAAAACCTCCCTATGTCAGTCCTATCAACTCTAATGCAATTATATGGGCTTAATTAAAATACTCTTTATATCTATATGTTAATTTAATTGATATTTTTTGTTTAGGGGTCGGGATCGATCCTTAATTTTCTATGCAATATAATGTCTAAATGGATTGTCAAATTTTAAGTGTTAACAAACTATCTTTGTGTATCATAATTAACTATAACAAACATTCCATACTTCTTACTATTCCTATCTTTGTTTTTTTTTTTTTTTTTTTTTTTTTGCTTTTATTTGTTTGTGTTTTGCCACAGGAAGATAGTCCATTTGGTGGATGTTTCCGTCATGATTTTATTGGGTTGTGTTATATTATTCTTACGAGACCTATCTATAATATTTTTGACATGTCATGTTCTCGTAAGCTTGACTATGTTCGATTCGAAAATCATTGTTTTAATAATAAAAATAAAAACAACACATATATTAAAAAATTACAACCATCTTAAGAATGAAGATATTCATTATCATGAAATATGCTTTCGTATTTTCTCTGTCTCTCTTGTACCAACGGTAGAGATGCTTGTGCTATTCTGATTGTCGAAATTGAAATGACTAGCTAGTGGTAATTATTGTCAAATATCAATAGTATATACATGGTCGAATATCAGGAACTGATAGTAATTTATCTGTCTTTGGAAAGGAAACGAATACATGCAGAAACCACTGCCGGCGTTCCCCGGGAAGACCCGCAGAAGGAAGATGCGAGGATATTTCTCAAATTTGACGCAAAGCGTATCATTTGGTTCTTGAAATTTGGAGAAAAAGAGATCATGCTCCTAGATTGATATCATGATGGCCCATTTTTATAGTCAAGAGCATGCCATTACACAGTTCTAACAACATTATTTTACTAAAAAGGTCATTCTTTAATAAAAAACCAGAAAAGGAGAATATCTTTTGAAGTGAAGTGTAGGTGAATTTGTTGCGAGACCTTCAAGTTCTTTCGATATCATTTTGGACAGTTCTAATTTAATCGTAAAGACTGGACCAAGACATCAAAGTAAATCTTGATGCCTCCTTCCTGTTTTCCATGAAAAACGACTGTCACTCAAGGGACGGAATCACACTACTATAATTTTCATGTTTGCGAAGTCGAATTTCAAAGATACTCTATTATGATTCATTCTTTGACTAATTTAATTTAGTACTAGAGAAATTAGGAACGGTCCAAAAACCAGGTGAATTCACTTGTATGGTATGCTCAAATTGAAGGGTTAGACAAACCTATCAATCGTGCAATATGAACCATCGTAATTTAGGGTTTTTGAAGGAGAATTTCCATAAAGATATAGGGTACCCTATAGTATGTTTTTTAAAAGACATACATGTGCTAAAGAAACTTATAATTCATTTATTTATTTTATATTCTTTCTTTCAGAAAGGTTGATAAGAAACAACATGTAGAGCTTTTATGAGATGGAAAAACTTGATTTGCAAGTTGTGCAGAGCAGTTTTGTTTAATCACTTTCATGAATGTTGATATAAACACACGTCCCACTAATTTAAAATTGTTTATTTTTTTTTTTTGTTAAATTAGTTAGTACTAGATGGAAAATGCAATGAATTTTTACAATAAAATATTTTAAAAGGATTGAATCACTGTACAAATGCAACGAAACTATATATCATATAATGAATAGTTAGTATTAGACGGAAAATGCAATGAATTATTGTCAATAAAATATTTTAAAAGGATTGAATGCATTGTACAAATGCAACGGAACTATATATCATATAATGAAGACATCTTAATTTTTCCTTGTAATTTTACGATATCATCCAACATTTTACTAGCACAAATTTGCTAGATTCTGATTGATCGTGGTGTTCAATTTTGATCAAATGATTTTCTTATAAAGCACCGGTGACAAGCTCATCAACACATTGATAATCAAGTTTAAAAAGAATGAAATATGGAAAGCTCGCTAACAAATTTCCATTTTTCTAATTAACTGTCGAGGTTCATTGGACCTGCCCACCGGGGCAAATTACTTTCCTTCTTGAGCCTACCTATTGAATTGGAAACGCTTATTACTCTAGTTTATATATAAAAAAAAAAAGAAGAAGAAAAAAATCCTAAACCCAATAGAAAATTCAATAGATGCTTAGGATTTATACCAATGGGAATAGTACCAAAAAATCATAAACCTACTACATTAATACTAATTTAATTATAAATTTTTAACTGGACCAATTAAATTCTAAAACTTTTCACATTAGTACAAATTGAGTCAATCCAACCAATTTAGGTCCAAAATCGATGACATAGATGCTGGTTGTTTTATAGGGCACAACCAGCGTTGGTGTAGATAAAATTTAAAATTTCTTCATATCCTTTGAATTATTTATTATTTATTATTTTATTTTATTTTATTTTCATTATGGCCAATGAGGGCCAGGGCCCTTGCCCAGACCATTGCTAGTCAAGTAAGAGTCACCAAGCTCTTCCCAAATCTAGTGAGGGTGGCCCTCACCTGGTAGTGGCGTATCTCCCAAAGCATGTGCATTTTCCCTTTCCAAAACGAACGCAATGACGTATGGAAATGAGAATTCACCTCTCTTTTTCTCCAAACCAAATCTATGTTAGTCAATCAAGCCAAGATTCAACTCCAATCTCGAGTGTCAAACACATCTAAAAACGTCAAAAAGCTTATCATTCTCAAAAGCTGTGTGGGGATGGATTGATTCGGCCTTCAAAGGTCCGGAGGGGCCACAGCCGCCACCCCCACTGACTTAAATTGGGTCTTTCATAATTGGTAGGTTTCTTTAACCCTCGATTTGAGCATATTATATAAGTGAATTCACCTGATTCTGCAACCATTCATAATTCCTCTAGTACTAAATTTAGTCAAAGAATGAGTTGTAATAGAGTATCTTGGAAATTTGATATCGTAAACACAAAAATCGTAGCAGTGTGATTATCATCCCTTGAGTAACTCGTTTTCATGAATGGCAAGAATGAGGCATGAAGATTTACTCTGGTATCCAAGATGATATCAAACGAACTTGAAGGTTTTGCAACAAATTCATCCGCTCTTTACTTCAAAAAATATTCTCTTTTCTCTTTTTTATTAAAGAACAAACTCTTTAGTAAAATAATGTTGTTAGAACTGTGTGATGGCATGCCCTTGATCATAAATGTAGGCCATCAAGAGCAGCAATCTGGGAGCACGATCCCTTTCTCTCCAAATTTCAAGAACAAATGATGCGCTTTTACGTCTGATTTCGAAAATATCCTCGTATCTTCCTGCTGTCTTCCCGGGGAACACAGGAAGTGTTTTGTGCTATCAGTTCCTGATATTCGACCATAGAATATCATGTTTATATTTTATTATGATGATCACCAGCTAATCATCAGAATTTCGGACATTGAGAACCACACTAGCATATCTCCCTTCCGTACATGGGGAAAACAAGAAATACGAGAACGTATTTCTTGACTAATGAATATCTTGATTCTTAAGATGGTTATGATTTTTTTTTAATATTATATAAGTGCTGTTTTGCACTTTTATCATTGATATAATGACTTCCGAGATGAATACAGTCAAGCTCACTAGAACATAAAATGTCAGAGATATTATAAACAGGTCTTGTAAGGGTAACACAACACAACCTAATAACAAAATGATGATGGAGACATCCACCGAAGGTGGACTATCTTCTTTTGGCCCAAAAAAAAAAAAAAAAAAAAAACAAGCAAAGGAATCATAAGAAGTATTGAATGTTTGTAATAGCTAATTATGATAGAGAAAGATCGGTCCAAATTTATGTTTCTTTCCCTTTTTCCTTATTTTTAGCACACCTGCTAGATGCGTTTGGATCTACTTTTACAATTTTGCCCTTTATTTTTCTGCTTTATCTAAATCTATGGCGCATGCATCTTATAAGTAAGTTCTTTCTTTCTAATATATCTCAAGCTCTATTACAACAATAAAAACATGAGAGTTAGTAGGATATTGAGTCAAATGAGAGTGGGTTCTTTACATAAAATGTCAAATTCAATTATCACACACTATGTCACCCAATGATTATATTTAACCGTAGCGAGGGTTACCGATAATTTCTTGACCTTGGAGATGGTTGAGGCACCAAAAGTTATGTATTTTCGAATGGTGAAAAGAAATAAAAGACAGAGAAAGAAGTGAGGAATTTATTTAGTTGGCCGTGCAACTGAACTATTAAAAAGCAAGAAGACATATCTCAAATTGTTTGCCAGTCATCTGCATAACTTCAATGAAATCAAGTGAACAAGATGACTCCGGCCAAGAGAAAGGTAAACTAAATGAAATAAACACTCTTGTTTCTTATTCTGCTTTTAGGTTTCAGCTTTAGGGTAAAATTTGAATGCTTCAGTTTTGGTGGGATCAATAAGAAGGAAGAACTTACAACATTTCGGAAGTTTCCTTCTTGAAAATCGACTGAAATACATATCGTTCTTAACCTAGATGCAGAAGTTCATCCATATACAGAGCAAACTAGCACCATCCTCGATGCTTCGGGGAAATCTTACTTTTCTGCTTATAATAACTAATCCTCCTCAATTTGTCGGCAGAAGTTTGAATCTTTTCAGCAGCTGTTCATCACTTAAAATGCTGAGATTGCATGGAATTCAACTTAGAAGAGATCGCGTGACAGCGATAGGTGACGCTCTATGGTTATAGGAAAACTTTTTGATTTTTTAATTTAGAATTGTAACAACTGAGAACCCTAGATGTGTTCAAGGAAAAAACCTGATTAAATAGAATTGGCCGTGCGTTTAGGGGCTTATTTGGGCGGGCAAAACCATTGTGCCTGAATCCTAAATCGATCTGCTCACTCAGGCCAAAACAGGGTTTCATGAAATGAGGTTAACAAATAGGACGAGTTGCAACTTACGTTGGTCAAGGATTCAATGTATAGATGGAGAAATTGATGCATTCATTCGAGATTTGAAGAGACATTTATAATATTTTCAAGAAGGATGCCTACTTGAGATCATGTTCTGCTTAGATTCGAGAAAAGATTTTACAGACTCGTTCTTGGTTGATATGATTGTTGCGAGACATATTTAGAAAGGTATCTTCTTTTGTTGTTAAAAAAGAAGTGAAAATTTCTACCTTTTCTATATGTCATTGGCTTGACCTTATATAAAATTGTGAAAACAATACTTTCGGCTCACAAAGTAATGTTCACCTTTGCAGAGTTTCATTAATTCTAGACTTTTAGTGTAAACGTGTGGTACATAATAGGAACATTTGTGTGGTAAACCCAAAAATGGATAGTCAATTCCACATTAAATGGTTATGCATGGTAAGCATAGTTAATGAACTTAGTGATTTCATACTTCCTTGATTTAAGTTTTTCATTAAATTGACTTAAGGGTTCATTAGGATTTCTACTGAGCGAGGTCTTTTGGCTTCCTTTCATTATCAACTCTACGAGGGTTGCAATTTCCTAAAGATATGAGTATATTGCCCACGGGTGGGTAGATAATATCTAATACTCTGTTAACGGACCAAGCAAATTTTAGTTCTGAACCCGACTTTGCCACGGTGAAGCAAAACATATGTCAATTTTGTCAAATCGCTTTAGCTATAAATCAATCTAAAAGTATCTTTTTAATTAAAGAGCATTTGTGGCGAAACAATTTGAGATATGTCTTCTTGCTTTTTGAGATTTCGGTTGCGCACCCAACTCAATAACTTCCTCACTTCTTTCTTTGTCTTTTATTTTTTTTCACCATTCGAAAATACATAACTTTTGGCGCCTCAATCATCTCCAAGGTCAAGAAAATTATTGGTAACCCTCGTTATGGTTAAATATAATCATTAATTGAATTTGACGTTTTACTAAAGAACCCACTCTCATTTGACTCAATATCCTACTAACTCTTATGTTTTTATTGTTGTAATAGGGCCTGAGATATATTAGAAAGAGAACTTACTTATGATATGCTTGCGCCATAGATTTAGATAAAGCAGAAAAATAAAAGACAAAATTGTAAAAGTAGATCTAAACACATCCAGCAGGTGTGCTATTAGAAAGAGAACTTACTTATAATATGCATGCGCCATAGATTTAGATAAAGCAGAAAAATAAAAAGACAAAATTGTAAAAGTAGATCTAAACACATCCAGCAGGTGTGCTAAAAATAAGGAAAAAGGCGAAAGAAAAATAAATGAGGACCAATCTTTCTCTATCATAATTAGCTATTACAAACATTCAATACTTCTTAGGATTCCTATCTTTGTTTTTCCTATTATTTTATTTGTTTTTTTTTTTGGACCAAAAGAAGATAGTCCACTTTCGGTGGATGTCTCCATCATCATTTTGTTATTAGGTTGTGTTATATTACCATTACAAGGCCTGTTTATAATATCTCTGACATTTTATGTTCTAGTGAGCTTGATTATATTCATTTCGGAAGTCATTATGTCAATAATAAAAGTGAAAAACAGCACTTATATTAAACAAATTATAACCATCTTAAGAATCAAGCTATTCATTAGTCAAGAAATACGTTCTCGTATTTCTTGTTTTCCACGTGTACGGAAGGGAGAGATGCCAGTGTGGTTCTCAATGTCCGAAAATCTAATGATTAGCTGGTGGTCATCATAATCAAATATAAATAGTATATTCTATGGTCGAATATCAGGAACTGACAGCAGAATACACTCTGTGTTCCCCGGGAAGACAGCAGGAAGATACGAGGATATTTCCGATATCAGACGTAAAAGCGCATCATTTCCTCTTGAAATTTGGAGAGAAAGGGATCGTGCTCCTAGATAGCTGGTCTTGATGACCCACTTTTATGATCAAGGGCATGCCATTACACAGTTCTAACGACATTAATTTACTAAGATCATTCTTAAAATTAATTGTCTAGTTAGACAAAGGAATTATTTGAAATGGAAAAGGAGGCTAGCAAGAAATACTCGTTAGTTGACCAACTAAGAAAAAAATTATAGTATTTAATGTATTGCCTTTTCTCGTGTTATATGCAATCAATGTTTTTTTTTTTTTTTTTTGGGTCAAAAAAGATGTGCAATTTACTAGATACTAAAGCAAAGTTTGTGCAACATCCAGGAATGATAAATCTAAAAGAGCATTTGGAGGGTTTGAAATAAATATTTTGAAAATAGAAACTTTCCTTATTAAATTTATGAGATAAATCTATTGAAAGTCCTTAAACTGGTCATAAAAGCACAATGAGTCCTAAAACATTTAAAAAGTGTAATCAAATCATAAACCTTATCATGAAAATGTAATTGAGTCCTAAAACTTTCAAAAATGCAATTAAATCCTAAAACTTAACAAAATGGTTCATTTAAGTCATTGGGTTGATTAAATTTTTGAAAATTTTAGGACTTAATTATAATTTCACTATAGTTTTAGAATTCAATTATATTTTTAAAAAATTTGAGGACTCAATTGCACTTTCGTACTAGGACTTAGTTGAACTTTTTGAAAGTTTTAGGACTTAATTTTATTTTTGTTGTAAGTTTAACGACTTCCAACGCGCTTATCCCTAAATATAGGAAATAAGTATTCTGAAAGCACTAATAACAAGTAATACATTTAATAATTGAATATTAATTGTGACTCACTTATTCTTAATACCATGTATCAAATGAAAAAGTTATTTAGTATATTAGTTTTGCATCAAATTATACCTCCCGAAGTATATACATTTGCACTTTCCCAAATGAACGCAGTTTTTTTCTTTTTTATCGAAACAAAATCTAGATAGACAATTGGCCAAGATACTCCAACCCCTGGCGGCGAACACATCTAAAAACGATAAAAAGGCATTATTCTCAAAAGATGTGTGGTATTCCTTTATTGGCTAATAGCAGGGGCGGATTGATTCATGATTTCGAGGTATTCGATAATTGAAGGGTTTTGCACGTTTTAAGTTTTTCTAACACGTTCTATTTGACCATATAATATAAGTGAGCCCGCAGAAAAGCATTTTCACATTGGCAAAAGTCCATTCTTGAAAACAGTTACTTTGAGGTCTCATTTGTTTCACTTTAAAATTAAGTTAGTCAAGAAATGAGAATCAAGAACCACTATAGAATGTCTTGACAAGTCTATTTCACAAGCATGACTGCATGATTCTCGTCACTCGAGTAATACGTTTTTCGTGAAAAATAAAAACAGGACACCAACTTACTGTGGTGTTTTTGTCCTGTATTTGTTATTAAATTAGAACCATCCAAAATAATACTGAACAAACTTAAATATTTCTTAAGTCGAGCCGGGAGTGGACATCCGTGCTATGGGAGAAATCTGCTCCTATGGTTGGGAATTCTTGATAATGAGGGGTCAAATATGATCCTTAAATTCATCATCAAGCCTCGGCTTGAGTGCCATATTTACTAATTTCTGAACAGGTCTCCGCAAGGCAATAATTCCAACAGTGCCTTTTAAAGAAGGAACTGTCCATTAAGATGATGGCATCTCCTCTGTCGAATTCAGGAGCGTCTATGTCCTTCCCCATGCTGGAGAAACAGTTTTGACGACGACAGATAGGGTTTAGCCTTGTTTGGCATCCATGCCCTCTGCCTCCCGTACGCTTATGGTGTGCATTGCTTTCGGTTTGACAAATTTGTATTCACTTTATTTCGAAAGGTGTTCACTTTTTTCGTTTTTAGTAAAGAATATACTATGATTCTAGTTACACACACACCCATTGCTAGAGATCCTTTTTTTTTTTTTGGACAATTCCTTGAGGAACGGTTTCTCAGAAATAGATAATTATAGAATCACCAAAAGAAAATATAAATTTTAGCCTAAAATTTATAAAAGTACTTATGCATTACAACACTTAATAAAGAATAATATATTTATTGTTAGAATTTTGTCATGACATGCTCTTGACCATAAAAATGGGCATACCAAAAACAGCAATCTAAGAACATGATCCACTTTTTGTCAAAATTTCCAGAACAAAGAAATGTTTTACGTCGGTCTTTACAAATATCCTCGAATCTTCCTTCTGCTGTCTTCCCGGGAACACTAAACGTGTCCTTTCCCCTAACTTTCCATGGGAAGTTAAATATTATCAGTTCCTGATACATGAACATAGAATATGCTATATTGCATAATAATTACCACGAGCTAGTCACTTGAATAAATTTCTTGTTGTTCATTTTCATTATAAAAATAATTATCCTCCACTAATAGAGTAAGTTCATGATGGAGACATCCACCGAAAGTGGAAATTTGACTATCTCCTTGTGGAAAAAAATGGAAGAAGACAAATAAACAAAGATAGGAATAAGAGCAAATATAATATGTTTGTAATAGTTAACCATGATAAAAAGAATTTGTACGTGTCGCAGTCTTGGTTGCTGCTTGATAAGAAAATTATGGTAGATCCAAGAGGAAAATGTAGATATGTCTGTTCCTCATTTCTTTTCCTTTTGGCTTTTTTCCTTGTTCAGCAAATTTACTGGGTGTGTTTAATTGAATTTTACAATTTTTATTTTTAATTTTTTGCATAATCAAAATTAAGTAGTTTTTCTTACTTCTTTTATATCTCAAGCCCTATCACAATTTATTTTTTAAAAAAAATATTAAGAGAAATCTTTCTTTTACGTTCGATTATCATGCACCGTCTCTCGATAACTATGGTTAATCATTCTAATAATTAGAGATTATTGATCTTGGAGATGACTGAGGCACCGAAAAATATATATAGTCGAATGGAAAGGGAAAGGGAAGAAAAGAAAATATGAAAGTTCTTAAGATGATTGCACGATTTCTTCAGTAAAAAAATGATGCATCTCAAATTTTTTGCCAGTCATAATGGAAGTCTAGTAAACGAAATGATTTAGGCGAGAAGAAAGGTAAAGTAAATGAAATGGATACTTTTGTTTCTTGTTCTGCTTTCAGGTTTCAGGTTTAGGTTAAAATTTAGACACGTCAGCTCACGTGGGACAAACAAGAAGGGAGAATTTAGAACATTTCGGAAGTTTCCTTCTTGAAAATTGAATAAAATACATATAATTCTAAACGTAGATGCAGAAGTTTCTCCGTTCAAACCAAATATTACGCCACTTTAGTTCGATTTATCTTTCTCTTTTGGTTGACCTAAAGTAAACTAATAGCGTTTCGATCCCGAACGAATTAGCACCATCCTCGATGCTAGTTTTCGATCTCAAACTTTTCTGCTTAAAATAATCAACCTTCCACAAGGGTGGGGTTATAACGTGATTAATGAAGATGTCTGGTGAAACTTTTCAGTATCACTAAATAAAGCATGGAATTCCACTGGGGACAGCTAGCATGACGGCAAAACTCTACGTGTTAGAGTAGAACAAGTAATATGTTTAGTGGCTTATTTGCTAACGGTTTCCTTCCATTGCGCCTTAACCGCTTTGCTCAATCAGGCCAAAACTGGTTTCATGAAATACGGTCAACAAGTTGCGAGAGTTGTAATATACATTGGTCAAGGATTGTATGTATGGAGGGAGAAATTGAGGCATTGATCGAGATTTGAAGAGACAACTGTAGCCGATTGAGCTAGTAATTTTCAAGAAGAATGCCCCATTGACACCATGACTCCTTTGGTTCAAAAAAAGATTTTATAGACTTAGTCCGTGGATGATGTGAACGTTAGAATCATTGTAATTCAAAATATGATGAGGAAGTTACCTTCTTTCGTTGATCCAAGACGAGGTGTAATCAATTACTTCGGTACATGCAGTTGGCTTGACAAAGTATGACAGATTGTGAAACAATACTTTCCATTCCATTTAGAAAGTAATACTTCCCACGCAAAATTTCATATCTAAACATTTAAAGAGAACTTGTCGTACTTAATAGGGAAATTTGTCTACATAAACCTGCAAATGAATATGCAATGCTGTTAATATATCTTAATTGACATGTAACTTATTGGTTTGAACTTTTTAGTGAAAGTAAGTCCATCTGGATATGTTGATAGGCTCGAACTTGGGTTTCCTCTTGACACTCTAGGTAAATATATCCAATTTTTTCTGCGCACTCCCAACAAATGCATGGTTATGTGTGGTTCAAAAGCATGGTTGATGAACTTAGTGATTATATAGCTCATAGATTAAAATTTTAGATTCAATCGAGTTTATCTATGCATCATTTTGTTGATGCCCAATAATAAAGATTTCTAATGAACTGGATCTTTGGTTTTCTTTCATGATCTCCCCACGAGGGTTGCAATTCGCAAGAAGCATCTTTATGAAGCATGCACTAATTGGAACCGTAGAAAACACAAATCATAATTCTTGATGAGTTCGTCTTCCGTTTCTAATAGTTCCTTTCTCTAAATAGACAATGAATTCTAACGATGATTTATAAAGCAAATTTTAATAAGAAATAATGCCAAAGCACTTGTTAATTAATCAAATAAGAAATGTTTGTAGTAATTAATGTATTATTTTTCTGGTGTTATGTATAATCAATGTTTTGAAAATTAAAGTACTCTTATTAAATATACTGAACAAGTATTTGGAAAATAATTGTAATAAGACCCTTATAAAATGCATGCCCAGATGATATAGTGGGTATTTTTGTTAAGGACCACTTATCAGATGACATGGTCATTTACTGCATCGAATTTGTACATCGCATGCTTGGAGTCTTACTGGTGGAACCGTAGTCGCGTTGTAGTTCTGCTGTGCTATATGGTTATTTGCGCCATGAAGTCTTGGACCTTGACCTTAGAATTATGCATCACATCAAACCCTCATACTCGAAGTCATTGCCCTCCTTTTCGCAGCTAAAATCGTGGGGGAAGAACTTCCGCGGGCGGAGAAGCGTTGGCCATTGCTACCTTCTCGTAACGCACTGTGTCTAGTCCTTGACATAAACGCGTTGGTCTTGCATCATTGCGAGAGTTTAAAAAAGACCCCTAGTCATTGCTTCACTCGTCTTGGTCACCTCTCTCTCTCCTGCACTCTCTCCTTCCAAAACCCTACGTCATCTTAACATATTCTCCTCCTGCACTGATCCCCATATATACATAGCTGACTCGCTAAATAAAACATCTCTCCACACCCAACTTACACTTCATCTCATCACAGTGCTCAACAACACAGAATCTTTAGCTGCTGAGCCAACTCGAAACCCTAGGGCACAAAACAACCAGATATGGAGGAGTATCCGACAGGTTTCAGGTTCTACCCAACTGAGGAAGAGCTCATTTCGTTCTACCTGCACAACCAGCTTCACGGCCTTCAGCAGGACAAGATTCATCGTGTCATCCCAGTCCTCCACATCTTCGACACTGAGCCATGGAATCTCCCACGTAAAACACAATCCACATGCCCGTGCACGCAATTCTTTACATCCCCCACATTAATTAAACTGTGGACTAAAATTGGGTTCTTGAAAATTTCAATTGTGCATACCAGCAAAATTTCTTTTCCCCATATTTTCTTTGGTGAATTTGTGTTGCAGAGCTTGCGGGAGAGCTGTGCAGAGAAGACAGAGAGCAGTGGTTCTTCTTCGCGCCCATGCAGGAGAGGGAGGCCAGAGGAGGGCGGCCCAGCAAGAGCATGACCACCGGCTACTGGAAGGCCACTGGGTCTCCCGGTTACATCTACTCATCCGACAACAAGGTGATCGGCATGAAGAAGTCGATGGTTTTCTATGTGGGAAAAGCTCCCAAAGGAAGAAAGACCCAGTGGAAATTGAACGAGTACAGGGCCATTGAACTCTCGCCGACCAATCCCAATTCATCAAGCAGTAACATTTCCATTACTAAGGTGAACGCGCGGTCTGAATTTTTGGATCTTTATTTTAATTTTTCAAACACAGAAAGGGTAAAATACCTCCAAGTGCATGACCCCTAGATTATCCAATTTTCACTTTGAATAATCGTTCTTGTTTTGGTTTTCTGTCATGTTCTCTATCGGTCCTATGCAGGTGCACATTTTTGAATATCTGTCTTTAGTTTAATTTCCACTTGAACTTTCTCAGAAATATGCAACAGACGTTATTCTCTACATTTCCTTTTCTTGAAATAATGTATTTACAGCTGAAGCGGGAACTCACCTTGTGCCGAGTTTATGTGGTGTCTGGGACGTCTCGAGCATTTGATCGCCGACCATTGGAAGCAGTGGTTGGAGAGACAACAATCCAGGGTGGGGGCTGTGCTGCTAGCAGTGGAGGCATAGGCGGTGGATCTGGAGATATATCATCATCAGGAATAGTGGCAGGCGATGTAGGAAGTTCCAATCAATGGGAGACGGCAATTTTGGAAGAACCAACGTGGGACTGGGACCAACTGGATTGGCTCTAACTTTATGTAGCAGTTCTCTGATGATGAAGTGAGCTTCTCCAAGTATCAATAGTTTTACGTTCACAGTCGATGTGTTGAAGAGCTTGTGACTCGTGGTTTATAAGAAAATCATTTGATCAAAGATTGAATACCAGTCAATCTTGAACAAATGTTAGAAAAATTAGGGTCAGTAATATCTTGTAAAATAATAAGGAATCAGTGAGATATCTGCCATTATATTTGTACATAGTTCGGTTGCATTTTCGCCCTGCACTTCATCATTTAAATATATATAAGTAAAAAAATTATTGCATTTCCATCAAGTACTACTGATTTAACAAAATAATAATAATAAATTAGTGGGATGGTATTTATATCAATATTCATAAAGAGTAATTTAACATCACAGTATTGCACAATTAAAAAGCAAATAAATTAATGCTTTCCATCTCATTATATAGCTCTAATGGTTGTTTTCTTATCAGAATTTCTGAAAGAAAGGATACAAAATGATGAACGAGTAATGAGTGTCTTATATTTATTAGCACATGTATGGCTATCTACCATGTATCTTTATGTAACGTATCCCTGCATAGACTAAAGAATATGGCCCCGTACATTGAAACCATTTTATGCCAAGTTTTTCGAGCTTTTAGAACTTGGAACCTAGTCCTTGACATTTAAAACCCATGCTAGAACTACTCAGCCATGCCAATTTTGTATGTTCCCTTGCAAAAACACTAATTATGATGGTTCATGTGCGGAAGTGCGATTAGATATTCTTCCAAGATTTCTTTCATTAGAGACTTGCTTTATGTCTCACTTGAATAAATAAGGAGAAGTATATAAGCGGAGGAATTGTTTCTAATACATGAACTGTGAAAATCTTATGAACAACCCCCTCCCATTAGTTAACTATCCAAATCCAAAATTATAAAAGGTAACTTGTAAAAAAGAAAATAACACAACCTTTGTACCTTATATAAGTCCAAAAAGAATATGAGGCTAAACAAAGGCATACATGTATTTCATATGACATAAGCATTAATTCGCACAATGATCCATATAATATAATAACTTCAGGTTCTTTTGGTGAATGGTCTACTTATCACAATTATTTATGTATAAAAATATAAAAATCTATTGTATACTAAATGAGTTCATATTATGATGACAATTAGTGCATTAAAAATTGCAATATTTTCTTATGTAATAACTTAAAAAGTGCCCTAGGATACCTTCTTTTTTTTTTTAAAAAATTATATATTATAAAAATCTATGGAATATTGAAACGATACAGGCCTATGGGGCATGAAGAAGAGCATCAACCGATTTTATTATATGGATCCAAATTGGATTAATGAATTGCATCTCACTTCTTCCTGCAATTCATCAATTAGAGATGCGCGAGGAGCAACAAATATTCTACTGTTAATAAGATAACGTCTCTAATATCTAACATCATCAAGTGAATCATAAAAAAATATTAATAAAAAAAGAAAAAAAACGAGAATGCCTCATTTCATATGTTCATGTGCACTAACTTGTGGATGGATCGTCTGGCTTGTGTGACTTGTCACTTAATAAGTAAAGTCAAATTTAGGGTTTAGGAAATTACTCTAATAATGTCATAATTTTTATACAGTATTTACTTTGGTGCCGTAACGTATAAAAGAGAGCATTTACTTGAGTATTCTCGGTAATTTTCCTTGCCTAAAAATCCCACTTGGCATTACTTTATCATAAAGTTATTCGATGCGGCTTGGAAAATGATATAATTAAAAGTATACTGAATACGTCATTTAGTCATTTTCCTTGCCTTTTGACCCCAAAAAAAAAAAAAATAATCATTTTCCTTGCCTTTAATTGACAATTTGGGGTTAAATTAGGTTCCAGTCGACCTACAAAGTAAGCGTTGCATCCAAATCAAACAGCAAAAGTGATGTTCTTACATCCACACGGAGCGAGCTTTTTACTGCTAAACCATTTGTTTGGTCCAAGTGCAATGCCCCATTTTTACGTTGTCTTCGTCTTCTCTCTTAAGTCAAGACAGGATTTGACGAGTTATTATTTGATTTAGATTTATATATGACAATAAGTTTGGCTTCCGCGAAATTTACTTTCGGTAAGAAAACCATCGTCTCATGATTTTATCTTGGATCTTCGGAGATTATCATCATCATCATGTTGTTCAGATATTGGAGCGGGAGACTGACACGTGTAGTTTAAATCTTGAACCATTTCGTAATTAGGTTTGTTGACACATAAATTTTTGCCCAAAAATATTTCATGTCAAATTCATGCATGTAAATTATCTAGGTGTTTAATATAGTATTTTAAATGAAAGATGTTTTTCCTATTATAATAATAATAATAATAATAATAATAATAATAATAATAATAATAATAATAATAATAATAATAATAATAATAATAATAATAATTTAAAAAAAAAGAAAAAGAAGAAGAAAAAAAAAGAGCAAGTTGGGGCCAATGATCTAAATGTGACTAGCCAAGCCCAAGAGGTCAGATTGGAATTCAAATGGCAAGTTGGGGCCAAAATGCAATTTCCAAAAGTTGAGGGACCAATTCGCAAATTTTGCAAAATTTGCGCCCGAGCCCTTAAATCATCATCTTGGTCATCAATTAAGTTTAAATTGAATTTGGGCCAAGTCGAATTAATCAAATTGAGCCAAAAAGACCACATTTATATTGAATTTGGCATTTTTGGGCAAGAAAATGGCCAACTTTGACTAACTTTGTTGCAAAATTGGGTGGAGACAATTGTGAAAAACTGTCAAGATCTTAAACTACTATACATGAGCTTTCTAATTGATCAAAAACATAGCCAAATTAGTGGATTAAAGCACTCAAATCAGTAGCCAAAACTCAGTCCACGAGTTGGTCTTAATTCGGAGTTGCTGAGTAAGCAATTTGGTGGCCCCACCATATCCTCCTCAGCTGCCCAACCAGCCCAACCTTTGCACGTGATGGAAGAGTGTATATAGTAGTGCAAGTGGACGAAAATTGGCCAAGGATAAGCTGCTGACAGCATCGGAAAATCGCAGCAAAGTCCGCACACTCAACAGCTGCAGAAGTTAAAAAATTGGCTTAAGTCAGGAGAGTGGGTGGACTAGCTCAGTTGGCAGGCTTGGTAGGGGGCAAAAAGCCGACCAAAAATCCCTCAATTCATGGGATAAGATCACTGAAGCAAGGTTTTTCAAGGGATGAGAAAAAGGAGACGAGAGAGGGAGGAGAGGGCTCGGAATCGATCTCCAAAGAAGCCCTCAGAAGCAACTCCAGAAAAGCAAACCCAGAAATTTCAGATCAACCTCCAGAGAGAAAAGGGAGATTTTCACACACCTGCGGCCAAAATTAGTCAAAACCTTCAACTAGAGAGTGAAACTTCAGTCAAAGATCTTTCCAACCATAGGTCGCATGTCCCAAATGGAGATCGGGAAGACCCCCAAAGCCCCCGAAACAGTGCCCTCCCGGCTAGCCCAAAAAGTCCGAAAATTTTTCTAAGTGTTGAGCCTGATTGGTCACGAGTGAGGAAAAGCAAGTGCTTTTGAGAAACTTGAGAGACAATGAGGAAAGCCATGACTTACAAGCCAAACTATAATACATATAGCTTGGGTTGATTTGAACTTGGCCAACAAGGAAGGTTTGCAAGTCTAATTTTGGAAGTCAACGAAAAGCTTCGTTGTCACTTTTTCTTCTGCAGATCTCACTTTCAGCTTGAAGGAACCAACTTCCATGTGCTTCTAGAGGACAATTTCGTGGTTTCCTTGGCCAAGAGGCACTTGAAAAAGAAACTAGGAAGCAAGGTAAGCATCCTAGATGTATTTTTGTTCGAGTTTGAACATGTTTTGATCATGAAAATCGAGAAGGAAACTAGTCCGAAAAACTTATTTCTGAAGCTAAAATTTTTCTTGAAGTGTTTAAAACCTCTTCAATGCCCCTACATGCTTGACTTGTTACTCCCCTTTGCATGCTTTTTTTTTCGTCGTTGTGACTTTGATGAATGTTACATGGGAGTACAAATGATGCGTAGGACAACCCGGTTTAGTCTTTAAATCTCCTTGTGAACCATGAAACCATCCATAACATGAGCCAAAAACCACATTGAGACATGGTTGGCCAGCATAGATCATGCATGAATGCTTCTTGGAGAGTTCACTTTGATGCGTTCGGTTGATCGTTTTCGGTGATGTTTGTTGCATTTGAAAGTAAGAGTTACCTATTTTCATCTAGATGGAGTAATATTTCATATAGATATGGCATGTGATGGTTGTTGGAGCTTCAATCTGAGCATTTGACATGGCTGTTTGACTAAGGTTCATCACCAGTTTTGCAAAACAGCTCCAACCCGCATGTTGGAGGTCGTTTTCAGTTCGGTTTTTGCATGTTCTAGGCTGTGATTTCTAGTTAAACCTGTTCCTTGCATGTGGTAGTATAATCTTGATACTTTACCTCCACATGAGATTGCTTATGGGTCGAGATTGAAGGCCACGAACATGGCCCGATGAAGACATTTTTGAGGTGATTTGATGCAAGCCAAGTATTCGATAAAATGTTGGAACCAAGTTTCAACCTTGAAACGGTCGATTTAAGCTCTATTATTGTAATATTTATGTGTTGTGTTGTTCAATATTAGCATATATCGGTTTAGGAAATTATTATTATTATTATTATTATTATTATTATTATTATTATTATTATTATTTAAAAAATAAAAAAAATCCAAAAAAATTAAAAAAATTCAAAAAAAAAACATATAAGTGATAAATGGCATCAAATTAAGGAAAAATGACATATATGAAATTTTATTAATTTTATAAGGTCATTTTTCCTAATTTAATGCCATTTTGATATTTTATAATCATTTTTTTTTTGTAAATACTCTATTTTCCATATATTCAAATTATTTAGAGTAGTTTCGTGTATTTAGGGTAATATCATGCATATTTAAATTCTCATTTCGCTCATGGGGTCCTGTCCTGGGGCATGATAACAAGGCCATGTAATATTATTTGCCCGACTTGTATCGAGTATCTCTTTTCCGCATTACTTTCAAATCCTTTCAATTTCTTGGATGTTTATTTACCGCACCGCTTTTCAATAATTTGAGTGAAAATTTTTTCTAAATTATGTTAGGATTAGTTTAGACAAAAAAAAAAAAACCTACAAAAACATTTGCATGGACACTTAGTGGTTTCATAAAGATTATAATTGGTAATCAAGATTGTGTGGCCATTTAGATAAACAACCTTCCAAGTTAGTGGTACCGCAAAGGGCGCTAGTAGGAACATTGGCGTAAACAAGTCCCCGTTCCTAGAAATCTCTGGTTACGTAGAAATCGAGGCAACACTCCCGTGTCTCGGTTGGTTTCTAGCCGACCCTAATAGGTTTGTGGCGACTCCTAGAAGTACATAGGTTGTTAAGAATTAAAATTCAAAATCCAATGTTGCGCGAGGTATGGGCTTGGGAGAGCCCACGCCTAATTTAGGGCCGTTGGTCCGTCTCTTTAGGCAAATACCCCTAAACCTTTCTTTCTTTTCCCGGATGAAAAAAAGAGGTCGTGACAAGGTTAATTTAGCTACATAAATGTTGACGGTTCTGACGTCATTTTGTGCGAAATAATTTTTCTTAACGAAGATCTGAAGAACAAAATTCCAACATACTTTAATTGGTACTTGTATTGATAGTCTACTTCTAGATGGATAGGAGATAAAAAATATATATTTGTGAGATTTTGTGCAAGGCTATGTCTGCAAGCTGAAGACTGAAAAGGGTTCTTTGAAAGTTCCAAAAAGAAAGGGAAAAAGACGACGCCCGTTTAGGTTCAGCCTTAGAAGAATGCGACGCCGGGAGTGCATGCGGGGCCAAACCAGTAGGCGAGGATGTCGCTCTACGTTGACGACATGGACTCAAATGTCACTGATTCCCAGCTTTACGATCTGTTCAACCAGGTCGGCCAGGCGGCCTTGATTTGTGTCTGTACGAACCTGGCCATGCGGCGACCGTTGGGCTATGGTTATGTTAATTGCAGCAACCGGATTGATGCTGCTCGGGCTTTGGAGGTGTCGAACTTTACTCCTCTTAAAGAGAAGCCAATTAACATCATGTATCCTCGGCGCGATCCTAGTGCCCGTAAAAGTGAGGCCGGAAAGATGTTCATCGGGAATTTGGACAGGGGAATTGACCCAAAAGCATCACATGGTGCATTTTCTGCTTTTGGGAATATCGTCTCTTGCAAAGTTGCTACAGATTCTTCTGGTCAATCAAAAGGCAATGGCTTTGTGCCAAATCGTGGAATCTGCTCGGAAAGCTGTGGAGAAGCTAAATGGCATTTTATTGAATGACAAGCCAGTACATGCAGGACAATAAGAATTTAGTTGAAAATAGCTATTCCACTACTCGTATCATTAAGTTACAAGGATATCAATATCAACAGGCAACGTGTGAAAAAGATCATCGTTGATCTTACCATTCAATTTGATTTTACAGTGATTCCAGAAGTTATAAGAATTTCAATCCAAGGCAGTATGATATTCTATTTGAAGCTTCCTTCTCTTCCTTAAAAAGGGATATCAATCAAATGAAACGCTTTTTCAACAATTAGCTCATTCTTTGGTTCATTTGATAATGCTAAAGATAAGAGCGTGCCTTCAAGATGGTCCATTAGTCCTCTCTTTGACTCCATATTGATTGCAACACAACTCGCAACACCTGAAGGCTTCCATGAAAGAGCACTTGGAAGCTTTTTCTCCAATGAAAATTCACCACTAACTAAAATCCGACATCTATCACTGCATGAGATGACATCCTCGGCTGCTGCGTGTGAACCTCTTGAATTTCTAACGACGAAGAACTCTTTGGAGCACTCATTGGATAAATTGCTATTGGACTTTGAATACGCCGTCATGGAAATTTCTTCACCGACTACTATGATGGTTAGCATTTGATTGATTAATACGTGTCTTCATTAGATTATTGTTGCCTAAATCCCTCTTAGGTTTGATTTGAATTGCTTTAATTTGAACCGAGGGAAAATCTCCTCTCCTCTCTCATCCTCGCAAACTGTGGGATGTCATTTCTTTCTAATCTTTCTGCCTTGTGACGAATTGTTTTATTTGTTCATGGTCTTCAGATCATAATAACCTCCACCTCCCCACTTTCCTAGTAGATCAATAGACCTGATCATCATGCCAATAACTGGGCATGCTTCGATGATCACTAGAACCATTTAACTTTCAACACTTCATGGTCTAATAGTTATGCGATATCAGTTAGCACAAGCAGCCAAGTAGGGCTTATATAAGGGGAGAAGCGGGAGAAGTACCAAAAAAGTCATAAATCTATTGTATTAATATTGGTTCATTTTTAAACCTTTCAATTTGACTAATATAGTCCTAAACCTTTTTTA
Source organism: Eucalyptus coolabah (assembly GCA_014182585.1). Taxonomy (NCBI): domain Eukaryota; kingdom Viridiplantae; phylum Streptophyta; class Magnoliopsida; order Myrtales; family Myrtaceae; genus Eucalyptus; species Eucalyptus coolabah. The sequence continues at coordinate 41,904,599 of CM024622.1, forward strand.
TATCGATACCAATTTAGTCCATTTGGCAAATTTTAGCTGGAAATTTCTTACCTTGACACCAACTGACCAACATGGCATGGTTGGTGTTGACATGGACATTTTAAATAATATTTTAATAATTTTTTTGAATTTATTAAAATTTTTAAATAATATTTTGAAATTTTTATGTTTTTATTTTTATTTTGCCTTCCCTCTTCTTTTCCTTTTCTTTTTCTAGTGACCAATGTTGGCCATCTACCACAACCATGGCTAGTGAAGGTTGGCCTCGATTGGGCGAGTTCTCACTCATTGACCACATGCGAGGATCGGTCTTGCCGAGCCGAGGGTGAGCATCGGCCATCCAAGCACAGCCAGTGAGGCCCCCTTCACCAAATATGGCAATGTTGACTTTTGCTCAGGCCAGAGCAGCCTCGTTATGCCTTGCCTAAGAGATGGTTGGCCTCACCGAGCCTCGCCCTAGCCTAGGCAATTGGGCGAGGGTCAGCGAACCACCACAAGTCGCTGTCAACATACCCGAGCCATGGCAAACAACCCAACCTCGTTGCCGAAGCCTCAATCCTAGAAACCAATGGATGCGGCGGCCTCGCAAATGTCAATTCCCAAGAATCTATCGCTTAACCCTAAAACCTATTCTTAATCGCTGCTCTGTCACTCCTCTCCCACAAATCTTGTCCCTTTCTCTGCCTCATTACCCCAGCAACAAAAGCAACAACAAAAGCAATTGCAGCCAAAATAAAAGAAAAAAATTCCATAAATTCAAAAAAAAAAAATTATTAAAATATTATTAAAAATGTCCACATCGGTATCGGCCGTGCCACGTTGGTTGACGGGTGTCCTATCAGCAATTTCTATCCTAAATTGGCCAAAAAAAATGAATTGAATTGGCACAAATGTGAAAATTTTTAGGATTAAATTGATTAAATTGAAAGGTTTAAGATTAAATTTGTACTAATGTAATAGATTTACAATTTTTTGGTACTTTTTCCTATACAAGGAGCATCGTAGGCTGATTAAAAAACCAGCAAATCTTCCACGAAAGTCCTATCAAGCAAGCTCATGGGAAACCTTATTTGCAGAGTCGAGGGTTCTAGGAGAAAGATATTTGCTAGCACTAAAACAATTCTTCTACAATTTAGTCACAAATTGTATGGCAAAGGCCTAAAGGAATGGGTCCTTACCTTTTCATTGGTTGTCTAACCACTAGAAGGCCTATGGGCCTTACTTTGTTTGGATTCAAGTCTTTTGTACTAAATGAGGTAGCTAATGAAAAGTTATTTCTTGACCAAAAAAAGAAATAAAAAACAATTCTTCTATATCTCGCCTCTGTTAATTCTTGTATTGCTTGATGCGTTCTTAACATCATGGGGCAAAACTTCGACCATGATGATTCTAATCAAATTGAATTTTGTCCTTTCGAATTTTCTTCAATGCTTTCTTTCTTTCTTATTGAATAGGCACACATGAAGTGAAACTTGGCGTTTTTTATTCACATCTAATATCATTGGGACTTAAATTTGCATGTAGCACCCTAAAGTTTGAATGCATAATTCTAAAGCAGGTTACTTAGGAGAATAGAAAGTGGGAGGAGGTGAAATATTTTATCTTTCACTCTAGATCTTATGCTTGAAGAAAAAATGATTGCTGATTGGATGACCCATGTCACGCCCCGAACTTCGGGCACACACACATTCCTCAGTGGTCGATCAAATTGCGACGTTCCCAGGATGCGTCGCTGATCCTTTCTTTTTACGCACATGCGGAAGCGAACTCATAATTACCCAACTAATAAAGGAACACATGGGATAGTAAAAGCAAGACATCCAATTATCACAAATCATACTTTATATACATACATGGTTAAACCTACAGGTCTATATATATACTAGTCTGTCTCCAAAAAGAAATTACTAAGCCACCTAGGCTCTAGACCTTTCAGCCTCGGGTTCCATGTTGTCCATACTAAAGACCTGAAAATATTTAAATCACAATGGGGTGGGAATAAATCTCAACGAGTCAATACCATAACCCTTGATTAGGATGAGAATTCACTCAAAGGCAGCCTAATATAGGCGTCACACACAACTTACCTTGCCTCAGCACCTCCCTACATATTAGTACATCACATATGCACTTATAAACGCAGCATGCATAATCAATAATTGGAACATATCATTTCATATCTCAAACAATCACAAAGGTTTCGATTATAGGGTAAAATTATTATAAAACGTCCCATTTCGTGCCACACAATTTTTCCCATAATAAGGTGCGGTTATCTCAATCACTCAGGCATGTCCCAATTATTATGACCCATTGCCCCCGGTTAACTCATCAGTCGGCGGTCATCTAGCATAACCAAGTGTTGTCTCACTCGCGGACATGGCAATGTCTCATGTAAATGCATCAAGACAGCATTCCATAAAGGAGCATCGGTCTAGCCTCCATTGCGACCGGCATCCATTGTCAAGAGCATCTGAACTTAATCATGCATTGTCTCACGTAAATGCATCAAGACGGGTTCACTACCCCGCATAAACGCATCAAGGTACTTAAGTGATCACACACCAGCACATACTTGGCCAAGAACACTATGCTTTGTACTCAAATACCTCAATTTCAAATAATGAACTTGGCCAATTTTCTTCATATTAAAAATTCTTGGTAAAATAGTTGTGCGTGGTCACACATTCAAATCGAACCATAAAACGTGGTACTCTCCTATTTCAAAATTCCACGATTTTATATAATACATAAAATATTTTTGGCGTAAAAAACCAACACCCTGTATTTTTCTATTTAAATACTATAAAATCAATTTTTGCAATAATAGTCCAAAACAATAATCAAGCATCCAATTGCACAAATATGTAATCAATTTCACATATAAATATATCCATGACGATTAGTGTAAAATTCTAACAAATGGCTATCTCGTCATAATTTACGCTAATTATAATTAAATAAATAAATAAATGAAATTAATTAAATAAATTACAAATTATTTAAAATAATTCACTTAATTAATTTAAATAAGCTAACCGAACTAACCTAATTAGGCTAACTAAACTAATATAACTAGGCTAATTACATTAATCTAATTAAGCTAACTAATTAACCTAACTAACCACCTAACTAACTAGTCTAGGTAACTAACTAACCTAACTAACTTGGTTACACTAACTGTAAATCAGTCTGCCTTTTCTCTTACTACAAATCCTATCCTACATGTTCGAACCAAACACATCGAAGTTGACTACCACTTTGTCTCGGAAAAGTTTCATCGGGCTCACTAACTGTTTGTAATGTCCCTAGCACTCATCAGCTTGCTGATATTTTTTTTTCCAAACCGTTATCATGATTGGATCACTCTACTATTAGAACCAAATTGGGTATGGGCTTCAGACCCCTCCTAATTTGCGGGGGGATGTTGAGACTCATCCTGCATAGCCTCTTGCTGTTTCAACAAGGAAGAAAAGAAATGAAGATTCTGCTGGTGTAACAAAGACGGGAAGAAATGAAGTGAGCGAATCATCAGCTATATCAGCTATGCGTATGCCTGGTGTTGCTGCTTCAACTAGAAAGGAAAGAGATGAAGTCAATAATGAATCTTCCAGCTCCACATGTCAAACTATGAGTGGTGCTTTACTGCATAACCGTTACTCTGTTTTGTGCCTTTAACAGAATGAGAAGTCGAGCAACAGATTGGGATCCATGATCCTTTTACTTTCATTCCGTTATGTTCTATTTTTTGTCAGTTTGTTTCTCTGTTAAATGAACTATAAAACTACCTTTGGCTGTTCTTTAAATCTGAGCATGGAATATAAATAGAGAACAAAGCAAGCGAGTAAACAAGCTCTCAGATGAATGTTTTTTTTTTTAGAATACAGAGAGAAGAAATCATGAAAGCTCAAATTCTTCGTCTACACTCATCGCTCTTCCTCTCATTCTATTCATAAATCTTCTCAGTGAGAAGTTTCTGTGAAGGGCCTGGTGATTGTGACTGTCGGAGATCGATGCGCTTCGCCACGATGCGAGACCACTCCGAGCTCTCTAGGCCAGCCTTCGACAAGATTGTAGACCCCAAGCTGGTTAAGATTATCATTGATTACAAAGCGTGAGTTTCGTCTCCCTTTGTCTATCTAGTGATCCGTTGAGTTTTTGTTTCCATGAACTTACTCAGGGAGGAATTTGCAGGCTTTAAAGAAAGTTTGGAAGGTATTATTTTGCATGGGAAGGATGATGGGGGTGAAAGCAACTTATCATTCCTTTGGACATTAAAGATTAGATTTTTTATTTCTTTGCTTAGGTCATTGATCTTTCATTGAATAATGTTCTCTTTTTGGTTGTACGAAGAATAGCATCCCTGCTTTCAAAACACTCTCTCTCTCTCTCTCTCTCTCTCTCTCTCTCTCTCTATGTGTGTGTGTGTGTGTGTCTCAGGAATGTATATCAATATCACTTGTTGCAAAATATTATAATTGAAAGTTGATCCTTCACCATCTTGGGCAAATTGATCTACTCTATCTCTTAAATGAGAGGATCTCTTGCTTTGTAAATATATGTTGTTTTGCTTTATTTTCTTGGATATGCTTTTTGTGCAAAAAACATCAAATATATCCCCAAGCATTGCTCGGTTAAGTGTAGTGATAGTCCTATGCATTTAATATTCATTTGAGTTCAAAACTTATAATTTTGATCAAATGAGTTCTGAGACCACATTCACCTGTTAACAATTGTTGACGCTAAAATAAGCCAGTCAGATCGGCCATGGGTTAAGGATTTGATTGCACATTTTCTATAAAAGCTAGGAATTGATTAAGCAAAATTAGATGTTAATCGATCAAGCAAAATTAAAACTTTTGTCTTGCTTATCCAATATATATTTTGGGATTGGAGAAACTCAATTGATCAAAACTCCCAGATGTTGCAGAAACACCACAAAGATACGCTAAAACTTTTAACGTTCTTACCTTTTATGAGGGGAGAGAGCCAAAATATCACTTATCCAAAATATTGATTATAGTGTAATGATGTTGACCACATATAAGGACAAAGTTTGCAGATTTAATCTTGAAGGAGATCATACATTAATTTCATTTTGCGGGAAAATTACCAATCAATCTTAAACCCATTATATATATGTTAATTCAGTCCTAAACTTTTCAATTTTGCCAATTTAATTTTAAATAATTGCATGAAATTCCAATATAATCCTCTTGTCCAATTTTTGCTGGAAATTATCTACATGACAATTTAATCACTACTAGTAAGGCTAATTTTTGCTCGAAATCACTGATTTTGGGGTCCAATTATCACCGATCAACCTACTTAATACATTGTTATGTCAATAATTTCCGCAAGAAAAGTTTTTACAAAAATTAGTAAAAGTGAAAAATTTAAGACTAAATTGACATATGAATAACATGTCTTGTGATTAATTGGAAGTTTTCCTCTCTATGCGCTAGTTCGAAACTATTTAATTCCAAAGAGATTACTAAGATGAAGTTGCTAATTATCCATTAGCAGTAGTTATAAGCAAAAACTAGTGTTTAGTAATGCAAAATAATGCAAAAATTTTCTGAGCTTATAACCAATAATTGGGGCAACAAAAAAAAAAATTCATGGCATTATTCCAACAATAAAAGAAATTGCTGCTATTGCAGATATGGTAATGCATTTTTTCCGTAATTCCTCAATGTTCGAAAAACATTTTAATTACAGATAGAAAGAGAAAACAGGAAAAAAATATCCAAATAAATCAAAAATAAAATGAGGGGGAATCACCGAAACGCCCACCCGATTCGCTCCCCCTCTCTCCCTCCCTCGCAAATCCGCCGGCCGCCGCATTCCGATGCCCGTCCGGCGGCCGCTCCTCCGCAGACCGCCGGCCACCCACCCCCTTCCCGAACGGAACCGCCTCCGTCGGCCGAACCCATGTCGCGTCCGCGGCGTCTCCACCCTCCAACCCTCCGGCGAGCTCGCCCCCGCCGCCTCGGAGCCGTCGGCCCCCTCGACCTCTTTGCCGGACTCCTCCTGGCGGAGAAGGTCCTCTTCGACCTGAAGCGAGGCAACGTCAGGGACCCTCGAAGCTGCCTCTCTCGCTTGAGCCCTTCGACCGCGGTCGAGGTACTTCGGCGGTGCCGCGACGATCTTCAGCCGGCCCTGAAGTTGGTCGATTTGGTTTTGTCGGGCTGCCCCGGTTTTAAGCACTCGCCCGAGTCCCTGAGCGCGATGGTCCACGTGCTGGTTCGCGGCAGGAGGGCGTCGGACGCGCAGGGTTTGCTTCTCAGGATGGTTAGGAAGAGTGGGGTCTCGCGTGCGGAGGTCGTCGATTCTTTGGTCGAGGCGTCCCGTGACGGCGGCTCGAGCTGCGCGGTGTTTAGTTTGTTGATCAGGACTTATGTGCAAGCTAGGAAGCTGAGAGAAGGGGCTGAGGCTTTTCGGCTGTTGAGTAGTAAAGGGATTCGGGTTCTTATCGGTGCTTGTAATGGTCTCCTCGGCGGGCTTGTGAAGGCGGGGTGGGTTGATTTGGCGTGGGAAGTTTATGGCGAAGTCGTTAGAAGTGGTGTTCAGGTGGATGTCTACACACTTAACATAATGGTGAATGCATTGTGTAAAGATCGTAAGATGGACGAGGTTAAATCATTTTTATTGGACTTGGAGGAGAAGGGGGTTTTTCCGGATATCGTTACTTATAATACTCTGATTAATGCTCATTGTAGGGAGGGACTAGTGAATGAAGCTTTTGGGTTGGTGGATTCGATGTTGGAGAAGGGCATGAAACCAAGCCTCTACACCTATAATGGCCTTATCAACGGATTATGTAGAAATGGAGAATACACCAGAGCTAGGGAAATGCTGAATGAGATGTCGGAAAAAGGTGTGAGCCCTGACAATGCCAGTTTTAATACCTTGCTCGTTGAGATTGGTAGAAAAGGTAATGCTGTGGAGGCTGAAAAGATTTTTGAAGAAATGTCACTGCAGGTGTGGTTCCTGATTTAGTTAGCTATAGTTCAATCATTGGGGTGCTTTTGAGAAGTCACAATCTTGACCAGGCTTTAATGTACTTTAGGCGCATGAAAAGTGCTGGGTTGGTGCCAGATAGTGTAATTTATACCATCCTCATTGATTGGTACTGTAAGAATGGCTTAGTCTCAGAGGCTTTGAGGTTGCGGGATGAAATGATGGAGCAAGGCTGCTTTGTGGATGTAGTTACATATAATACTATATTGAATGGTTTATGCAAGGAGAAGATGCTTGTGGAGGCAGATCGGCTCTTACATGAGATGGGTGAAAGGGGTGTGTTTCCTGATTTTTGTACGTTCACTACACTAATTAATGGTCACTGTAAGGATGGGAATATGAACAAAGCAATGAGCTTGTTTGAGACAATGTCTCAAAAAAACCTAAAACCTGACATTGTGACATACAATACACTAATTGATGGGTTCTGCAGAGTGGGTGAAATGGAGAAAGCTTATCAAATATGGGATGATATGATCAACAGTGGCATAAGGCCAAACCATATTTCATACAGCATTCTAATAAATGGTTTCTGTAGCGCAGGAGCTGTTGCTGAGGCTTTGAGGTTGTGGGATGAGATGGTTAAGGGGGGTATTCGTCCTAGTCTCATCAGTTGCAACACTATATTAAAAGGTTTTTGCCGGTCTGGAGATGTATCCAAGGCAGATGAATTCTTCAGCAAAATGGTTGCTAAAGGAATTCTTCCAGATAGCATCACTTACAACACTCTGATCAATGGATTTGTGAGAATGGAGGACATGGATAAGGCTGCTGAACTGGTTTACAAAATGGAGAACATGGGACTTTTGGCTGATGAATTTACGTACAATGTCATATTGAGTGGTTTCTGTAAGCTAGGTAAGATGCAAGAGGCTGAACTGGTACTGAGAAGGATGATCAGTAGAGGCGTGAATCCTGATAGAGCTACATATTCAGCATTGATAAATGGCTACGTTAGCAAGGATGACTTGACGGAAGCGTTTCGGTTCCATGATGAAATGCTGCAGAAGGGATTTGTGCCGGATGATAAATTCTAGATCTCATTCAAAGTGATTTCTGCATGTCATCATATGCGGATGGTGAATTTTTTTTCCCCCTGTTTGTCAACAAGATCCTATGCTTTTTTCTCTCAATACTCTAGGGGTACTATTATGTTATGGTTTCAGGGGAAGGCCTAAGAATCTTCTCCTTTTGTGTTTCTGGTGCATCTGAAGTGTGCTTTGTGACTAGATTGAATGTTGCAATAAAATGTTATATCCTTCTTAGATCTGTTTGTTCTTTCCCCTGAACTTTGAATTTAGACAAGAGGTTTGCTGCCAATTTTACCTATTCTGGCTTTTGGGGCCTGCAAGCTTCTGTGCTCCATTATGTTAAACTATGTCTCTGTCTAAGTATATGTATCTTTATATATTCAAATGAAATGCATCAATCCTATTGATGGTTTTTCAATTTCACATGCCTTTGTTGCAGGGGACCATCAAAAACAACCTTGTAGATTATCATGCTTGACTTTTTGGACCTATTTCATCTTTTGCTCAAGTCATGAGAATCTTCTTGTTAAGAATGGTGAGCCAAATATTTGTCAATCCTGTCTATTGCAGTCTAGCTGCAAACAACTAGCTCTTTAGCTTTTGCCTCCTCTTGACTTTGCAAAGTCTATATAGCATCTTTAGTCAATTTATTACCTGCATTTGTTCCATATTTTGCTCAATTCCAGTAGTTACATCCTTGGTCTTTGTTGGGTAATCAACCAAATTCAAGTACCTTCTGTTTTCAGGTGCTTGATAATCTTCCACATAATCTTATCTATGTACAAAATCAGATTTCTACGTGGATGGGAGTTTGGGTTGAGAAACAAATGACAGGTTGGAGCATCGCAAGCAGCATGCTAGTTATGTGGTCTTGCTACTATTATGACTGAATTTTTCAACATGGGTGTAATGAGTTTCAATGAATAGATTGGCCAACTGCCGAAGCAGTTCTTTCATGTGGGAAAAATAATGGTTCTGCGAAAATTTCCCATTTTGATTGAGTTTCACATGTTTTGGCCAAACTAAATTTCTCTATTTAAATAACATAATGTTTGGTTATGTGCCAAAAACATCTGTGATTCTTTTTATATCTTTATACTCATATCGAATGTCCCTTCACCACCTCTTTTCTTTTACTTCCCTACATCTATAAATTTTTAAGTGGTAGTCTACTTGGTGTCTAGATTGGATTATCTTTATAAGTGAAAGAATAGATATTATGGGTTCATTCTTCTCTGTCTCTATGAGTTGGCTCCATTTACCAATTTCCTTTTAGCAATTGCATTTTATATTTTAATTTTTTTCCTCTTGTTTCTTGGATACAAATAATCTTGATTTAAAAGCAGCTCCTAGATTTCCACTTTGTGCATAAATGGAGATAGGTTCTGACATGGAACCATTAATTGAAGTTCCTGCAAACCAATTAATCCAGGGAAACCCTATCTAGATTGTTTAAGCCACTGGAGGATCCACTGATCAAGCATTGTCATGAAATCGTGAATCTGGCAAAAAAACATGCTTCTAAAGGTATAAGATTAATGGCTGATATTTTGTGGTCCAAAATCTTTCCCTGACCTTGAAGATGTTGGCTGCTGATGGGTTGCTTGGGAGGAAACAGTAAATTGCATACTTTCTGCTGCTTACTTCAATCTACTTTTAGTATTCTAGCTTGGATACAACCCCTATACAGAATCTTTCTTTAGTTGTAACACTGCCTTTACAAATATGTATGAACTACTTGAGGTTATACACAGGATTTACCAAAAATGTCTTTGATTGTTTCAGGCTTCAGTTACATAACTGATGTAAGGATATCTGGTGAAAGAGTTCCTCTCGTATCAACAAAGGTACATCCAATCTCTGTTGGTCTGATTTATTTGAGTTCAGCATATTGGAAAACAAGAACTAAAAATGGGACTGGAAGAAGAAATGCTGTGGAGGTCAAAACAATTGGGAGATGTTGTGTACTTATACAGGACTGCAATAGAAGAATTTACTGAGGATATTCCAAAGAAAATTAAATCTGAAGTGTTGAGAAGATGGTTATACAGATTCTGTAATCCAATTAACCGCATAGCAGACTACCCACTGTGTTTTGAGTCCATCTGGTCTGTCCTCTGATGTAGGAATTGGAAGCCACCTGTATTGCTATTTTCATTAGTTTTCTTTAGTCCTGTGGTTGGCTTCAACTTTGTAGGAACGGAATGGAATATGTTGTTTGACCATCTTTAGCTTTTGTTTTGCAGACTGACAGGAGGAGCTCAACTTACAATAGCATTTGGATGCAAAGGTCAGCAATTCTTCGAATCACTTTCAATGGTCCCAGCAATGTATCACCATGATATGTTCATTGGCATCATATCAACGGATTTACATAACTTTATGGGTATGGAATACAACTTTGAGAAGCCTTATGAGTGACTTCTTTTGGGGGCCAAGGCCTCATGGAGGTTGTGCACATACATGCATTTTAGTGTTTGAAACTTTTGCCAAGTATTTGTTTGTGTTCTCTTAGTCTTATCATTCACAAGTCTACTAGTATGCCTACATTAAGTATTTGGTAGTATACTTAAGTGTCTTACTTAATAATGTTTGGCCAGGGCTGTGATTGCAACAACACTACTTAGCAATTGATGTTTTGGAAGGCTCTTTCCATCTGTACAGTAATGATTTGGAACGCCAAAATTAACAATGGCGGCATTTCAATATGTGAATAAATATTTTAATTTCATATTATATATTAGTTTAGTTGTAATTTTAGTTCTGGGCATAATTGAAGGCATAGTTTTTAAAATGTAGGATTATATTGGTTTTATCTGTGGATAAAGTCTATTTTAATATGCTAGTACTAAACATAAATTAAGGATAAGTACAGATAATATACTTAAGTGGATCCATGCTCCTTGCGCCACTGTTCCTTGTGGTTATACTCATTGGTCGGATTAAATCTTATTCTGTATTCTAGAGGATAGAAATTCTAATCATTAAAATTGTACTTTTAAATAACTAACTAGAAAATGTATTTCTGACTCCTATAGTATATATAAGTATTGACATAGAACCAAGTCATTCAGTAAAATGAGGATGATGTGTATAAGTAATGGTTGGGTTAGCTCAGCTAGTGGAGCATAGGATTGAAAATCCTTGTATTACTAGTTGTATGGGTGCACAAGACATTATTTGTTCTAAGAATCTGGGGTGGTAGTGACTCTTTCATTCTCCCATTGATGCAGAGCCATATTTGTTATGCAGGAAGATGCTGACATATTCTTCCCTAATGACTTTTGGAATGGAGTGACCATTTTTGTTCTGGGTGGCTGAAACTTAATGAAGGCACATCATCTAGACGAGGAGAAAAGAGGTGAACAATTTTGGTAAGACTTTTTTTTCCCTTTTCCTGTACATTTTTCATGTTACTTTAAATTATTTAGCAATGCTTTTTCTACTGGAAAGAAAAAAATATTTATCTGCGTAAAAGTAGAGGAGATTCATCGTATTATAATTTTTACTCATTTGAGTGGTTTCAATGTTCATATGCATTATCCATCAAAATGCTTCAAGCACCTTTATTGAGGAAAATAGCTTGCACATGCGGAAACTTGCATTTTCCAAGCAAATAAGGGGCATTAAGTGAACTACTCCATATTTATTGGTAATATAGTGATCTTAGAAATCACTTTTACTGCAAGGTGGTTGCCGTCATTGAGCACAACAATGGCAAGTGCTTCACAGTGGTCATGCAGCCTTGAGAGGGTCACAGTTCATAAAGCAATGACTCTTTTTTCTTGCCCCAGCTTTTTTCTTTGTCGAATTTCAGTTACTTATCATAGCATTTTATATCTAGTATTATCTGACATGAACGGACTTTAATGTCGAAGAGTAGATACCTATATCTGGTGTCATCATTCATTCAGAAACAAAAGTATAGGATGTAGGAAATCCTACCATATTATATCCTATTACCATATTATATCCTATTTAATTAAATACTCTGGGTGACCAAATGCAGGCTATACTCTGTGGGATTACTTGATTCTGTCTTTGGCCTTAGCAGCTGAAATGAATTTTCATATTTGCTTTGGTGGTCATGTTTTGCTTATCAGGCTTTCTCTGATGCAGCTCAATGCTTTCATTTCATGGTGGAATTCACATTACCTTTAAGGACATGAACCAAGGATGGATAAAACCCTCTCTTAGATGACTTTAAGGACAAAATTCTGTCTGCCTACTCACATCAAGTGTGAAAACTTGTGTGCTCAATTTTCCGAGACATCGCCTCCTCTATTTGCTGGAGGAAGAGATTGATTTGGGTTTTCTCAAGGGAATTCAGCAATCTTTCTTCTTCAAAGCAGATGGGTCTCTAGATTGAGAGTTGCAGAGGATTCTAAACATCACAATCGTCTTGTCTCATATGCAGAACAATTCTGTGCAATCCAGCAAAAAAACTGCTGAGATTTTGAGACTTATTATTTGTTTTCATTGGCAATAGGATGTCCTAGATGATTCATGGTCGATATTGTGCTATTTTATATCAATGCATGAAGATGCAACTGCCTCCTGCAGTACATAAATCTATGCTTTTTTTTTTTATTTTTCATTTCTTCTAGCTACTGTTAATCTTCAGCAATCTGGGTCGATTTCATATGATATTGCTATTATTTTGTTTTGAGTCTTTTCCAAGTGAAATGATCACATAGTGAAGTAAACGGGTCCATGACATTCCCTTTTTGGGATACCGTTTTCATAGTTGCGGGACAAATGTTTTGATTCAGCTAAAAGAGGAACAGAACCAAAGTCACTTTGCCACTGAATTGGCTAAAAGAATGAGACGAATAGAAAGTTAAATACACGAAAAGAAGGACACAACTACAGCAACTTCTGAACAACCTATTCTGACTTACACGCCAATTATCCAATAAAAAAATTCTCACATTTCCGCAATGGAAAAGGGAATAACGATCGAGCATAGCAGGAAGGCAATCTAAATCCATGCGATGTGTCAGAGAGGTTGATTGCTTAGCCATCCTTCGGAGTCAACGAAACTCGTGCTGGCCAACTGGTTGACCGTCGCCAGGCTCAGCTTCTTCTCCCAACTCACCCGGAAAGAAGTATCCGACGCGGCTCCGTAGCAACCGTATTCTGAAAATGTCAACTGGGACCTGATCCATTTTAATCAAAGGAAGAAAAAAGCAACCTTCAATACTTCTATTTTAAGCCTTTGAAAAGGAACAAATCTTGAGATGGAACGCCCTTTTAGAGAATGCAAAGCTATCTTGTTATTTCTTAGTTTCTAATTACTTGAATGGGTAATACTAGACATACAAGCGAAACTAAAATAGGGATGCAGATAAATTCATGTCAACAACATGGTCTCACTCTATACTAAAATAGGAAAAAGTAATGGCACAAGTACGAATATCAGCATAAGTAGTCTTGATTAAAATGGGGTGCAAAAAAATTAACTTACTTTTGGCCTGCTATTTTCTTGAGTCTGAATGCGCAATGAACAATTTATCTTGAAACAAATATTGAATTACGAGCAAACGATGGATGATAAGACTTTATGATGGTCCAATGCAACCATGAGGAAAACATTTGATTTTCATAGCGTTAATGCCGATTGTCTTTTCAAAAACAGTAATGGAATGCCTTTTGTTTTTCATGGAGAGAAGAGAAAAAGAGAGAAAACTTTTTTTCAGAATGTTTTTCTACCAACCACCCCAATGTTTATCTCCAGAAGTTTTTTTTATATGACTTCCTTTATACCCTTTCAAAATGGTGTCTCTCCATCATAGCATATTAAGACGAACTGGTGCATCTTAATTGCATCACATCATGGACATACTAATAAAGTATAACTATCTCTCATTCATAAATGATGGGCTTGATAGAGTTTTATTAAGAATATAAGACATTTAACATTCATTTACTTTAGAAATGATTTATATTGGCAAGAAAGCCATACAATCAGTGAGTACACTAAAACTTGGGAGCTCAAATTATGCATCTGTTAGGGATGACATAATGGTTACAACCCTAAAAAGAAATAAACAATTAATGTCATAGCACCCCAAAGAAATTTTGCTACATCAGTCCAAGCATATCTATCTTTTAAAGGCTATACTTGATTATTCTCATAACACAATATATTTACAATTATATCCAAAACCACAAAATGGATATATAATTGATATAAATACATGTAATAGCAATAGTCTTCCTTTGCACTCATGTCTCTCTCCATTTCAGAACAACCGCTTTCCTAAAAACGTTCCATGAAGCCATATCTATTTATAACCACTAGTAGCATGCTAAAGTAGTAACATGTATTTACCTAGTAAAAAATAACATAAAACACAAAATAAGGTAAATTATAAATTACCTCAAAAGCTCACATGATTAGTAAATAAAGATACTTTCACTCACATTCCATTGTTAGTCGTACAATGTACATGTAGTATGTATTACATGCTATAATAGATTTCTCTTTATATAAGAGCGTATATCATTTATTAAAGACATATACTATATGAATCTTACTCTAAATATGGTCACGTGATTCTCATGTACTCATGTTTAGCTCGAGTGCTATATTAACTCACTTTTTATAGTGCCCAATTAAATACTTGCTTCCGACATCCTATGGGCATACATAATTGTGAGACTATCATGTTCGGTCTTATAACATACAAATCACAGATTTCATCTTGACTCAAATTAATGTAATATTATTTTATATATTAAACTTGCTCTTTCAGCATTTATAGGTATATAATGTCTCATCTCAACATGCTAACTATAACACTTGAGATGCTTGCTCGAGTGAGTGAGCTAATCATTATCTGCTTACATACTTTTCAACAATAAATGTGTATTTGCACTAGTCTCATAATAAATTTGTACTTATTAATAAAATATCAAGTCACTATAGACAAATGAGTACAATATATATATTCACATCTACATAAACCAATGATCATCTACAATATTATATATCACATTTATAGTTAGAGGCATCATGTGGGTCAAGAACATGTCTCTAAAAATGGCATTCATAAATGGATCAACAACCATTTTATTAGTTGAAATGTATTGAAGGATTAATTATTTCTGCGTTTTATATCTTTGATATTATAATGTGTTTTGTCATTAATAATACTTGAGATCTTTCACATTAGGGGTGAGCATTATTTATGTCAATGTATTTCGTTATTCCATGATACTTGGGTTCTCACTACAATTTTTTCGTTTTTATACTCCCTAAAAAAGCAAACTGTAATAAATTCTGTCTAAACTACAAATACCAATACATATTCAGAAATTTAAGACACATACATGTCTATTTCTTGCTTGCTACTTTTTGATTTTGGCAAAGAAAACATGGAATATTGGTGTAAACTTCACGCCATTTTGGATGTCGCAAGTCGTGACCGTCATCTAGGTCCTTGAAGAACGTACTTTCCAATCAATAACTGAATAGCTTAATAAGCATAAATCATTTTACTTGGGTTTTTTTTTTTCTTTGAATAGACATTTTACTTAGATTTGAATATATAAAAGAATTATAAATAATATAATATAAAAATTTTACTTAGGTTTGAATATATAAAAGAATTGTAAATAATATAATATAATAATATATAGGGTTGGTCGGTTGGATAATTGGTGCCTTTTAAGTATCTTAGGATCATCTTCACTGCTTTTTAGTGTGTTTAATCAAGATATTTGGTTTTGGAACTTTAGTGATAATAGCTAAATTTTCTAAGAAATGTTTTAGCCAACCCTCTTATGGAGCATAACATCTTAGATAAGGCCGTGCATGTTTGTTTCTTGCTATTTCAAGAAATTGCACAATTATTGAGCAAGAATGCATATTTGAAAGTTGATTTACGCTCATCTAGGTCTCCTCCCCAATCAGTATCTAAATAGCTTAATAAGCATAAATCATTCCCTTGATAATAAAGCACTAATCTATGATAATTTTAACTTAGTTTCTTTATTTCTTTATTTTCTTCTAGAGTGTTAGAATCAAACTTCCAACCATACTAGCGTAAAGAACAATTTCCATTTTTATTTTTTATTTTCTTAGTACTTAGGATATATCTTGGTTTTCCTTGCATGACAGGAATATTAATGAGGATTACAATGTTACATATTAAAATGCTCAAGAATTTTTATTATATAAGATTCTTGTGATAAAGTAATGAATTTCCTTAATTGAACTCTTTTGATATTAACTTTTAATAAATAAATAACTTCTTCCATGTCTTTCATTTCAAAATTGGACGACAACTATTCTTTTATGGTGATAACAAAACCATTGTCATTTCCAATCAATCAAATATTATCAATATAAAGTGATAAAATTACAAATTTATCTTCGAACCATTTGACATATACATAATATTCTTCTTCAATCATTGTGAATCCAAAAATATTATGACTCGATAAAATAAATATACTATTGTCTAGATGATTGCTTAAGGCCATATTTTGAGATTGAAGCTTGCAAACTTTATGCTCCTAACGTTCAACTATGAAATTCAACCCATTTCATGAAAAAATGTGACCAATTAACCAATGTTCGAGTACCGTGGCACTACGGCACTGAAGTAACCCATGCCATATGCACCTGGACAGAAAGACCCTATGAAGCTTTATTGTTCCCTGGCATCTAGCACATAGAAGAGCGGATTCGGTTGTCATCAACTTGTGCTGTAAGGTGTTTTAACTATGAAACCTTCGTTATCTGCTTCATCTAGATTTCATCATCTAGTTCTCCAATTGAGAAATGTCATTTTTATATTAATTTGATATAATTCTAGATCTAAATGTACAACAATAACTAGGATAAAGCATATAAAGGCAAACCTTACAATTGATGAAAATGTTTCCCAATAATCTATACCTTCTTATTGAGTATTTTTTTTTTTTTTTTTTGCTACAAGACAAGTTTTATACTTCTCAATAGATTCATTTGCCCTTTGCTTAATCTTGAAAACCCATTTGTTTTTAATAGCTTTACGATTATGTGGTAAATCAACCAAGTCCCAAACATGGTTTGCTCTCATTTACTTCCATCTTATCTTCCAAAATTTTTTCCATTCTTTCTTATTAGAGGATGAGGGAACCTCTTGAATAATTTTAGGCTCAGCATTGTCTTGCAGAGCAATTATAAATGCTTTCCATTCAATCTTAAAATGACATGAAATTCTTTACGATTATTTTTACGTAACTAAACTTCTTTTGAATTTAGTTTGTTAGGTGATGCGACATTCCCACTAGGTCTTATATGTTGAGGTGAATTTTTGTTTCTCTTGGCATGTTAGTGGGTGTGTTATCAAGGTCTTCCATTTCATATAATTAGAAGTCCTTATCAATCTCAGATCTACTAGGAAAATCGTTCTAAAAACGTGACATCTTGTTACTTTATTTCAATCAAACTTCCACCAGCTTGCTCACTTATGAACATGTACCCTTTAGAGTGTTTAAAATATCTTATAAAGATATATTTTTTCCATTTGTGGCCTAATTTGTTATATTTATGGAAAGAAATATGAACATAAGTTACATACCCCTAAGGACATAGATTATTTATGTTTAGTTTTCTTACTAGTCCACAATTCATAAGGGGTGGAAGTAATTAACTTTGATGGCATATGGTTAAGTATAAAGGTAGAGTCAATAATGCATCTCCCCAATGTGAAATAGGTAGATTTGCTTGTGCCACTATAGACCTAACCATTTTCAATATGATTATATTTTTCTCAAGTAACCCCATTTTGTTGCAGAATATTAAGAATAGTTAATTGTTGTACAATTCCATTTTATCACAAACAACATTGAATAACTCAGTTAAATACTCATGTTGGCAATCGGTTCTTAATACCTTTATTATTTTGTTCAATCGAATCTCTACCAATGCTATATATCATCTAAAACAATATAATGCTTCTGACTTATAGGAGATCAGAAAAACATAACCAAATCGCGTGAAGTCATCTATAAAAGTGATAAAATATGAGATCTCATGCCTCGCCCTTACATTCAATAAGCCACAAATATCAGAATGTATGAGTTGCAATGGAAATTCAACTCCAGTTTTCTTATTGAATGGTTTTCTAGTTATTTTTCTGTTAGATAATGTTCACATATGGGTAAATCAATATTAGCGAGTGACCTTGAAAAGCCTTTTCTAGATAGTTTTGTATTCTTTTTAACTAATGTGACTTAATCTAGCGTGGTAAGTACTTACATTAATCTCAACATTACTAGAATATGCAGTTAAAGAAAAATAATCATCAACGTTAACATTGTATACATCATAGTCAATGTCTAATACCGTAAAACCATTCAATACATTGTTAGAATCATAATAAATTGTTTCAAACAAAATGTCAATACAATCACTATGGAAATTTAATATATAACTTAAGCTAAGAAAATAACTACGGAGATCAAGTTTCTTTGAATATATGGGGCACAAAAGACATCATGTAGGAATAAGTTTCAATTACTACGTAAAATTAATTTACAAGTGTTGATACCATTCACTTCAACTTTTGAGTTATTTTCAATGTATATTTATCTTCTTCCAGACTGAATCCAACGATACTCCACAAATGCTCCTTGGTCTTTAATTACGTGGTTTATTGCTCCTAAGTTTACAGTCCTTATTAGATGAGATTTAACAAGTATTATAGTGCTAGAAACAAAAGCATCACTTAAAATGATAGAGTAATAGATTGTCTCTTTTGACTCAGTGCATTCATGAGTAAAATGATCAATCTTGTCACAATTGTAACACTTCATCTTAGCCTTGTCCGTCTTCCCACCACACATCTTGTGTCAAGAAGGTCCTAGCCCTCTTGGATGCTTGACTAGTCTTCTTCTCTTTATTGTTGAATTAATTGTTCTTTTTGCACTTGAAACTCGAAACTTTGTGTGAACTCGATTAAGTAATATAAGCATGGGTAGATGATCTTTCAACCTTTAGATACTCATCTTCTAATTCCAAATGATGCGCTATATCGTAAACAAAGACAATATTTTGATTGTGCATCATGTTGATTTTCAAATGCTTCCGAAAAGATACCTTATAATAGCCTAGACTTGCTGTTTATCAGTAAGGAAGTGATTTGCCGACTTTAGCTCAAGAATTATGTTTGACATCCTCCGAAGATGTTGGCTCATCGTTACATTTGAGCGCTTTTGGTATGTGTCAAACTTGATGGTAAGTCTCCTCAATTTAGTAGTAAACGTATCTCCAAACTTATCTTTCAAGGCAACCCACATTATTTGAGTTTTATCATAACTTTTAAACTTACACATGAAATCATATTGTATACAACTTAGTAACATGATGTAAGTAATGCTATTTTTCTTTTTCAAAGTTTGATAAGTTTCTTGATATTTCCTGTGCTGAACTGAAGTTCCATACTCAAGCTCATCTATAGTATAGTTGAGGGTTTTCAAAACCTCTTACTCCTTAAGGATATACTGAACTTTTCAGTGCCAAATAATATAATTGTCACTATTAAGCTTTTCACCTTTATTAAGGTTAGTCATAATCGTATTGATGCCAAAGTGATAATCAATTGCTTTAACATATTGACATAATAAACACAAAATCAATATTAGCATATTTTCTGTGTAACACACATATTTAATTTGTAGTAAAGACAAACTAAATTAATGATAATTTAACAAAAGATACAAAAATGAAAGTCACTATATTCCCAATCAACTTCTTTGCACAATTGTTCTACTATCATTAACTAGTTTAATTTTCGCAAATTTTAAGTTCTAGATATGAACTCTTTCGGATTCTACCAACCTACGAACTCTCACTAGAAAAAATAATTATATGACCCCACGTATTTTCCACATTGTTATACTAAATATCAAAATATATGTACGAAAAAAAAAAAATGATGCAACCATTGTTCAGTTCACTCAGAATCAGGAAATTGCAAGCACATTAAATCATATACATGCTATCACCGGACCAAACTTTACACAACATATATATGGTCATTTTCATATAGGCTAGCTTTTGTATTTCCAAAATTATAAGAAAATACAAGCTAAAAGGAATAAACAATGCACTTATACCCCAAAAATACGTGTACTTAGGGTTTCGTACACATTTTTATACTTTTAAAAGTCTCAAACATGCAAAATAACTTTCATACAATGTAGAGCATATTCACGCACGCTGCGAGTGTGCGGCACGTGTAGCACATGCGCTAGCAAGCCAATATGGCTCCTGGCCAATCCAACTCATCTCGGCCGATCCAACCACTAGACCGATTAACCAACCAAACCAGTTGACCGCTTAACCGGTTCAGGTCTCATAGTCGAGCCTCCCGGTTCGGGTGTTCGATTAGGTCTAGTCACCAATCGATCACCAATCGGCCAACTACCCCCGGTTGGGTGACATCATCGATGACGTATTTCTCCAATTCTAGTTTCTTTAGTTGCACAAAAGTGATGTATTTCTCTCAATATTTCACTTAGATTTCTAATCGGCTCACCCCAAATTGATTAGTGGTGACTCCTATTTGAAATTGACTTACAAATTAAAAGTTCGGACCATAAGTTTTGAATTGGTAGACGTGGGAGAGCCGGAGCTAAGCCTAATATTTAGCAAGCCATTAACCTCTGCACGCACCCGCACTTAAGAGGGTGCCAAAAGGGAGGTCGTGACAAGGTTGCATGTTCAATGGAGATTATAGACTCCCATATATAAAGCTGAGGGTTCATTGGGAGTCGGCGGGAAATATAACTATATAAGAGATGCGTGATCAAAGGTTGAATCTTGAATAGTCAACGGGCCATCGTGTTCAAATTGGAGTGTGTTAGTCATTGTAAAGCAGCATACTATAATCAGAATCTGGTGCATGTCAACTACAAATCCGTACAAGCCTATTTTAGTTTGACAAAGGGGCTTCTCGCTTGAAAATTGGCTGACCCGGGAGTCGGCATTTGTGTACAGAATTGAAGGCTAGATCAGTTAGGGAGGAAAACATAAGCTGTTGCATGGAATTTGCGTGGGAGTTATTCAAAATATGGTCAATTCAGGGTTGCTGTTAGGTCGGGTTCAAGATCATGAACCTCCCTAAATCAACGGACAAGAAAGGAAAAATTAATAGGAAAAGACCCCCTAAAATGTTGGAAAAACTAACGTGGAGATTGGTCTGCATGGAACATTCAGTTGTCTTTGTTCTAAAGTGGAAAATTTACAGAACAAAATCAAAAGACAACATTGACCGTCCATAAATTACTGATGAACAATTTTCTTTTGGGCCGAAAAGTGAAAAATTCCCTTCCCTTCCCGAAATGTATGACTATCATTCTATTCTTCCGTCAACATTAACATATCTTCCCTTTGACTTTCTCTGCGTCTAGATCTTCATCAGTAGGGTAACAAAGACTGCCCCCACTAGTGAGGGTTTATCGTGGACCACACGTATACCCGTGTGTATTTGCGTGCGCTTTTGTGAGAATTTCGTTCTACTTACGAATCTATAGATTTGGTTGTTTGGGTGGATATACGAATGGTGATTGGTAGTCCATGTTAAATGATATGTGACACTATGACCTTGCTTTTATGAAATTGGGGGATGACTATGGGGATAATGTAAACATTAGCTGTATGGTGCCTTTTCTAAGTGGGATTTGTATGGCTCTTGAAATAACACAAATTGTAGTTATGATTGAACTTTTCTGTGCCACAGTTTTCTGACTATATATTAGGCTACAAGGAAGCCGAAAATGGCTTGAGGTGGTCAACTTGTTTTGTTCAACTTCATCATAAAAACTCAAAAAAGCACTAATTCATTGAGCAAATTATCAGGAATACCTATTCTTGAATCATACACACAGAGAGAGAGAGAGAGAGAGAGAGAGAGAGAGAGAGAGAGAGAGAGAGAGAGAGAGAGAGAGAGAGAGAGAGAGTGGAGGTCGAACTGTGCAAGTGCCTAATTTGGTAGGTATGGGGGAAGAATTGATTGATTATGTATGGGCTAGTGTAGATTATTGTGAAGGCAATCGTTGCATATTAAATTGGAAGTGAAGAGTTGAGCGGTGGGATTGGTGGCCTGCGAATTAACAGAGGGTGTCCTTCATTTCACAAACTGCACGTGGATAGACATTTGCAGTTTGGTGGGCAATATAAAGTAGCCCTTTCCGAAATAAGAAACCTCATCGTGAAGAATTAATGGTATTATCTTCTTTATACAAAAGATGGAAAATTTTACTAAAATCAACCTGTTACTAAAAGAATAGCTTTAGAAACGCTAAACTTCTTATTCTTATAACGAGAATTTGTTGATCATATAATGGGGCCAGGTTATGATTATTAAATGTTTAAACTGTGAAATTTGGTGAGACCATAACCGATTGTTCTAAAAACTTAGGTTATTAGATGAAGGTGGGGAGGCAAATGAAGTCTAAAAAGATTTGAACGTAGGATCTCTTGCTTTAATATCATGTGAAATTTGGTGAGATTACAATTGATTCTTCTAAAAGTTTAATTATTAGATAAAGATATAATTTAATATTTAATTACTCTAACATAAATATCTCTCTCTCTCTCTCTCTCTCTCTCTCTCTCAATTAGTATTCAATGTGTGCCACGTCATTAAGAGCGCAACATTCTACCTTAGCGTTCCTACTCAATGCATCAAGTGAGAAAACTCGAGCCCTAAAGTTTCCAAGGACATCGCCACATCTTTTTGCTGGAGGAAGAGATTGATTCGGGTTTTTTTTTAGGAGATTCATCAATTTTTTTCCTTCAAAGCAGATAGAAGGTCTCTCAATCGAAAGTTGCAGAGCATTCCAAACATCAGACTCAGTGGTCTTCGAGGAAACTTGCTGAAGTGCCGAGGTCATTGACGGTACATGCTTTGTGTCTCATCTCAGATGCAGAACGAAGCAGTGCAATCAGGTAAAAAATCTGAGGTAATTCTGAAACTTATGATTTGTTTTCATCGGTAATAGGATGTCCTGGACGATGTGGTCAATGTTGTGCTATTTATATTGCTTTTCAAAGATACAACGGCCCGTGATACATAGATCATACGTTACTTTTTAATTCTTATAGTCACTGTTTATGTTCAGTTATCTGGATCGATGTCGTATGTCATTGCTTTTATTTTGTTTTGAATCTTTTCCAAGCGAAGTGATCAAATAGTGAAGTGAACGGGTTATGACTCAGTAAGCGTTGGTTCTATGAAATTCCCTCTTTGGGTTGCCGTTTTCATAGATTAAGAACAAATGCTTTGACTCAGCTCAAAGAGGAACAGAACCAAAGTCACATTGGCAAATGCGAGATGTTCATAAAAATATGATAAATGATAATTTACATATGCAAAAAGATTGGACACAACTACACCAACTTCTGAACCACCTATTTCTAGTTACATGCCAATAATCCAATCAGCTAATTCACACATTTCCAGAATGGAAAAGGGATAATAATCTAAATCCTTGCAATGTATCAGAAAGGTTGACTGCTAAGCCATCATTCTGAGTCAACGAAACTTGTGCTGGTCAACTTGCTGATCATCGCCAGGTTCAACTTCTTCTCCAAACTCACCCGGAGAGAAGTATCCGACCTGGGTCCATAGCACCCGTATTTTGAAAATGTCAATTGGGACCTGATCGATTTAAATCAAAGGAAAAATGTATAAGCAACCTTCGATACCATTATTATTAGCCTTCGAAAAGGAACAAATCTTGAGATCAAACACCCCTTATAGAGAATGGAGAACTAGCTACTTATTTCTTCTTTCTTAACCAATTACAGGGGGAATAGTAAACCAAATAAGCGAAACTAAAATAGGAACGAAGATAAAGTAGTAGACTGGCCAGTTACTAGTTGACCGCAAGCTTTAAAACTGATGTCAACAATAAGGTCTGACGAAACTAAGATAGGGAAAAGTAATAGTACAAGTACAAATATTTGCACAAGTAATTTTGATGGGGAGCAAGAAAAATGACCCGCTTTGGCCTGCTAAGTCCATGAGTCTGAATTGAAATTCGCTAACTTTTGTGGTCATGATTGATCTTGGGATGTTTGTTTAGGGTTATAACAAGTGAAAGCCAACTTATTTAACTTTCCCGCTAGAATCTAAAATATCCTTTGAATGGATTTAATTCATGTTTGATCATACTTGTCAATATCAATAGATATTGTGACAGTTTGAAGCGTTTAAAGATCATGCTCAAATTTTCTCTTTGGGTAATTTTTCAAGATGAATTAGCTAAAAGGGCATAGTGAATAAAGAACGCACTCTTGTCCGGAAAAATTCCATGCGTCCCAGTCTCAGGGATTCACAACGTCGGTGAGATTGGAGCGATAGAAGATGCCTCTCGCGTAGGCTCTCCATGCCCTTCCCAACAAGGCCGAGCCGGAGCCAAACACATTGCACTCATTGAACACGAACCCACTTGCATCGTCTGGATTGCTCCTCCCTTGCGCTGTGATGAAACCTGCCACTCCAGGCCCCAGGGCTCCTCCAACCACCGATATTGCACAATTCTACAAAATGGATAAGTCATGAAAAATATAAGTTAGCGACATGCAAGAATCAGCAGGTACGTCTCTAAAAGTTTTTCGTGATATGTCAGAAAGTTAAATAAGTTGGTGACATGCAAGAACAACAAAAGAAGACCTATTTCTTTGATATACTCTTGAGGATGATTGCAATAGAAACGATATGCAGCTTTGCATCTACCTATAACAACTTATGTCACCTTACGTTTGCCTAAAACCAGACAATTTTGATAGAATTTTCTAATCTACATGAATTGCAATGTGAGGTTGCTTCTAAGACAATCAATTACCTTGTAAATGGACTGACCACCACCGAAGATGAAATCAACAGCTCCTTGGACCGTGCAACGCTTGAAATAATGTCGTCCTTGGTCGTCCCACAACGTATCTTGCAAACCATAGAACTCACACCTATGGAACACGTCCTTGTCCCCAGAAACCCTAGCTGCAACTGCTGGAACCCGAGGGTGTTTCTTGTTAATAGGATTATTACACGAATTCTGTGACATAAATGGAAAAACAAGTTAGGATATAGCTCAACTTTTATTAAGTCGAAGAGAATTACTCAACCACCGTTAGTTACATTATACACGCGAAAAACTCTATTGGCCAAACCAACTCTCAAATGCTATCGCTACAATGTTCAGTGATTGTCTAAAAATATTAGTTTTGCAAGATCAGGGGATGTCGACATTAATCCATCGTTTTCTCTTACCCTAAAACTGATGCTTTTCGCAATGATGTTATCGGCCAGAGATGTGAAAGTCGGGCTTTGCATGATGTTGTCATGGTCGACTGGTCGTCCCACACGATCTCAGTCGTCCGCTTTGCTTGTCCTTTAAGGATGATATAAGGCTTATCCTCTGGTATTTTCACCTTCTCCTTGCATTTTCACATTAGGCACTTCTCATCTCATGTACAACCTTTGCACGGAACTTTCTGTATTTCTTCAGGATGAGACTACAGATGATCAACTATGGGGAAAAATACTAAAAAAGTTCTAAATTTATTGCATTGGTACTAATTCAATCTTAAACATTTCAAGTGGACTAATTTAGTCCTAAACCTTTTTACATTTGTACCAATTCAATCTTAAATTTATCAATTGGACCAATTTAGTTTTAAACATTTTCACATTAATACCAATTCAATCCATTCAGCCAATTTTGATCGAGTGACACTGACATGGATGCTGGCCGATGGCCGAACGCTAACATGGCAATTTTTATTAATTTTTTTCTTTTTCCTTTTTCTTTCCTTTTTTCCTTTTTTTTTTTTTTTTCCTTCTCATTCCTCCTTCATGGACTTTCCTCGCAATCCTCGCCAATCTCTCCCTAGGCCACAAGCAAGGTGGCTTCACCTAGATTTGGGTGAGGCCATGGCGGCCTTCGCCTAGGCCTTGGTGATCATTGCCATGGCCTCACCAGCCCGTGGTGAGCCAGGGCAAGGCTGGCCTCACCCATGGCCCTAGGCAAGGCGGGGCGAGGGTTTCACGGCCTTCACCCAGTGGCTAGCGAGCCTCGCTAAAGGTTCATCGGCCACTGTGAGGAAAGTCCAAGAAGGAGGAAGAAGAAGGAAAAGGAAAAGGAAAAGGAAAAGAAAAAGAAAAGAAAAGAAAAGGAAAAAATTCAAAATTCAAACAAAATAATTTAAAAATAGCAACATCAACGTTCGCCACCGGTTGCGTCCACCTCAGCATTGTCCGGCTAAAATTGGTCAGATTGACTAAATTGATGTTTATGTAAAAAAGGTTTAGGAAAAAATTGGTCTAATTGAAAAGTTTATGACTTAATTAGTACAGATGTAAAAATGTTTATGACTAAATTGATCTAATTGAAAAGGTTTAGAATTGAATTGGTACAAATGCAATAGGTTTAAGGCTTTTTTGATACTTCCGTCGACCATGCTACATTACATATGACAAACTTTAAATGAATAGTCAAATTTCCTTTCTTTTCCATTGTGGAAGTAAAATTTAAAAATTATGAATTGCTTACGCCCTTTATGCCCGTTTTGATCTTTAGTTTCTTTCCAAAATTTGGAGCAGAGGTGGATTTAGAGAAGTCTTAGCGAAAAAGAGAGAAAAGTTACTCGAAGGATACCTGTAAATCCCTTTCTTGATATAGATGCAAATCCCACTTCTCATTATTCGAGGGAACGGAATCAATGGCGGACTGTATGGTGGTGAAGTTGCCGAGCTGCCCTGACGGATCGACGAAGATTGTCTGGTAAGCACCACGTTCCTGCTGATTTGCCGGAGCCAATCACTATCATCCGCTAGTCGCTCCGTGGATTTCGCATGGAGAGGAAGAATAACCAAACCGCATAGGTTCCACAGGAGAAACAATTCCACTGATCTCGAAGAAGCCATGAGCGTACAGATAGATAGAGAAGAGGAAACAGACAGAGACTTAATATCACCAACCTGATGTTGCATGCTCAATGAAACTTATGAACTCCCATATATAAAGCTCGGGACTTAATTGGAAGTTTGGCTGGAAATATAAATCTTGAATGGTCAACGGTCCATCATGTTCAAATCAGAATCTGGTGGATGTCAATTACAGATCCACGCAAGCATATGCTGGTTTGACAAAGGGGCTTTTCGTGTGAAAACTGGCGGACCAGGGAGTCGGTATGTGTCTACGAAATGGAAGGCAAGATCAGTTAGGGAGGAAAACATAAGCTGTCTCATGGGATTTGTGTGGGAGTTAATTCAAAATTTGGTCAATCCAGGGTTGCCGTTAGGTCGAATTTGAAGATCATAAGCAACCCCTAAATCATTGGACAAGAAACAAAAAGATTAAGAGAAAAGTCACCCTAAGACGTCGTGAAAACTGACGGAATGATTATTGGTCTGAGTCGATTAGATTAAGAAATGGTAAGTTATTTTAGTTCTAAAGTGGAAACTGGGACCCGTTGACATAGAAAGCATTAGTTGATACGAGAGACTATATAAACTTGGTCTTATTGGATGGAAGGATGACTATTGGGATTATTGTAGTTGTTTAGTGCCTTTTTGTCAAGGGGGATTTGTATGGCTCTTGATTTGACACATATCGGAGTTATGATTGAACTTTTCTACGCCTCACTTATCTCGCTGCATATTAGGCTAACAAGGATCTTGAGAAAAGCTTGAGGTGGTCGACTTGTTTTGTTCAACTTCGTTATATAAAACTCAAACGTAATTCTGATTATCAGGAACGCCTATTCTAGAATCTCAGAGAGAGAGAGAGAGAGAGAGAACGAGTGGAAACCGAACGTGCAAGTGTCTAATTTGTTAGGTCTGAGGGAGGAATTGCCTACGCATAGGATCACGTCGGATATTAAATTTTGTAGTGTAGGGATTGAGTCATGGGGTTGGTGGAGGGCGTCCTTTGTTACACAAACTGCACGTGAATGTATATTTGTAGTTTAGTGGGCTATATAAAGTAGAGGTAAGCAGTTTCAAGTTCTATCTTAAACCTAGAACTTATTAATTGAAACAAGTTCCTCATTTTTAGAACCTACAACATATCATGCATACCCTAAAACGTGGTATATACATGTCATAGGTTCTAGGATCAGTTATAGAGTCTACTCAGATTCCACCTATATTATTATGAACGATTGCAATGAATTAAAACTTTTAATGACCATCACTTGTCGCTACAATTCACTTACCATAAAGACACATGAAAAATATGAACATTAATAAAATAAAATCTTAATCATAAAATAGAAGCTTAGTTAGTGCTTCTAAGTTATATATTCATCATCGAACGGCTTTAAATATTGCAAGATTGCATGAAGATATAAACCAAGAAAAACAGTAAAACTTATTCCAATTTCTAGATTAAAGGTTGTAGGTTACAAGATTCAAATTCCTCGAATTAAGAACCTGAAACCTACAAGTTAAAACGAGATCTTCATTTTTTGAACTTAGAATTTACTATGCATATCTTAGAACCCGGATCCTATAGGTTCCTACTGATCTGATTTTCAAGTTCCAGGTTCTACCCGGAACCATGCTCACCCTTAATATAAAGTAGCCCTTTCTGAATTAGATAACCTTGTCATGATGAACCGATGGTATTAGCTTATTTCTACAAAAGATGGAAAATTTCAATAAAATCAACGTGCTACTATGAAAAGAATAAAGTTAGAGACACTTAATTTCTTATCCTTATAACGAGAATTTGTTGATTATATTATGAGATTTTTGTGGGATCATTATTAACTATATTATAAACTTAAGTTATTAGATGAAAGTGTAGTTTGATATTTAAATATTCTACCACTCCCCCTCATGCTTAACCTAATCTTTTTGCTAAGTGCTAAGTGTGGATATATCAACAGCTTAAACTTTTAGAATAGTTAGCAATAGTCCCAATTAAATATTCTACCACATATTATGTGGTGAGGTTATGATTATTGCTTTTTTAAACAAAGGTCTCTCTCTCTCTTTTTGACAAGTATTCAAAGTGTTCCACGTCATTAAGAGCACAATATTCTATCTTAGCGTTCCTACTGAATACATCAACTAAGAAAACTCGTGCCCTCAATTTTCGAGGACATCGCCACCTCTTTTTGTTGGAGGAAGAGACTGATTCGGGTTTTCTCAAGGACATTTACTAATGTTTCTCCTTCAATTGAGAGTTGCAAAGCATTCCAAACATCCAAATCAGTGGTCTTCAAGGAAACTTGCTGAAGTGCCGAGGTCATAGACAGTACATGTTTTGTGTCTCGTCTCACATGTAGAACAAAGTTGTGCGATCAGGCAAAAAATCTGTGGTAATTTTGAGACTTATGATTTATTTTCATCGGTAATGGGATGCCCTGGACTATCTGTGCTCGATGTTGTGCTATTTATATTGATTCTTGAAGATAGAACTACCCGCAATACATAGTTCATTTGTTACTTTTCAATTCTTCTAGCTAGTATTAATCTTCACTTTTCTGGCCAATGTTGTATGACATAGTCTTTATTTTGCCTTGAATGTATTCCGCATGAAATGATCACATAGTGAAGTAAACGGGTTATTAGTCAATAAGCATCGATTCTATGACCTTCCCTCTTTGGTAATACTTGTTGAGTAGGTCACTCCCAATTGGAGAGGCCAATGCAATTTTGTATATTTGTAGTAGTATGGTAGTGAGTGTGTAAAAGTAAAAAGAAAAAAAAAAGGAGAAAAATGAAAAATGAAAATATCAAAAGAGATTGGGAGATGAATCAACGTGATTTTCCACATTCAGAAAATCAAGGGGGATTGGAAAAGAAATCAAAGTGATATTCTCATATATACAAAATCACGAGAGATTAGGAGATAAATCTATGTGATTTTATATCGTATAATTCCTATTTGGGATTGTATTTGCTCTTATGAATAAGAGTCCTCCTCAACGGAGAAGAGGTTACACAAAAGAAAGAATATCAGAGTAGCGTAGCGGAAGAAACAGTTTTCTTCTTTCAAGAAAAAAGAGTTATCTTTGAGTGAGTTATCCAGTTTGTGAGAGGTTCAGATCCACAAATTGAAGACAGAAGAGATCCACCTTTGGGTGAAGTTGTATCCCATTATTTATCATAGTGGAAGTTTGAAGTGGACTACGGTCCCGTAGTTTTTCCCTTCGCCTTGGAGGGTTTTCCACATTAAAATTCTGGTATTATTTATTATTCATCTTTACTGCTTTTAGTTAGTATTTTATCCTATTTAATTTTCACAAAAATAGTAGTGGGAAAAATTTTCTAGGCGTTCTCCATTAATATTTTTCCCAACAAGTGGTATCGGAGCGAAGTTACTCTATTTATTATTTTTCTGTGTAGAATTAAATGGAGGAAAATTTTGGCAACATGATAAAATTGATCGCATTCAATTATGCAATCTGGAAACCAAAGATGGAGGATCTGCTATACATTAAAGATCTTTGGAGGCCAATTGTGATACCAACGGAGGTACCAATACCAGCGTCCGAGGAGTCAGATCCTATAGCGGAAGCCAAATTGGCATCATCTTCGGTGGCAAACCAACGACAATGTCTAATAGCGAATGGATGGTGCTCAATCGGAAGTGTGCCGCTCAAATCCGACAATGGATTGATAAGAGTATTTTTCAAAATTTTGCTAATGAACATGATGCTGGTGTTCTTTGGCAAAAATTAGAGAAAATGTACGCAAGAACAACGGCGCAAAATAAAGCAAATCACATGCGGTGGCTCGTGAATCTGAAATACAAAGACGGGAGCAGTGTCTCGGAACATATAAGTGAGTTCCAAGGTATAGTAGACCAACTCAATTCTATGAAGATGACATTAGATGATGAATTGCAGGCATTACTGCAAGCTGCTTAGCTCTTTGCCAAATAGCCGGGACACACTTGTTGTGTCGGTCGGCCTCGGCTCTGACGGCAAGCTTACCATGGACGTGGTAAAAGATAGAATGTTGAATGAAGAATCTTGGCGAAAAGAGAGTGGAGTCAACCTAAGTCCGAGGCTCTTGTCATTAATCGACAAGAAAATCAAGAACAGAGCGGGAGAAGCAAAAACCGAAACTTCCGGAATCAGCAACGAGGAAGGTCCCAATCCAACTTCAAGCGAGACAAGAAGTGCCATCATTGTTGGTAAACTGGGACACTTCATCCGAGAATGCAGAAAGCTAAAGGCGGAAAAATCAAAAAGTCATAACGTCAACAAAGCTAACGAGAACCAAACGAATGACACTGCAAATATTGCAGATGAGGTGATCATTATTCAAAGTGATGATTCCATTAATCTTGCATCCCAAGATTCGACATGGGTAGTTGATTTTGGCGCATCCTACCATGTCACGGCTCGTCAAGATCTTTTCACATCTTATACCACTGGTGATTTTGGACTCGTAAAGATGGAAAACGAAGGTACGTCCAAAATTATTGGTATGGGTAATATTTATTTGGAGACTAATGTTGGATGTAGGCTACTACTCAAAGATGTGAGACATGTTCCGACATACGCCACAATCTTATATCTGTTGGCAAGCTTGATGACGAAGGCTACATCAATTTCTTTAGTGATGGAAAATGGAAGCTCACCAAAGGTAATTTGGTGATAGCCAAAGGAGAAAAGACTAACTCTCTCTATATCACACAATTCAAGCCATGTAGGGGAGAGGTGAATGTAACCGGAAAAGGAGTCACCACCGAGTTATGGCATAAGCGACTCAGACACATGAGTGAGAAAGGACTTAAGATTCTCACTAGAAAGCAACTTCTACCCGGAATAAAAGGTACACCGTTGAATACTTGTGCCGACTGCATTATGGGAAAACAACATAGAGTAGCATTTCACAATTCCCCACCATCTAGAAAAGCTGAAATTTTAGATCTGATACATACTGATGTATGCACAATGCAAACTAAGACACTTGGAGGTGCGCTTTATTTTGTAACATTTATTGATGACCACTCTAGAAAGGTGTGGGCATTTGCCTTGAAAACTAAAGATCAAGTGCAGGAAATCTTCAAGCAATTTCATATGAAGGTTGAAAGAGAAATAGGCAAGCGATTGAAGTGTGTACGCTCTAACAACGGTGGCGAATACCGAGGACCTTTTGAAGATTATTGCAAAAACCTTGGGATTAAACTAGAAAGATACGTACCTAAAACACCTCAACACAGCAGTGTTGCAAAGCGGATAAATAGAACCATATGTGAAAGAATCGGATGTATGCTCTCCAACGCAAATCTGCCAAACTACTTTTGGGGTGAGGCAATGAGAATGGCGGTTGATTTAATCAACCTATCACCTTCAGCTCCACTTAACGGTGATGTACCACAAAGTGTCTTTGGTAAGGATATTTCTTATGGCCACTTGATGGTGTTCGGCTGTAGAGCATTTGTTTACATTCCAAGGGATGAGAGATCAAAGTTTGATGGAAAATCAAAGCAATGTATTTTTTTTTTTTGGGTATGCACATGAAGAATTCGGCTACAGACTCTGGGATCCCACTAACCAGAAAATAGTCGAAGCGAGGACATGGTATTTCTTGAAGATTAGACAATCAAGGACTTCAAGAAGCACAAGAAATCTCCATCAACAGATGAATACTCCGTTGATCTTGGCCCAGTCGCTCCTCTTATTAACAAGCAAGCTGAATCTAGGATTGAAGATAAGACTACTTCAACCGAACTTGAACTTGCACCAATTGTTGAATAGGTCCCATCAAACCTCAATTGAGGAGATCAACTCGTGAACGACAATTTAGTCGTAGATATTCTCCCAATGAGTACGTGATGCTCACTGACAGGGGAGAACTAGAGAATTACCAAGAAGCTTTATTTCACGAGCACAACGAGGAGTTGTTAAAAGCTATGCAGGAGGAGATGAAATCCTTAGACGAAAATCATACTTATGATTTAGTCAAGTTGCCACAAGGAAGAAAAGCTCTAAAAAACAAGTGGGTATTCAAATTAAAGACTGAAGAAGGTAACTCATAGCCACGATACAAAGCAAGGTTGGTTGTGAAGGGATTCGCTCAGAAGAAAGATATCGACTTCGATGAGGTATTTTCTCCTGTAGTTAAAATGTCCTCTATTCGAGTTGTCCTTGGCTTGGCAACAAGCTTGAACTTGGAGATCAAGCAACTTGACGTGAAGACCGCGTTTTTACATGGAGATCTAAATGAAGAGATCTACATGGATCAGCTAGAAGGTTTCAAAATCAAAGCCAAAGAAAATCTTGTGCGTAAATTGAGGAAGAGTCTTTACGGGCTCAAGCGAGCACCAAGACAAAGGGTACATAAAATTCGATTCCTTCATGGAAGAAAATGGGTTCAACTAAACCACTGCTGATCACTGCGTTTTCATCAAGAAATTTACAGATGGTAATTTCCTCATTCTTTTGTTTTATGTTGATGACATGCTAATTGTGGGCCAGGATAAAAGCAAGATCAACAACTTAAAGAAGGAATTGAGCAAGTGCTTTGCGATGAAGGATTTGGGACCCGCAAAACAAATTCTTGGGATGGAAATCTTGCGAGACAGACAGAATCGTAAACTCTGGTTATCTCAAGAACGGTATGTTAATAAAGTTCTTGAAAGATTTAATATGAATAAATCCAAAGCAGTTTGTTCTCCACTTGCAAATAATTTTAAACTTAGCTTAGATCAGTGCCCAAAAAGTGAGACAGAAAAGAAGGAAATGGAAAAAGTCCCTTATGCATCGGCGGTTGGCAGTCTAATGTACACGATGGTATGTACGAGGCCTGATATCGTGTATGCAGTTGGTGTGGTAAGTAGATTTCTATCTAATCCTGGTAAGGAACATTGGGCAGCAGTCAAATGGATATTCAGGTATCTTCGTGTACATCAAATAACTGCATATGTTTTGGCGATGGTAAACCGTGTTCGAAGGTTTTACGGATTCAGACATGGCAGGGGACGTGGACTCAAGAAAGTCTACATCGGGATATCTAATGACTTTTGCAGGGGGAGCAGTTTCATGGCAATCTCAACTACAAAAATGTGTTGCCCTATCTACTGCTGAAGCAGAGTATATTGCGATAACGAAAGCATGTAAAGAACTCTTGTGGATGAAGAAGTTTCTACAAGAAGTGGGCCACAATCAAGAGGAGTATATCTTGTATTTAGATAGTCAAAGCGCAATACACCTCAGCAAAAATGCAACTTTTCACTCCCGATCCAAACACATTGACATTAGATATCATTGGATACGTTATGTGTTGGAAGAAAAAGCCCTACAGCTAAAGAAGATACATACTGACAACAACGATTCAGATATGATGACAAAATCCCTATCTACAGTGAAGATGCAAGCATGTCGAACTTTTGCAGTTTGACACCTTCTCCAAATTGCTCGTGAGGGGGAGATTTGTTGAGTAGGTCACTCCCAATTGGAGAGGCCAATGCAAGTTTGTATATTTGTAGTAATATGGTAGTGAGTGTGCAAAAGTAAAAAGAAAAAAAAAGGAGAAAAATGAAAAATGAAAAAATCAAAAGAGATCGGGAGATAAATCAACGTGATCTTCCACATCCAGAAAATCAAGGGGGATTGGAAAAGAAATTAAAGTGATATTCTCATATATACAAAATCACGAGAGATTAGGAGATAAATCTACGTGATTTTGTATCGTATAATTCCTATTTGGGATTGTATTTGCTCTTATGAATAGGAGTCCTCCTCAACGGAGAAGAGGTTACACAAAAGAAAGAATATCATAGCAGCGTAGCGGAAGAAACAGTTTTCTTCTTCCAAGAAAAGAGAGTTATCTTTGAGTCAATTATCCAGTTTGTGAGAGGTTCAAATCCACAAATTGAAGACAGATAAAGATCCACCTTTGGGTGAAGTTGTATCCCATTATTTATCATAGTGGAAGTTTGAAGTGGACTATGGTCCCGTGGTTTTTCCCTTCGCCTTGGAGGGTTTTCCACATTAAAATTCTGGTGTTATTTATTATTCATCTTTACTGCTTTCAGTTAGTATTTTATCCTATTTAATTTTCATAGAAATAGTAGTGGGAAAAATTTTCTAGGCGTTCTCCACAAATATTTTTCCCAACAATACCCTTTTACATAGTTTCAGAACAAACGCTTTAACTCGGCTAAAAGAGATACAGGAGAAAAGTCACTTTGGCACAAGTAAAATTCTTACAAGAGTGCGATGAATGATCAGCTACATACGCACAAAGATGTACACAACTCCACCAACTTCTGAATCACCTATTCCTAGTTACATGCCAATAATCCAATCAACTAATTCACACATTTCCGTGATGGAAAAGGGAATAATAAATGAGTATAACACAAGGTAATCTAAATCCCTGCAGAGTATCAGGAAGGTTGACTGCTTAGCCATCCTTCGGAGTCGACAAAATTCGTGCTAGTCAACTGGTTGACTGTTGCTGCGTTCAGCTTCATCTCCCAACTCACCCGGAGAGAAGTACCCGACCCAGGTCCATAGCAGTCGTATTCTGAAAAGGTCAATTGGGACCTGATACATTTTGAACAAAGGAAAATAGTATAAGCAACGATACTAATATTGTTAGCCTTCCAAAAGGGGCAAATCTTGAGATAAAACACCCTTTTAAGAGAATGGAAGACTAGCTACTTGTTTCTTCTTTTTTAACTAATTACAACAGAATAGTAAACCTAAAACCGAACCTAAAATAGAAACGAAGATAAAGTCTAAATCTGGCCAGTTACTGGTTGACCAAAAGGTACAAAACTGATGTCAAGAATGATGTCTGACTACAATAAAATAGATAAAAGTAACAGCAGAAGTACAAATATTTGCACAAGTAGTTTTGATGGGGAGCAAAAAATGACTCGCTTGGCTCACCAAGTCCATGAGTCTGAATTGAAATTCGTATATTTTTGGTGTCATGATTGATATCGGGATGTTTGTTTAGGCTTATAAAAAGTGAAAACCAACTTATTTAACTTTCCCACTAGAATCTATAATATTATTTGAATTTAGAAAAAATCATGGACAAAATTTATATTAAATCCTAATGTCAATATTAATAGATATTGTGATAGTTTGAAGCGTTTAAGGATCATGCTCAAATTTTCTCTTTGGGTAATTTTTCAAGATAGATTAGCTAAAAGGGCATAGTGAATAGAGAACGCACTCTTGTCCGGCAAAATTCCATGCGTCCCAGCCTCGAGGATTCACAACGTCGGTGAAATTGGAGCGATAGAAGATGACTCTCGCATAGGCTCTCCACGCCCTTCCCAACAAGGCCGAGCCGGAGCCAAACACATTGCACTCCTTGAACACGAATCCACTTGCATCGTCTGGGCTGCTCCTCCCTTGTGCTGTGATGAATCCGGTCACTCCAGACCCTAGGGCTCCTCCAAGCACCGAGATTGCACAATTCTACAAAATGGAAAGCAAGACATTAAAAATTATTTCAAGTTTCGAGAAATTATGATAAAAATAAGTTGGCGACATGCAAGAATCAGCACGTACGTCTCTACAAGTTTTTCGTGATATGTCAGAAAGTCAAACAGGTTGGTGACAAGAAAGAACAACAAAAAAGGACCTATTTCTTTGACATCCTTTTGAAGATGATTGCAGTAGAAACGATATGCAGCTTTGCATTTACCTATAAAAATTTATGTCACCTTACGTGTGCGTAAAACCAGACAGTTTTGATAGAATTTTCTAATCTACATAAATGGCAACGTGAGGTTGCTTCTAAGACAATCAATTACCTCGTAAATGGACTGACCACCACCAAATATGAAATCAACAGCTCCTTGGACTGTGCAACGCTTAAAATAGTGTCGTCCTTTGTCGTCCCACAACGTATCTTGCAAACCATAGAACCCACATCTATGGAACACGTTCTTGTCCCCAGAAACCCTAGCTGCAACTGCTGGAACCCGAGGGTGTTTCTTGTTAATAGGATTATTATATGAATTCTGCGACCAAAAACAAAAAAAAAAAACAAGTTAGCATATGGTTCAACTTTTATTAAGTCAAAGAACATTACACCACCACTGTTGAATATGCGATGCGTGTGAAAAACTCTATTGGAAAAGCCAACTCGCAAATGCTAGCGTTAGAATGGTGAGTGATTGTCTAAAAATTTTCGTTTTGCAAGATCAGTGGATATCGACATTAATTCGTTGGATTCTCTTACCCTGAAACTGATGCTTTTAGCAATGATGTTATCAGCCAGAGATGTGAAAGTTGGGCTTTGCACGATGTTGTTGTGGTCGTCCCACACGATCTCAGTCGTCCTCTTCGCTTGTCCCTTGAGGATGATATAAGGCTTGTCCTCTGGTATTCTCACCTTCTCCCTGCATTTTCACATTAGGCACTTCTCATCTCATGTACAACCTTTGCAAGGAACTTTCTGTTTTCCTTCTGGATGAGACTACATGTATCCGACCATGTTACATTAAATGTGAAACTTTAAATATGTTATCAAAT
Organism: Eucalyptus coolabah; assembly: GCA_014182585.1. Classification (NCBI taxonomy): domain Eukaryota; kingdom Viridiplantae; phylum Streptophyta; class Magnoliopsida; order Myrtales; family Myrtaceae; genus Eucalyptus; species Eucalyptus coolabah. The sequence goes on from CM024622.1 coordinate 41,942,126, forward strand.
TTCCTTTTTTTTTCCGTGGAATATCTGACACGTGCGGCAGTAAAATATAAAATTTAGAATTTCCTACGCCCTTTACGCCCATTTTTATCTTCATTTATTTCCAAAAGTTGAAGCAGAACTGGATTTAAAGAAGTCCCAGTGGGAAAAGACAGAAAAGTTAGCCGAAGGATACCTGTAAATCCCTTTCTTGATATAGATGCTAACCCACTTCGTATTGTTCGAGGGAATTGAATCGATGGCAGACTGTATGGTGGTGAAGTTGCCAAGCCGCCCAGATGGGTCGACGAAGATCGTCCGGTAAGGCGCCACGTTCCCGCTGATCCGCCGGAGCCAATCGCTATCATCCGCAAGTCCCCTGGTGGATTTCGCTTGGAGAAGAAGAATAATCGAACTGAACAGCTTCCATAGGAGAAACATTTTGACCGATCTTGAAGAAGTCATGAGAGTACAGATGGAGAGAGAAGATGAAACAGACAGACTTAACATCACCAACTGGAGGTTGGATGCTCAATGAAGATGACAAACTCCCTTAAATAGAGCTTAGGATTCAATGGAAGTTTGGCGGGATATATTACTATATAAGTTGTCAAAGTTGGACTCTTGAATGGTCAACGGTCCATTGTTTTCAAATTGTAAAGCCGCATACTATAATCAGAATCTGGTACATGTCAACTATACATCAATACAAGCATATGATGGTTTGACAAAGGGGCTTTCCGTGTGAAAATCGGCTGACAGAATATTGTCATTTGGGTACAAAATTGAAGACTGGATTAGTTAGGGAGGAAGACTTACGCTGCTTTCATGGGACTTTGTGTGGGAGTTATTTGAAAATATGGTCAACTCAGGGTAACGGTTAGGTCTGGTTGAAGATCATGCACACCCCCTAAATCAATGAACAAGAAAAAACAAATTAAGAGAAAAGACGTCCTAAGATGTCGTGAAAACTAACGGAATGATCGGTATGTATTGACTAGATTAAGGAATGGTAGGTTTTTGTAGCTCAAAAGCGGAAACTTTTTACATAATAAAATTGAAAGACAGCGTTCGCCGTCCCTACCGACATCATTAATTGACATGTGACACCATATAACGTTGGTCTTGTGGAATGGAAGGATGACTCTTGGGGAAACGTAAACGTTGGCTATATGGTGCCTTTCTCTTAAGTGGGATTGGTATGGCTCTTGAAATGACACATATTGTAGTTATGATTGAACTTTTCTATGCCGCACTTATCTGACTACATATTAGGCTACGAGGATGCTGAGAATGGCTTGAGGTAGTCAACTTGTTTTTTTCAATTTCATTACAAGAACCTTCTATGCCGCACCTATCTGACTGCATATTAGGCTACGAGGATGCTGAGAATGGCTTGAGGTGGCCAACTTGTTTCGTTCAATTTCACAAGAACTTTCTATGCCGCACCTATCTGACTACATATTAGGTACGAGGATGCTGAGAATGGCTTGAGGTGGTCAACTCGTTTTGTTCGATTTCATTACAAAAACTAAAATGTAACCCTAATTGAGAGAGAGAGAGAGAGAGAGAGAGAGAGAGAGAGAGAGTGGAGGTCGAACTGTGCAAGTGTCTAAATTGGTAGGTCTGGGGAGGAATTAATTATGGAGGCTCGCGATGATTGTTTGCTTATTAAATTCGAAGTGAAGTTACAGTGGTGGGGTTAGTGGCTTGTGATTTAAGGGAGGGTGTCCTTCATTTCATAAGCTGCACACAGATATATATTTATAAGTAAAAGATTGTTTCAAGTGCCATAAGTTAGCACAAATGGACACTTAAGTAAAAAAAACTTACGAAAGTGACACTTAAATGCGAAAATAGAAAATAAATGGATCATTTAGGCCCTATATGATAACCATCCAAGCATGGCCAAATTCTGATTTTTGTTCACGTAAATCGCCTTGGTCAAGAATCGCGTTTAATAAAATTTTTATTCCAGGGAACAGATTGGGAGTGGAACCAAGAATAAAAAAAAAAAAGTTGATTCTTGTTCTGAGAACAAATTTCAAAATAAAAAATCAACTCTTCTTCTTCTTCCCTTTGGCCATCTTGTGACCGCTGTCCACCCCCGCCCACTGCCGTTTGCCGCTGCCGCCGCCGCCGTCCGCCGGTTCGGTGAGCTCGCCGAAGACTCGCTAGGCCAAGGCAAGGTTTGGCGAGCTCGCCGATGGCTGCTGTAGCCTCGCCTAGCCCCGGCAAGGCTCGCCTAGCCACCGGCGAGGCTTGGCCTCATCGGGGTTGGGCAAGCCTTGCGACGCCCAGCCCCGACGGTGGCTAGGCGAGGCTCGCCCGCCTCACCGGTGGCCGGCAGGCCTCACCCAACCTCGGCAAGGCCGAGCCTCGGGGGGCTAGGCGAGCCTCGCCCAACTATCGATGAGGCTCGGGCGACAAGGGCCGCCTCGCCGATGGTTGGTGACACTCCAGTGAGGTCGCCGCCACAAGAAGAAGAAGAAGAATATGAGAAAAAGGAAAAAGAAAAAAAAAAAAAAAGGAAAAAGGAAAAAAGAAAATTTTTTTTTAAAAATTAAAATAAATTGATTTGGAATAGAATTAATGAATACGGTACAAAACACAATTCTATTCCGAATCGAAATTTTGGATAGTTATCAAATGGCTTAAAATGCTTAGAATCATTTCTCGGAAACGAATAAAAAGAATCATTTCTGATCAGAATCTATTCCTGGGAATAGAATCGTTACCAAACGCACTCTTAAATGCCATTCTGGCCAAAATCTGGCCAAAATGCTAACGTGTCGATTTTTTGGCGAAATGAGTGCAAAATGGTATCGTTTTGCATGCCGACGTAGCTAGACAATGCAAAAATGACGTCGTTTTAGTGCTGACGTGGTAAAAAATTTAAATTTAAATTAATTTAAAAATAAATTTATTTTAAAAAATTAAAAATTAAAAAATTAAAAAAATTAAAAAATTAAAAAAAAATTCAGCAAAGGGGAAGGCAGCCCTCAGCTGCCTCCCTTTTTTATTTTTATTTTTAAATAATTTAAATAATTTTTAATTTTTTTAATATTTGTATTTGTATTTTTAATTTTTTAAATAAAAATTTAGTTTTAAATTAAATTATATTAAATTTTATATTAAATTTTTTTATCACATCAGCACCAAAATGACGCCGTTTTGCACTCGCTTTGCCGGAAAATTGACACGTCGCATTTTGCGAGATTTTAGCTAGAGTGGTACTTAAATGATCAATTTTTCTCCGATTTTGACACTTAAGTATCACTTTCAAGTTTTTGCACTTAAGTGTCCTTTTGCACCAACTTATGGCACTCTAGGGGTCTGCATGTCTATATTTACAGTTTGGCGAACGATATACAGTAGCCCTTTCGGAATAATGGGACTTTGTTGATCATATAATGTAGCGAGATTATAATTATTTGACGTCTAAAACAAGGGTCTCTCACTTTCTAATGATTATCCGAAGTTTATCACGTCATTTAGTGAATTAATTTTTACAAGAAGCTTTGGCATACTTGTACTTCGCTCAGAAATTTCTCTTTCGAATCGTGGACTTGACAGGCAAATGTAATGATTTTGACCAAACAGCCTTGTGCTTCGATATTGACAGACGATTTTACACCACGAAAGGATTAAGCACTTGATGATGGGATTCTGATATTGGTGAACCACGACCAATTGTTTTCATTTCAGGTATGGCATGACTTCCCTTTCACTTTTGGATGGCATCATGCTTACCTCTGGTATCACTATAGAAAACCCTGCATTGACTGAAAATGATATCTCTGATGATGCTCTCACCTATTAGAGCATGTAGCATTTCCTTTGGTTATGGATTTGCAAATAACTTATTTGCACAAAAGCTCTAGCCAATCGTGTTGTCACCGGTCCCTCTTTTGCCCAAAGTTACCCGTTGAAAAACCTCTGAATATGTGGATTGATATGGACATCAACAAGAGGTGCGAAGGCCTTTTGTTGATTTTGGACAAGAAAGTAAATGATAAGAAATATAATTGTATGAAGATTGGTGGCAATCGCAGCCAATCATTTAAATTGTGAAAAAGTAAAGATAAAGATAAATTTGCAAAGAGCACGATGTAACTTAATAACCCCCAATCAATGATTACACAAATGGTTATTAATAAGATAACTTCCTAATCCTCGATGCTGCTACAAGAAGTTACAATGTCTACAAATTTCTATTATCTAGTAATACTTATCTAAAAGAAGTTACATATTCAAAAATATCACCACTCGGCAATTACATGTTGATGTTGATGACTTCATCCCCAGTGAAGATTCTCTTCTATAACTAATGTTTGTTATTAATAACTTGGCGAGTTGTTGATACTTTTTAAGTTGGCGATTATTCTTTTTGTTGATGACTTTCATTGTTGACAAAACTATGATATTATTGACTAATTTGTCACTATTAACCTAAAGTTTGGTCATATTTTGTAAGTCAACATATGCCCATTTTCAAAGAATTGAATGATTTATTGACCATTCAATTATTTCAAAATTACATAATAAAATAGGGGTGATAATAGTCTAAGTGGGCAATTTCTACCTTGAAATCGAGAACCGTCTACTAAAGATTGATTATGAAAAATTGGAACCAGGAATTGCTTGTTGGTTCATAGATCCACCAAAGAATTGGACTATTAGTTCAGTCTAGTTCTCCGGTGGGTCCATGGAATTGGTCCCAACAAGCTTCATACACTTAGAGTGCGTTTGGTAACGTTTACGTTCAAAACAGAGAACAAATAAAAGAATAATTTTGAACGTAAGAACGCGCTTGGTAATCGCATAAAATTTATGTTCCTAAAATAGAATAAGAACATAAACATGTTTGATAAACTTGTACAATTTTGTTGTTTTTTTTTTTTAATTTTTTGATATTTTAAATTTTTTAATATTTTAAATTTATTTTTCCTTTTTCCTTTTTTATTATTTTTTATTTTTTTCTTCCTTTTGGCCAACACCTAATTTTCAAGTGCGTATAAAAGATTTTTTTAAAATTAATTAATTAAAATTTAAAATAGAAAAAAACAAAAAAGCAAAAATAAAAATAAAAAGGGACGTGAGGGGGGCCGAGTTAGGCCGAATCTGACCTTGGTCCAACCCTCCTTCCTTATTTCCTCTCTCTCTCATACGCGGCCCAGCCTTCCTCTCCTTTCGGCCCAGCTCGCGCTCGAGTCTTCTCCCTCCTCCTGCCATCTTTGCGCCCAAGAAGACCTAGGGAAGGGAAAAAGAAGAAAAAAAAGCATTGAGCAGAAAAAGGAAAAAAGTAAGATGAAGAGAGAGCTTGAGAGAGAGAGAGGGAGCTCGAGAGACAACGATCAAGAAGAGAGGAGGCCTCGCCGCCTTGACTCGACGCCGTCCGAGCTACCGCCGCCCTTCATCTCGACAGAACACTTGCTAATCCTCGCCAAGCTACCGCTCTCTGCCCCTCAAGCAATGCCCGCGCCTTCGCACCATTGCCGCCGAAGAGCCGAACATTCGCAAGCACTGCCGATGCCAACTTGAGCCACTGCCGTGCCCCGCCTCGATGCTAAAAGCCATTGCTCTTGTGCCTGTTGTAGCCACGATGACCTCGACGCCTCCCTTCGCTTGTTGCCTGCAACCTGCAGCCGTGTGCACCTCAGCTCGTCGTCAACGCCGCACCAGTTCACCACAGTGCTTGAGCGCCACCCACCTCCGCCTGTGACGACCCAAGGCCATCCGAGCCACCGTGCCTCCGCCTCTGCTCCGCTGTGCCTCCACCTGCAGAACCCATGTCCGCCATCGCCCGCTACTACTATTTCGCCACCGTGCCATCTCCAATGCGTCCTAACAGTCACTGAGTCAACGACATTGCCATTGTCGCCGTCAAGCCTGTCGTCGTCACCACCGCCATCTGTCTGCCTAGCGACGCCTCAACCGCGAGCAAGGAAAGGGACATCCATCGGGTCGCAGCCGGGTAGGGTTTCGGCCCAAAACCGAGTCGGGCGCGGGTTGCCAACTGAGTAGGGTATTTGAGCAATTCGGGCCAGATTTGGGTTGTTTTTGCTTGCGAACTTGTGGTTTGTTGGCTTGTGGGCTTAGGGGCTTCCTTTTTTAAATTAAAAAAAAAAAATAGATCCGACTAGGCTTGCACATCAGGCCCATCTCAGCTAGGTTTCTGCTTGGCCCAATTTGATTCGGGTTCGAGCCGTTTGACTCGATCCCAGGCCCTTTTCACCGAACCGGGTCGAACCCAACCCGAGATCCGACCCGAGTCATTTTATTATTATTATTATTATTATTATTATTATTATTATTATTATTATTATTATTATTATTAAAAAAATTTGAAAATTAAAAAAAAAAATGTTGGGTTTGGTTGGAAATTGCCATGTTTTGCTAATTAGGCCTTTATTTGCTTGCAAATTAATTATATCGTGTATTTAATTTGCATTTATAATTATGTTTAATTGCACTCGCTCAATTTTATTACAATTAGGATCTTGGTAGCTATGATTGTTACTTTGACACTTGCTTACCCGTATGATCACCTCATATGTTAGTGGATAGGTATAAAATCAATCCAAACTGTTTGACAAAAATCATTTCTTTTAAAATGAACAAAATTAGGTATCGAAAGGGCACTAATTGATTAATTAGTATAATCAAGTCCCCGACCCTAGATTCTCTGATTACGTAGGAAGTGAGGTATACTACCGTACCTCACTTGGTTTCTAACCAACCCCAATAAGCTAATAGCGACTCATTTTTGCAAAATTCTTTAAAATATCCCAATGTCACGTGAGGTATGGGCTTGGGAGAGCCTGCGCCTAATCATGGGCATTAGGTCCATCTTTTAGACAATACTCCTAAACTTGTTCCTTCCCCTCGAGGGATAGGTTGTGACATCAGGCTTGTGAGGGAGTTGGGAATTTAGATCCAAGCAAATCAGTCGTGGGTTTGTACTTGTTTGGAGATGTTTGATGATGGCTTGGTTCTCACACCCTATTAAATATGTATACTAGGTTGGGTAATGTTGTGAATGCTCGTCGAGGTTTGAGGACATAACAATGAGAAATTATAATACATTACTATAAGCTCTTCTTGATGTTGGACAAAGCCATAGCACATTTTGCTTCCCTTGTTACCTTTCAAAAGATCTCGCCCATAAAACTCAAGTATACAACAAAACATGAAACGAAGAACAATTCCATGTCAAAAATATACTTGCAAAACTGAAATCTTATTCAAATTGTACAATATAAAAATCAAGGGAAAATAATAAGGAACGTGATTCCAGTGCTCCACACCAGAAATAAAACAAAAGCAAAACCTCTTTAATAAAACTCAACACCTCAACAAAGCAATCTCTTTTCACTAAAAAATAATAATAATAATAATTAAAAAAACAAAACAAAACAAAACAAAACAGAAGCAACGCCTGCTACAACCTCCATTCCGCATGCTCAACAGCAACACCGACTTTGTCCTCTCCATCACCACCACCTTTGTCTTAGCGGTCCTCACCCTCGTTCGCCGACAACACTAGCAGTCACACCTGACATTTGTTATGTCACAGTCCTTGACTTCTCGATAGCCTCTTCAATGCTAAAACAACTTAGATTCGTTGAAACAAATGTCCGCCGTGGAAAGAGCATAGAAACAGCGAAGAGCGCTCGAGCTGCAACGAATGCTAGAGCAGAGGGCTGGAGGAGCAAAATCTAAGAGCGAAGGGCAGATCCAAAATTTGAATGAAGGAGAGGGAGAGAGAACGTCTTTGTTGCAGAGAGGAGGACATCCATTTTTTTCTCCAGAGATGGAAGGAGAGAGGATATGAGCGAGAGAGAGAGAAATAAATGTGTGCAGGCTGTTATGTGCAGGTCTAGTGATAGGGGAAATTTAAAAAAACACTGTTTTGCGGGAGAAGAACTACTTCTACGAGAAAATCTTCAGTGGCCCCCAACACCTCCACATAGCGCTTCATGACTCGTCGGAGACCACACTAACGTGGTGGTCCGGGACCACCCAATAATTTTTCACAGGTCTAGGGCCAAAAGGAAAACACGATTAAAGAGGGAATATATATCGCTTTCACGTGAAAAGCATGGAAAACCATATCCTATTCCCCGCCCATTTCAACGTTCAACAACCCACCTCGATGAATCTGAGACTTTGCATAATGCACCCGAAACTTTAAAGTATTCCCGAATTTGTACATTATCGCCAATCATATTAATGATCACACAAGTAATATTCCAGCGATTTCATTTACTTTTTCCCAAGAATTTTCAGAACACGCTTCCGAAAAGTAGGTAACGTCGCTTTGGCCATTGGGTGGTCATCTCGTCCCGTGTTGGGAAGATGTTACTGAGCAATGTTAATGATCTATGTTAACAATGACCCTTGGACATTTTCTGTATCATCAAGAGAGAAGATCTAAATTTTGGAGAGCTAGCGGAACTGCGAGGACAAGCATGTCAGTCTCAGATTTTTGATACCTAGGTGAACCAAGTAGTTATGATTCATTTAGAGTAATTCAAAATGGGCGAACATCCTTATTAATGCCTAGAAGTAACTAGTTATCTTTCTCTATTCCCTTAATAGAATGATACAATAAGTTGCATTTATCATGAGTCGAGATTTCAAAAGATTATCCTCTCGGAAATTAATAATTCGGTCACTTGTTCAAATTTTAGCAATTAGGTTCAAAGCGCTTTAATCGAGAATTATCCACCAAAGATTTAAAACTAATCCATTCATGAGATTTGGACGATATGCCATTAAAATATAAAGAAAATGATTACAGTGAAGAGCCCACGTTGCACTTGTTAATTCACCGGGTTGGGATTGCCAAGGCGCAGGTACAGTAACCACGTGGGCGATCCGCGGTGATTTTTTGGCTTCTAGTCGTTTTTGCTGTTTTCCTCTTGCCTCAATTGGCAATAGAGAGACTATCTGCCTGTTCCGAGTACACGTGAGCCCAATTCACATGCCGAATACGGGTTCACATGGACCCCACCTGATCTAAAATGGGGCCTGCGGTTGGCTCGCTGGGAGGGCCCATGCAACGCGTCCCCACCATCACAGCGGGGAGGCTGGAGGTTGACTTTCAGCTGGGACTCGGTGTTGGTCGATCTTTCGATCTTCTCCTCTCGTCTTCCTCTCATCTCCTTGCTTTGCCTCGCACCTCCAGCTCTCGCTCTCGCTCTTTCATCCATGGCAAAGAAGCTCGTGCACTACGTAGTGGTATCGACATATCTTCTCTCTCTCTCTCTCTCTCTCTCTCTCTCTCTCTCTCTCTCTCTCTCTCTCTCTCTCTCTCTCATATGGTTTCTGTCAGTCTATAGTGATGAGCGTCGATTGAACGTGAGGCTTACGATTGTGGTCGTGAAGATCAGCTCTTCCGGGCTTGAGGCGGCATCGTTTACTCGTCCCTAGCTCATCGTCGATCCCTTTTGCAGGTCGACGCATTCACCGAGACCGCGTTCAAGGGGAACCCCGCGGCGGTGTGCTTCCTGGAGGAGGATGAAGAGAAGGACGTGGAGTGGCTACAGGCAGTGGCCAGGGAGTTCAACATCTCCGTAACTTGCTTCCTGACTAAAGTAGCTGCCTCGGGGACGGAGGACTCGAGCCCGAGGTTCCGCCTCAGATGGTTCTCTCTCGTCACCGAGGTGAGTTCCGAATCTCTGTCGGCTTATCAGCATGATGGACTTGCTCGGTACTTTTCTTATCTTATCCCGGACTTGAAAATGAATGGAAATGCCTGGATGGTGCCTCCCTCATTGCCCAAAAGCACGGGACTGTATATGTTTTCACTTGTTTAGCTTTCCAAAAATTATTGCCTGAATATAGTATTGTTTTCCCCCAATGGATTGGAAATCTTTTTGGCAAACAAAAATTTATAGCTCAATACAAAAATATGTTAGAAGAAAACTATTAAATGTTGATAAGTTACTCAAATGAGAGTCAGCATTCGAATATTAGTTGCTAATTTAATATGACAAAAGTGTTTTTTTTTTGTCAGAATAATTTTACAAAAGTTCAGAGAAGTTGGGAAGTCACAAAGTTGGTAATTTAATCCAACAAAAGTTTGGGAAGTCACTTCAACGTGGACTGGTAATTTTATACAAGAGTTAGTAAACTTAGACGATTGGTAGCTTATGCAAATGAAAATTAGTAAGTTTTACAAACTATTAAAAAAAATTGTAATTTCATAAAAGTATGTAGATTACTTATGTGGGAAAAAAAAAATGTTTCTAGTCATTTTTTGACTTAAAGTTTCTTGGCGCATATTGAGTAATCAATATGGGAAAAAATATCCATATTTTCAGGCACACAATAAATTTCTGCTGCTTGGAAAGTCTTCTTTCCCCTTTTTCAGTAATTAATTCTTTCTATGAGATTGGTAACTGCATGAAGAAGATCGGCTCGCTCACATGAGATTAGGCTGTTTAAGTGTATTGGTGGATTCCAGCGTATTTGAGCGCGGAATATACGCATCGTTCTCCAATTTTCTGAGTCGTTTATCGATCTGATTGGGATCGAAACAATCGGATAGCTCCCTTTACTCGTCAACATGAAGTTGAATTTTCGCAATTTTCATGCAAATCATTGAATGGTGGCACCTGGATACCATATAAATACGAATCTCCTTTTAGGTTAACCTCTGTGGTCATATTATCTAATCACAAACTTGACCTTTCAGGTTGATCTCTGCGGTCATGCGACGCTAGCTGCTGCGCACACTCTCTTCACATCTGGGATGGTAGATTCTGACACCATCGAGTTTATGACATTATCCGGAATTCTGACTGCCAAAAGGGTTCCCGAAACGAAGTCATCCCACATTTTGAAGATAAAAGATGGTGATGTGCCCGGGATATGGATTGAATTGGATTTTCCTGTAGTCCCGATCGCTGAAGATGATGCCGAGCGGATTTCATGTGTCTCCAAAGTTCTCAATGGCACTTCCATTGTTGAAATCAAGAAGACAGCAAAGGGGGACCATTTCGTAATTCCTCAACTGTGACCTGATCATTTTCTTTTCCCCATAAATACTGTTTTGAGTACATTGAACCCCTTGCTTCCTCTTTGAGGCAATCGTTTTCATTCTGTTGATTCCAGGATTTGTACAGCAGCAGCTGGCATTGAGCTGATTATCATTAGGAAGAGAGTATTTAATTCCTTCTTTTCTAATTTCTTCTGCTTATTTTCGCAGATTGTTATCCCGTTGGGGAAAGAAGTTGAAGAATTTCAGCCCCAGTTTGACGAGATGCAGAGATGTCCTGGGAGGGGTATTATCATCACAGGATCAGCTCAGCCAGACTCGGGATTCGATTTTGTCAGTCGATTCTTTTACCCAAAAGTTGGGGTGAATGAGGTATTAAAGTTCATACCTTGGAAAGTTTCTTGAAGTATCGATCATAATTAGTTATTCAATTGTCCGATTAGCTGGTCATATGTCGAAAGCTGTGTTCTATCAACCAATTTTATGCTCTTACCGCAAACCTCTGAATGAATGATCTACTTTCCAGGATCCTGTATGTGGCAGTGCACACTGTGCTTTGGCACCTTATTGGAGTGAAAAGCTGGGGAAAAAGATCTCGTTGCCTATGCTGTAATCTCTCTCTCTCTCTCTCTCTCTCTCTCTCTCTTTCTCTCTGTCTGTGTTCATCCACACATGCTTGTGCCCATGTCTCTGCCCTTGTGAATGCCCATGTGTTTTGCTTCTCTCGTCTCTCAAATGGTATGTAAATGAATGATTTTCGATGGCCTCATCATTTTCACGTCTTGCAGGCATCGCCCAGAGGTGGAGTAGTGAAGGTGCACTTGGACGAGCAGAACCAGAGAGTGTCATTGCGCGGGAAAGCTGTAACTGTAATGAGGGGCTCTCTTCTTGTTTGAATTTCTAGCGCTTCTTCTTGTTTCTGAACTTAAAGCACGTGAAAATCACTAAGTGAGAAGGAATTGAAATAAATGAGCTTATGTTGTGGGTTCAATGGTACCGATTGGAATAATGTGAAATACATGAGATCGCGTCCTTTCCTGTATGACAGGTTCTTAATTTGCTTGCAGTGGAGAGTGAACTGAATAAGTGTTGACTGGATCCGTTGTTTCATTCCCAGAGGACACTGTCTGCAGAATTCTGTCTGCAGAAGAAGTGCATATTTGATTGACATAAGTGTTTATCAGCACGGCTGGGAAAATAAACAAGTGACTAAAAGCCTCCATTGGACCAAGATATCAGCGACTCATAATTTCTGTTCCCGTAGAAACTAACTTCCTGCAAATTCATCCTTCGAGTAGTAGGATAGCCGTGTCATTTCCTATACTTGATGTGGAGTCGGGTTGTGAATTGCAGCTACATGTAAGTTTGCACATGAAAGTTTCTACTCTCATCGACAACTGGTCTATGAGATCCGTAATGTTTTTCAATGCAGACGGTACAATTGAATGAGTAAAGTGAGTCTTTCTTATTATGGCGAGTCTAGATGTGACTCTACTGATAATCTTGCAATCAAACAGAACACAAGAAGAGCTGATGGCAAATGAGGCTTTAAAAGCTCTAAAGGATCTTTATGGTGTGATAGCTTGAATTTTCAGAATTTATTTTCAATTAAATAAATCGGGCCTTTGATCGACACACCAATAGTCTATTTTTTTTGAGCTGATCACTCACGAGATAACCTGGACTATCTAAAGAAGTAATTAAGGAATCTAAATGAATGGACTTGAGAATTTGACTAGGCATCAACCGCTTGACTGTGTCAATCTACAAGGGTCATTACAGCACCATAAAAAATCAATCACAGACTAGAGATACATTGATTCGATGGAGAGATGTGATTAGTGTATGGGTAATTCCACCTAATTGCAAAATTTCATCGAATGGCACTAGACCGATTTTTCTATCATTTCTGTACAAGGTGTCCATATTTGAAATCTTGAGATTTTCATAACAATCGAGAATCACTAATGTGTCGAAAATGTACGTTGTGGCTAAAAAATAATCGACTTGGGTCAATTGCATTAAAAATTCCTAAAAGCTACCCGGTAGATTAGGATGCGCTAAATCACGTCAGATTGAAATTAACCGTGAAATTGAGCTCAATTTCAAAGATTGGAAGTTCTGTTGTGTCACGATTCAGTTTATGAATGTTAACTCATTCTCCGAAGAATTTTTGCAGATTTTAGGATTTTTACGGATAATCGATTCGGACGTTGCAAAAAAATAACGAAAATTCGGATAGGTCAAATTAAAGGAAATTTGGACTTCCAAGCCGAGCCTTTGAATGTTGGGGACTTGCAGAAAATTGTATGGGATTTTTCTTCATTGAAATTGGACCTCAATTTGGGGAATTGAGTGAAGAAATGGAACCTAAAGTGATGAAATTCGGTTTTAATTGGGGACAAAGAGGATAAACATGGGGACATTTGGGGGATGCAACATTTGGTTTAAGTTGAATATTTATGGGAAATTAGTTCAAGAAAGTATTAGGGGAACATTGCATTTAATTAGATGGCTAAGGCTTGCTGAATTTTCTTCCTTCAACTGCAGCTTCTTCGGCAAGATTTGCCAACTGCCTTGCGTCGCTTTCATCATCTCCTTCGGCTCATCCGCTTGCCCTTATCTCCTCTGTCTCTGTCTTGCTTTTCATTTTGATTCATTCACCTCACCACCGAAGCAGGCCGTCCCTCTCTCTCTCCGCCAGCACCGTTCGAAGCCGCCTGCTCCCCACCATCATTTGTCCTTTGGTCAATTTGTTGACCCATCCTCACGCCTGCAGCTTCCTCTCTTTGCAAGTGTTTCCTTAGAAGACACCTGCCACCATCCACCGAAGTTCCCATCAGCCGAACAGCCCCTCTCCAACGTTGCCTCTGATCTTCAATCCACGAAGACCACCGAATCAACCGTCCCCTGCATCTTCCTCTTTCATGTGTCTCCACCTATGTAGCACGGACACTCTCTAGAAGCCTTCGTGTCATGTCTGACACTCTGACACGTGTCTGACACGCTCCGACACGTTCCGACACGCTTCGACACGCGGTTAACAAGTGTCGAAAAATCCGACACGTGGTCAACTCTTTCCGACACGCTCCGACACGTGAGTCTAGAACTCCGACACGCAATTCGACACGCACGGGGTCAATTTTAAAAATTTATAATACTTGAGGGGTCAAAATATAAATATACACAAAAGAAATAATAAAAGTAGTAATAAAATTGCTATAAATATACACACACGGGTCAATTTTTTTTTTTTTTTTCAGTTTAGTATTTTTAGAATTGTTTTATTTTTTTTAAGTCTTTTACTATGAAAGAAGTAATAAAAAACGCTATATATGATAAATAAATAAATTTAAAAATATCATTTCATCATTTTTTTAAATAATATTTTTTCCTCTAAGTTTTGTGTATTATTAAAACAAATTAAAATAATGAATGATATTATTTAATATTTTTCGTGTAAATTAATTCTAGGCTATTATTATTATTATTATTATTATTATTATTATTATTATTATTATTATTATTATTATTATTATTTATGTATTTATATATAAAAATATATTTAATATATAACGTGTCGGAACGTGTTGAAATTCTCTATTTTTAAGAAATGACGTGTCGGCGTGTCGTGTCGTGTCGTGTCTCGTGTCACGTGTCCGTGTCGATGTTACATAGGTCTCCACACCCGCGTTTCATTTCCCTGTAGCTGCTTCACGTGGCCTCGAAGTCCCGCTGCCGCATCCAGTCAGCCCAGCAGCAACCAGGAGCCCCATCGTTGACCTTCTCCACTGATTTTTTTGCTTCCAACATCAACATCGAAGCGGCATCTTGCTGCCAGGCGTCTTCCACCGTCAACCGAGCAGCCACGAAGTTGATTCCCCCAATTCATCAGCCCACGCATTTTCAGCGATCTAGCCCGCAAGCCCATTTGAAGCCCAACCTAGCAGAATTCGGCCCATCTTCACGCAAGCCAGCCCACGAATTTTTCTTGCTCAGCCTAGTGGATTTCAGCCCGTGTCTTCAGCCCATACGAATTCAGCTTGGCCCATTTCCAGCACACATCTCAACCCAGTCTTGAAGCCCACAAAGCAGCTCAAGCCCAAGCCAAGCCCAGCAATTTGCTGTGGGCTTACAAGGCTTTTTGGCTCGATCCAAGTGTTCGCTGACGCCACCGAAAGTTCGGGGTTTGGTCGTCGTCCCGTCATCGTTGTGGTGAACCGGTTTCCACAATAAACCAGTAAGTTTATGACCTAAACTTTTCTTAGTAGGCTAATGACGTTTAAGGGGTGCTTAGTCTAATTTAATTAGGAATTAGGTGGTTAGTTAGATTAAATTAGTGATTTAATTATGCATTTATGCATGTTAGGTGGTTAAATTAGATTAAGTGAGGCCTAGATAAATTGTATTATTTATCTAGAAGGGTTCGGTAATTTTTTGGTCCCATATCGGTATTTAATTTAGTGATTTTGGCATAGGTTGGTATTTTTAGAATTTAAATTGAATTATTTAATTAATTTTATAAATTAATTAAATATTAATTATTTTTTCAGAAATTAACCAAAATTTCGTGCTGATTGCAATGGTGTGGTTAATTTCTACAATTGAGTGTTAAATTGTGTAAATTAAGGAGTGATTGGAAATTTGAGTGTTTAATTCCAAAATTTATGAATTTCCAATATTTATTCAGAAAATCCTGGGTTTTAACATTGAAAATGGTTTTATATACTATATAAAATAGTGGGATTTTAAATTGGGAGATATCAATTTTTCTGGTTTGAGTTGACTGTGTACCTATACACGACTATTTTACCATATATTCCTAATACGAAGAAAAATGCTAGGTTCATCATTTTAATTGAGGCATTTGAGTGTAATGCACGATGCCCTGAGCTATAATTGAGTGGTCATGTGTTGGTTAAGAGAACCCGTTCCGGGGTGTTAAGTTGGACGGTAACCCCTATATGGGACGCCCCTAGACAACGAGAAGCCGGTCGTGGTAGATTCTGGATTCTATGCTCCTTCGGGAAAGCCATCTGATAGAGATGTGTTGTGCTCAATAGGGTGAGACAATACCTGACTATGCCAGAAGACCACTGAACTAAGAGTAGGTCGTGCTATATGACAAGATTAAACTAGGAACGCATGATAAATTGAGTTGAATGTGTCGGATTATGGGACAAAATTGTGTGACACAGTATGTGATGAGTCATAATAATTTGGCCCTATAATCAGGACCCATGTACTTATTTGAGATTGAGTATTGTGTTCCAATTAATTGAGCTTGAATGTTGCTCTGGTTTGTGATATGAATTGCATAGATCTGCAGGGTGGATTTGAGACGAGATAAGTCTTCTTGTTTGTTTGATTGTGTGGTTAGGACGCTTCTTGGCGTATTTTCCTCATAATCGAGGTTTAGAGCATGAACTCGGTGAGATTTATATCTCACCCCGTCGTTGGCTTAAATTTTCAGGGTCGTCAAGTGGAGGACCTAGAGCCGAGAGGAGGTGATCGGAAGTGTAGGTCAGTTAGGACCGCTTCTTTTTGGAAAGCCAGTCTTTGTAATATTTTGGTCATAGACCTTGTACATGACTCGGTGTGTATATAAATGTGTGTTTTGTTTGTGAATCTGTTGTCCTGCTTTTCTATCTCGAGATGATTACTGTCGGGGGATTTATTATTCGCTTCCATATGTGCATTAAAATGAAAAGGGTCGACGACTTATCCTGGGAAGTTGTAAATTTTATCGACTAGAGAGGGATGGGCACGCACTCGGGGTTCGGGGCGTGACATATGACCTAAAAAAAAGAAGAAGAAGAAGGTGAGTGAAAATAAAGTAGTCTACGCCACGCAAGTCCAGCCTTGTTAAGGCGATCACGAAGCAACAAAATATGAGGCTTAAGCAAGGCAATAGAAAATTTGAATAAATCAAATGGAGATCGTGACTGACATCCTGCCGCTACGCTTTCTGGTCCGGAGTTGGAACCATTGTTGCTTGGGTGCTGTGATAGTGAGCGCATCTCCGCTCATGGCAGCAGTAGAGTCGCTAGCCCTAACATTCTTAGGAAGGACCATCTGGATCTTATTGTTTGCCACTTCGCTTCGGTCACATGAGATACAAAGCGACTCGCCATCGATGATCTCAACCTTCAATTCGTCCTTCCTCAGTTGTGGAAGCTGTAGGCGAAAGACATAGTTGGTTGCAGTCTTTTGGCTCTCGACCAACTCATCACGAGAGAATGGATCGCTGCAAAAGAAACCGCCCGCTTCATGGTCATGCCATTCTATTCTTATGATACGAATTAATCTCT
This sequence comes from Eucalyptus coolabah, assembly GCA_014182585.1. Taxonomy (NCBI): domain Eukaryota; kingdom Viridiplantae; phylum Streptophyta; class Magnoliopsida; order Myrtales; family Myrtaceae; genus Eucalyptus; species Eucalyptus coolabah. Next base: position 41,959,421 of record CM024622.1, read on the forward strand.
TTAAGAGCCAAATCTGAAGTGGGCAATCCATCGGAATGGGATTCGTAGTTCTTAAATATGGAGTCAGCAGCTTTGCTGAGAATACATAGACAGCTGCAGTCTAAGGCCCCTGCACTCTTTAAGGCAAGTTGGCAACCTTGTAGTTGAGTATTTGATTCCCACTAAATTAATGAAGATTAGTACAAAGGACCGTAAAGATTTTAGAGGACCATGGCCACCTGTTCTGAAATTTTAAGGTGTCAGATCAAGGCAAGTGTTTATATCTTTAAGGACCGGGAAAGATTTGAAGTCATAATCTAATGCTCTCATACCTTGTAAAGATTGTTTGGCACCGTTATCTACTTTTTTAATAGTTATATAGTCGGAGAAAAACATGGTTTAATATTTATGTATACAATCAAGGACTAGGCCAACTTATGATCTAGTCATCTACGCATGATCTAGCGTTGGAGGAAAGCTCGCTTTAATTTCTCATTCTAAAAGATGAACGCATAGATTAATTTAGCTATTAAATTAGGCCCACCCTATTTCCACCCCCTTATTGGTTCCTGACACTTCCTATAATTGACTACATTAATCATTGCAAGTCCCACTCTTGATTGAAAATTGTTACTTGTCTTTTTCACTGGCTCTTGACGACCGCTATCACATTAAAACTCACCTACATCACTTTCAAACAATTTTTTTCACCCTAGCCGATTCAGCCGATTCATCCACACTCGCTACATTTTAACGTTTCCTTCATGTTTCTTCTTCAGGCTCACCCTGGGGCGCCGGGGTCCCCACCGCTAACCCCTAGATACGCGGGTAAGTCGCACGTTATGCATTGAAGCATCGCGTCCATGAAGTTTTGAACTCCTCCTCTCCCAGATAGGGTACTAAGCTCAAACCAGCGTGGCCACCGCGGGCGGTGGTATTGAGCATCAATCTTGATTCATAACAACCTCCACAATTCACAAAGCCAAACCAAAATATATATCATAAATCGATTTCACAAATCAGAACACAGTCCTACAACAACCCAGCTCATTCACCACAAATACTTTCGTAAAGCATTTCTCATGTCATTTCAAAACACACACGCGTGCATGCACACACACACACACTTTCCAAACACATAGCACGCGCGCACGCTCACACTTTCCAAACACATGGCAAATCATTCACAAGTACCAAATCGTAGCACGCATGCACGCATACGCGTGCACGCGCGCACACACACCCTTACCCTTTTGCAATAACTTTCCAAACACACACACACACACACACACAATCGTAGCACACGGGCACACACACACACCCTTACCGCACGCGCGCGCCCTTACCCTTTTGCAATAACTTTCCAAACACACACACACATAACCTTTTGCAATAACTTTCCACACACACACACCCTTACCCTTTTGCGCGCGCCCCCACGCGTGCACACGCGCGCACACACACATTTCCAAAAACATTTGGCAAATCATTCACAAGTACCAAATCGTAGTAAATGCTCAATCCAGATTCTATGCAACAAAACATGCTTTCAATTACTTATGATACATCAAATCTCCATAACTTTCAAGACATGAGTTTTTAAACTCATAGAATAAATAGTATCATTCACAAGTACCAAATTGTAGTAAATGCTCAATCCAGATTCTATGCAACAAAACATGCTTTCAATTACTTATGATACATCAAATCTCCATAACTTTCAAGACATGAGTTTTCAAGCTCATAGAATAAATAGTATCACTCATTTGGGAAAGTAGAAAATCAACCACAATGATCACTCAAGTCGACATACTCAAATTCCTAACAAATAACTGAAAGACAATATCAAAAGACCAAGTAACACAATATTCTAATGAACAACTCAACTATACTATGCCTATTTGTCAATAAAACGATACCTACACGCCAATGAAAAGCTTGCCTCTAGCGGAAACCTATTGTTGTTCGAGAGCCACGTTAAATTTCATCGCGCCATATCTTCCTCCATAGAATTCCGTTTCAAGCCAACTTATAATCCTTTGAAAGCCATTTTGACATACTATAAGAACCCCAACTTAGCCACCCCAAGACCTTGTCGGAAATGACTGAAATTCAGCTGAAAATTTACTATTCAAAACTATGTCCAGAATGCACACTAAACTTGAAAATTCTGTTCTGGGCAAATCACAAGCTCAAATTGAGATCCATAAAATGCTATAGCTTCTCAATATTCTAAACTATCATTTCTATAAAAATACACCACCTGAAAAACTCCCTAGTCAAACGCAAAAAGTCATAATCAACCTAAAACCGAATTTCCAACCCTAATTTTGACAATTCCTTTGAATAGATGATTAAGGGCCTCAATCACTTACCAACATTGCAGAACGGATTTAAGTTAGCTTAGTGATTCATACAAATTATGTGCATTTAAATTTTCCCCTTCCTTCTTTCTTCTTTCTCAATGAGCCCCTTTTCTTTCCCCTTCAACTTTTAATAATATTTAAAAAATATTTTGAATTATATCAGTTTTCTTTTCTTTTCGTTATGTTTCTTTTTTTTTGGGGGAGGGGGGGGGACTTAGGGCCACAGGAGTCTCTAGCCAATTCTCACTGACCACAAGGGCGAGGACCGCACACCCTCACTTTGGCCAATGAGGACGTCTCAGCCCTTGCCTAGCCCTCACTTGCCACAATGAGGGCCCAAGAGCCCTCATATAGTTGCCAATGAGGACGTGGTGGCCTTTACCCAGAGCAAATAAGCACTGCAACACCCTAACCCAATGCCAACAAGGGTTGTCGACCCTCGGTCAAAAAAGAAAAAGAAAAGTAATGTAAAGTAAAATAATAATAATAAAAACATAAAAAATAAAAAATAAAAAAAATATGAAAATATTATTTAAAAATGTTTAGGTCTATGCCATTCGTGCTATATAAGATGACGTGTCCATGTCGGAATTCCCTATCAAAATTGACTAGATGAACTTAACTGACAAAACTTGAAAAGATTTAGAACTAAATTAGTATAACCGAAGGTTTATGATTGAATTGATACAAACGTAATAGATTTATAACATTTTTTTTTTTATAATTGTCCCGTATAAAATAGTCACATTTAAAACACATTAAGTGCTATTGCATGAATTGCAGTGTTGCTTCTCTCATGATTTCCCTAATAGTGACTAAGGCCAAAATCACAGGCATGTTGCTTAGATTTAGGAAATCAAGGCCTGTTTGGAAATGGATCGAGTTAACGAGCACCGAAAGGCGCTTGCTAAAAACCAAAAGATGTAGAAAGAGCAACTGTCAATGCACATCAAAAAATTTAATTGATACTTCTTTTTTGTTTTTGCCGAACCAAGAGGACAAGGAGGGGCGAGTAGCGGTGACTATACCCGCTCGATGTTACCTTAAGAAAGTGTCACACCCATCACAAAATGTTCAATTTAGGTGATGACGAGCCTCGCTACTCAACACTAAAAGTAGGCGACCCAGGACCGGGACACCACCGTAGTACTAGAAGCCCACAGCCCATTCCCAAGCCAAGTCAGAAGACTAATCGACACGAGCGAGGTCACTGGATATGGGAATACAAACGCGAGACCAACTTGAGTACATCCAATGGTATAATTAATACTTCTTATCATACGAGGTTGATCTTTCAGTTTCCACATAAACGGAGTAGGTGATGAACAAACTTCGCAAATCATATAGCATATGAAATTACCAGGGCAAAGGACTCTTGAATTGCACTAATGTCATACGCGGACCTAGAAATGATAGATTAAATACAAAAAAATGTCGGATATTCTAAGACATCTTATTAAAACTTACTTATCAAGTGATGTAGCAAGTATTAATTAGATAATAAGGAATAGGATTATATTATATTACATTATTAGTTTCTTTCAGTACACAATTGATAATTGTCAAATCACTCACTAAAAAGTAAGTTCAGTGTTTGGTACAATTACTTTGCTTAATAAATAATGTACTTTATTTCTAGTGTGTCTCGGTCAATCCAGATAGACACGTTTTTTTTTTTAAAAAAAAAATTATAACCTTAAAGCTCGTTTTCATTCATTGAACCCCATCAACTGAAATTTAAAGGTTACTTCTCTGGCAAAAATTGGTAGAAAGAGTAAAGACAAGAAGAAGAATAAAGGGAACACACTATATTATTTAATGATAAATATTAAACTAATATCTTGAATTTGAGCTATGTATGAGACCCCATCCAATTAGAGGATATAGACTGCTCTGTATTAGATGAGGTGTAAGAGAAAGAGTCCTAATTGGACTTTGATTTTTCTTGCCTTTCTTTCAAAAGATAATCTTGAATTTACTTGGGCAGTGGATTCAAATAAAGAAGAGAACTTAAACAAGAAAAGTTGTTGGCGACTTATTACTCAAGGGTTTGACTGATCAAGGCTATAAATTTTTCATACAGTAAAGGAGTAGAGAGAGAGAGAGTAGTGGGTTAGAGGGTTTCTTGAGGTCGGAGGATTTTTTTTTTTAAAGGAAAAGAAAAATAAAAAGATGGGAGTTTTGCTTTAATTTTCTTTGCTGACCATAGCCACACAATACAGTAGGGGATTTCTTTTTTTTTTTCTCTTTTTTTTGGTAAAAGTAAGCAATATATTGGGGAAAATGCCAAACTGTACAGACGCACACGGCTTAAAAAACTTGCACTCTAGATGAACGGGTCATTAAGAGTGGAAGGAAGCCGGGAGGAAAAGCTAATAGGCTAAAACAAGAAAACCTGAAAAACAAGAAAGCACAAAAACAAAATGAACAATCGCCAAACAACCAACACAAAAGCAAAATAGAAGAGGCGAGAATCATCTACCTCCCATTGCAAGATGCAGCAACCTTAGAGTGAGGTACAGAAAAGCAAGAGCCAACGATCTCCGGGCGATTGGAGCGATAGATTTGACGATGCAAAAATAAGCGAGTTAATGTCCTAGCCGTGTCTGTAACTTTCTATTCCTAGTAGTGTCCTCAACATTTCTGAAGGCAAGAGCCTTATCTTTTACAACTTTAAGAAGATGCTTCTTCATGGCCGAGATGATGAGCAGCTCCTCTTTGAAGAGTATATTGTTTATGTTCTTCCAAATAATATGGCAAAGTGCACCAAATGAAAACCGAGCAATGCACTTATAAAAATCTTTGCCTCGATAACAAGGTTATGGCCCAACATAGATTCTCACCCCAAGATTTGTTTCACCAAGGAAGATTGCATTTGGCAGCCCTAAAGAAAGCAATACTAGCCGTAATGCAACACTCAAAAACAGATGATCAATAGAGTCGGGCAAATCATTGCAAAAGGGCAAGAACCAGGGGATCTATCCTACCATAAGATAGAAGAAGAGCTTGGGTGGAAGCCTACGCTTAGTGACAAGCCAAAGGTGAAATTGGTACTAAGGCATGATGGTGCTGTTCCAAACAAATGGATGCCAAAAAACTCGGGACTTCTTCCACCTAATGGCCTCCCAAGCTGTCGCAACCTTGAACTTGCCAGCTTGAGTTCTCCCTTCAATAAAAACAATCTTGGTTTGAAGATAGGGAGGGAAGGGGGTACTCCCACGACTCCAACACCACCTTGATAGCTTGGCCTTCATTCGAAAAGAGGTTTGCCATCGTAGCTTGCCTAGAAAGACCGGAACTATAAATGAGCAAATTTGAGACAAATAAGTTCAACAGCCCTTAGGGTACCAATTATCAAACCAAAGTGACATAGATAGGCCATCCCCTATTATCCAACGTAAGCTATGTTGGATTTCCACCCCGAGTTGTAGTATCTTCTTCCACACCCAAGAATAGCAAGTTGACTTCTTCATGACCCAGAAATTTCTCCTTTTTAAGAAGGTCAAGTGGATCTACTTGCACCATAGTGACTCCTTGTCCGAAAACAAGATTCGGGATATGTTTCAACATAGCAGCCTTGTTATAATCACGAGTCTCCGGTTACCAAGGCCTCCCTCCTCTTTTGGGAGGCAAACATCATCCCAGCCACCTTGGCACCCCCTCCGCCTAACTCCGGGTCTTTCCAAAGGAATTGTCTAAGGATACGCTCAATCTAGTCCAACACAGCCGCAGGAAGAAAAAAAAACACTCGCCCAATAAGCCAAGCACTGACCTAATCAACTGAAGATAGCCAGCAAAAGAAAGAAAATGATGTGTCCAAGATTGAACCCTCGCCATGATGCGACTAACGAGAGCTACACAATCTACCTTCCCTAGCCTTGATTTGATAGGCACCCCCAGGTAATGGACCAGGAGGTTCCCTTCCACAAAGCCTAAGCCAACTAGGATTTGATTCCTTAAGGATGGTGAGCCCCTTGACAAGAACACCTCGCTTTTCCTCATATTCAGGTGTAAACCACTCCAAGCCGAGATCATATGAAGGCCTTCTTTAAGGAGCATCACAGAAGGCAAGTTTGCTTCACAAAATAGGAATACATCATCCGCAAAGAATAAATGCAAGAGGTTGGTGGCCTTGCATCTCCAAAAGAACCTAAACTCTGACTGCAATGAGCACTTTATTAGGATCCCGGAGAGCACCTCCATAACCAATGTAAATAAGTAGGGAGACATGGGATCCCTCTATTGAAGGCCTCACCCACTAGGAAAGAAGCCATGTAGCTCTCCATTCAAAGTGATGGAAAACCTCGATGTCCTCACACAAGTCATAATGAGCTGCACTAGGTGATCAGGAAACTGAAAAGCAATGAGAACACTCTCAAGATAGTGCCAATCGACTGTGTCATAGGCTTTCCTGAAGTTGACTTTGATTGCACACTTAGGTGAATAAGGCTCCAAGTGGAAGCTAGAGAAGAGTTCTTAAGCCAAAATGATATTGTCCTTTATTTGCCTCCCCTTAACAAACGCTGTTTGAGAAGAGCTCACAAGATCTTTTAATACCATGGCAATTTGATTCGCTAAGACTTTGGTAATTAGCTTGTAAATGGTATTACAACAGGCTATATGCCTATAATCATTGACAGAAGTCGCATTGGGAACCTCCGGTACCAAAACCAAAATGGCATTGTTGATCTCCCTCAAGAGTTTCCTTGTAGTGAAGAAATCTCTTGCAGCTACCATGACAAGCTATCCAACCATCCCCCAATCCCCCAGTTCTCCTTGAAGAATTCAATCGTGAAACTATTCGGTCTCGAGGCCTTACCCCAAGCTAAAGAAAAGAGTGTCCTGAATCTCTAGATTAGAGACAGGCCGCGTAAGAGAGGTGATCTAGTCTTCATTTAATTGCCTCCCGGATCTCCCCAACTAAAGGCGTTCCTTGCACCACCCGAGGCACGAGGAGGTTCTCAAATACTCGACAAAACGCTGGGACCAACCGAGGATTGGAGATTTAATTGCCCAAGGTATCCACTATAGAGAAGATTCTGTTTCTCATCCGTCTCTTCTTGACATAATGGTGGAAGAAATTTGTATTACGATCCCCCTCCTTAAGCCATTTGATTCTAGCTTTATTTCTAAAAAACAACTCGTCTTTAGAGCGAATGTCCAAGAAGGTTCAGCGCCGAATCTTCTCCACCTCAGCAAGCTCAACATTGGTAGGATCTTGATGGAGGCCAACTTGAGTCATCTTTAAAGCTTCTCTTGCTTCTGAAGTCCTGGTGGAGATGTTGGAGAAGGACTCCCTATTCAATTGCTTGAGCCGACTTTTAAGGGATTTAAGTTTGCAAACAAGCTTGTACATGGGCACACCCTCCCACGAATCCTCCCAAATTTGATTAACGATTGCCTTAACGTTCGGATGCTTTATCCAAAAATCAAAAAATTTAAAAGGCTTCCTCCTAGGCATCGGGTTCACCACCTTAACCACCATAGGTGAGTGATCCGAAATCCTAGGCGCTAGAAAGGACACTTCCGAGAAGGAAAATGTTTGGCTCCAACAAAAATTCACTAGGACCCTATCAATCTTCCTTGCCTTACAAGAAGTTTCAGAAGATGTAGACTAGGTGTACCTAAAGCCCACATACCTAAGGTCCTTTAGCTCTGAGGGATCTAAGCAATGGCCAAAATCATCAAAGCACAGTAACCAATTGTTAGAACCACCTAACATGTCAGAGGGGTCCTTTACGCCAAGGCACATTCTGTAAAAAAGAACTCCTAAGCATAAGGTCCTCCCAAAGAGCTCTCCGGGAAGTGAAGGTGTGTTCAATATAAACAATAGTGACATAGTAAACAACCCCTGAAACCAAACACTTAAGATTCCCATGAACCACTTGGTCCGTCATAGAGAAAGCTCGAACGACACAACTAAAGGATCCAAACCAACCAAAATCCTTCCCCTATGAGAATAGCCATAGTTTGCCAACTAGCACCGGTTCCCCAACAGACTACTAGAGATAGAACTAAAAAGATTCTACGGGACCATCGTTTCCACAAGACCAACCAAAACCAAATGATTAGACAAAACAAACTTTCAAACCTCAGCTTGCCTAATGGGGTTAACAAGGCCCCTAATGTTCCAACACCCTATGTACATAGATAAATAAATATAAGCAAAAGGAGGTGAAGAAGATGGGGTTACCTCCTTTTAGAGGAACTGCGCCGTGTAGGGGGCGGAGTAGCATAGGCCGAAGTAGGGGGCAGGTCCGGAGCCGGAGTGAGCAACTTGTCTTGCATCGTCTCTACCCTCCTACTAGCAACCGAAGCCTTTGGCGAAGGACACAAGGATAGCAGGTCATCATCCGAACTATACAGATTATTTGAGTCCTCTACGCTAGGCAAACTAGGAGCATGAGGCTCCGTTGGGTCGGCCATATTCTCCATGGAGATGGGGAAAATTTCAACCTACTTCAAGAGGATTTTGAGACCTCTCTGGGCCTTTCGGGTTGAGGTGGAGGGGAGTCCCTTCTCCACAAAACTAGCATTTGGAATCAAAGATCGCCCCTCGTCACTCGAACTAACCTGGATGGTCAAATTTCCTTCCACAGGAGGAGGCGGTTTCTTCTTCTTTCCTTTGACTTGCTTCCACGCCTAATCCAATTCTGCAGGGACTTGCAAAGCAGGGGTGGGGAGCTGAACAGGGGATCGACAGAGCAGGGAAGCCTAGGTCTGGTGAGCCGTCTTCTCCAATTGCAAAAACGCCACACTCGAGGCATTCAATCGGCTTCCATTCATATTCAATAACTATAGCCCTCGCTACTCCATTCACCACCATTTCAATCGACGAACACCTCGGCTAATTTGCTTGGATCTCTACACACACCCTCGCAAAAGAAATCATCCTCATTTTCTCCGTGCGTTGGTCCACATAGAGGGGTTTGCCAATGGTACTAGTGATGGTACTTATGGTCGGTGCCGACCATAGATCAAAGGGGATATTCTTAAGTCTAATCCACACCAGATGAAAGATTGCTTGTCTTTCCTTAGCTCCAAAAGAGGCTTCCATTGTTGTAATATGAGGGGGACCCTTGCCACCATTAGGGGCCCCACTTCCAAGATCTTTCTACAAAACAAGGGATTCAAAAGATGAAAATAGAAGAAACCTTGATCATCGGCCAAAACTTCCACAAGTTTTGAGCCCTAAGTGTTCTTCAAAGTTTGCTCGGTGAGCTAAAATGGGAATCTCTTTCCCATGCAATACCCAATTAAGCATTCATGCCAATTGGGTCTACAGCCTAGAGCACATCTTCTAAAAGGTTAACTACCACTCTATTATCCACAAAGGAAGGAGGGACAAAAGTGAGTTCATATTCCTTTGCTGCGAGGTGCGCCATATTTGCCCAAGAGCGAGCTTGGGGAGGCCTAAAGCTACTGGGTTGCTAGCCCGAGCCTTGAAGGCATTTGGAAGGAGCATGAGCACGACTTCAGGCTCGAGAGCACCCTTTGTGCGCAGGCTTGGACTGTGGCCCTTGTTTGTTCTCAATAGCGACAATGTTGGGAGCCGCTTCGGAGATGTGGCCTGATTTGGAGCAAAGCGAGTTGCACTAACGCATTGTGAGAGGAGGGGCTAAGACCCTTAACCTTACCAACACCAGGCTGGGCCTCATTTGAGAGGCCACCCCCATCGGCGAAGTGGATGCCATAACGCAAAAGAAACCTCCCATGGCCGAAAACACATCCTATAGTATAGACTTTGCAAGGAGAGAAGCCATACCGGGGTAGAGGCTATTACGGGATGAGGAGGGGTGCTTGGGAGTCAACACAACCACTGCTAAGTCTTCAGCACAACACTGGCACCTCGCATGAACAGAACCAAGGGAGAAAACCAGCAGTGGATTGGCCGAGAACTAGGGTGACTTCGATCTCCTCTTTTTGGGGCAAAACAGAACAATCCACTTGGTGAGGTTCCGGAGGGAAGCTAGAAGAAGGAGCCCTCCAAAATTTGAGCCAAACCAGCGGCTACCAAAGCCGAGATGAGCTGGAAACCGACGAGATGAACAGGGAGAAAATCGCACCCTAGAGAGAAGATGTGAATAGTATGCCAAGAATGTACAAATGGCCAACCCCAAGTAGGGGATTTCTTTGAGCTGCTCATAAGGAAGTTTCCAATGGTAATTTGTGCAATGATATGGCGTTTTCTTTGTGAAAACGTAAGTATTTTGAGCAGTGAAATAATTCTATGCGAGGCTAAGGATTATGGGTTTGGATATAATTTAGATATAGGAAACGCTCAAGTGAAGTGTGTGAGTAATTGTAAGTTTGTACTTGTTCGATTGATTCGTGGATTATTTACTGCTGACTCTTCTTATGAAATAAGTATCAACACTGACTGAATCACGTAAATCTCTCAATTAGTGGTCTTCTTCCTCTCACCATTTTACTTCAGGTTGCTCAACTTTTTTGCGATTCAATGGTCTTCTTCCTCCCAAGCTTTCTCATTGTTCTTCTTTTAGATTTTAATTTATTTATTTTTATTCAAGCCCTTATCTTTTATCATAAAAAAAAAAGCATTTGTTTTGCTTTTCAAGATTATGTTGGCCAAATAGGATGTGACATGGGATGCTAACAAGACACTTAACAGTATTTTAACAGCAACGTTAGGATAGGATGAACTATAAATAAAAACATAGTATTTAGGGATCTTAGTGCTCACAAGAAAATATTGAAAGATCTTATTGAACAATTTAAAACATTTCAAAGGCCTCCGATGCCTTTATTCCTCTCTTTTAGTGGGGAAATTTCCGTCTTTTAGTCAAAGAAAGAGCGGAGGGGTTGATTGGTTCTCCTCAGCTGATCGGTTCTCAAGTTTAATTTTGGGAGACTTTCGGGGTGTGGAATCGCACGGTTCATTAGAAAATTGATAGTGGTAGGGCTAATTTTCTCTCTTTTTTCCTTTTCGAAATGATAGTGGCTTACTTTGTTAGAATGAGACGACGGACTTTTGCGCAGCGGCAGTTGGTTTCTTTGTTCTGTCCGAAATTAGTGGACTTTACACGCCGACCCCCATGTACCATCCGCGTGATATTTCTTGTCGTGAACATTTTATTTGCTTGAACCTGGTCCTCAGTTAACATCGAAAGTGCTTTGTCGACTGCACTCTAAATAGTTCGAGCACTGCTTGTTGCACATAGAGTTGGAAAAGCATGACATTTGCCGCAGCATTACATTTAAATAGTTCAGGGTGCAGACACCTAATTTTGTCACTTGAATGTTTTTCACTAATGCACGCCGATTGACCATGACCTCAATTGGAGATTCATGAGAACGCTCCTAAAAATCATCCGAGTGGTCTAATAGCTCAAGATTATCGCAATTCTCCAGCGACAGAAAGATTGCCGTGTCAATTGCCGACAGCGTCATCAGATTGGATCTTTGATATCACGGTTTCTTGTGCCAAACAAACTCAAATCAATCCCCTTCAGACTGAAAGTGAAGTGAACTTAGCATGGCCAGCTCGGCTTTAGTCCAGTTTAAGATCAAAATCGATTCAGAAGTTTGTCTGGGTAGAGAGACCTACCGTCTTTTGTTTCTAATTTCTTCTTATAGCCAATTTTGACTCGTGATATCTTATATGTTTCAGATCCAATCGAGGTGATTATTGATGATATATAAAACTCATAGCTCCTGCACTCAACTAACGCGATCTGATTGAGAAAATTACGTAACTCTTGATATCATCAATACTGAATGGCCGAGATTTGGTGGAATGAGTTCTCGAGATGCAATCGTCACGTTTCAATAAATTGGTATCATCTGAAAGCTCTCCCAAGATTGCATCCTCTTATATCGTCCATCAAATTTTGAAACAAGTTGGGTCCCAGGTCAATTTGGTCAAACCATGAAAATGTTAGGTGTAAAATGAGAATTTACATGTTCTTCAAGTTATGCAATGATACATACAAGTGGGGTCTGATGATGCTCAATGTACGTAGCGCCTCCAAACCAACGAAAATTATCTAGGCCTTTGTCCCCCCCCTTGCCCTCCCCTCTCTTACGCTAGCTTCTTTGATTGGTAGGGTCCTAATACCTTTAATTTAAAACAAGGGAAATAGAATATATGATGTGTGAATTACCCTCTTGTCTATATTATTACGTAGATATGTCCTAAACAATAATCAAAAGTCAAGCTTTGTTACTATATATGCTTTGAAAGAATGTAAAAAAGTTGGAAATACTTGATATAATGTGATTTGCATAAACTGACGTCACAAATTGATCATTGATGGTCCGGACATGCATTTTTCAAACCCTTTATACGACCCAAAAAAAAAAAAAAAAATCTTTCCAACTCTGAAAAGTAAAAGAAAGAGAACTTTGCCCGACTAACTAAAAATCAATATATTCTTTAACTTTTTTCTCCTTTTGAAAATTATAAAACGAATGTTGTAGAATTATATTTGGCATTACAAACGCATGACATTGGACTACGACTTATGTCATTTATAGGCTAGATCAAACTTGCCATTATAGTGAAATTGAAATTGGAACTATAGTTTCCTTAGCCCAATTTATTTGTATTCTTCAAAGTTATCTAATAGAATTAGAACAAAACAAGCGAGGGAATTGCAATGGAATTGATTACACATAGTGCAAGTGGAGAGTTACTCTTTTTTTTTTTAGTTAATGGCACTGGTTGTGTGAGAATAAGTGCAATAAAAGCCCTAATGTTTTGATGGTTGATTAATTAAGTACTAAATGCTTTGTTTTCAGTCAATTGAGTTCTAAATGTTAAAGATACAATTAAGTACTAATATCTTTGTCAATGACCTTTAGTGACTGGACAGCTCTACTCTTAAAGATTACTATGAAATGAATCATCATTTTAACCACATGAGAGATAAAGCATATGAATCTTATTGATCCATGGTTAGAGAACTTTATACGATTTATTCTTGATTATTATTAAAAAAAAACACTTAATTTTGTGAAAAACTAAAATGACATGATTTTGCAATGAGTTAATTTAGCAGGGAATTAGGACGGAATTACATCTTTTCCAATAAGGCTTAGAGTTCAATTAACTAAATAGGATGTTTAACACACGATCAACAACCAACCAAAAGGCTTAGGGCTCTATTGAGTGCCGTATATAAGTTATGGTACTCAAGTGGTTGAAAAAAATATTTATAGCACTTGTGATGTTATTTTCCCCTTTGCCATTGCTGATCTACTTACTTTATTGGCATGGTTCAACCTTGGAAGATTACAAGGCTACTAGGTTTGGGAGAGAGGACTAGACATGGATGGAAAAACCTAAGTACGTACTTGACTCATCTTGAAAAAATGACATAAATGATCCACGAACTTTTGTTTAATGTGCAATGTCATCCCTAAACTTTCAATTTGTTTAATGTGATCTTTGAATTTTAGTCCAATGTGCAATGTCATCTCTAAAATTTTAATTTTTCAATATAGTTCCTAAACCATTAAACATGTTAATATAGTCTAAGGAATATATTGAACATCTGCCAATAGTTTAGGAACCACGTTGAATAATTAAAAGTTCAAGGACGACACTACGAATTGAGCCAAAGTTTAAAGATCATATTGCACAAATTAAAAGTTCATGGATGACATTACACATTACACCAAAGTTCATTAACCATTTGTGCTATTATCCTACTCATCTTCTCTTATCCATTTTAATATGAAAAGGGGAGATGGGGTTCGAATCCCTACATTCTCAGGGGGTTGGGATGAGAATGAATTAATTTTAGGAGTGGGTTTCGACTCTCAAGCCTTGCAAGGAGGCAAGGTAAAAGTCAAGGCAAAAGTCTGAGAGTGAGAGTTAGAATAGGAGTAGAGTAGGATTGACAAAAGAAAAAAAAAACTTCATGTTTTTGTTATTTACCACATAGCATCACTAAATGAAAACAACATGACCTCATTTATTTGTTCATTTCACATAATTGTCTTTCTATTTAGCTTGCCAAGATGTCATAATATATATAGTCAATTCCCCCCTTCACTCTTGTTTGTTGTAGTGGGTTTTCATATATTCGCAATTACATGTTTTTAAACTAAGAATTGTTTACCAAGCCAAAAAGTCTTTTCTCTCGCCCTTTCTCCCTCTTTTCTCTTCAATATCTTCTTCAACCTTCATCCATAAGGAGCGTTTGAACTAAGCTCACCCTCCCTCCTCTTTTGTTGATTTTCTTTGCATTTTATTGTTGTGTTCTTACTTTTTCTTCTCTATGGATTTAGATTCGAGAGCTATCTTCTCCCAGTATAAATCTCAACTTGAGAGTTTGAACTCTTCCAATCTAATTGTATATATGGGTGCAATCCTCTGCTGATCTGAATCTAAGAGTTTAATAAATATACTTTTGGGGATTTGATACCCTCTATTCTTTGTGTACGGGTTATTGTCTTCAACTTCAATGATGATAGCAGAAACTTTTGTGTCTCATTGAATCACAAAGATTGTTCCTCCATATGTAAAATATATGTTTGTTCAACCTATTTTGGTTGTCTCCATACAACAATGGTGTAGAGGAAGCCGAACCTAGGGGCACGCCACCAACAAGTAACATTGTAATTATTGGAGAATGAACGTGTGCTCCTCACTAACAAAAATACAAGATCCAGTTATTGGCCACCAATTATTTTGCTTGACAAATTCTTATGGAATAAGTAAGTGCTTAACTTTGCTGGTTTTCCATTGATCCTCCCCATTTCTTGGATTTGACTTTGCTTTTGAGTATTCTTTCTCATATATATGCTTTTAAGTAATGGATACAATTGTTTTTTGGTGAATAGTAATGGATACAATTTTCTTTCGATAAAAAAAAAAAGGGACTTGTTTACTAAGCTTTGCTAATTTGTTGGGACAATTTTAAAGTGTCGCACCTCAAATCCTATAGGGGTGAAGGGGTAACACAACTATCCTTTTGTAAAGGACGTAGTCTCAAATTATATCCCAAATATCTAGCTCCCAATAGTTCTCACGATAAGGCTTAGTTTATCGATTACTAACTAAGGCACCTAAAAACATATTAAGAAAAAAGAATGAGCTACCATGGCCTAGTAAGTAATATATTTCTTTTAAGCAAATCGAGCAATCACTATGCACATTTAAAATACAAATATAACTCACTTTCACTAAAACCAGAATTTAACAAACCTTCAAGAAGAAAATAATGTAATATTTCTTACTTTACTATAATATGTTCAAAGAAAAATATTCAAAATAATAAAAAAACATACACCAATGATCTAGCCTATCGGTCGATCTCATAAAAACACATGTCAATAGTCTATTCCATTGACCAATCTCATAAAACACACATCAATAGTCCATCAATGGTCCATTCCATTGGTTAATCTTATGTTACACATCAATGGTCTATCACATTGGTCCATCTTATATGAAACTACATGTCGATGGTCTATCTATCAACCAATCTTTTGTTCAATATGAACCCATGGTAACTCATAACGCCCGTGACAAGATGACTAATATTCCCCCTTGGTTACTTAACATCTTGAAATTCTAGTTCTGTTTTCAATTAAATAAATCGGGCCTTTCATCGAACATGCCTATAATTCTATTATTTTAGCTAATCACTCAATAGATAACTAGATTATCGAGTGAAGCCATTAAGGGATTTTAATGCAATAAACTTGAGAATTCAACCAAAAACCAACTGCTCGACCGTGCTCATCTACAGTGATTATTACAGCATAGTAAAAAAATGGTCAGAGATTAGAAATAGGTTGATTCAATTGAGATATGTGACTAAATATGAGTGATTCCACCAAATTGGTCTCACACCGGTGTAAAGTAAAAGCAATTTCCTTAGACTCAAAAATTGCATTTGCTGGCCTTTAACTGGCTTTACAAAACAGACTTTTATCACAGCCTTAATCACAGGATGGGAAAAGTACCGGCTGGACCCCAAAAAAGAGATGAGGACTCGATCTTGGTACCAGTCCATAATGATCAAAGTCGAATCGTGACCTATTAATGAAGCAACAATCGGTACCATAATGAAGCGGCCATAAACTAGAGAGCCTTGATCAATTTGAAAGATCATTTAATGTAGTTGAAATAACTGAATTTTGGGTCATTCGAGCAAGTAAGGGAAATTCTACGGAATTCATAACCGTCTCAATGTTTTTTTTTTTTACTTTTTTTATTGTCTAAATATTTAGGAACTAAGACCATTCCAATGCTCCTTTTCGCCATGCTTAAAATAAACCAACAATTAGGATAAAAAATTATCGTCGATCGGTACTAGACTGATTTTTCTATCATTTTGGTACCCTTTGTTCACATTTAAAACATCGAGATTTTCAAGACAACCAAGAGTCATTAATGTGTTGAAGATGTACATTGTGGTTTCAAAATAATCAACCACGGATTGATTGTACTAAAAATTTCTAAAAGCTACCCGGTAGGCTAGGTCATGCTAAAATATCGCCAAATTGAAATTAACCATGAATTTGAACCTAATTTCAGAAATTGAAAGTTCTGTCATGTCACGATTTATTTGAAGACCGTCGATTCATCCTTCAAAGATTTTTTTATAAACCGAGGTTTTTGGCGGAAATTCAAAACATGGCCGTTTTTGTCCGGAAAATTTAGGGGACCGTTTTTTATCCCATTTTTGGAATGCAAGTTGGTTCTCTTGGTGAGGAAAAATATTAGTTTGATCGTGGACATCTTGGTGGGATTTATGGACTTCGAATTGAGCTAATTTGAAGGAGAATTGGTAGGGAATTGATCCAATTGAGTGGACAATGCACAAATTCGTAGCCCCCCATGGTGTGCAACTTGTATACCCTTAGGAAGCTTGCCAAGGAAGCCTTGGCAGCTACAAATGGCTGAGGAAGCCAACCCATGTTGGTGGGACCTCTTCAAGGGGGACAAAGGGATAAAAGTGAGACTTGAGGGACCCTCCAAGCTTGGCTGTCCCCTTTCTTCCTCCCTCAGCCCTGCTTTCCCCATTTTCAAACCCTTAGAAGCTCTGAAAGTGCAAAAGAAACTGGCTAGCCCCTCCCTTGCCGTTGCCAGCCCTGCCGAATCACCACTACTAGTCGCAGGAACTGCTTGCTCACGTCCATGCCCTACTCACAGTCGTCCAACTCCATCCAACCATCCAGTAGCTCACCAAGCCACCATGTGTCGCCGTCATAGTTGCCGGAGTCATCGTTAGGAGCCGTTGTCACCTGTTGCAGCCCGTCCGCTTGCCTCTCGCCGATTTCGCACCAAACGGCCTTCGTTCAGTCCTCTTGTCCCAAGGAACAAAACCAAACCCCTTAGCCCAGTCGTGTAGTATTTGGCCCACTTTGGACTGCTTCCGGACCTCATAGTGCATTGTCGCTTTGGAGTTTGTCGCCCGTCTCCGCCTTGCCATTGCCGTGAACTCATCAAATTTTAAAACTAGTGAGTTTACTCACTAATCTCCACTTGATGAGTTAATTATGCTTAAAAGTTGATTATTTTAGGCTAAGTATAGTTTAGGTAGTTAGTTAGAACGTATTAGCAATTTAATTATTCGTTTATGCATGTTAGGTGGAGTAGTGTAATTAGAGACCCGATAAGCTGTAGTATTTATCTAGATTGGTTCAGAAATTTTATGGGCCCGTTTCATATTTAATTAGCATTTCAGCATAAGTTTGCATTTATGGCATTTAATTGTATTTATTTAATTAATTTTGGTAATTATTTAATTATTTATTATTTTCTGAAAATTATACCGGGATAGCCGGTGACTGAAATTTCGTGTTTATTGCAATGGTATGAGTGGTTTATTTAATTGAGTGTTGATTTGTGCAAATTGAGTGAGAATTATAATTTTGGGTATTTATTCCAAAATTAAGTAATTTCGATATTTAATTAGAAAATACCGGGCGTCAGTTCAATGCCAAAAATGTGTTTATGCACTATATTAAATAGTGAGATTTTCTAAAAGAAATATATTGTGTTTTGGCTTAGGCCAACCATGTATCCACACACGATTATTTTCAGCGGGTATATTTTAACGTGATGAAATTAGGCCAAGTGTGTTATTTAATTGAGGAATTGGTGTGCAAGGCACAAAGTTCTTGGCTGGAATTGGTTTATCGTAGTTCATCTTATGTGAGCATTGTGATTTCAACTTGTGATAATAGTATATTTTATCAACTTGTGTGAGTAATGATCGTTTATCAACTTGTGAGAGCAACAATCCGTATATCAGCTTGTGGGAGCTACTATCTATCTATATCAGCTTGTACAAGCTATTATCTATCATTTTCAGCTTGTGTGAGCATGGTCGGTGTTGATGGTACCGGATGATAGTATTGCTTGGATTGATCGATTGTTGGATTGGACAATCGTTGGTATTGAATGATTGATTGGTTGAGGTTTATGAACTTTACTGACTTGTAGGAAAGAATTGAGGCTAAGGTGAGTCACCTATCTCTTGTGTTCAAAAATAGCCTTTAGGCGTATTTCCTTCCTAGTTGGAGTTTAGGGGGTGGACTTGCTGAGATGTTGTCTCACCCCATCGTGGGCTCACATTTACAGGTCCTTAGATGGTTGTAACTCCTGAGTTTTTGGCCAGCCGAAGAAGGTCATCGAGCGGATCTCTTAGATTCCCCTCCCTGAGAGCCAAGGAGCCTAAGTCTATGAACTTGTGAGATCTATTGTCTGGGTTGATGCGGGTCTATCTCGGAAGCTACCCCATCAATTCATATTGTGGTACCGTTATAGGCGTGATGGACCTAGAGAAGGCCCCCTTCCAGAGTCTGAGATTCCTAGGTTGGTGCTGGATATCGCTTTTGGCAAGGGTATGACTGACCCTCCCGGTTGCTCAGTGGTAGACCCGAGTTCCCCGGAGCCAAAGACCCCGAAGTATTTGATTGAGAGTTCAAATGCTTAGAGGATCTGTAGCCCCTTTACCCTTTTGTATTCTTGTTTATATCGGGTAGTATTGTATAAGACTTAGTCTACCCTTTTGTAGACTTGTTTATATCGGCTAGTATTGTATATGACTTAGTCTGCTATGTATAAAGGTGTGATGTGGTTTTCCAAAACTGTGGCTCTACTTTTCTATTCCATCTTCGTGTTGTTTGGGAATTTAATTATTTGCTTCCACGTGTGCATTCAAATGAATGGGTCGGCAACGCATCTTGGAATGTCACAATTTAATCAACCACCGATTTTCATGACTTAGGTCTCCACCTATTTTTAGTTGATGGCCCGGTCCACAAAGATATCCTTCGCATACTCACAAGCCTCTCGATTTCATTGATACTAAGCATCAATCAAAAATAGCCTCCACAATTCACAAAGCCAAACTAAAGTATATATCATAAATCAATTTCCAAATCCAAACACATAATCTTTCTGCAACCTAGCTCATTCACCATAAATGCTTTTCATAAAGCATTTCTCATGTCATTTTAGAACTCGTTTCTTAAATTGAAATAAATTCCATATACATTTTCACAACAAATTTCATAAACCAAGTTCACAAATCAACATATATACATATAATCTTTCGCAACAACTTTCCTAAAATATTTAGCAAATCATTCACAAATATCAAATCATAGTAAATGCTCAATCTAGATTCTATGCAATAAAACCTGCTTTCAATTACTTATGATACATCAAATCTCCATAACTTTCAAGACATGAGTTTTTAAACTCATAGAAAAATAGTATCACTCACTTGGGAAAGTCAAAATCAAACACAACGATCACTCGAGTCGACATACTCGAATTCCTAACAAATAACTGAAAAGCAATATCTAAAGACCAAGTAACACAATGTTATAATGAACGACTCAGCTATACTATGCAAATTTGTCGATAAAATGATACCTACATGCCAATGAAAAGCTTGCCTCTAGCGGAAACCTATTGTTGTCCTTGAGCCGTGTTAAATTTCATCACACCATAGCTTCCTCCATAGAATTCTGTTTCAAGCCAACTTCTAGTCCTTAGAAAGCCATTTAGACATACTATAAGAACCCCAACTTAGCCACCCCAAGCCCTTGCCAAAATGACTGAAATTCAGCTCAAAATTTACTATTTGTAACTTTATCAAAAATGCATGCCAAACTTGAAAATTTCCGTTCCAAGCAAATCATAAGCTTAAATTAAGATATGTAAAATACTACAGCTTCACAATATCCTAAACTATCAATTTTACAAAAATACACTACCTAAAAACTCCCTAATCAAACGTAGCAAGTCATAATCGACCTAAAACTGAGTTTCCAGCCCTAATTTTGACAATTCCTTCAAATAGACGATTAGGGGCCTCGATCACTTACCAACATTGCAAAATGGATATAAGTTGGCTTAACGAGTCTTATGGATCATAAGCACACAAAAATTTTCGCCTTCCTTCTTCCTTCTTCCTTCTTTCTCCTTTTTCTTCTTTCTCAATGAGCTCCTTTTCTTTCCTTTGTTTTTGCTTCAACTTCTTCTCCTCTTGTGCTTCATTGCACAAACTCAAATGAGAAGAGAGAGAGAGAGTTGGGCTTGAGCTTGGCTTTTAAGAGACAGGCGTTGTTTGGGCTTTTATTGGGCTTGTTATTACATAAAGTGAGTTGTAGATCATTTAGAACTTAAATGGGGAAAAATCTATTTTTAGGCTAAAATTATATAGAAGTGAGCAAAAACCGTGAACTATCTTAAATCTTTTGAAAAATGTGTGGAGGGCATCGCCGCATCGCCTCCACTATGTTCAATCTAAGTCCGCACCTACAGCTGTATGTCCTCCAAATACACATTATCATATTGGGAAAAGATATCAAAAAATTCATAAACTTATTGCGATTATGTTAATTCAATAATATATGTTTCAATTGTGCCAATTTAATTCTAAATATTTTCGCATTTTATCAATTGAGTTCATTTTACCAATTTTAACCAAGAATCATTAATGTAAACATCAACCGTCATTTGTGATAAAATTAGCATTAACTGGACATTTTTAATAATATTTTAAAATATTTTGAATTATATCGGTTTCCTTTTTCTTTTATTTTTTTAATGTTTTTTTTTTTTTTGTTGGGGGCGGGGGAGGGGACTTAGGGCCACAAGATTCTCTAGCCAATTCTCATTGACCACAACGGCAAGGACCGCACACCCTCACTTTGGCCAATGAGGACATCTCAAAACTTGCCTAGCCCTCACCTGCCACGATGAGAGCCCACAGCCCTCAAGTAGTGGCCAATGAGGGCATGGTGGCCCTTGCCCAAAGTAGATAAGCACTACAGCAACACCCTCACCCAATGCCAACAAGGATTGCCGAACTTCAATAAAAAAGAAAAAGTAAAGTAAGGTAAAGTAAAATAAAAAAAAAAAAAATAAAAACTATTTAAAAATTAAAAAAAATGAAAATATTATTAAAAAATGTTTAGATTTGTACCAACCGTGCTATGTAGGATGGCCGGTGTCCATGTCAGCAATTCCCTATCAAAATCGAGTTAATGAACTTAATTGACAAAGTTTAAAAATGTTAGAGCTAAATTGGCACAATTGAAGATTTATGATTAAATCAACACAAATTAAATAGATTTATAACATTTTTTTCATAATTGTCCCATATAAAAACAGTCACAATTAGAACACATTAAGTGCTATTGCACGAATTGCAGTGTTGCTTCTCTCATGATATCCCGAGTAGTGGTGAATGATCTCCTGTACAACTAGGACATTATCCTGAATTTGTCTACCAGCAACAAAGGCGCTCTGCTCCTCAGTAATCAGATTAGGCAATAAAGGTTTCAATCGGTTAGCAAGCACTTTAGCGAAAATTTTATAGCCAAAGTTGCATAAGCTGATTGGGCGATACCGGTCCAAGCTTTCGGGTTGTGGGATTTGGGAATTAGAGTAATAGCAAGTCTTTGCTGTTGAGAGAGGGGGTAATATTCCATGCTGAAAAAAAAGCTGCTGTACAGCTCGTGAACATCCACTTTAATGATCTCCCAATGCGCTCTATAAAACAAGCCATTCAAACCGTTTTGCCTGGTGCCTTTGACGCACCGAGTTGGAAAGTGGCAACGCGAACTTCTTCAAGAGTGGGTTGAGCGAGGAGGTTTGCGTTCATATCTGCATCCACTAGCTGAGGACACTGCTCTAATATCTGCGCATAATGTCTAGGCCCTGAAGTAGAGTAAAGCTGATAGTAGTAGGTAGAAATCATTTGTTTTATTTGGTCCGGATCCCTAACCCATTGCTGATTTTCATCTCTTAAGAGAGTGATTTGATTACGTTGACGTCTTTGCGGAGTGGTAGCATGGAAAAATTTAGTGTTTCGGTCGCCCCACTGAAGCCAGTTGATTCTAGAACGCATTGCCCAATATTGCTCTTCCCTCTGCCATGCTTGATGAAGTTCTGTTTTAATTCTCTGTTGCTGTGATAGGTTTAGAGAAGTAGGAAACTGGTTGGATAAATTGGTCAACTCGTGTTCTAATTCCAGTGCCTTTTGTCTGTTATGCGAGAAAACCTGCGACTCAATTCGATAAAGCAATGGCTACTTTTGCTCGAAGCTTGACCGAGAGAGGGGAGTCCCGTCGCGAGGCCGAGTTCCAGGAAGACTTTATCACGGATTGACAGCCAGGTTCTTGGTTCCGTAAAGCTTCAAAGGTAAAGCATCTCTTTTTACGAGCCAAGGGGGATTTGTATGAATAACCAAGTGGACTATGATCGGAACCAACCGCAGTAGAGCTATCACTTGAGCTCGGGGTAAGAGATACGCCATTCGGCAAGGTGCAAACAGCGCGATCCAAACGCTCCTTCACCAAAGCTTCAGCCTCTCTCGTTATTGGACCACGTATAGGCACAGCCATGGGAGGGAAGATCCATCAAACTACAATCATTGAGAACTTCTCTGAAAGAAGATAGCCGATAAGAGTCCGCTGGTCGAGAGCCTACTTTTTCCCATCGGTGCAAAATATCATTAAAGTCGCCGAAGCATAACCAAGGTAAGGCATTAAGATTACTAATATGACGCACAGTTTGCCAAAAAAGCTGACGATCATGATAAACTGCAGGAGCATGAATACAAGAGATCCGCATGGATCCGGACTCGAGATGTCCAGGGCGGGTAAAGTCCAAAGATGCGGAGAGGAGGAGAAGTCGGACAGAGAGATCCCCGCATTCCAAAAAGAGCTAAGCCACCGAGGAACCAACAGGTGACTAGTCGTGGTGCAAAAAAAACCGAAGACCTTTTCAACCGGAGGAGAAGAGCATCGACATTCTTCATCTCCATCAAAAACACAGGTCAGGCTTTTCCTTAGCCAAGAGGGCTTTTAAAGATAGGACTGCTGGGGATTGCCCAAACCCCGACAGCCGCCTATGATCTTCATCTTTGATTTGGTGATCGTTTTAGGGCCAGCCACCGTCGCCCGAAGAGTTACTTCGACGCCTCCATAATTGGCGCATCCAACAATAGGGAATCATCATAAGCTCCCTGGATATCCTCCCCGGTAAGTCATAGGGATTATAGGGCTTTGGTTTCTTCGCGGGACTTATCTTACTTACGGTCGAATACTGAGGCCTTTTCTTGCCTGGTTAGGTGAAGTAGGCAATTGCACTCCTTTCATCTTTGCTGTAGCTGGGATTAAAGCTGTGGTTAAGGTATGAGATTCTGATATAGGTATAGTAGATGTATCAGTTAGAGTCTGTGAAGAGATGGGAGCAATAACTTGTGACTGAGAGGTTGATACAGGGATTGGTGGTAGAAGAAGAGGAAGAGTGCGGATCTCAGATGGGGGAGTTTCGGGTACAGTTTCTTCTCTGTCCTCATCCAACTTTGATTGGCCATAATAACACTGCCAATAAGGACTATACTTCTGAACTTCGGCTTTTAACCAGGGGCCGTAAGGGGTAGAGTCAGGTTCCGTGATCATTTTCTCCTCAAAAGGGATGGATGGACAAGAATCGGTATAGTGCCCTAGTCGTCCGCAAGAATAGCAATAATGAGGTAATCTTTCGTACCGAAAATCCAGCCATAGAGTTCGATTAGTGAGTTTTATAAGTCGACCTACTTGTAATGGTGCAGATAAATCTAACTCAACACGAGCTCGACAGGCTTTCAGAGTGGAACCAGTAGCGAACTCAGATTTTACTTGCAATACAGTGCCGACCGTGCTCACAGCCTTGCGGATCATTTCAGCAGTACAACATTCCAAAGGTAACCCAATCACCTAGACCCAGAATGCACAGGTAGTAAAGTCGTAGCAGTGTAGAGGGGTATTGGCTATCCATGGTTTGAAGTTGATGAGATGTCCCGAAAATTGCCAAGGTCCGGTGTCAAGAATTCTCTGTTTGTCGGCTTGGGTTTTAAATTTGGCTAAATAAATTCCAGCTTCTCTCTGAATGATTTCAGCTTGATCCAACCGCCATGCACGCTTCAAGACTGACTGAAAAGCTTGGAAATTAAAGGAAGGGTTGGAGTGAACTTTACCAACCAACAGTAGCTTGCATTCCTCTAGTGCACCAGGTGAGGGTTCAACTCGCAATTCTTCGATTTCTTTTTCTGTAGATAAGCGGCCCAGTTTTTGACAAATTGCTGCAATCCGTGATGCATTAGGATCATCGTCAATAGCCATGGACGAAAGAAATGGGTGGCTTAACGGAAGAGTGTCGAAGTCATCAGAATTATCGACATGCAGATGGAGAAAAGGAGGAAGGTTTAGGGAGGGAAGAAGATCGGGAATGAGAGAAAGTGGACAAAAGTAAGGCGAGGAGGGGTTACTGATCCAGATCTGTGAAAGAGGGAAGGAAGACAAAAGTGGGAAGGATTGCCATTCGCATAACCAGAAAATCGGTCGAAGAAATCAGAGGGGAAAGGAAGAAGACGAAGAAAGAACTACAGAAGGAGCTCGACAAGACGAGAGAAAACTCGACAAGACGAGAGGAAAACCTGGTGATGACTTCGTGGATCACTCGAAGCTATATCCCGAGTAGTGACTAAGACCAAAATCACAGGCATATTGTTTAGAGTTAGGAAATCAAGGCATATTGGAAACGGATCCGGTTAACAAGCGCCGAAAGGCGCTTGCTAAAAACCAAAAGATGTAGAAAGAGCAACTGTTGATGCACATTAGAAAACTTAATCGATATTTTTTTTTTTTTTTTTTTTTTTTTTTTTGCCGAATCAAAAGGACAAGGAGAGGCGAGTAGCGGTGACTATTCCCTCCCGATGTTATCTTAAGAAAGTATTGCACCCATCACAAAATGTTCAATTTAGGTGGGGACGAGCCTCTGCTACTCAACACCGTAAAGGTAGGCGACCCAGGACCTGGACACCACTGTAGTACTACAAGTCCACAACCCATTCCCAAGCCAAGTCAGAAGACTAATTAACCCAAGCAAGGTCACTGGATATGGGAATACAAGCGCAAGACCAACTTGAATACGTCTGATGGTATAACTAATACTTCTTATCATGCAACGTTGATCTTTCAGTTTCCACATAGATAGAGTAGGTGATGAACAAACTTTGCAAATCATATAGCATATGAATTATACATAACTGTAGTGCACGGACCTAGAAATAATAGATTAAATATGAAAAATGTCGGATAGTCTAAGACATCTTATTAAAACTTACTTATCAAGTGATGTGGCAAGTGTTAATTAGATTATAAGAAATGGGATTATATTATATTATATTACATGATTATTTTCTTTCAATACACAATTGATAATTGTCAAATCACTCACTAAAAAGTAATTTCAGTGTTTGGTACATTTACTTTGCTTAATAAATAATGTATGTAGTATATATATACATACATATATTTATATATTTATATAAGTTCGCTTTCATTCATTAACCCCCATCAACCGAAATTTAAAGGTTACTTCTCTGGCAAAAATTGGTAGAAAGAGTAAAGACAAGAAGAAGAATAAAGGGAAGCACACTAAATTATTTAATGATAACTATTAAATTAATATTTTGAATTCGAACCATGTATGATACCCCATCCGATTAGAGGATGTAGTCCGCTCAGTATTAGATGAGGTGTAAGAGAAAGAGTCCTAATTGGAATTTGATTGTTCTTGCCTTTCTTCCAAAAGATAATGTTGAATTTACTTGGGCGGTGGATTCAAATAAAGAAGAAAACTTAAACAAAGAAAAGTTGTTGGCGACTTATTACCCAAGGGTTTGACCGATCAAGGATTGAAATTTTTCATACGGTAAAAGAGTAGAAGAGCGAGAGAGAGAGAGAGAGTAGCAAGGTTAGAGGGTTTATTGAGGTCGGAGGATTTTTTTTTTTCTAAGGGAAAAGAAAAATAGAAGGACGTGAGTTTTGCTTTTATTGTCTCCTTTAGGCCATAGCCACTCAATACGGTAGGGGATTTCTTTGAGCTGCTCATAAGGAAGTTTCGAATGGTGATTTGTGCAAATGATTCTACATCTAAATTATGGCATTTTCTTTGTGAAAACATAAGTATTTCGAGCAGTGAGATAATTCTATGTGAGGCTAAAGACTATGGGTTTGGGTATAATTTAGGTATAGGAAACACTCAAATGTGTGAGTAATTGTAACTCTGTAATTATCTAATTAATTCATGGATTATTTACTGTCGGCTCTCCCTATAAAATAAATACTGACACTCGGATTGAATCACATAAATCTCTCAATTAGTAGTCTTCTTCCTCCCACCATTTTACTCCAGGTTCTTCAACATTTTTGCGATTCAATGGTCTTCTTCCTCCTAGGTTTCTCATCGTTCTTCCTTTAGATTTTCATTTTTTTTATTCAAAACCTTATCTTTTATCATAAAAAAAAAAAACACTTGTTTTGCTTTTCAAGATTATGTTGGCCATATATGATGTGACATGGGATGCTAGCAAGACACTTAACAGTATTATAATAGCAACGTTAGGATAGGATGAACTAGAAATAAAAACATAATATTTAGGGATCTTAGTGCTCACAAGAAAAGATTAAAAAATCTTATTGAACAATTTGAAACAATTCAAGAACCTCCAATGCCTTTATTCCTCTCTTTTAACATAAACATAATATGAATATTTTTTGATTTTTCAATGATTGAATCAAATAAATTTGAAATTCAAAGTTAACATTTATAAAGTAGACAAAATTTTAGATGTCAAATTGCTTGTACAACAAAAATTCAGTGTCCTCACATGAAAGAAAGGAGTCATCCTTGCCCCTAGTTGTCTTGTCACTAGTTAGAACATACCTTGGTCGACTGGGCTCCACAATTATAAGAATCAGATGCATGGTCGCTACACAGTACACATCTCATCCCTTATTTGAGTTAAAATTCCTAACATACGTCGGGACAAAGTAGTAAAATAGAGGAAAGTAAAGTAATACGCGCAGGTACAGTAACCACGTGGGCGGTCCGAGGTGATTATTTGGCTTCTAGTCGTTTTTGCTGTTTTCCTCTTGCCTCCATTGGCAATAGAGACTATCTGCCTGTTCCGAGTACACGTGAGCCCAATTCACATGCCGAAGACGGGTTCACATGGACCCCACCTGATCTACGGTGGGCCCGCGATTGGCTCGCTGGGAGGACCCATGCAAGGCGTCCCCACCATCACAGCGAGGAGGCTGGAGGTTGACTTTCTGCTGGGACTCGGTGTTGGCCGATCTTTCGATCTTCCCCTCCCGTCTTCCTCTCATCTCCTTGCTTTGGCTTGCACCTCCAGCTCTCGCTCTTTCTCCCATGACAAAGAAGCTCGTTCAATACGTAGTGGTATCGACATATCTGTCTCTCTCTCTCTCTCTCTCTCTCTCATATGGTTTCTGTAAGTCTATAGTGATGAACGTCGATTGAACGTGAGGCTTACGGTTGTGGTCGTGAAGATCAGCTCTTCTGGGATTGAGGTGGCATCGTTTACTCGTCCCTAGCTCATCATTGATCCCTTTTGCAGGTCGACGCATTCACTGAGACCGTGTTCAAGGGGAACCCCGCGGCAGTGTGCTTCCTGGAGGAGGATGAAGAGAAGGACGTGGAGTAGCTACAGGCAGTGGCCAGGGAGTTCAACACCTCCATAACTTGCTTCCTGGCTCGAGTAGCTGCCTCGGGGACGGAGGACTCGAGCCCGAGGTTCAGCCTCAGATGGTTCACTCCCATCACTGAGGTGAGTTCCGACTCTCTGTCGGCTTATCGGCATGATGGACTTGCTCGGTACTTTTCTCATCATATCTCAGAATTGGCATGAATGGAAACGCCTGGATGGTC
This sequence comes from Eucalyptus coolabah, assembly GCA_014182585.1. NCBI lineage: Eukaryota > Viridiplantae > Streptophyta > Magnoliopsida > Myrtales > Myrtaceae > Eucalyptus > Eucalyptus coolabah. The sequence continues at coordinate 41,987,993 of CM024622.1, forward strand.
CCTCCCTCATTGCTCAAAAGCACATGACTGTATATGTTTTTACTTGTTTAGCTTTACAAAAATTAATGCCTGAATATAGTATTGTTTTCCCCCCGTTGGATTGGAAATCTCTTTGGCAAATTAAAAAATATGGCAAACGAAATTCATAGCTCAATACAAAAGTATGTTAGAAGAAAACGATTAAATGTTGGTGAGTTACTCATATGAGAGTCAGCATTCGAATATTAGTTAGTCAGTTCGAATATTAGTTGGTAATTTTATATAACAAAAGTGTTTTTTTTTTCTTCGTCAGAATAATTTGACAAAAGTTGCGAGAAGTTGGGAAATCACTCTAACGTGGATTGGCAATTTTACACAAGAGTTAGTAAACCCAAACGATTGGTAGCTTATGCAAATGAAAATTAGAAAGTTTTACAAACTATTAAAAACTTTTAGTAATTTCATAAAAGTATGTAGATTTCTTATGTGGGAAAAAAATGTTTCTGGTCATTTTTTGACTTAAAGTTTCTTGGCGCATATTGAGTAATCAATATGGGAAAAATATCCATATTTTCAGGCACACAATAAATTTCTGCTGCTTGGAAAGTCTTCTTTCCCTTTTTTCAGTAATTAATTCTTTATATGAGATTGGTAACAGCGGCAAGAAACTCGGCTCGCTCACATGAGATTAGGCTGTTTAAGTGTATTGGTGGATTCCAGCCTCTTTGAGCGTGGAATATACGCATCGTTCTTCAGTTTTCTGAGTCATTTATCGATCTGATTGGAATCGAAACAACCGGATAGCTCCCTTTACTCGTCAATATTGAGTTGAATTTTCGCAATTTTCATGCAAATCATTGGATGGTGGCACGTGGATACCATATAAATACGAATCTCGTTTCAGCTTAACCTCTGTGGTCATGGAACACTAGCTGCTACACACGCCCTTATTACCTCTGGGAAGGTGGATTCAGATACTATCCAATACGTCACCTGTCAGGAACTCTAACCGCTAAAAGGGTGTCTGAAATCGAGACAGCCGGCGCTTCAACATATCAGAACAGGGATGCACCAGGATTCTTCATCGAATTGGTTTTTCCTGTTGCCCCTATTTCAGAATGCGACAGCGAGAGTGCGTCATCCCTCTCCAGAGTATTTGATGGTGCTTCCATAGTCGAAGTCAAGAAGACGGCAAAAGATGACCTTCTTGTAAATTCCTAACCATGCTCGAATCTTTCAACTTTTGTTTTGTTGCAGCTTATTGAAAACCTCGGTTTCTCTTCGTGAAAATGATGCTTTATGGTTTTCAGAGTCCTATTTTCCTTCTTGGGTTGATGAAAGTTTTCGACCATGACATTGAGCTGATTTGACTGGGAATAGCCCGGTGATTAATATTGCTTATTTTTCTTGTCAACTTCAATTGCTTTTCGAAGGTCGTTTTCTCATCAGGAAAAGCAGTTGAAGACTTGCAGCCTCAATTCGATAAGATACGAAGTTGTGCAGGAAAGGGCATTATCATAACAGGACTTGCTCAACCGGACTCGGGATTTGATTATGTCAATCGGTTCTTCAGTCCAAAACTTGGGGTGAACGAGGTATTGATGTATCTAATTAATCGGCTGTCAAGTGATGTGCAAGAAGGAATTACCAGTTTCCTAGTTCTTGTTCACTTATTGTTTTGTCCATGATTCGTTCATGTATTGACAAGACTGAGATAGCTATCCGGATCAAAGTGCCAAGGCTATCTCATTGTCGATACACGCCCATGATGCAAAATGCTAACTGACAAATGAATTTTCCAGGATCACGTGTGCGGGAGTGCAAACTGTTTTCTGGCGCCTTATTGGAGCAAAAAGCTGAGAAAAAATGATTTCGTTGTTTATGCTGTAATCTCTCTCTCTCTCTCTCTCTCTCTCTCTCTCTCTCTCTCTCTCCCTCTCTTCATCCCCACGCCCAGGCGCTTATTTGTGAGCAGTGCATCTGTGGTTGCTCAACTTCTTATTACTCCATTTCAATAGAATTTCACGCGTTTCCTTAATCAGCTTTGTGCATGTGTTGAGTAGGCATCGCCTAGAGGAGGAGTCGTGAACGTGTGCCTGGACGAGCAAAACCAGAGAGTCACGCTGCGTGGGAAAGCTGTAACTGTAATGACGGGTTCTATTCTTGTTTAAAAATACTTTGAGCAAGCAAGATTCGTCTTGTAAACAAGGCACAGGGCGAGATGGAATAAGTATTCTGATGGCATGAATTCGAGATTGTCAGTTGTTTAATGCTTCAGACCATAGCTGAGATTCTCAGTATGCTTGGAGCGGTAGCCCTATTTAGCATAATCAAAGAGACGACCGAACAACCATTTATCTCGTTCTTGCTTTTATGTATTTGAGGGACAGTGCATCAACCACTTTGCCTCGTTTATGTGCTATCAATGTATTGCTGCTCATACAGATGCCTGGAAGCTACTTCTGATCTCTTTGGTCTTTCCCACCTTTAACTTAAAAGAGATAATATCCCTTGTTGTTGGTCGAGTTTCTCGGAGAATGTGCACAGGTCAAGACTCGAGTTGAGGAGTCCCATGTCGAAGAACGACGAGATGGCCGTGTTGCTTATGATCCTGGTTCACCATTTGAAGGGGTCGAATCTCATTCCCATTTGGGAACTCGCACGTAGGCTTCTGTAAGCTCTTACTAACTCTCATCCACAGGAAAGATGATCACGTGATCCTACACGAAGAACCGGTTACTTGTATCAGTTTCCTGTTGACCTTGCATTAGACCACTCGAATTATGTCAGAGACTTCTAAGAAAGCTCCTGATCCATCATTTATAACAGTCGCGGCTAGGACAAACATTAAGCGGCGAACCATAGTTGACAGTTTCCAAACAACACCGTCGTTCGGGTGCCCAGAAAGGAACAAGAACACGGGTTACGGATCGCCCGATGGCTGAACTATAGCTGGTCCACCACAAACGATCCCAAAGTACAATAGCAAGGGTTGATGTCATGGTAACTAGACTAAAAATTCGTTTGAAAGTAACGCAATATATATTTTCCGCCTATTGAAGGACCAATCTAAAGGGATTTTAGAGCACTTTAATTGAGTACAATATGACATTTCTTTTTCATATGATTAGTCTTATTGAAAAAGAATAAACACTTTTTCAATAACTTCCTAAACATGTGTAAAAACACAAGTGTCAATAACATCACTACTCATAGATACCATCGATAGGGAAGTCTATTGGTAAAAGGGTCGCATTCTTTTCCACAAGTTCTCAATTCATCAATTCGAGGTATGTCATGAGCGAAATTTTATTTGTTTTGTGCTTCGAACATTTATTATTATGGTAATCTCCAAATTTCCAGAAATTGATGAGAACTAATTATGACTAATACAATTACGAGTGAATTGAATAGTTATAACTCAGGTAAAACATTTAATAATTGACGTGAGACCATTATGACATTGCATATTTTGTATAAGTAACACCGACACCAATACGTGACATAGAACAACACAACACGATATGCTAACACGTCATTTTTCAAAAAATAGAGAATTTCAACACGTCAAACACATTATATATTAAATGTACATTTTTATATAAACACAATAAATTATCATTTTTATGATTATTTTAATCAAATTAATTTAATTCAAACTCACAAATAAATAATAATAATAATAATAATAATAATAATAATAATAATAATAATAATAATAATAATAATAATAATAATAATAATAAAAGAGCTTAGATTGATATTAAACTAAAAATATTAATCCACTATTTGTTAATATCATTCATTGTTTTAATTTGACAAATTTAACTCCATTCTAATAATCTCTAAAACTTGTATGAAAAAAATAAACAATCCACATTTTAGACTTGTGTGTCAGAGTATGTTGGAAGAGAAAAGAAAAAACAAACTTGAAGAGTGAAGTTGGAAAATAAGAGAAGACAGGTTTTCTTCTTTCCCCATTTATTATTTTTATTATTTTTACATATTTATAGTTTGACCCATCTTTTATTAAAATTTTTAAAAATTGACCCAATGCATGTTAGAATTTTGAACTTGCATGTCAAAATTCCAAAATCAAGTGTTAGAGAGTGTCGGAAGAGTTAATCAAATATTGGAATTATGTGTCGGAGTTCTAAATTCACACATCAGAATTTCAAACTCAAGTATTGAAGAATGCTGGGAAAGTTGATTAGATATCATATTTTGCGACATGTATTAACCAAGTATAGAAAAGTGTCGGACATGTATCGTGTTGGAGAGAACACAAAGACTTCTTGAAAGTGTTAATGCTTCGTAGCCTTTGGTAGATGCGCTGGTTACTTTTGACTTGTCAAGAAATAAACACAACTCTTAGATGACGCATAGAATGAAGTATGAAAGACAGGGAGGGCCGGCAAAGTAGACTAAAATATGTTCCGTGCGGATCGAGGGCAGACCTGCCCCGAACGATTTACGAGGAACTGGACTATCGCGTTCTTCTCCAATAGACATCGCCTGATTTCATTGCTTCTTCTCCATTAGCCATCTCTCTCTCTCTCTCCCTCTCTCTCCCTCTCCCTCTCCGTCCCTCTCTATGGAAAAGAAGCTCGTGCAGTACTCGGTGGTATCAATACAGCCTCTTTCTCTTCCGTTTCATTCCCCTACCAGAGATGGAAATCTCTTGCGGAAACTTCCTTGAACTCTTCTGGATCGACCATGACATGGGCTTGTGCGTGGTGTTGTTTTTGTAGGTGGACGCATTCACCGACACGGCCTTCAAGGGGAACCCGGCGGCGGTGTGTATCTTAGAAGAAGAGAGGGACGAAGAGTGGCTGCAGGCGGTAGCCAGGAGTTCAACTTCTCGCAGACCTGTTACCTGACCGGTGCCTCGGGCTCAGAACTTGCCGGCTCGGCCAATGGGGGATTGAGCCCGAGGTTTCAGCTCAGGTGGTTCAATCCAGTTAAGGAGGTGAGTGAGTTTCGGAATTCCATGTTCCCAGCGTTGCTTGCTTTAATTCGGCAAGTGCAGGATATACAGAGCGTATGGATAATAAATGACTGAAAGCTCTTTCGTCCGCTCCCCACGCGAATTGCTAAAATTTGCTTGCGTGCTTTTTGGTAACTTTCTTTCTTTATCATAGCCAACAGAAATGGCAATTTTTCGTCAGGGTTAACGTCCTGGCTTTGTTATGATTCTTTTAATTTGTGATAATTCGCATTTTCTGAGTTCGGCCGCATATAGTCAACCATGGATGGCTCGATGAAGGATTCATCAAAAATTCGATTTCTATTTGTCCTTCGCCGTCTGTTTCATCTCATTACTTTGGACTACCAGTTAATTTGCTAATTGTGCTTGTATTAGATGAAATTATATGCATTACCTGCATGGGACTATGAATCATGTTGATGTTGTTCGATTGAATTCCAAGTCCGACACCGAGTCTCTGATGTACTTGAGAGATGCCTGCTTTTCGATAGTGGCAGTAAACATCGATGTTGATGATCAATCAGTTTGATGAAGTGTGTCACATTTCAGTATGGAAGAAATGCTTCGGGAAACTGGTTGTCATATTATATAATCACAAACTTTGCCTTTCAGGTTGACCTCTGCGGTCATGCGACGCTAGCTGCTGCGCACACTCTCTTCACATCTGGGATGGTAGATTCTGACACCATCGAGTTTATGACATTATCCGGAATTCTGACTGCCAAAAGGGTTCCCGAAACGAAGTCATCCCACATTTTGAAGATAAAAGATGGTGATGTGCCCGGGATATGGATTGAATTGGATTTTCCTGTAGTCCCGATCGCTGAAGATGATGCCGAGCGGATTTCATGTGTCTCCAAAGTTCTCAATGGCACTTCCATTGTTGAAATCAAGAAGACAGCAAAGAACGACTATTTCGTAATTCCTCAACTGCGACCTGACCATTTTTTTTTAAATATTAAAAATTAATATATTATTATAAAACTGGTCCAGTCTGGGTGGATAGGTGGACGGATCCGCCCACGGAACTGGGAACCGGACCGGTACCCACCGGTTCCCATAAATGGAACTAGGAACTGACCGGTTCCCTTAAGAACCCCCATTCTAGGCGGTTCCAGTCCAGTTCCGGGCGGTCCGGACGGGTCCTGGTTCTTTTGCACACCTCTAGTTTTGAGTACATTGAACCCCTTGCTTCCTCTTTGAGGCAATCATTTTCATTCTGTTGATTCCAGGATTTGTACAGCAGCAGCTGGCATTGAGCTGATTTTCATTAGGAAGAGAGTATTTAATTCCTTCATTTCTACTTTCTTCTGCTTATTTTCGAAGATTGTTATCCCGTCATGGAAAGAAGTTGAAGAATTTCAGCCCCAGTTTGATGAGATACAGAGATGTCCTGGGAGGGGTATTATCATCACTGGATCAGCTCAGCCAGACTCGGGATTCGATTTTGTCAGTCGATTCTTTGCCCCAAAAGTTGGATTGAATGAGGTATTAAAGTTCATACCTTGGAAAGTTTCTTGAAGTATCAATCATAATTAGTTATTCAATTGTCCGATTAGCTGGTCATATGTCGAAAGCTGTGTTCTATCAACCAATTTTATGCTCTTACCGCAAACCTCTGAACGAATGATCTACTTTCCAGGATCCTGTATGTGGCAGTTCACATTGTGCTTTGGCACCTTATTGGAGTGAAAAGCTGGGGAAAAAAGATCTCGTTGCCTATGCTGTAATCTCTCTCTCTCTCTCTCTCTCTCTCTGTTCATCCACACATGCTTGTGCCCATGTCTCTGCCCTTGTGAATGCCCATGTGTTTTGCTTCTCTCGTCTCTCAAATGGTATGTAAATGAATGATTTTCGATGGCCTCATCATTTTCACGTCTTGCAGGCATCGCCCAGAGGTGGAGTAGTGAAGGTGCACTTGGACGAGCAGAACCAGAGAGTGTCATTGCGCGGGAAAGCTGTAACTGTAATGAGGGGCTCTCTTCTTGTTTGAATTTCTAGCGCTTCTTCTTCTTTCTGAACTTAAAGCACGTGAAAATCACGATGTGAGAAGGAATTGAAATAAATGAGCTTATGTTGTGGGTTCGATGGTACTGATTGGAATAATGTGAAATACATGAGATCGCGTCCTTTCCTGTATGACAGGTTCTTAATTTGCTTGCAGTGGAGAGCGAACTGAATAAGTGTCGAATGGATCCGTTGTTTCATTCCCAGAGGACTCTGTCTGCAGAAGAAAAGTGCATATTTGATTGACATAAGTGTTTATCAGCACAGCTGGGAAAATAAACAAGTGACTAAAAGCCTCAATTGGACTAAGACATCAGCGACTCACAGTTTCTGTTCCTGTAGAAACTGACTTCCTGCAAATTCGTCCTTCGAATAGTAGGATGGCTGTGTCATTTCCTATACTTGATGTGGAGTTGGGTTGTGAATTGCAGCTACACTAACATGTACATGTAAGTTCGCACATGAAAGTTTATGCTCTTGTCGACAACCGGTCTACAAGATCCGTAATGTTTTTCAGTGCAGACAGTACAGTTGAATTAGTAAAGCGAGTCTTTCTTATTATGGCAAGTCTAGATGTGAGTCTACTGATAATCTTGCAATCAAACAGAACACAAGAAGAGCTGACGGCAAATATGGCAAGTCTAGATGTGAGTCTACTGATAATCTTGCAATCAAACAGAACACAAGAAGAGCTGACGGCAAATGAGGATTTAGAAGCTCTAAAGGACTTCTATGGCCTGAAAAAAAAAAAAAAAAAAAAAAAAAAAAAAAAAAAAAAAAAAAAAAAAAAAAAAAACAGGAGGAGGTGTGCGAAAATAAAGTTGTCTACACCACACAAGTCCAGCCTTATTAAGGCGATCACGAAGCAACAAAATATGAGGCTTAAGCAGGGCAATAGAAACTTCGAATAAATCAACTGGAAATTGTGACAAACATCCTGCCGCTACGCTTTGTGGTCTGGAGTTGGAACCATCGTTGCTTGGGCGCTGTGACAGTGAGCGCATCTCCGCTCATGGCAGAAGTAGAGTCGCTTGCCCTAACATTCTTAGGAAGGGCCTTCTGGATCTTTTTGTTTGCCACTTCGCTCCTGTCGCATGAGATACAAAGCAACTCGCCATCGATGATCTCAACCTTCAATTTGTCCTTCCTCAGTTGTAAAAGCTGCAGGCAGAAGACATGGTCGCAGTCTTTTAGCTCTCGACCAACTCATCAGGAGAGAATGGATCACTGTTAAAGAAAGCGCCCGCTTCATGGTCATGCCATTCCATTCGTATGATACGAATTAATCTCTTTAATAGCCGAATCCGAAGTGGGTGCTCCATCGGAATGGGATTCGCAGTTCTTCAATATGGAGTCAGCAGCTTTGCTAAGAATACATATACAGCTGCAGTCCCCCTACACTCTTTAAGGCAAGGTCACTGGATAAGGGAATACAAGCGAGAGACCAACTTGAATACGTCCGATGGTATAATTAATACTTCTTATCATCCAAGGTTGATCTTTTTAGTTTCCACATAAACGGAGTAGGTGATGAACAAACTTTGCAAATCATATAGCATATGAAATTACCGGGGCAAAGGACTCTTGAATTGCACTAATGTAGTGCGCGGACCTAGAAATGATAGATTTTTTTTTTTTTTTGGTCGGAAGAGGTAATATATTAACATTAAGTAGGAAAAAACGTACAACCCTTTCCCATAACATCAATACAAAGGATGTCCATCATCGCTTGGAGGAAATAAAACCCGGTTAGTTGAAGAAGACCTTTGTCATGGGCTTTTGCGGCCCAATCAGCAAGGGCATTAGCATCACGTCGCACGTACTGCACAGTAAGATGAGAGAAACAGGGGATTAGGGCTTGACATTCCGCGATCAACGCACGATGCTCCCATGGTGGCGGGCGATTCCGATTGATGATCTGAACGAGGATTAAGCAGTCGGATTCGATCTGGAGGTGAGTATCTGTGTTCCCTTTGTTCACGAACTCCCGCAATGTTTGTAAAAGAGCGTTGATCTCTGTTTCTAGCGCTGTTGAGGTATGAATGCTTCGCGTGAATCCGTCGGTTATTCGCCCGGTATGATCTCGTGTGATGCTTGCAATCGCCCCTAGTTGAGTGGGACCGCAAAAAGCTCCGTCAAGATTTACTTTCATAACTCCTTTTGGTGGTGGTTGCCATGTGGTGCGAGGGTTCGTGAACGGCGCTCCACGGATGTCTGCTGCTAGTGAGAATGGGAATACAAGTTTGCTAGAGTAAGTGCTGAGTCGATGAGGATATCCGGTTGGGTTCGTTGCTGGCGAAAAAGGAGACGATTCCGAGCCTTCCACAGTTGCCATAACAGAGCCGCAACTATCTCAAAATCCGGTAAGTTTCTCTCGCTCCTCGATAATGTGTGTTAGCCAAATCTCTATTCGATGTGTAGTGTGGCTGGAGGTTGCAATATTAACTTTTGGGTGCTGCCATATGAGATGTGCCGAAGGACATAGGAGAAATAGATGTTCTGATGTTTCTGGGATATTGGATGCGCAGAGGTTGCAATAGGGTTCCTGAATAATCCTTCTTTGGAATAGATTTGCTTTCGTCGGTAGGGCATTGTGGCATAATGCCCATAGAAAATTTCGAATCTTGGGGGCTGTCTTAGTTTTCCAGATTTGTTTCCAAAGCTTTGCAGGGGGGTATAAGAGGATGATGGCTGAGAAGATAAAACACTAGGTGTTGATTGCTTAATATAATGGTAGCCACTCTTTACTGTGTAGTTGCCATCTTGAGTTGCTGTCCAGCAGAGTTTATCCTCTGATGATGTTGTCCATAAATGTATTGCTAGAATTTCCTCAACTATTTGTGGCTGAAAATTCTGATGTAGCAGCTCTATGTTCCAAACGTTCTTATTAGGGATAATATAATCTGCTACCAGCTTAGGTTCCTCCCTATTAACCGGTCCGCCAAGAATACCCATAGGAAGCCATTTGTCCTCTCTAGCACAGATTGATTTCCCATTTCCAACGGACCATTTGAGCCCATCTAGAATAGAATCTCTTCCCATAAGGATGCTTCTCCAACCCCAAGAAGGTCTCATTCCTGTATTCGCTTTCCAAAGCGTTGTAGAGCGAAAATATAAGGCTTTAAAAACAGTAGCCCATAACGATTGAGGAGCATGATAGAGTCGCTAGGCCTGTTTTCCTAGTAACGCTTATTGAAAGAGATTAAATCCCTAAAGCCCATCCCTCCCTTCTCCTTTCTTTCTTTCAGATAATCCCAATTTTCCAGTGAATTCCAACTCATTCATGTTGTTTCTCCACCAAAATCGCGCTATCTTTTTTCTCAACAGCTTTGCATATTGAAATAGGAACTTTAAAAGTCATCATAGCATATTGAGGTAAAGCACGTATAATAGATTTCAAGAGAACCTCTTTGCCGCCTTTGGAAATTAGACCCTCTTTCCATCCTTCAAGCTTAGAATTGACTCTAGCCAAGATCCAAGCAAACATATCCCGTTTTGAGGACCCCCAATCAGAAGGCAAACCTAGATATTTGCCAGTTTTTTCCATCAAAGGAACTCGGAGTTCTCTAGCAAGGTTAGTTTTGAGAGTAGGAGGGCAATACTTGGTGAGGAACAAACCCGATTTATTCCTATTTATGGCTTGACCCGTGGCTAGGCAATACTAATTCAGAATACTTGCTAGATTTTGACATTCTCGAATCGTTCCATCAATAAAAAAGATAGCATCGTCGGCAAAGAATAAATGGGATAATGTGGGACATCGCGGTTAAGTTTTATCCCTCTAAGATTACCCATATCAACACCTTGATGTATAAGGTTGGACAATAGATTGGCTATTAGAATAAACAGATAAGGAGAGAGAGGATCACCTTGCCGAAGTCCCCTTGAAGGTTGGAAATAGGAAAGAAATTCGCCATTAAACTTAACGCAAAGAGAAGTTGTAGTAATGCACCGCATCAGCCAATTAATCCAGCACTCATGAAAACCCATTTGATGAAGATAAGCCTGTAGAAAATCCCACTCCACCCCGTCATATGCTTTCTGCATGTCCACTTTAAGAATCCCCTGAAATCTTTTCTTTCTTTTACGAATCTTTAACTAATGTATGACTTCCTGAACCAACAGGACATTGTCCTGTATCTGCCTCCCAGAAACAAAGGCACTCTGTTCTTTACAAATTAAAGTGGGCAACCAAGGCTTTAATCGATTTGCCAAAACTTTGGAAATGATCTTGTAGAGAAAATTGCATAAGCTGATAGGTCGAAATTGATCTAAGCTCTCGGGGTTTGGGACTTTCGGAATAAGAGATAGGGTTGTTTTGTTTAAATCTGCTGGCATATTCCCCGTGAGGAAAAAATTCTGAACCGTATGGAAAACATCATCCCGAATCGATCCCTGTAGTATGATAAAACAAACCATTTAATCCATCGGGTCCAGGGGCTTGAGTTGCTCCTAATTGAAAGGTAGCATTCTTAACTTCCTCTCGTGTAAACCGCAAAGCTTAAAGTCGCATTCATCGAATCGGTGACCACTTTAGAACATTGCGATAATATAGGCTCGAAAGCTCTCCTGGACCGCATGAAGTATAGAGCTTAGTGAAAAAGAAACGGTCATATTTTTCAGTTGTTCCGGGTCTCGGATCCATTCTTCATTCTCAGTCTTCAACATGCTAATTCTGTTTCTTTTTCGTCTTTGTACAGTAGTAGCATGAAAGAAACTTGTATTCCTATCCCCCAACGCAGCCATCGAATTCTGGAACGCATCCCCCAATATTGTTCCTCTTGTGACCAGCTCTGCTGTATTTGGTTTTTCAAGTTACTAACCTGCCGTTCATCATAATTACCCGCAGGTTGATTTATATAAAACTGGAGTTGCTGCTGTAAAAGATGGAGTTTGCGATGATTATCTTTGAAAGTTGAGTTACTCCACCGTGTAAGAGCTGTCTTTGTGACCTGGAGCCTCCGAGAGATGGAAGAATTCCTGAGATATGATGCAGACCAAGCATCCTCCACCACTTGTCGACACTCTTCATGTTCAATCCAGAAAGCTTCAAAGGTGAAATTTCGTTTGCCTTTCCTTGTGATTATTTGAGTAGTTAATAGAATCGGACTATGATCCGATGCTATTGCTGGTAGTGCAACCACTTCAACTTTCCGGATAGGCTAGACGCCATTCAATATTACACACTGCTCTGTCCAATCTCTCCCTCACCAAGTCCTCCCCACTTCTATTATTTGCCCAAGTGTAGGCACACCCCTTAGTTTCCAAGTCCATCAAGGCACAGTCGTATAGAACATCTCTGAAGGATTGCATGTGATAAGACTCAGCAGGTCGTTTACTAATTTTCTCCCAGCTATACGGCCAACTTCGTTAAAATCTCCCAAACAGATCCATGGTTGAGTATTGGAGTGCCTTAGTTGTCTCAAATCTGCCCATAATAATTGCCGTTGATGAAAAGTTGCCGGAGCATGTAAAGCGGTAAGGCATATTGAGTTAATACCACCATTTTCAGAACAAAAGGTATCAATAAGGTGTGGAGTAGAATGTGTGATAGTAATAGAGATCTGATCAGTCCAAAAGAGTACTATTCCTCCAGCCAAGCCTTGAGGATTAACCACAAAACTGTTGTTATATTTCAGCCTCCATTGAACATGCTGAATAACTGATTCCTGGTTACGAGTCTCCATCAAAAAAATTAGGTCGGGCTTATCTTGAGCCACTATGGCCCTAAGGGCTTGAACTGTCATGGGATTGCCCAGCCCCTGACGGCCCAAACTAATATTCTCATTTTGCACTTGGTGGCTTATTTGGGCAAGCCACCACAGCCCCTTCATAGGCCTTGTCGGCCTGGGAGTACGAGTCTCCATCAACGTTGATTCATCCCACAAGTCGGGCTGAAGAGAACGTCTTTTAACTTTTTTTCAAAGGAGTGGTTTTGGGCAGCAAACAAGAGTTTTAAAGTTTTTTGGATGATGATGCTGCAATATGATGAACAATGACCTCTAAGATTGTGTCTGGTGCAGGGGAAGGAAGCGCTTCCATCGGATTCACCGTGGTTCCTTGGGAAATGTCTGGCACAGGGTAAGTGATCGGTGATTTGTCTTTTGAAAGTTGTTGATGCTGCCCTGCTGTTTTATTCATGGTAGATGGCTTTGTTGGCAAGTCAAGAGGAGCAAATGAGTAGCAATAAACCGGCCGAGGTGTTTCTGGTACACTATCTTCTGTGGCAACATTCTTACTATCAAATTCATAAAAAGCTTGCCAAAACGGACTATGCTGTTTTACCTCAGCTGTCAGCCATTGTCCATGGTACATAGTATCCCTCCCTTCAAACTTCTCCTCCTCATAAGGAATAGATTGACAATAGGAAGCGTAGTGACCCAAAACACCACATGAAAAGCAGAAATGAGGCGACGTTCATAACGGAAATCTAACCATACGTACTTCCTTCCACTCGAATAAGTTTACCCGGCTTGAGAGGTTCTGATATATTTAATTCAACCTTCACCCTCACTGCTTTAATAGAGGATCCCTCCTTCTTGTCAATACTAACATCCAAAAGCTTACCAACTTCCCTAAGAACCTGTCTTATGAACTGCTCATTGCTTCGTTCCAGAGGTAAGCCGAGAATTTGCATCCAAAACACAGATGTGGTAAAGCTATAGCAATGCAAAGGGGTATTAGGAACCCATGGTTGTAGCATAAGCGCATTATTAGAAAAAGACCATGGTCCATTTTGAAGCACTCAAATTTGGCCTCCTCGGAAGTAAACTTAAAAACATACATACCTTCTTCTCTTTGAGATATATCTACAGAATCATTACGCCATACTTTCTTCATTGTTTGTTGAAAAGCTGGGAAATTAATAGTAGTATTAGCCAGAAATTTGCCTACCAGCATCATCTTACATTCAAATGATCGTATCGTCGGTGGTGCTTCATCCCACTCCTCAAGATGCCGAGAAGACCAAAGACGACCCAATCGACTACATAATGCATGTACAGCTAGCGTCCTCGGCCGATTCGCATGTTCCATCGTAGAGTACGATTCAAGTAGAAATTGAAGGTAGATGGATTTCGGAATGTGTTGCATGCAGAATTCGATGAATCAATAGGGAAATCTAGAGACCGAAGCATGCAAGTATCAGCAAGACCAGGTGAAAGAGGGAAAGCGGAATTATAGTAAGGGAATCGGAGGTGGTAAGAAAAATGGGCATCGCAATAAGAGGATAACGGAAATTGAGAACCCGCCCAAATGGATGTATATAGAAGAAAGAAGAACCCATATGAGAGAAAACAGAGCTAAGCGGACTACCGAAGCTCAGAAAAAAGAGAAAAACCATAGAATTGAGGTTCAGGTAGGAAAGAAATCCAAACTACCAGTTCCCGGTAGAGAAAGCTCGTCATCTCAAAAGAGAGAGAGCAAAAAAAAAATACTTGCTCTTAGCTCCATCGATTGAGGGAGTTTACAACGAAAATGTCTGATATCTTTAGACATCTTATTAAAACTTACTTATCAAGTGATGTGGCAAGTATTAATTAGATAATAAGAAATGTGATTATATTATATTATATTATATTATATTATATTACATGATTGGTTTCTTTCAATACACAATTGATAATTGTCAAATCACTCACTAAAAAGTAAGTAGTGTTTGGTACATTTACTTTGCTTAATAAATAATGTAGTTTATTTTTAGTGTGTCTCGGTCAATCCAAATAGACACTTTATATATATATATAACCTTAAAGCTCGCTTTCATTCATTGAAACCCCATCAACCAAAATTTAAAGGTTACTTCTTTGGCAAAATTGGTAGAAAGAGTAAAGACAAGAAGAAGAATAAAGGGAAGCACATTAAATTATTTAATGATAACTATTAAATTAATATCTTGAATTTGAGCCATATATGATACCCCATCCGATTAGAGGATATAGACCGCTTTGTATTAGATGAAGTGTAAGAGAAAGAGTCTTAATTCGAATTTGATTTTTCTTGCCTTTGTTTCAAAAGATAATCTTGAATTTACTTGCGTGGTGGATTCAAATAAAAAGAAAACTTAAACAATAAAAGTTGTTGGCGACTTATTACCCAAGGGTTTGACTGATATACAGTAAACGAGTAGAGAGAGAGAGAGAGAGTAACGGGGTTAGAGAGTTTATTGAGGTCGAAGGATTTTATTTTTTTTTTTTTTGAGGGAAAAGAAAATAGAAGTACGTGAGTTTTTCTCACTCAATACTGTAGGGGATTTCTTTAAGCTGTTCGTAAGGAAGTTTCGAATGATGATTTGTGCAAATGATTCTACATCTAAATTATGGCGTTTTCTTTGTGAAAATGTAAGTATTTCAAGCAAAGTGAGATAATTCTATGTGAGGCTAAAAACTATGGGTTTGGGTGTAATTTAGGTATAGGAAACACTAACTGTGTGAGTAATTGTAACTCTATAATTATCTGATTAATTCGTGGATTATTTACCGTTGGCTCTCTCTAGAAAATAGATACCGACACTTGGATTAAATCGTGTGAATCTCTCAATTAGTAGTCTTCATCCTCCCACCATTTTATTATAGGTTCTTCAACTTTTTGCGGTTCAATGGTCTTCTTCCTCCCAGGCTTTCTCATTGTTCTTTTAGATTTGCACTTTTTTATTCAAGCTCTTATCTTTTATCATAAAAAAGCACTTGTTTTGCTTTTCAAGATTATGTTGGCCATATAGGATGTGACATGGGATGTTAGGAAGACACTCAACAGTATTTTAACAGCAACGTTAGGATAGGATGAACTAGAAATAAAACATAATATTTAGGAATCTTAGTGCTCACAAAAAAAAAAAAGGTTAAAAGATCTTATTGAACAATTTGAAACATTTCAAAGGCCTCCGATGCCTTTATTCCTCTCTTTTTAACATAAACAAAATATGAATATTTTTTTTTATTTTTTATTGATCAAATCGAATAAATTTGAAATTCAAGGTCAACATCGATAAAGTAGACAAAATTTTAGATGTCTAATTGCATATACAACAAAAATTCAGTGTCCTCACATGAAAGAAAGGAGTCATCCATCCTTCTCCCAAGTTGTCTTGTCACTAGTTAGAACATACCTTGGTGGACTGGGCTCCACAATTATAACAATCAGATGCACGGTTGCTACACAGTACACGTCTCATCCCTTATTTGAGTTAAAAAGCCTAGGGATTCCTAACATATGTCGGGACAAAGTAGTAAAATAGAGGAAAGTAAAGTAGTACGCGCAGGTACAGTAACCACGTGGGCGGCACAGTAACCACGTGGGCGGTCCGCGGTGGTTATTCAGCTTCCCGTCATTTAGCTGATTTTCTCTAGCCTCGATTAGCAAGAGAGACTATCGCCTGTTGCAAGTACACGTGAGCCCAATTCACATGCGCCATCGATCGACTGAAGCCATATTCACATGGACCCCACTTGATCTATGGTGGGCCCGCGGTTGGCTCGCTGGGAGGACCCATGCAAGGCATCCCCACCCTCACAGCAGGGAGGCTGGAGGTTGACTTTCAATTGGGACTTGGTGTTGGCCGGTCTTTCAATCTTCTCCTCCCATCTTCCTCTCATCTCCTTGCTTTAGTTCGCACCTCCAGTTCTTGCTCTCGCTCTTCTCCCATGGCAAAGAAGTCCGTGCACTATGTAGTGGTATTGACATATTTTCTCTCTCTCTCTCTCTCTCTCTCTCTCTCATATGGTTTCTGTCAGTCTATAGTGATGAATATCAATTGAACGTGATGTAAGAGTTTTTTTAATGTGGACTACATTAATTGATCTTGTAATTTACTATTTTCTATTCTATAAAAACACATGGGTTGGTCAGATGTGATAAAAGGTTTTTTAATTAGTCTAATATAGTGATTGGCTAAGATGCCCTGTAAGTTGAGTCTCGACTCGTAATGAGGGGACCTCGGGAAACTTTATAAATAAAGTTCAAGTCTCTCCTCTAATCCTAATTCTCACATGTATCTTCATCTAAGAAGCGTTTACCTAACGCTAAACGTTAGAGGGGCCACCTCATTGAGCCAGAGATACAGAGGGCAATAGAGGAGAAAGACTTACGCGTGAAATATTGTATTTCCACTTCCACTTCAAGAACGATGGATCCCAAAACAGGTGCGTTAATCTTTCTACTCAATTATAGATGTTTTGTTCTAGTTATGGAGATTTTAGGGTTGCGCAATTTGCATCCAACATGTGGTATCAGAGCCTCCATAACCCTACAAAAACAAACGCAAATGATTTTGCCATAATTTGAGATTTTCAAGATTTTTCGTAAAATAAAAATAGAATTAAATTATATATTCGGATTGGGCTTGATGAGACGAGAAAAATTGTGAGCGGCACATTGCCGGGGGAGGCCCCACACACCCTCACGCACAGCCACATGCCACTAAGGCGTCGAGCACGCACCCCACGCGCCCTCACGCGCTCCCACGCGCAAGGTGTGGCTTGCACGTGGGACGCATTCGAGTGCTGACATCACAATGACGTCAGCAACCCGAATCCGATCTGACCCGATTGGTGACCGACTCGACCCGACCCGACTCATTGACCTGACTTGACCCGGTGAACCGGTCGGACCGCCATCGGTCGAACCGATTTTGACCGGCCATTGACACTAGCACGAGCTCCCCGCACTCAGGTGGCGCATGCAGGCAAGCTCAAATCGGTGCATGGCCGATGGCAATGAACTCGTATGTTCATCATCTATGTTGTGGTGTATTTATTTTACATGTTTAATGATTTTATGTATATGAAAATACATACAAAGCCCTAAATACGTGGATTTTTAGTGTATTTTTGCATATTTTTCTTATATTTTCTATGTTTTTTTGAAATACATGTGTTGGATTACTAGTATGTTATCGCATAATTATTATAAAAAGTGTAATTCATTAATAAAAATTAAATTTTCTTGTATTTTATTAATGAATAAGGCAGTGTAATTAGTATGACATGTGTTTTTAATGATATGATGCCCCTATCATTAAAGTTAAAAATCGCATGTATATGGTGTATGTGAGATGTAAAGATTATATCCCTAGTATGATAGAGTTTTCAAGATTCAATTGAGTTGTGACCGCCAAAGTGGGACACTTGATTGGGTTTGAGACATTTTGATATTGTATATTGATTGTGATGTCTCATTGTCTAATGCATAGTCATACTCCAAATGAGGTGATTGTATATTAGCTCATGGAGGGATACATGATGGTGTGGTAGAGGAGTGACTGATCCTAATGATTAATATGCCCAAAGGTGATGAATTCACGAAGATTGGAATATATTATCATAACTGCTATTATGTGGGAAGTGTACAATTGCATGTTAAGTATTATGCTCAAAAGTGATTATGTGATTTTGCATGTAACTCTCTAGATGTGTACTTATATATCAAGTTATATAATACTCACATGATGCTAAATATATACATTACTTATCTTTCAATTACCTTTTTTGTAAATAGTAACTCTGTTACTATTGAGGTTATTGCTGGTTAAAACTTTAAGAAATTGAGAAAAGATCTTCTGTTTGCTATGGAGATGGCAGATGTTCATATAGCTCTTACTGTCGATCGGCTGGCAGATCTTATTGCTGAGAGTATAGAAGTTCAGAAAGCTTATTTTACTGCTTGAGAAAAGAGCAATAAAATTTGCTCACTATCAATGAAGCGTTCCATTCAAGAACACTTGAAAAGTAGTTTGCCTCTAGACTGTACTATTAGGCAAATGATGGAAGCCTTGATGGCTAGAAATCATGTTTCGTCTAATGCTAAGATAGGAACACACTTGCAAACACTATTTACTATGAAGTATAATGATTCTTGTGGAGTTAGAGATTATGTTATGAGAATAATAGATTTGTAAACAAAGCTTGAGGCTTTCAATGTTGTTATTCCCACTACTTGCATTGTGCATCAAGCTATAAATAATCTTTCTCCTGATTTTGGGATTATCAAGACCAATTGCAAGGCTTGGTTCCCAAGACGAAACCTGGTCGATTAATGACCTAATTGCAAGGCTAGTGGCAGAGGAAGAAAAATTGAAGAAAGATAAAGAGCACATTGCCCTTTATTCTTCCACTCGGCAAAGTGATAAGAGTAAGAAGGTAAAAATTATACCCATAAGGGCAATTACGAACCTACTGGACCTTCCAACAATAAAGAAAATTCTGAAGGTGCTTTGGACCTTCTAACAATTTGGATCCCAAGAAAGCATTCACCAAGAAGGATGGTGTTTTTTACTACTTTTGCAGAGAGAGGGGACATGTAAAGAAATGTTGCAACAAGTTTAAGGCTTGGTTGTCTAAGAGAACCAAAAGTAAGCTTAAAGATAATAATTCTTTGGCATTTGTTTATGAATCCAATCTATTTGAAGTTTCGACCAATTCCTGGTGGCTAGATAGTGGTGCAACTAATCATGTTGCATTTACCATATAGGGGTTCATAAATCGAAGGACACCAAATCAAGATGAATTAGAGCTCATTACTGGAAATAGCGTTGGAGTTGATGTCGAGTTCGTGGAAGATGTTATTTTGATTTTAGATTCTGGTTTTCGGATGGTGTTGAGAAACATTTTTTACGTACCTTCTTTTTAGGTGGAATTTAGTTTATGTGTCTTGTTTGGACATGTGTGGATACTCTTTTGAAATAAATAGTAATATAATTTCCATGTTTTATGATTCAAATAAGATTGTGTGTTGTGATTTATCTGATGGATTATATCAATTGAGTTTATCTCCTAACGACATGTACATTATTTATTCAGCTGAAAAGTTGTTTCCAAAAAGGCCTCTACCTAAGGAACAATCTTATGCATAAACGTCTTGATCACATCTCTAAAGAAAGAGAAGAAATGCTTATAAAGGCTGACATATTGCCTACTCTTAAAGGTGATCTAGAGACTTGCATAGACTGTTGCAGAGGTAAGATGACTAAGATAAAGAATAAATCCATCGTATGAAGTTCAGACTTGTTGGAGATTATTCACACTAATATTAGTGGACTATATACAGCTACTTTATGTAGAAATTTTTATTGCATCACATTTATTGATGACTATTTCCGATATGGATACTTATACTTGATTAAAGAAAAGTTCGAGTCTCTTGACAAATTCAAGATTTTTCGGACTGAAGTGGAGAAACAGTTGGGAAAAGTTATAAAAATTGACAGATCTAATCGTGGTAGTGAATATTTTGGTAGGCACGGTGATGCTGGACAACTTAAAGGGCGGTTTGCTAAATACTTAGAGGATTTTGGGATAATAGGCTAGTTTATTATGCCTAGAAGTCCTAAACAAAAAGGTGTAGTTGAAAGACGCAATCGTACTCTTATTGACATAATGAGAAGTATAATTAGTAGGACCAATTCACCTAATTTTTTGTGGGGTGAAGCTTTGAAAATAGCTCTTTATATTCTAAATCGCGTTCCTACTAAAGCGGTTCCATCGACTCCTTTTGAGTTGTGGACTAGACGTAAACCTAGCTTAAATCATCTTAAAGTTTAGGGATGTCCGATAGAAGTAAAGTTATATAATCCAACTTTGAATAAGCTAGATTCCAAAACTACTTGGTATTACTTCATGTCTTACCTAGATCATTTAAAGGGGTATCGGTTTTATAACCCTAATGGAGGTACAGGAATTGTGGAATCTCAGACTGCAAAATTTCTGGAATTTAATGTAGCTGAAAATGGTAGTTGCTAACAAGCTATCGAAGATTATAGTATGGTGGAAATTACTAGATCCTTGTCTCATCCCGTGCGTACAATTATGGAGCCTCTTACGCCACAAATTGAGCCTGTTGTGGCCCAGGATCCTATTGTTAAGATAGTTCCTTATGAAATTCCTCTAGCCCCTCAAATTCAAAATGAGGTTGAAGTAGCTCCACTCAGAAGATCAACTAGGGAAAGGTGTTTAACTATACCACCAGACTATGTTATCTAACTAGGAGAGCATAATTATGATATCGGTTGTGTTGTTGATCCGGTAACTTATATGGATGCCATCTCATGTTCTCAATCAGATTTGTAGCTAGATGTGATGAAAGACGAGATGCAATCTATGAAACACAATGGTGTTTGGGAGCTTGTTAAATTGCTTGAAGGTTGTAAACCTATTGGTGGCAAATAGGTATTCAAGACTAAAATGGATTCCAAATGAAATATTGAAAAGTTAAAAGCCGACTAGTAGCTAAGGGTTTCACTCAAAGAGAATGAATAGATTATGAAACAACATTTTCTCCAGTTTCTTCTAAAGATTCCTTTAGAATGATCTTGGCATTGATAGCCCATTTCGATATGGAGTTACACTAGATGGATGTTAAGATTGCTTTTCTAAATGGAGACCTTGATGAGGAGGTTTATATGGTGTAGCCTGAAGGTTTTGCAGCAGATGACTCAGGTAAGCTTGTTTGTAGAATGAAAAAGTCTATTTATGACCTTAAGCAAGCTTCTAGACTATGGTATTTCAAGTTTCATAGTGTTGTCACTTCATTTGGATTTATTGAGAAAAAAATAGATCGGTGTATATACACCAAGGTCAGTGGGAGAAAATATATTTTTCTCATACTTTATGTGGATGATATCTTGCTTACTAATAGTAACATTGGTTTACTACATGAGACAAAGCGGATGTTATCAAAAAATTTTGATATGAAAGACCTTGGTGAGGCATCTTTTGTTCTTGGCATTGAGATCCATAGGGATCGCTCATGCTATTCAATGGGTTTGTCTCAGAGGATATATATTGATCACATTTTAGAAATATTCAATATGTATGATTGCAAACCAAGAATTGCTTATGTTGTTACGGGTGATAAATTGAGTCTTTCACAATGCCCTAATTTAGATTTTGAGAAAGCTCAAATGAAGAATGTACCTTATGCTAGTGTGCTTGGAAGTATTATGTATGCTCAAATTTGCACTAGACTAGATATTACTTTTGCAATAGGGCTTTTAGGTAGATATCAGTCTAATCCAAGACGTGATCGCTAGGTTGTTGCCAAGAAGGTTTTAAGGCATCTAAAGATAACAAAAGATTATATGCTGATTTATAGACATGTTCCAGACTTGCAACTAGCAAGGTATTCAGATGCAGATTTTGCTGGTTGTCAAGATGATAAGAAATCAACGATAGGATACATATTTATGTTGGTACGAGGTGCAGTATCATGGAAGAGCAAAAAATAGAAATCCATATCTTCCTCTACTATGCAAGCAGAGTTTGTAGCATGTTTTTCTGTTTCTACTCAAGCTATTTGGCTCTGAAACCTCATTGGGGAGTTATCTATTTTTGATTTTGTGGATAAGTCCATATAGCTACATTGTGGCAATAACTCTGCAGTGTTGTTTATTAATAACAACAGAAGTTTGAAGGGGTCTAAACATATGGAGGTCAAGTTTTTGACTATAAAGGAATTAGTGCAGAATGGTGACGTTGCAGTAGATTATATTCCTATAGATGATATGGTTGTAGATCCACTAACTAAAGGCCTATGCCTGTGTGTATTTGATCGACATGTCATTAGTATGGGCCTAGGAGTATCTTAGGATATTGTTATTTAGTGGGGGTTGTGTTTTATTTTTCTTTGAATAAAGTTGACATCTGTTTTGTTACAATTTAGTAACACTTTGATATATATATATATATATATATATATATATATATATATATATTGTTAAAAGTCTCAAGGTATTGCTTAAATCTTCAAAGTGGAAGCTAGGGGCATCCGGACATCCGGTTATTAGCCTTGTGCATATGTTTTGTGATACATAAAGAAAGGTTAACCGTAAGGATAAGACATATGTAGGTTCATTGGAACCATAAAGCATTCTCTAGTGCCACAAATTTTTGTAACGCTTAAAGTAAGAGAATGGTGACTAACAAATGGGACTGAATGTGTACTAATCAATGAAGATAAGAGATGTTATCAATTTGCCACACTATCATATTGAATCCATATCAATAAAGTTGAGAGCATTCATGACCATGGAAGGCTTTGTGTGTATACATGCAGTCACCGCCATAATTCGATGTTTAAGACTTTATGGAATAGGATTGATTATTAAGAATTATCTCTGGACAAAATATGCGCACATATTGTATGATTTTAATTAAATATAGTTCAAGTGGGAGAATGTACAAGTTTTTCTAATGTGGACTGCATTAATTGATATTGTAATTTACTGTTTTTACGGTTACCGTAAAACATAGTTGGTCTAAAGTGAGATAAAATGTTTCTTAATTTGTCTAATATGGAATTGGTTAGTATGGGCTTAGTTGAGCATGGCCTCGTAATGAGGGGGCCTGGCTGGAAACTCTATAAATAGTGTTCAAGTTTCTCCTCTAACCTTAATTCTCACATGTATTATCACCAAAAAGCGTTTACCTAACACTAAACGTACGGGGCCACCTCATTGAGCCGGTGATATGGAGGGCAATAGAGAAGAAGGACTTGCGCGTGAAACATTGTGTTTTTGTTTCCGCTTCAAGAACGATGGATCCCAAAACAGTTCGTTAATCTTTCTACTCAATTATGCATGTTCTTATTCTAATTATGGAGATCTTGGGGTTGCGCAATTTGCATTTATCATGTGAGGCTTATGGTTGTGATCATGAAGATTAGCTCTGTTGGGATTGAGGCAAAGATCATTTACTCGTCCCTAGCTCAACGTTGATCCATTTTGCAGGTCGACACATTCACCGAGACTGCGTTCAAGGGGAACCTTGCGGCAGTGTGCTTCCTGGAGGAGGAGGAAGAGAAGGACGTGGAGTGGCTACAAGCAGTGGCCAGGGAGTTCAACATCTCCATAACTTGCTTCCTGACTAGAGTAGCTGCCTTGGGGACGGAGGACTCGAGCCCGAGGTTCCACCTCAGATGGTTCACTCCTGTCGCCAAGGTGAGGTCCGAATCTCTGTCGGCTTATCAGCATGATGGACTTGCTCGGTACTTTTCTCATCTTATCTCGGACTTGGCATGAATGGAAACGCCTGGGTGGTCCCTCCCTCATTGCCCAAAAGCACATGAATGTGTATGTTTTTACTTGTTAAGCTTTCCAAAAAGTATTGCCTTAATATAGTATTGTTTTCCCCTATTGGATTGGAAATCTTTTTGGCAAATTAAAAGATATGGCAAACGAAAATTCATAGCTCAATACAAAAATATGTCACAAGAAAACGATTAAATGCTGATTAGTTACTCATATGGGAGTGAACATTCGAATATTAGTTGTTAATTTAACATGACAAAATTGTTTTTGTTTTTTTTTTTTTGTCAGAATGATTTGACAAAAGTTGGGAGAAGTTGGGAAGGCACAAAGTTGGTAATTTAATCCAACAAAAGTTGGGAAGTGACTCTAACATAGATTGGTAATTTTATACAAGAGTTAGTAAACTCAAACGATCAGTACGTTATGCAAATTAAAATTAGAAAATTTTGCAAACTATTAAAAAATTTAATAATTTCATAAAGGTATGTAAATTACTTATTAGGGAAAAGAAACGTTTCTGGTTATTTTTTGACTTACAGTTTCTTGTTGCATATTAAGTAATCAATAAGGGAAAAATATCCACATTTTCGGGCACACAATAAATTTCTGCTGCTTGGATAGTCTCCTTTCCTTTTTTTTTTATTAGTTAATTCTTCATATGAGATTGGTAACAGCAGTAGAAGATCGGCTCGCTCACATGAGATTAGGTTGTTTAAGTGTATTGGTGGATTCCAGCCTCTTTGTGCGCGGAATATACGCATCGTTTTTCAGTTTTCTGAGTCATTTACCGATTTGATTGGAATCGAAACAACCGGATAGGTCCCTTTACTTGTCAATATCGAGTTGAATTTTCACAATTTTTATGCAAATTATTGGATGGTGGCGCACATATACCATATAAATGCGAATCTCCTTTCAGGTTAACCTCGATGAAGGTGTCAAAATGGGTCTTAGACCCATATATGACCCATTTAAATCATAAATGAGTCATATATGGATCACTTGCTTTTGATAAAAAGTAGTTAAATTGGTTTATTTTGATAGGTGGGTTTTAAGTTAGTCTTAAGTGGGTCTTAAATGGGTTTGGTTTTAAGTGGGTCTTAAGAGAGGCTCTCTCTTCTCTTTTTAACTTTACAAAAATAATTTTTTACAAATATCGAAATTATAATTATTTTAATTTTCTTTTCTTTTTTCTTCTTTTTTCATGTTCTTTTCTTTTCTTTCTTCATTTTTTTCTTTCTTCTTCCTCCGGTTGTCGGCACGGCAATGGCCGCGACCGGCTAGGTGAGCCTCGAAGCTTCGCCGGATCTAGCGAGGCGGAGGCCTCGCCGACACCCGGTGAGGCTCGAACCTCGCTGATTTGGCGAGACTCAAATTTGCTAGCATTAGGGAGGCTCACCGGTGTCGGGCGAGGCTCTAGCCTCGCCGATCTAGCGAGCCTCGAGCTCGCCGGTCGTCTAGTGAGCTTGAGGCTCGCCGTGGCCGGCCGCCGGCCGACGTTGTGGCCGGCAACCAGCCAAAGAAGAAGAAGAACCAAAAAGAAAAAATGAAAAAAGAAAATATATTTTAAATAATAATAATAAGTAAAAAATTAATTTTAAAAATAAAATTAAAATAATTAAAATTCGATTTTTAAAATAATTATTTTAAAAATTATAAAAATTGTCCATTAAATTTATGTTGTATAAAATTATTTTAGCAATACTATTTTTTAAAAAATAATATATATATATATATATATATATATATAAATAAGCTTGGAAGTTTTTTAGTAATATAATCTTGGAAAGTTTTTAGTAATTTGGTTAAATATTAAAATATTTTATTAATATGGGTCGGGTCGAGTATGTGTTGGGTATGGGTTAGGTCGGGTATGAGTTGAAAAAATTACATTTGGCTTAAATGGGTCACCCGAGTTAATGGGTCAAACCTTGGAATTGACCGACTCAACCCATCCATTTGACACATCTAACCTTTGTGGGTCATGCAACACTAGCTGCTACACACGCTCTTTTACCTCTGGGAAGGTGGATTCAGACACTATCCAATACGTCACCTTGTCAGGAACTCTAACCGCTAAAAGGGTGTCCGAGATCAAGACAGCCGGCGCTTCAACATTTCAGAACAGGGATGCACCAGGATTCTTCATCGAATTGGTTTTTCCTGTTGTCCCGATTCAGAATGCGACAGCGAGAATGCGTCATCCCTCTCCAGAGTATTCGATGGTGCTTCCATAGTCGAAGTCAAGAAGACAGCAAAATATGACCTTCTTGTAAATTCCTAACAATGGTCGAATCTTTCAACTTTTGTTTTGTTGCGGCTTACTGAAAACCTCGGTTTCTCTTCATGAAAATGATGCTTTATGGTTTTCAGAGTCCTATTTTCCTTCTTCAGTCATTTCGACCAGGTGATTAATTTTGCTTCTTTTCTTGTCAACTTCGATTGCTTCTCGAAGGTCGTTTTCTCATCAGGAAAAGCAGTTGAAGACTTGCAGCCACAATTCGATAAGATACGAAGTTGTGCAGGAAGGGGCATTATCATAACAGGACTTGCTCAACCGGACTCGGGATTTGATTATGTCAATCAGTTCTTCTGTCCAACACTCGGGGTGAACGAGGTACTGATGTATCTAATTAATCAGCTGTCAAGTGATGTGCTAGAAGGAATTACCAGCTTCCTAGTTCTTGTTCACTTATTGTTTTGTCCATGATTCATTCATGTATTGACAAGACTGAGATAGCTATCCGGATCAAAGTGGCAAGGCTATCTCATTGTCGATACACGCCCATGATGCAAAATGCTAACTAACAAACGAATCTTCCAGGATCCCGTGTGCGGGAGTGCAAACTGTTTTCTGGCGCCTTATTGGAGCAAAACGCTCAGAAAAAATGATTTCGTTGTTTATGCTGTAATCTCTCTCTCTCCCTCTCTCCATCCCCACGCCCAGGCCCTTATTTGTGAGCAGTGCATCTGGGGTTGCTCAACTTCTTATTAGTCCATTTAAATAGAATTTCACGGGTTTCCCTAATCAGCTTTGTGCATGTGTTGAGTAGGCATCACGGAGAGGAGGAGTCGTGAACGTGTGCCTGGACAAGCAAAACCAGAGAGTCATGCTGCGTGGGAAAGCTGTAACTGTAATGATGGGTTCTATTCTTGTTTAAAAATTGTCATGCCCCAATCCTCTGATCACATGCCCATTCCTCCTTGGTCAATTAATAGCGATGTTTCAAGACGCATCACCGATGCATTCATTTAATATACGCATGCGGGAGCATATAAATAATCCAAAAATAATAAAACAATGGAATAGGAAAATAGGACTCCAAATTTTTCACAACCCGAATAAACATTTTATAAACAAACTTGTTTATTTACAATCTATTTACAAAATCTATCGGCTCTACAAAAGGTAATGGTTCTATGACCCACTAGCTGAACACATTGCCAATCCTTCAATCTCCACCTCCCCAGACTCCAGGGCTTCCGGTCTTTCGTGATCACCATCTAGGGACTTGAAAATAGTCATTCAATAACCAGTGAGATAACGTCTCAACAAGTTCTACTCTCTAAGACCCGATTAGTAAACCAATACTTGCCTATGCATGCATGGGTTAGAGGACTTACTTTGGCCTCGATTCCACATGTATATTAGCACAGTTCAATAGGCATCCCATCAATCACAATTATTGATTTAATTGATTACATTGATCGGACCATCTCATGTCAATCGAGCCCACCTTTCTCCGGGATGACGTCGAGCCCACTCCTAGTGGTTTCTCTAGGATGACGTACTCATCAACCCACATACATTATTCAAGGTAGGATATCTAGTCATCGAGCCATTCTCTAGGATGACTAGTTCACCAAAGATGACATATATCAAATCACGTGCATTCTCTTAGGCACCAATGTCCTTTTAGATGATACATCAAATCGTTGGGCTCACGTGCCATAGTTCACCAAAGTGATGCGTGGATCTCTAAGTGTCGCACTAGATCGCCAAAGAAACATTGGGCACGTGCATCACGCGAAGTGACACGTCGCCCTTTTAGATACCACACTTAATCACCAATCCACTATCGACACTAACAACCGATATCCGATTATTCTTCAACCAAATAATCAAAATCAACTTAGTAGGAATATATCCTAAATTTCATAATTAAATCAATTCCATACACATTGAAACTCAATTAAATAAATGGAGTGCACCACAACAATTAATATGAAATTTCGGTCGTCAGTTATCCCAGCCTACTTTCAAAAAAAAATTAAATTAATTTCGAAAATTAATAATTAAATACTAAAAAATTCAATTTAGGCATGTAATGCCTAATTGAAGCTCAATAAGGGTCATGAAAAATCCCAAGATACATTCAATAATAGTACATCTCTACTTGCTAATAGCACAATTCAATTGTCTAACATGCATCACAATTATCTAATAATCACTAATCCACTCTAATCTAATCACCTAATTGCACTTAATTAAACCTAATCAACCCTTAAGAATAATTAGTAAAAGAAAGCATTAGTGAGTAAAACTCACTTGTGCAAAACGAAGACCAGAACACTGCGACGGCGGCTGAAACTCAAGATTGCGGCGGCGTCGACGGAAGTTCGAACTGGGACCAAAAGCCTTGGAAGCCCACAGCAAAAGCCGGGCTTGACTTCAAGCTTGGGCTTGGCTGCGGACTGGGCCTGCTTCGTGGGCCCAAGATGGGCTGCACTTGAATGGGCCGGAATCTGCTGGCTTCGTTGGGCCCGTAGACTTCAAGACTGGACTGATCTGCTTTGGGTTGTTGAAGATGGGTTAGACGAACGGCAGAGGGGGATTCAATGGTCTTCAACAAGCTGTTGCAGGCGTGTGAGGCGGTGGAGATGCGGACGAAAGCAGCTGCTTCGGTGAGGGCTCCGTGCAGCTGATGGTGAAGACGCGGCTGGACCGAATCTGTGGGGGTGTGGGCTTGCGGACGGGGATTCCTCACGGACAGGTGGCCGCAAGGATGGAGGAGCAACGGACGAAGAGCAGCTAGCGCTCGGTGGGGTTTTGTGAGTCAACATTGGGCTGCTTCGGGCGGATGGAAGTTGACCGGCGTGAGGTGTGCTGGCGTCGATTGGAGGATGAAACAGATGGGCGAGATGATGATGGTTCGCGTGATGGAGTGCACGGGAAATTTGGTCGCTGCTGAGGGATGGAGAGAAAGGGAACTTCGGCTGAGGTGGGGTCTTCACGCGTGAGCTGGAAGGCACGAGAGAGAGATGGATATGTATCGACTAAAAGTCAATAAAAGAAAAAGCAAAGTGGAGACCAACGTGCAGGGGATAGTCGGCCAGGAAGGAAGAAGAGACGTGCGGAGGGGGGTTTGTTCGTGCGTGGAGAGAGGGGAAACGTGCGTGGGGTGGGGCTATGTCGGCAGGAGGGAGAAGGTGTGCATGTGTGTGGGGCATGAGTCCAAGGAAATAAAACCAAACTAAAGTTAAAATTCTGTTCAACTTCAACACGAGAATAATTAATCATCCAAGGCCAATTTCAACTTCGATTTGCACAATTGAGGTCCAAAATAAGACGATCCTTTAATTCCACGAATTTTCTTCGAAACTTTTATTTCATTTTTTTCGGCATCCGATTTTCAGAACAAACAAATCCAGTTGAGGTCTAATTTGAATGCAGAAAAAGCTCAAACAACTTCCATTCACCGATTCACTGACATCAAATGCCAAAAGTCTCTTTAAATTGGTCAATCCGAATTTCCGTTCATTTTCCAAATCGTCCGCAATGATTTTCCGTAAAAATCCCGAACTCACCAGAATTTCCTCAAAAGGTGAGTCGGCGTTCCTAGATTGACTCATGGCATGACAAGACTTCTAATTTCTGAAATCAAATTCAAATTCATGGTTATTTTCAATCAAACATGTTTTTAGTGTGACCTTGCCTATTAGGTAGTTTTAGAAATTTTTGTGCGATTGACCCGTGGACAATTTTCTTCGAACCACAATGAACCTATTCAACACATTGGCGACTCTCGGTGGTTGTGAAAATATTGAGATTTTAAATACGGACACAAGTACCAAAAACGACAGAAAATCGGTTTAGTGCCAATCAACGATAATTTTGCAATCATGTGGAATCACCCACACTTTGATCACCATCTCAATCAAATCGATCTATCTCCGGTCTCTAATCGATTTTTAATTGTGCCGTAATGACCCTTGCAGACTAGCACGGTCGAGTAATCAATTCCTAGTCGAACTTTCAAGTCTATTGCATTTAAAATCCTTTAATGGCTTCACCAGATAGATCAATTATCTTATGAGTGGTCATCTCATAGAAAAACACTATAGTCACGTTGATGAAATGCCCGATTTATCCGATTGAAATCAGAATCTAAAATCGGGATGTCACAAAAATACTTCGAGCAAGCAAGATTCATCTTTTAAACAAGGCATAGGGCGAGATGGAATAAGTATTCTGATGGCATAGATTTGAGATTGTTAGTTGTTTAATGCGGTAGAAACCATAGCTGAGATTCTTAGTATCCTTGGAGTTGTAGCCTATGTAGCATAATCGAAGAGACAACCAAACAACCATTTATCTCGCTCTTGCTTTTATGTATTTGAGGGACAGTGCATCAACCACTTTGTCTCATTTATGTACTATCTCTGTATTGCTGCTCATACAGATGCTTGGAAGCTACTTCTGATCTCTTTGGTCGTTCCCTCCTTTAACTTAAAAGGGATAATATCCCTCGTTGTTGGTCGAGTTTCTAGGAGAATGTGCACAGGTCAAGACTCGAGTTGAGGAGTCCCATGTCGAAGAGCACGAGATGGTCATGCTGCTTATGACCCTAGTTCACCATTTGATGGGAGAAGTACACTATCAGTGCCATAACTTGTGTACGGTACTCACTTTAGTGTTAAAAATTTTGTTGGATCACTTAAGTGCTAAAAAGTTTGAAAAACGTTCATTTTGGTGCCAACTCCGAATCTAATTGGCCGAAATCCGATATGACACTTTTTTTATTAATTTTTTAAGTTGATGTGGCATACTGGAGAGTATAGTCAGCATTTAAACAATAAAAAGACGTCATTTTGTGTCTTTCCCCCAAATTCAAAACCCTAAATCCCCAAATGACACCGTTTTGTGTCGTCTTCTTCCCCGAAGAACAGCATTAGCAGTGCCAAAGAACAACACTGGCAACACCAGCAATGCACCAACACAACACCAGTAGTTTTCCAGAAAAGAAATCACACACTCACCTCCGCCCTCCCCCAATAGTTTTCCCCCATTTTCAATCACCTTGTCGACCTTTCAAATTCCCGAATCTCAGCCCCACCACCGCCTTTTCCAAAATAATATCGCCGGGTGCAGTGGAAGCACGAGCTCGAAGAATCTCCAGAAGCACAAGCGATCTGGCCAATGGTAGCCGTAAGATCTAGAATGCCATGGAGGT
Source organism: Eucalyptus coolabah (assembly GCA_014182585.1). NCBI lineage: Eukaryota > Viridiplantae > Streptophyta > Magnoliopsida > Myrtales > Myrtaceae > Eucalyptus > Eucalyptus coolabah. The sequence goes on from CM024622.1 coordinate 42,019,437, forward strand.
TGTCATCGAAGCTAGTTGCAATGATGGCGGTGGCCGTGGCCTCGCCATCCCCTCCACCGCCCTCGCCATCGACACCTCCCTCTCCCTTGGGATTTTCTGTTCATTTTTCATTTTTCTTTTGTCTTGCTATGGCAAACAACTATGATGGAGGTCAAGGGATGGTGGCCAAGCGACGGTGGCCAAGGGACGGCGGACAAAAAAACCCTAATTTCAATCCCAATATATATATTCCCAAATGAGTTAAACGGTGTCATTTTGTGAGGCATTTTCAATCACAATATATATATTCTGAAATGGCCATCCATGAGGCCATCCATGTAAGACGGCAAAACAACGTTTTCTTAAGGAGGGCCGAAAACGACGTCGTTTAAGGCCTTGTCGATTTTTTTTTTTTAAAGCCACATAATCATTTTGATTGAATCTTTTGCTGGTGGCACCAAAGTGATTATTTTTCCTCCGATTTGGCACTTAAGCGATCCGACGGAAATTTTTGACACCAAAGTGAGCATCGTACATAACTTATAGTACTAATAGTGTAATTCTCCCCATTTAAAGGGATTGAATCTCATATCCATTTAGGAACTCGCACGTCGGCTTCTGTAAGCTCTTACCAACTCTCAGCCACAGGAAAGATGATCACGTGATCCTACGCGAAGAACCGGTTACTTGTATCAGTTTCATGTTGACCTTGCATGAGGCCACTCGAATTATGTCAGAGACTTCTAAGAAAGCTGCTGATTCATCATTTATAACTGTCGCGGCTAGGACAAACTTTAAGCGGCAAACCATAATTGACAGTTTCCAAACAACACCGTTGTTCAGGTGCCGAGAAAGGAACAAGAACACGGGTTACAGGATCGCTAAATGTCTAAACTATAGTTGGTCCACAACACACGATCCCAAAAAACAATAGCAAGGGTTGATGTCATGGGAAAACATATAGATGAGTAACTAGACAAAAAAATTCGTTTGAAAGTAATGCAATATATTTTCCGCCTATTGAAGGACGAATCTAAAGGGATTTTAGAGCACTTTAATCGAGTACAATATGACATTTCTTTTTCATATGATTAGTCTTACTGAAAAAGAACAAACACTTTTTGATTTTTTTTTTTTAGTTTCTTTTAGTTTTTTTAAGTTGAATAATTGTTAAACAATGGTTAAATCTAAACAATTAATATAATCACTAAATAAAGCGATAACTTCCTAAACATGTGTTTAAAAAATTCACAAAAGTGTCAATAACATCACTACTATTAACATCCACCATTACAAATTAAATACCTAAACTAAAAATGTAGATACCATCGATAGGAACAAAAACTACCTAAAGGTAAAGAAAACCGTCTATCGGTAAAAGGTGGAGCAAGGACGTCGTTGGTGTAGGCATTCTTTGCTGGGTGGCCACAAGTTCTCAATTCATCAATTCGAGGTATGTCATGAGCGATTTTTTATTACTATCTCATATGGAAATCTCCAAAAGTCCGGCACATTAATGAAAACTAATACCAGCTAATACAATAATGAGTGAATTGAATAATTATAACTCTGGTGGAACATTCAATAATGGACGTGGGACCATCATGACATTGCATATTTGTATAAGTAGCACTAACTTCAATATGCGACATGGACACGACACAATACGATACGCGGACACATCATTTCTATAAAAATAGAGAATTCCGATACGTCGAGACACATTGTATATTATACACACACACACACACACAACAAATTATCATTTTTATGATTTTTTTAATCAAATTAATTTTATTCAAATTCACAAATAATAATAATAATAATAATAATAATAATAATAATAATAATAATAATAATAATAAATAGCTTATAATGATATTACACTAAAAACATTAATCTGCAATTTGTTAATATCATTCATTGTTTTAATTTGACAAATTTAACTCTATTCCAATAATTTATAGAACTTGTAGGAAATAAAAAATAAACAATCCACATTTTAGACTCGTATGTCGGAGTATATCAAAAGATAAAAAGAAAAAAAAAACTTGGAGAGTATTGCGTATCACAAGAAATGAGAGTTAGAAGAGAAAAGAAGACAGGTTTTCTTCTTTCCCCTTTATTATTTTTATTGTTTTTTACATATTTATATTTTGACCCATCTTTTATTGAAAAAATTAAAAATTGACCCTGTACATGCTAGAATTCCGAACTTGCATTTCAAAATTCCGGCTCAAGTATTAGAAAGTATCGGGAGAATTGATCAGGTATTGGAATTACATGTTGGAGTTCGAACTCACACCTCAGAATTTCGAATTCGAGTAACAAAGTCTTAAGAAAGTTGACCAGATATCGGATTTTCTACACGTATTGATCAAGTGTAGAAAGGTATCCGACATGACACAAAAACTTCTTGGAAGTGCCGGTGGTTCCTAGCCTATGATAGATGTGCTGGTTACTTTTGACTTGTCAAGAAATAAACAGAACTTTTAGATGAGGCTTAGAACGAGGTACGAAAAACTGGGAAGGCCGGCAAAGTAGACTAAAATATGTTCCGTACGGATCAGGGGCAGACCTGCCCCGAACGATTTATAAGGAGCTGGACCATAGCGTTCTTCTCCAATAGATGTGGCCTGAGTTCATTTTGCTTCTTCTCCATTAGCGCGCTCTCTCTCTCTCTCTCTCTCTCTCTCTCTCCCTCTCCCTCTCCCTCTCCGTCCCCCTCTATGGAAAAGAAGCTCGTGCAGTACTCGGTGGTATCAATATAGCCTCTTTCTCTTCCGTTTCATTCCCCTACCAGAGATGGAGATCTCTTGCGGAAACTTCCTTGAACTCTTCTGCATCGACCATGACATGGGCTTGTGCGTGGTGTTGTTTTTGTAGGTGGACGCATTCACCGACACGGCCTTCAAGGGGAACCCGGCGGCGGTGTGTATCTTGGAAGAAGAGAGGGACGAAGAGTGGCTGCAGGCGGTAGCCAGGGAGTTCAACTTCTCAGAGACCTGTTACCTGACCGGTGCCTCGGGCTCAGGACTCCCCGGCTCGAACAACGGGGGATCAAGCCCGAGGTTTCGGCTCAGGTGGTTCTCTCCAGTTCAGGAGGTGAGTGAGTTTCGGAATTCCATGTTCCCCACATTGCTTGCTTTAATTCGGCAAGTGCAGGATATACAGAGAGTGTGGATAATAAATGACTAAAAGCTCTTTCGTCCTCTCCCCACTCGAATTGCTAAACTTTGCTTGCGTGCTTTTGGTAACTTTCTTTCTCTATCAGAGCCAACAGAAATGGCAATTTTTCTGTCAGGGTTAACGTCCTGGTTTTGTTATGATTCTTTTAATTTGTGATAATTCGTGGCTTCTGAGTTCTGCCGTATATAATCAACCATGGACAGCTTGGTGAAGAATGTTAAAATATTTAATATATTTTAATTTATGATTCCAATATTATAATCCCAATAAATTCCCTATATTAATTCCAATTATTGCCCAATTTATTACCCACGTGTATTAAGTGATATTTGTCCGTTATTACATTACCATAATGGTCTTGATGGGAGACCTAACGTAACCAACGGAATAAAATCGTCAGGGTCGTCTATTTTCAAACCCAAAACGATACTGAGTAAAAACACACACCATCAAGTTTTGGAAGGGTATTGAGCAGTAGAACAGGACGTGCATTTGTGTTTTCAATTTTGCAGATCGCTCGTGCTGTGTAGATCATCAAAGATCTTGAGGTTTTCCACTTCTAAGATTTCATCAATGGCTGGAGGTATGTTAATATTTATGTTTCCGCTATTCGATCCCGAATTTTGTATGAATTTACTTGTGATGAACAAAATCGGGATCTCCAAGTTTGTTTATGCTAAATTCTAACAGTTGGTATCAGAGCCCTTATTTGCAATCTCTGCCTTGATGAATCCTTTGGAATTTATTTTATTGAATTATATGTGGATAAATTTCGGATTTGTATATGACTTGGATCGGAATTGAGAATTCCGACCAAATTCGGGCTACCCACCATAAGATAATGGATCTGAATGATCACGCCGCCATTAGGAAGAGAAACCCATAAATTTTTTTCGACATATTACGATCGTCGAAGGTTAATCGAGTGGTGAATTTTTGTGGTTAGGGTTTGATAGGGCAGACTGTTTTTTTGGCTTAATTCTAGTCCATATATGGTCGTTTTTGCTGATCTTGATCTATTCGTTCGTCCTTACGTTCTTTTCGAAACCCATCAACCAATTTGGTCGGACATGGGCTGTGGGAGGAGACCCGTGATGGCGGAACAGAGGCGGTCGCGGCGGAAGAAGCGGCGAGGAGAGCCCGAAAGAAGACCTCGGGCGCGCGCGTTGCACGCGCCCGAGCGCAAGCCAGGCGCGTGCAACGCACGCGCCCGAAGGCTGCAAAAGCGCGTGCATCGCACGCGCCCGAGAGGCTGAAGCGGGCGCGTGCAACGGGAAAAGCACGCGTGCGTTGCACGCGTGCCTGTGGTTTCTCCATTTTGCCCCTTCGCTTCAGGAAAATTGCGATTTCGCTTTGCCCGCAAAATTCTCAATTTTGCCCCTCCGCCTTTATAAAAATTGCGATTCTGCCCTTGCCCGCGCAAAATTCCGATTTTGCCCCACCGGGGTGTGTAAACTTACAATTATGCCCTTTTTGGCGTGAAATTCCTGTTTTACCCTTAAAAGTAAAATTCCAATTTAGCCTTGCGTGCAAAATTCCAGTTTTATTCCTTTTGCACGTGATTTTACTGTTCTACCCTAAGGTACAATTCTATGAATAAAATTAAATGTCTAGTGATCTGTATATACTTAATTAATTAAGGATTAGCCACAGCATCTTTGATTATATTAAATTATATACATTAAGAGCCTATGGATCACATATGGTTAAAGACAATAATTGTAATTATTCACATTAATATTATGAATTTTATCCCACAGAATTTTCAATATATTAATGTGATTAATTAGGATGAAATATTATTTTATCTTTCTTAATTTACCCACATGATTAAGGAAGGGAATATAATTTGATAGTTTTATCATGAAGTAATTATGAATCGATTTAAATTAGAAACTTAACCCACATGCAGTTTTTGATGTTATATGATTCATATTGTAAAACATGTTTTACATTGGTAAAATATGATTTAAGTTTATTGCCTCAAATATATTGATACATAAGTTTCCTTTGATTATGATGCGCTTTTACCACCTACGATTAGTTCTTAGTATAATTGTTCCCGAGTTAAATGGAAATAACTTCAAAGAATGGAGAGAATTAGTTCTTCTTCAATTGGGGTGCATGGATCTTGATTATGCTCTTAGGTCGACGAACCAGCTAAACCTATTACCGAGAATAGTACTCATGCTTAGCATACCCATTATGCTCAATGGGAGCGGTCCAACCGTCTCAATGTGATGTACATAAAGACAAAACTCTCTTTAGCATTCGTGGTTCAGTCATTCAGCATAATAATGCCAAGGAATTGCTAAGGCTATTGATGCTCAATTTGAGTCTTCGAGAAGGCGCATGCCATGACCCTAATTATGAAGTTCTCATCATTGAAGCTTATCAGTGTAAGAGGTGTGCGTGAGCACATCATGAAGATGAGGGACATTGTGCTCAGCCAAGAATCTTGAGGTTGGGATATCGTAATCCTTTCTTGTATACTATATCCTAAATACTCTCCCAAAGGAGTATGCTCCCTTCAAGATCTCTTACAACACACATAACACTAAATGGTCAATTAATGAACTCATGACCATGTGTGTTCAAGAGGAAGAGAGGCTACTAATGGAGAAAGGAGAAAGTGCTCATATGGCAACACAAGATAAGTATAAAGGGCAAAGCAAGCAAAAGGGGAAGGGTAAGATGCCTCTAGCTCCCTGCTGGCATTAAGAAGGAATCTAAGTGCTTCTTTTGTAAAAAGAAGGGGCACATGAAGAAGGATTGCGCCAAATTTAAGGCGTGGCTCCAAAAGAAAGGTAACCAACTCACATGTGTATGTTATGAAACTAATATGGTTGATGTGAGTCACAACACTTGGTGGATTGATTCTGGTTCTACAATCCACATTTCGAATTCCTTGCAGGGTTTTCAGAACCAGCGGAAACCAGTGGGAAGTAAACAAGGCATCTATTCAGAAAACAAGATGCGCTCGCGTGTGGAAGCTATTGGGACATGCAGATTAGTTCTCAATAGTGGTTTTGTTTTAATTTTGGAAAAGACTTTTATATTCCTAGTTTTTCTAAGAATTTAATTTCAGTTTCAAGACTTGTACCTTTGGGATACTCCTTTGAATTTTCAGATTTAACATTAAATTTATCATATAAATCTGAAATTGTTGGGAGTGGTATTTTGTCTCGATGGTATTTTCAAATTAATTTACAAGACAATACCGTTAATAATGCGATGCACGTTCATGATAATGCTGGGATAAAACGATGTGTTGTGAATGAAAATTCCTCTATGTTATGGCACCGGAGGTTGGGACATATCTCCATGGATAGAATTAAGAGATTAGTAAATGATGGAGTACTTAATACTCTAGATTTTACTGATTATGACACTTGTGTGGACTGTATAAAGGGAAAACAGACCAACAAGTCAAAGAAAGGTGCTAAGAGGAGTACGAAATATTAGAAATCATACATACATATATTTGTAGTCTAGATATAGACTCAAATGGTCAGAGATACTTCATTTCTTTCATAGACGATCATTCACGATTCATGTATCTTGCTTCATAATAAGCACGAAGCACTGGATGCCTTTAAGGTATTTAAAACCGAAGTAGAGAATCAATGCGACAAGCAAATTAAGATCGTGAGATCGGATAGAGGTGGAGAGTACTATGGTAGATACACTGAAGATGGACAAGCACTTGGTCCATTTGCAAAGTTTCTTGAAGAGCATGGGATTATTGCCCAATACACTATGCCTGGTTCACCGGACCAAAATGGTGTTGCAGAAAGAAGAAACCGAACATTATTGGATATGGTGCGGAGTATGCTTAGCAACTCTAAACTTCCTAAGTTTTTGTGGAATGAGGCTCTTAAAACGGCTGCGTACATATTAAACCGAGTTCCGACCAAGGTTGTTCCAAGAACGCCTTTTGAATTATTCAAAGGTTGGAAACCGAGTTTGCGACATGTACGTGTTTTGGGATGCCCATCTGAGGTAAGAGTCTACAATCCACAAGAAAAGAAGTTAGATGCAAGGACTATAAGTGGGTATTTCGTTGGATATGCCGAAAAGTCCAAAGGATACAGATTTTATTGTCCATCTCACACCACTAGGTTTGTGGAATCAAGAAATGCTAAATTTCTTGAAAATGATATAATTAGTGGGAGTGATCAATTCAAGGACTTTGTTCCTGAAGAAGATTATTCAGATACTCAACCTTCCACCTCGATACTGGATTGGTTGTTGCTTACAACACCCTTCAATTCAACCGGTCGTTGAGCAACCAATCATTGAAGATCCACAACCAGCTGAAATCGATTTGATAGACCAAACTGTTCAGCAATTACCAGATATTATTGAACTTCCAAGAGAACAGCATACTCCTCGGAGAATGTTGATGCGACATTAAGAAGATCTACTAGAATGAAGAAATCAGCGATTCCTAATGACTACATCGTGTATCTACAAGAATCTAACTATAATGTTGGAGCTGAAAGTGATCCCAGTCGTTTTCACAAGCCATGAGTTGTAATAAGTCTAATTTATGGTACAATGCCATGAAGGAAGAGATGAATTCTATGGCATCAAACGAAGTCTGGGATTTAGTTGAGTTGCCTGATGGTGCAAAGGCCATTGGTTGTAAATGGGTCTTCAAAACTAAGAAGGATTCATCAGGCAATATAGAGAGATACAAAGCCGACTCGTTGCCAAGGGATTTACTCAAAAGGAGGGAATCGATTACACGGAGACGTTTTCTCCTGTATCTAAGAAAGATTCTCTTCGTACTATTTTGGCATTGGTTGCTCATTTTGATATGGAGTTACATCAAATGGATGTGAAAACGGCGTTCCTCAATGGAAAATTGGAAGAAGTGGTTTACATGAAACAACCGAAGGATTCTTCTCTAATGCTGGTGAACATTTGGTATGCAAGCTTAAAATGTCTCTATATGGCTTGAAACAAGTATCTCGCCAATGGTATTTAAGATTCTATGAGGTAATATCTTCATTCAATTTTAAAGAGAATATCATGGATCAATGTATATACCAAAGGTTAGTGGGAGCAAAATTTGTTTCCTTGTGCTATATGTAGATGATATTTTACTTGCAACCAATGACAAAGGGTTGTTATATGAAGTGAAACAATTTCTCTCTAAGAGTTTTGATATGAAAGATATGGGTGAAGCATCTTATGTCATTGGCATTAAGATCCACAGAGATAGACCTCGAGGTATATTAGGACTATCTCAAGAAACCTATATCAATAAGGTCTTAGAGAGGTTTCGGATGAAAGATTGTTCACCAAGTATAGCACCCATAGCGAAGGGTGATAGGTTTAATTTAAACCAATGCCCGAAGAATGATTTTGAAAGGGAACAAATGAAGAACATCCCATATGCTTCTGCTGTTGGAAGCTTGATGTATGCTCAAGTTTGCACTCGACCTGACATAGCCTTTGCTGTGGGAATATTGGGAAGATACCAAAGTAATCCAGGTATGGACCACTGGAGAGCTGCAAAGAAGGTGATGAGGTATCTTCAAGGAACAAAGGGATACATGCTTATGTATAGACGGACAGACAGCTTGGAGGTAGTAAGTTACTCGGACTCAGACTTTGCTGGCTGCGTTGATTCCCATAAATCAACATCGGGATATATTTTTATGTTCGCCGGCGGAGCTGTATCCCCGAGGAGTGCAAAACAAACCTTGGTTGCCACTTCCACTATGGAGGCAGAGTTCGTTTCCTGTTTTGAGGCCACCTCACATGGTGTGTGGTTGAAAGGTTTCATATCGGGGCTTAGAGTTATGGATTCCATTGCTAGGCCATTAAGAATATTTTGTGACAATTCAGCTGCAGTTTTTATGGCTAAGAACCACAAAAGTGGTAGTCGAAGCAAGCACATCGACATCAAGTATTTAGCCGTCAGAGAACGTGTTAAAGAGAAGAAAGTGGTCATAGAACACATAAGCATTGGATTGATAATAGCTGATTCTTTAACTAAAGGCATGCCGCCAATGAGTTATAAGGATCATGTTTCTAGAATGGGCATTGGTCCAATTATGTAAATTTTTCTTTATATGGAAGAATTTATGAGACTTTTATTCATTGATGATGTTTTTTCTCAATACAGTTGTATACATTCAGTTATTATGAGAAAAATAATTACGTTTGACCTGGAGTAAACATAAGGTTTATTCATTAAGTTATTTGATCACATATGGACTGATGAAATACATTGTGATACACGGAAGACAATACTCGCTTTAAGAGGACTCATCGCCGTGATTCATGTGTTTTATTTCAGTATGAAGTTTTGTGGGTTTGGGTTAATAACTCATTTGAAGGAATATTGGGATCAAGTGGGAGAATGTTAAAATATTTAATATATTTTAATTTATTATTCCAATATTATAATCCCAATAAATTCCCAATAAATTCCCTATATTAATTCCAATTATTGCCCAATTTATTACCCACGTGTATTAAGTGATATTTGTCCGTTATTACATTACCATAATGGTCTTGATGGGAGACCGGTAACGTAACCAACGGAATAAAATCGTCAGGTCGTCTGTTTTCAAACCCAAAACGATACAGAAAAACACACACCATCAAGTTTTGGAAGGGTATTGAGCAGTAGAACAGGACGTGCGTTTGTGTTTTCAATTTTGCAGATCGCTCATGCTGTGTAGATCATCAAAGATCTTGAGGTTTTCCACTTCTAAGATTTCATCAATGGCCGGAGGTATGTTAATATTTATGTTTCTGCTATTCGATCCCGAATTTTGTATGAATTTACTTGTGATGAACAAAATCGGGATCTCCAAGTTTCTTTATGCTAAATCTAACAAAGAATTCTTCAACAATTCGAATTCTATTTGTCCTTTGCTGTCTGTAGTCATCTCATTACTTTGGATTACCAGTTGATTCGCTAATGTGCTTGTATTACATGAAATTATATGCATTACCCGCGTGGGACTATGAATCATGTTGATGTTGTTCAATTGAATTCCAAGTCTGACATCGTGTCTCTGATATACTTGAGAGATGCCTGCTTCGTCGTCATAATAATTCATCTCCACCAGACTAATTTATGTGGTTGCTCTGATGCCTGCTTTTTGATAGTGGCAGTAAACATCGATGTTGATGATCAATCAGTTTGATGAAGTGTGTCACATTTCAGTATGGAAGAAATGCTACTGGAAACTGGTTGTCATATTATCTAATCACAAACTTGATCCTTCAGGTTAACCTCTGCGGTCATGCGACGCTAGCTGCTGCGCACACTCTCTTCACATCTGGGATGGTAGATTCTGACACCATCGAGTTTATGACATTATCCGGAATTCTGACTGCCAAAAGGGTTCCCGAAATGAAGTCATCCGAAATTTTGAAGGTTCAAGATGGTGATGTGCCTGGGATATGGATTGAATTGGATCTTCCAGTAGTCCCGATAGCTGAAGATGATGCCGAGCAGATTTCATGTGTCTCCAAAGTTCTCAATGGCACTTCCATTGTTGAAATCAAGAAGACAGCAAAGGACGACTATTTCGTAATTCCTCAACTGCGACCTGATCATTTTCTTTTCCCCATAAATACTGTTTTGACTACATTGAACCCCTTACTTCCTCTTTGACGCAATCATTTTCATTCTGTTGATTCCAGCATTTGTACAGCAGCAGCTGGCATTGAGCTGATTTTCATTAGGAAGAGAGTGTTTAATTCCTTCATTTCTACTTTCTTCTGCTTATTTTCGCAAATTGTTATCCCATCGGGGAAAGAAGTTGAAGAATTTCAGCCCCAGTTTGATGAGATAAAGAGATGTCCTGGGAGGGGTATTATCATCACAGGATCAGCTCAGCCAGACTCGAGATTTGATTTTGTCGATCGATTCTTTAACCCAAAACTTGGACAGAATGAGGTATTAAAGTTCATACATTGGAAAGTTTCTTGAAGTATCAATCATAACTAGTTATTCAATTGTCCGATTAGCTGGTCATATGTCGAAAGCTGTGTTCTATCAACCCATTTTATGCTCTTACCGCAAACCTCTGAATGAATGATCTACTTTCCAGGATCCTGTATGTGCCAGTGCACATTGTGCTTTGGCACCTTATTGGAGTGAAAAGCTGGGGAAAAAAGATCTCGTTGCCTATGCTGTACTCTCTCTCTCTCTCTCTCTCTCTCTCTCTTTCTGTTCATCCACACATGCTTGTGCCCATGTCTCTGCCCTTGTGAATGCCCATGTGTTTTGCTTCTCTCGTCTCTCAAATGGTATGTAAATGAATGATTTTCGATGGCCTCATCATTTTCACGTCTTGCAGGCATCGCCCAAGGTGGAGTAGTGAAGGTGCATTGGACGAGCAGAACCAGAGAGTGTCATTGCGCGGGAAAGCTGTAACTGTAATGAGAGGCTCTCTTCTTGTTTGAATTTCTAGCACCTCTTCTTGTGATGCAGCAAACATTGAAGACCAGCTCTCTCGACCAAGAAGATCAGCCCGCATTCAAGCTTGACAAAACCAAGAAGCCATATCGACATCTTGAGTCCATCCCGGAAGCTGGAAAGACATCTTGGGAGCCATGAAGACGTTATGCTTTTACTATTTCTCCTAGTTTCAATGCCCTATCTTTATTTCTCCTAGTTTTAATGTTCTGTCTTTATTTCTCCAAGTTTCCATGCTCTATCTTTATTTCTTTGACGATATAAGCCATCCATTTCTGGTAGAAGATGAACGACTTTTGATGAATGAAAAAAAAAAAAAAAAAAAACTTTGCTTTGAAGCACATATCATGAACCTTGTAGAGTTCATCCCTTTAAAAACTTAAAAAGTTTTCACTCCATCCTTGAAGAGTCAGGAGCTTTTGATATCTGCATCCTTGAAGAGTTGTAGTCATATGTATCGACAAAGATATGACCGTTCTCCTGAACTTGCGTAGTGCTGAAATTTCTATTCATCCTATTTTCCCATGTGTAAGTCACTCTCCTGATCCTACTGTTTGAGAATGCCTACCCTTGGCTTGTATCATCTTGTTTTTTAACTTAAAGCACATGAAAATCACTATGTGAGAAGGAATTGAAATAAATGAGCTTATGCATTGGATTCGATGGTACCAATTGGAATAATGTGAAATACGTGAGATAGCATCCTTTCCTATATGACAGGTTCTTAATTTTCTTGTAGTGGAGAGTGAACTAAATAAGTGTTGAATGGATCCATTGTTTCATTCCCAGAGAACTTGTTTGCAGAAGAAGTAAATATTGAAAGAGCTAGTATAAATACCTAGAGGGGGTAAATAGGTGTAAAAACAGATTTTTGTAAAGATGCAGTAAAAATATTTTTCTTTTAAACTAAGTCTGTTAAACAATAGACTTTGAGTAAAGATTCAGACTCAAATAAGATATTTTAAAATATGACAAAACTTAGAAGAATATCATAGCAAATAAATTAAAGGAGTTCAGGGAAGCAAAAATGTTCACAAGATTTATAGTGGTTCAATTTTGATTAAGCATACGTCCACTCTTCCACGTTAACAACCTTCTGGTTAGATTTCACTATGAATCGAAAGAGAATTACAGCATTATAACACTGACTACCCAATAAAGAGATTTATTTTCCTCTCACTAAGTCACTTCTTAATGTTTTTCTCTTTTTGAATACACATATGAGCACTCTTGATGAAGAAGAAATGATTTGAAAAGCTTCAGACTTTGGAATTCTAGCTTTTTCGTCCTCTTAAATGACTCCAAAACCTCCTTAAATACTTCTTCATGCATTTATGACCATTGGCATTTTCTAGATGAATTCTTCCGATCAACCCATTGGACAAAATCAATCGAGGAGATCTTGAGCCGTTTGAAGATTGAGATGAAAGTCCGATGATCCAAGTTGCCCATACAATCAGAATCTTAGTTTCCATAAGTAGATTCTTTTTAAATAAACTTGTGTTCCAAATTGATTTTACCGTTCTGTAATTGATTTCATCAATAAAATCCAAAAAGGTAAGTGAAATTTCCATCCAAAAAGCCATATATATCTTGTTCGTACTGAGTCTTTGAGAGAAGAGCAATAATCCTGAGTCTGATTATTTCTTCGATCTTCACTTGAGTTTAGTCGGTCTTCATCAGAGTAGGGCAGACTTCTGATGTATGATAAACTTTGATAGAATTCCACAAAAGTCTAGTATTCCTCAAAATGAGAATAATAATAGAAATAAAAAAATTTTGTCAACTTCAAAACCTAATAGGAGTTTTCTCAACAATCTCCCACTTTTTTATGATGAAAAACTTTCATGTAGATTTAAACATTGGAACCTACAAACCAACACTTTAATAGCACATAATAATTAATAATAACACAGATTATTATAGAATTGAATAACATAGAATATGCATCCACAAAACACATTAGTCTTAATAGTTCTGCAACAACAAACAATTATAGTTCAAGCACTACAAAAGTTCAAACTAACAAAAGTTCCAAAACCAAACAACCAAGTTTAAACAAAATGAAGACAAGAACTTTAAATCTGCTCTCATTCTCCCCCTTTTTGTCATCAGCAAAAGATAAAGTCGGTCATGAATAAAAAGAGTGAACAAAAAGATGATCGGGGTTGTTTTGGAATGCGAACAAGTTGGAAATGTTTGAACCCGAGTGTCAAGAGATTGTACCTTGCTAGTAAAAAATTCTGAGGTAAATCCTAAAGCAGCATATAACTTTTGAATCTCAAACTCCATGGCATATTGTTATGCCTTTATCTCAAAGACGAGATCTACTATCCTTGGATAGTTTGCTTCCGGTTCGGTTTGGGCACTAGCTTCAGCAAAATGAATCTGTGGAGCATTTAGAAGCGAAGGAGCATCAACTTGAATGCGTGTAGTTTGTTGCTTACCCTGACTTGGAGTTTCCTCTTCAATTAGGGCTTCAGGGAAATGTAAATATATCTTCAACATTCGGAGATCGATTGATACCATCACTAGCAGTAGGTACAACTAAAGGAGTTTTCTCATGTTCTCCCCGGTTTTGGTGCCTTTGAGTTGAGATAAAATTTCTTCTTATTGGTCTTTTTCCTTTCCAACAAGATCACTACTTTGGTTCAGTCTTCTCTTCTTTAAGTGCAGCAATTTCCCTATTTTTCTCAATTTCCTCCTTTTCTTCAGATTCTTCAGCATCACTTTCTTCTTCTTCTTCTTCTTCTTCACCTTCTTCTTCTTTTGGCTCTTCAGAATCAGCAAACCCTTGAAGATTGCGCAAAGCGATGGCAGATATTGTTAAGTCTTCATCTTCCTCCTCTTCATCCTGCAAAAGGATAGATTTCTTCTTCTTTGATGTCTTCTGGACAACATCATTTCCCTTGTGCTTTTTTGCAGTAACATATCCTTCTTTGATTCTACTAGATGATTCCTTCTTCAAAAGATCCAAGGCTTTAGAAAGATCTTTCAGCCTCATCTTGGAAGTCATTTTCATTCCTATTTCCATTGGAGCAAGAGTGCTTATCGAAGTTGAGAAGGTAATGGAATTTGAAAGTGTCTGAACAATCTCGTTATAAAGGCAGAGTAGGGCAGTTGTCCTTTTTTCCTTCATCACTGTTCTATACATGTGCAGAAAGATAGTTTGTGGGAGAGAAAAAGGAACTCCATTGCAAATTGCCCACATTATCTTTGCTTCAAATCTCGAAACATCAGTCTTAGAGGTAGCCTTGGGTCTAACGCAATTGATCACTATCTTATGCAGCAAAATGTTTGAAGCAAGCATACGAGAGTAAGTAATACTCTCACTCAAAAATCTGTCTTTCACTAGAAATCTAGTGGCTTGATTGATGGATACATTTATGGGTAGAAAACCACTATGTTCTACACCCAAAATGTCAACCAAAATATCCACATCTACATTAAACACTCTATCACAAACAATAAATTGAATATGAGTTTGATCTAGAAATGACAGATTCGAGTAAAAATATGCTGTTAATTCAAGATAAACTTCATATGTCTCTACACAGAATTTTTCAAATTGAAGTTTGGCTAACTTTTCCCTCAAGTTAACCTTTATGGAATCCAGAAAGTCAAAGTCTACTGTTCATGGGTTTATGACCCCTCTGTTCAACATTTGAGCATAAACCTTTTTATGCTCTTTTGAACGAAAAATTTTCGTTCTTTCTATAAAGATTCTCTCATCATCATCTTTATTTTCTAACCCAAAACAAGGATTAGAAGGAAAATTCGAAAACTCCTTCTCTCGCTATTCCTTTTGGCGCCGGTCTAACCTTTCCATCGTTCTCAAAAATAGAGTTTCATTTATGTATCCATGGTCTTTTAGAAAGTTAGTGATAAAGCCCACAAGACTTCCACCCTATTCAAAAACGTATAATGTTTGAAAAGTACCTCAAGCCTCATTACAGAAATGGGTGTTGTCTCCGATGTAACTTCCTCATCTGCAAAGTGACGAGGAGAACTCTGGGGAGAATCTTCTCCGAGTCAAATAAAAATGAGTTGGTCCTTTAGGCATATTGCAAGGGCCATGACTAGCGATGTGAGAAGATTTCCTTTGGAATGTCATTGTTGCAAATTTGGAGGACTTCGACGACAAGTTTGAGTGGAAGAGAGAGAAATTTGCATAGTGTTTTCTTGAGGAAAAAATCGAGAGAGAGAGAGAGAGAGAGAGAGAGAGAGAATTAGGGTTTGAAAACACTATGCTCGAAAGAAATAAAGTAAATAATTTAAGGGAATCAAAATGGGGCAAACAAATCGTCACAAAAAGAAATGCCTTTTCATAAAACAATTCAAAAAGAATAATTGCCAAAAATTTGAAATATATTATGAAAATCAGTAATGAAATTGTAATTTCTAAAAATAAAAAAGGCAAGACATGATTCAATGATAATCATACTTGTTCAATTTTTACGTGCTGGAGAGGTTTCCAAACTCAAGTAACTTCCTTAAGATGAGTTGCTTAGTCTCGATCAACTGCAAACTTTAGTCGAAAGGATGAATGATATTCAACTTGCTATGAATTGATTCAAATAAGCTTTTCTCCAATGGTTTTGTAAAGATATCTACCAATTGATTCTTTGAATCAACAAATTGAACATTGATCTCACCATTTTGTATATGATCTCTTATGAAATGATGACAAATTTCGATGTGCTTTGCTCTTGAGTGAAGAATTGAATTTCTGGTAAGGTTGATAACACTTGTGTTGTCACATCTAATTTTCGTATATGATTCTTCTATTCTAAAGTCTTTTAGTTGTTGTCTCATCCACAGAATTCGTGAACATCAACTTCCAAGAGCAACATATTATGCTTCTACTGTAGAAAGAGCCACGGTACTTTACTTCCTTGAAAACCAAGATACCAACATTTGTCCCAACAATTGACATGTATCAGATGTACTTTTATGTCAACTCTACATCTAGCTAGATCAGCATTAGAATAACCAAGTAAAGTAAAGTCTCCTCCATTAGGATACCACAAACCCAGTTTTGGAAAAGTTGCAATATATTTAATGATGCGTTTAACAACACTTAGATGTGATTCTTCAGGATTAGATTGAAATCTAGCACAGATACATACATTAAATAGTATGCTAGGTCTAGAGGCAGTGAGATATAGAAAAGAACCAATCATACTTCTATATAGTTTTTTATCTACTATCTTTCCTCCTTCGTCCTTGTTGAGCTTTGATGAGCTTGACATGGGAATTTCTATTTTCTTGCAATTCTCCATCCCAAAATTCTTGATAATATCTTTAGCATATTTCTCCTAGTGAATAAATATTCCTTTCTTTGATTGTCGACTTGTAATCCTAGAAAGAATGTCAATTCACCCATTATGCTCATTCCAAATTCTTCCCGTATAGATCTTGAAAATTTCTTGCAAAGATTTTCGTTAGAAGATCCAAAGATTATATCATCTACATAAATCTGTACAAGTAGAAAATCTTTTTCTTCTCTTTTTATAAACAAGGTTGTATCAAATTTTCCTTTCTCAAAGCCACTATTTGTTAAAAACTTACTATTTGTTAAAAACTTAAACATTTCATACCAAGCTCAAGGTGCCTGCTTCAGACCATACAAAGCTTTCTTTAGTCTGGAGACAGAGTCTGATTTTCTTGGATCCTTAAAACCTAATGGCCGTTCCACATAAAATTCTTCTTGTATGAATCCATTAAGAAAAGCGCTTTTGACATCCATCTAGAATTGTTAGAGAAAACTTCCTTATCTATTTTGAAGTTGACAAAACATTTCCATCAGTCTAGTATGAAAACTTGTAGACTCTATCGCCAAAGTTTGAGACCTCTAAACTCAAGATTTAAAGTCTACCCTCACTGATAGTTGCCAAAAGTCGTATCGACATTAAAGACTAGCTCTCTCGACCAAGAAGATCAGCCCACATTCAAGCTCGATGAAACCAAGAAGCCGTATCGACATCTTGAGTCCATCCCGGAAGTTGGAAAGACATTTGGGGAGCCATAAAGACGTTATGCTTTTACTATTTCTCCTAGTTTCAATGCCCTATCTTTATTTCTCCTAGTTTTAATGTTCTGTCTTTATTTCTCCTAGTTTCAATGCTTTGTCTTTATTTCTTTGATGATATAAGCCATCCAATTTTTGGTAAAAGACGAATGACTTTTGATAAATGAAAAAAAAAACTTTTCTTTGAAGCAAATATCGTGAACCTTGTAGAGTTCATCCCTTTGAAAACCTAAAAGAGTTTTCACTCCGTCCTTGAAGAGTCGGAGCTTTTGAAATCTGCATCCTTGAAGAGTTGCAGTCATCTATATCAACAAAGATATGATTGTTCTCTTGAGCTTGTGCATTGCTGAAATTTTATTCGTCCTGTTTTCCCGTGTGCAAGTCACTCTCCCGATCCTACTATTTGAGAATGCCTTCCCTTGGCTTGCATCATCTTGTTTTTGAACTTAAAGCATGTGAAAATCACTACATGAGAAGGAATTCAAATAAATGAGCTTATGTCATGGGTTCCATGGTACCAATTGGAATAATGTGGTGTCCTTTCCCCGTTCTTAATTTGCTTGCAAGAGTGAACTAAATAAGTGTTGAATGGATCCATTGTTTCATTCCAGGACTTTGTTAACAACCTATTGAAAGAGCTAGTATAAACACCTAGATTTCATATGAATCGAAAGATGCAGTAAAAATATTTTTCTTTTAAACTTATGTTAAATAATAGACTTTGAGATTCAAACTATAAAGGAGTTCACGACAAATGTACACAAGATTTACAGTAGTTCGGTTTACCTAGTAAAGAAATTTTTTTTACCTAGTAAAGAATTTTTTTTTTTCCTCTCACTAAGTCACTCCCTAATGTTTTTCTCTTTTTCGAATACACGTATGAGCACTCTCGATGAAGAACAAATGATTTCAAAAGCTTCAAACTTTGGAATTCCAGCTTTTTCTTCCTCTTAAATGACTCGAAAAACCTCCTTAAATACTCCTCCGTGCCTTTATTATTACACCCCGATCCTCAAACAAGTGTCCATCCCTCACCTGGTCGATTAATAGCGATGTCCCAGGACGCATCGCCGAGCCTATTCATTTAATATGCGCAAGCGAAAGTATAAAGAAAATCCCCAAACAATAAAACAATGGAATAGATAAGTAGGACCATATTTTTCATATTAAAACTTATAACCAAACTTTTATACAAAACACAAACTAGAGTACTTTACAACTATTTACAACTTTTTACTCTAACTCTATTCACATCAAAATGGAGTTCACAAAAGAAGATGGAATCTCAGTCCTTCCGGGTCGTACTCAAGATCCATCTCGGCATTATCTTCTTCTTCCAAAAATTCTTCTCCTCAGGTTTCACCTCAGAGTTCTCCTTCTCAGATTCCTCCTCCTCAACTCCTCATTAGGATCCTAAAATGTTGTCCCACAACCGAGATGAGACTACGTCTCAGTGAGTTCTACCCCACTAAGACTCAATTAGGGAACCAATACACTAGTTGGTTGCCTAAGCACAGCACGAGTCAGAGGACTTATCTTGGCCTTAGTCTCAACCTGCAATTCAAGGTTATATACGAATGCTTCATAAATCATAATGAACAATCAATCAAATCATGACAATCTAATCAAATCATTGATCAATCGAATTAGTCAATTTCATGTCAGACGGACCATTCTAGGTCATTGATTCGACACCATATAACCTCCCATCGGGCACTCGGTCACAGAGCCACATCAATACTCTTGGCGTCAAGTTCGCCAAGGTGACTTATCCACTAAACAATTGGGTGTGTTCATTAAGGCGCCATTTTCGCCAGTGACATGCTTAGTGACCGAACCACGTATGCCTATAATCATGTACTCAATAGACAATTGTGTGCGTTCTTTAAGGTGCCATTTTCGCCACTGATGTCCTTAATCACCAAACCATATATGCCTATAACAATATGAGTACTAGACCGATACGTGCATTCTTTAAGGCGCCGTTTTCACCAGTGATATCCCAATCACCGAACCACATAGGTCCACAATAATATATGTACTAGACCGATACATATATTCTTTAAGGCGCCGTTTTCGCTAGTGATATCCCAAATCACCGAACCATGTAGGCCCATACACCATGTCTGATTGGTTCAAGCCCAGAGTATTTCCAATTCACTCTCACGATTCTACTCACTTTATAACTCAACTAGGCATTATAAATGCTAAACGGCCAACTACTAGTAAATCAATCAATCCCACTCAATTTCAAATAATTTAGGGTAAATCCCTAAAATATCACAATTTATTTAATTCCATGCAACGTAAAGCTCAATTAAGTAAATGGACTGCACTACGACAATTAGCACAAGATTTCAGTCATCGGCCATCTCAACCATAATTTCTGAAAAATAAATAATTAATTAATTAATTTCGAAAATAAAATAATTAATATTAAAAATTTAATTTAGCTCAAAATAAAGCCTAATTAAATAAACGGACTTCACCATGGTCATCAGCATAATATTTCCAATCACTTTGGCCATCCTTGTTGAATTTTCGAAAAATAAATAATTAATTAATTTAATTCCGAAAAATAATATTTAAATACCAAAATTTTCACTTAGGCCCAAATTGTCAAATTGAAGCCTCATAAAGGGTTGGAGGTGGCCGCACGAGGGCTGGACAAAGGCAGGCTAGGTAGCAACTAGATTGCGCGGGGAGGGATGGCAACGAGCGGCGAGAGCGCGGGCGTGCGCGAACACGAACGGCGCGAGCAAAGGGGTGCGCGGGCGACGATGCGTGGGCGGCGATGGTCTTCGCGAGCTGCTATTGTCCGTTCTTCTTCAGCTTCTGGTTTTCATGAAGAAGATGGAAGAAGAAAGGTGTTTCGGTCATGTGGGGTGGGGAAAGAAGAAAGAGAAGAGAGAGAGAAAGATAAGGTAAAAGAAGAGATGATAATTAGGGGCTTTGACTAGTCAAAAATAAAAATAAAAGGGGGAGAAGCCAATTTGAAATTGGCAAGGGGTAGGTGTTCAGTGGGGGTATCCGCACGAAGGGGGAGGGGAGAGGAGAGAGAAGAGAGAAAAAGAAAGGGAGAGAAAAAAAGAAAATAAAAAAGTAATCAATTAGTAAAAATTCTACTATTCAAATCTTTCTCTTTTTAAATTCTTCCGGTCTTCAATTTTTCCTCCGATAATTTCTATCCCGAAATTTTGGACTCGTCAATAAATTGATGGACGATGAGACATGATCCTAAAAATGAATTGTGACATGCTCGAATATTTGATTCTCAAACCAAATTAAATTTCGTAGTTAGAATCGATCGACGTGATTTTAGCCCGATCCAACTACTTAAGTAGCTTTTAGGGATTTTTACTAGGAAACATCCTAAACTTGTACACTTTTGACAAATTTATCCCAAACTATTTTTTTACCATGAAAATCCCCAAACTCGTGAGTGATTTACCTCGACTAACTAAAAACCCTAAACACGATCATTTATGAAATGCCTATTTCATTTATCAAAACGGGATTTGACAAATTCAAGATGTTACAACTCTTCCCCACAAAAAAATCATAAAAATTTCGTGACAAATTTAAACCATTACATACTTTGTCACGTATTAAAGATAATTTGATCAAAAAGGCGGGGGTACAACTGTCTCATCGACTTTTAAGTCTGCCAAGTCACTCCTTCAATGCCGTGGTGTTGCTAGACCACTTTGACCAACGGAATGGTCTTTGTACGCAGAACTTGCTCTTTGCGATCGACAATCTGAACCGAGCTTTCAACATATGACACACAGTCATCCACATCCAATTCCTCAAAATTGAGCACGTGGGTCCAGTCAGGCTCGTACTTCCTTAACATCGATATGTAAAAGACGTCATGCACTTGCACCAATCTTGGTGACAACGCAAGACGTACATTAGGTTTCCGATTCTTTCAAAAATCTCAAACGGACCTACCTACCTCGACTCAACTTGCCTTTCTTACCAAAGCACAAGTTCCCCTCATTGGTGACACTTTCAAAAAAACGTGATCACCAACTTGGAAGTCCAAAGACCTTCAACGTTTATCTGCATAACTTTTCTGCTTGCTCTGCGCTGTCTTTAATCTGTCTCTGATCACTACCACGGCATCTACTAATTGTTGAACCAACTTTGGGCCTATGATTTTCCTTTTCCCGACTTCATCCCAATATATTGGAGTTTTGCACGCTTTGTCATACAATGCTTCAAAATGAGCCATCTTGATGCTCGCTAATAACTGTTGCTGTAGACGAATTCCACCAAATGAAGCCGATCTTCCCAACTTCCTTTGAAGCCTATTACACACGCTCTCAACATATCCTCGAGGGTTTGAATCGTCCTCTCTGACTGGCCATCCATTTAGGGATGATATGCCGTACTGTACTAAAGTTTTTGTACCTAAAGCACTCTACAAGCTCTTCCAAAAGCAACAATAAATCTCGGGTCTCTATCTGAAGTTATCGTAACCAGCACTCCATGCATTCGAACCACCTGACGCATGTGTAAATCTACGTGTCTATCAAGACTAAGGTCCTTTCGAATTGCGATGAAGTGAGCCGACTTTGTTAGCCTGTCGACTATTACCCAAATCGAATCATTTCCTACTTTGACTCATTGGTAGTCCAGTGACGAAATCTATCATGATATGCTCCCATTTCCATTATGGGATCACGAGAGATTGCAGAAGTCCTCCCGACTTGCAATGCTAGGCCTTTACTTGCTGACAAGTCAAACACTTGGCGATATGCTTGGCAATATCTACCTTCATACCTAACTACCAGTAGTGTTAACGCAGATTCTAATACATCTTAGTGCTTCTGGGATGAATGCTATAATTGCTATGATGTGCTTCAGATAAAATTTCTTCTCTAAGCTCTACATCGTCAGGTACAACCAAACATCCATGGAGCCTCGCACCCCATCATCGAAACCTGAAAATCAGCCTTTCTTTTATCGGTATCATATTAAAGAATTTTCTATACGTCTAGATCTGTTGGTTGGAGTTACTTGATTCTGACCTAGACATCCGACTCAATTCTGAGGGTGACCATAAAACTTGAAAGGTGGTCTACCTCAAATTTGAATTCTGAATCCTGAGCTCTCTCGATTAAGTTCCACTCCTTAACCAAGATTTGCGCTATTGAAGACTTCCGACTCAATCCATCGGCGACCTTGTTCACCTTTCCCGGGTGATATAGAATATCACAGTCGTAATCATTCAGCAATTCCATCCATCAGCACTGTCTCATGTTCAACTCCTTCTGAGAGAATAAATACTTGAGACTCTGATAGTCTGTGAAAATCTGAAACTTTTCTCCGCACAAGTAGTGCCTCCAAATCTTCAACGCAAATATGATGGCTACAAGTTCTAAGTCATGTGTTTGATAGTTCAATTCATAAGGTCTCAACTAACGGGAAGCGTATGCGACAACTTTGCCATGTTGCAGCAACACACAACCCAATCCCTTGAATGACGCATCACTATAGATCTCGAATCCTCCAGGACCAGATGGAATCGTCAGCACAAGTGCGATAGTCAACTTTTCCTTCAGCTCTTGAAAATTACGCCACACTTATTTGACCATACGAAATTCTCTTCTTTCTTTAGGAGCTTTGTCAAAGGCGACGCTATTGATGAAAACCCTTCCACAAACCGTCTATAATAACCTGCTAACCCCAGAAAACTTCTGATCTCTGTCACTATCGATGGTCTCGACCACTTGATCACGGCTTCTATCTTGCTCAGGTTGACGGAGATTCCTTCCCCAGAAATCACATAACCTAAGAACGCAACATGAGTCAACTAAAACTCGCATTTGCTAAACTTAGCATATAGTTGATGAGTTCTCAAGGTCTGGAGTACTACTCTCAGATGATTCTCATGCTCTTCATCACTTCTCAAATAGACCAAGATGTCATCAATGAACACGATCACAAACTAATCAAGATATTCCTTGAACACTATGTTCATCAAATCCATAAAGGCAACTGGAGCATTCGTCAACCCGAACGGCATCACTGTAAACTTGTAATGACCATACTGGGTACAAAATGCCGACTTAGGAATATCCTCTTTCCTAATTCTCAACTGATGATATCATGTCCTTGAGTCGATCTTCGAGAATATTAACGCTCCTTGTAGTTGATCTAACAAGTCATCTATCCTCGACAATGGATACTTGTTCTTGATCATTACTTGATTGAGTTGTCAATAATCGATGCACAAATGCAATGAACCATTTTTCTTCTTAACAAATAGAATTGGCGCTCCTCAAGTTGATGCATTAGGACAAATAAATCCCTTATCTAGCAATTCTTTTGGAAAGACATCTGGAAACTCCCGAACCTCTGAAATATATTCCATTTTCAGCTCTTCAACTATCGTATCCACGACGGTTGCTAAGTACCATCGGCAACCCTCGTCTAACAAATGAGCTGCTTCCGAAGACGAGATTAAGGAAATCGGAGGTCCTCCTCGATTCCCGACAAACTCAAAGCTCTTACCCCCTAACGGGTCAAACTGAATTGCCTTGCATAGCAATCCATTTTCAGCTCGTTGATTGGTGAACCAGTCCATGCCAATTATCAAATCAAAATCATACATGGCTAGGATTAACAAGTCAATTTTCCCCACTCACTCACCAATCTGTAACTTGCACCCTAAACATCCCAAAGCAGCAATAACTTTATCTTTCAAGGGTGTAGATATGCAAATTGTCGACTCCAACAATACAGGACTCAACCCTAGCATCCTAACATATTGCTCGGTAATGAAGGAATGGGTTGCTCCCCAATCAAACAAAGCATAAGCAAGTTGGTTGTTGAGCGAGACCATACTTGTAATCATGTCAGGCACAGCTTTTGCCTGACCTTGTGTAATTGCATACACAATGCCCCTGAACTTAGGTCTTTATTGTCCTCCTTACGGTGCATTCCGAGGGGCATACCCTCCTATTTGTCTCATCGGTGGCAACAGCGGTAGATGAGGTTGTCCTCTTTGCTTCCTTGGACAATTTGTAACCATATGGCCTTATTGGCCAGATTCAAAACACGCACCCGTCCTAGCTAGGCACGGTGTTGTCCCGTGTCTTCTCCCATAGAAGCGACATGCACCAACACTACTGGGTATCGGCCTATTAAATCCACTTTTCTTGTTAGGGTGGGCCTTGGAATATGTTTCCCAACATCGGCCTCTTTCCTTGGCGGATGTTGTCTCTATGAGAGCTAAACCTCGATCCAGATGAGGCAGCTTTATCGTTTTGATCTTTCTCAATCTTCTCGGCTCTTCGATATATGTCATTATAAGTCTTCAAATCCAGAAGGACTAAGGCGCTTCTCAAATCCTGTTTGAATCCATCTATGAACCTCCTCGCTCGGTTCACAGGATTCTCGATTAACTCGGGAGCATATTGCGAAAGTTCAGCGAACTTCGCCTCATACTCATCAACAGATAGGGAACCCGAGCGAAGACGTTGAAATTCTGCTATCTTCACCTCTCTAGCAGTCTCGAAGATATATTTATTATTGAAGGCTTCACAAAAAGTGTTCCAATCGTGAACATCGCCTTTTGGAAAGATCGTTTCATGGGTAGTCATCCACCAAGTGTTCACAACTCCATCTAGCTAGTAAGTTGCTAACATTACCTTCTCAGCCTTGTTGCACATCAGCAGTGCAAACGCCTTCTCGAGCTTCTAAACCCATGAAGAAACAGCTTTGGGATCTCCAAACCTAGTGAACAACGGTGGATTTAGTCTTAGGAAATGCTCCACTAGCTTATAGATTGGTCTTGCAGCGACCATTATCCCCGGTGGACCTTCAACATTCATGACAGCTAGAGCAACGGCAGGTGCGGCTACGGTGCGGCAACGGGGGCAACTCCGATGGTAGCAGCAGCAACGGCAGTTGCAGCAGCGTGAGCAGCGACTTCAACAATAGCGGCCTGCTAATCCATTATAATACCCATCGCTTCCAAAACACGCAATATCCCATCCACCCTAGGATCATTAGGGGCTGCTATCCCAACATCTACGACAAGTGGAATCACTCCACTCGCGCTAGCTTATGATGGCGCTCAACCACGTCCGCCTTGGGTCTTGACATGAGTCAGAGCTCTACCCCGAATAACAGCCCTATTGGTCCTCTTTGCAAGAGTTCTTGGCTCATGATTGCTCATAGTGTAGCTTTACTCAACTAACACATGTTTCCAATTCAATACCGAATTAGAAAAGGAGTGATCCAAATAACAAACAATTTTAGCACTCGGCTAACACGGACATGTAACTAGCATGAATTTAAAGGCATTTCCTACAAACTATCCCATGGTCATCGCTCCTTATCACTCCAATTTTAAACTTCGCTCTGATACCACTTAAACGGTATGTCACGCCCCAATCCTCGAACGCGCGCCCATCCCTCACCTGGTCGATTAATAGCAATGTCCAGGACGCATAGCCGACCCTATTCATTTAATATGCGCAAGCGGAAGTATAAAGAAAATCCTTAGACAATAAAACAATGGGATAGATAAGCAGGGCCATATTTTTCATATTGAAACTTATAACCAAACTTTTATACAAAACACAAACCAGAGTACTTCACAACTATTCACAACTTTTTACTCTTAACTCTATTCACATCAAAATGGAGTTCACAAAAGAAGATGAAATCTCAGTCCATTCGGGTCGTACTCGAGATCCCTCTCGGTATTATCTTCTTCTTCCAAAAATCCATCTTCTCAGATTTCACCTCAGAGTTCTCATTCTCAAATTCCTCCTCCTCAACTCCTAATCGAGATCCTGAAATGTTGTCCCACAACCGGGATGAGACTACGTCTTAGCGAGTTCTACCCCACTAAGACTTAATTAGGGAACTAATACACTACTCGGTTTCCTAAGCACAACACGAGTCAGAGGACTTACCTTAGCCTCAGTCTCAACCTGCAATTCAAGGTTATATACAAACGCTTCATAAATCATAACGACAATCTAAATCAAATCATTGATCAATTGAACTAGTTGGATACATGTCGATGACCATTCTAGGTCATTGATTCCACACCATATAACCTCCCATCGAGCACTCAGTCACAGCGCCACATCAATGCTCTCGAGCGTCAAGTTCACCAAGGTGACTTATCCACTAGACAATTGCGTGCGTTCATTAAGGCGCCGTTTTCGCCAGTGACATGCTTAGTCACCGAATCACGTATGCCTATAACCATGTACTCAATAGACAATTGTGTGCGTTCTTTAGGGCGCTGTCTTCACCAATGATGTCCTTAATCACCGAACCACATATGCCTATGACAATGTGTTTAATAGACAAGTGCATGTGTTCTTTAAGGCGCCATTTTCGCCAGTGATGTCCTTAATCACCGAACTATACATGCCTATAACAATATGAATACTAGACCGATACGTGCGTTCTTTAAGGCGCCGTTTTCGCCAGGGATATCCTAATCACCGAACCACATAGGTCCACAATAATGTATGTACTAGACCGATACATACATTCTTTAAGGCACCGTTTTCGCCAATGATATCCCAAATCACCAAACCACGTAGGCCCATACACCGTGTTTGATTGGTTCAAGCCCAGAGTATTTCCAATTCACTCTCACGATTCTACTCACTTTATAACTCAACCAAGCATTATAAGTGCTAAATAAACATACTCAGCCAACTACTAGTAAATCAATCAATCCCACTCAATTTCAAACAATTTAGGGTAAATCCCTAAAATATCACAATTTATTTAATTCCATGCAACATATATCTCAATTAAATAAACGGACTGTGCTACGACAATTAGCACAAGATTTCAGTTGTCAGCCATCTCAACCTTAATTTCAGAAAAATAATTAATTAATTAATTTTGAAAATTAAACAATTAATATTAAAAATTCAATTTAGCTCAAAATAAAGCCTGATTAAATAAACGGACTTCACCACGGTCATTAGCATAATATTCCGGTCACTAGCCATCCCAGTTGAGTTTTTGGAAAATAAATAATTAATTAATTTCATTCTGAAAAATAATATTTAAATACCAAAAATTCCACTTAGGCCTAAATTGTCAAATTGAAGGCCGATAAAGGGTCGGAAAAATCCCAAGCTACCTCAATAAATAGTAGACCATATCTACTTGCTAAATACACATTCAATTTGTCTAATTTGCATTACAATTAACTAATAAACACTAATCTAACCACCTAAACCTAATTAAATAAAACTAAACAACCATTAAGTATAATTAGCCCACTAAGCAATTAGAGAGATTACTCACCGGAATCGCGAGCAACTTGGATTAATCCGATGGGCACAGCGCAAGGAACGATTCCTTCCAAAGCACGGCTCGGGTCTGAGGCCCGGAAACGGCCCAAAGCGAGCCTGAAAGGGGCTGGAAACCCACTCCATGGGGGCTACGATGGCTGTAAAAAGACACAAAACAGCCACAAAACAAAGCAGCAAGGCCGGCAAGGTGTGGGGGAGGGTCGGTGGAGGTCCGGCAGCTTCGAACGATGGCCGGAGGTGGCCGAACGGGGGCTGGACAAAGGCTAGGCAACGGCTGGATCGTGCGGGGGAGGGATGGCAACGAGCGGCGGGTGCGCGGGCATGTGCGGACGGTGGAACGGCGGCTAGCGGTGGGCACACGGGCGGTGATGCGTGGGCGGCGACGGTCTTCGACAAGGCTGCTCGTCCGTTCTTCTTCAGCTTCTGGTTTTCACGAAGAAGAAGGAAGAAGAAAGGTGTTTCGGTCACGTGGGGTGGGGAAAGAAGAAAGAGAAGACAGAGAGAAAGATAAGGTGAAAAGAAGAGATAAGAATTAGGGGCTTTGACTAGTCAAAAGTAAAAATAAAAGGGGGAAGAAGCCAATTTGAAATTAGCAAGGGGTAGGTATTCGGTGGGGGTGCCCGCATGAAGGGGGAGGGGAGAGGAGAGAGAAGAGAGAAAAAGAAAGGGAGAGAAAAAAAGAAAATAAAAAAGTAATCAATTAGTAAAAATCTTACTATTCAAATTACTTCTATTATTTCCCTTTCTCTTTTTAAATTCTTCTGGTCTTTAATTTTTCCTCCGATAATTTCTTTCTCGAAATTTCGAATTCATTAATAAATTGACGAATGATGAGACAGGATCCTAAAAATGAATTGTGACACGCTCGAATATTCGATTCCCGAAACCAAATTAAATTTCGTGGTTAGAATCGATCAAACATGATTTTAGCTCAATCCAACTAATTAAGTAGCTTTTAGGGATCTTTACTAGATACATCCATTAACGGCTTCACTCAATAGGTTAGTTAACTCATGAGTGATCAATTCAGAGAAAAAGGACTGTAGGCATGTCAACGAAATGCCCATTTCACTTTATCGAAACGAGGTCAATTTCAGGATATCACATTTATGACCATTGGCACTTTCCAGAAAAATTATTCCATCAACCCGTTGGACAGAATCAATCTAGGAGATCTTGAGCCGTTTGAAGATTGAGATGAAAGTCTAATGATCCCGGTTACCCATACAATCGAAATCTTAGTTTCCATAAGTAAATTCTTTTCAAATAAACTTGTCTTACAAATTGATTTTACCATTCCATGATTGATTTCATCAATAAAATCCAAAAAGGTTAGTGAAATTTCCATCCAAAAAGCCATATATATCTTGTTCGTACTGGGTCTTTGAGAGAAGAACAATAATCCTGAGTCTGATTATTTCTTCGATCTTCACTTGAGTTCAATCTGGGTCTTCGTCAAAGTAGGGCAGACTTCTAATGTAAGATAGATTTTGATAAAATTCCACGAAGTCTAGTATTCCTCAAAATGAGAATAATAATAGAAATTAAAAAAAAAAATTGTCAACTTCAAAATCTAATAGGAGTTTTCTCAACAATCTTCCACTATTTTATGGTGACAAAAATTTCATGTAGATTTAAACATTGTAACCTGCAAACCAACACTTTAACAACACATAATAATTTATAATAAGACAAATTTTACAGAACTAAATAACATAGAATTTGCATCCACAAAACACATTGGTCTTAATAGTTCTGTAAGAATAAACAATTATAGTTCAAGCACTACAAAAGTTCAAACCACAAACCAAACAACCAAGTTTAAACAAAACAAAACAAGAACTTTAAATTGCTCTCATTCTCCCCCTTTTTCATCATCGGCAAAAAGATAAAGTCAGTCGTGAATAAAAAGAGTGAACGAAGAGATGATCATGGTTGTTTTGGAATGCGAACAAGTCGGAAATCCTCAAATGATTGCACAATCTCCTCAAGCCTAAGTAGGCACTAATGGTATACATTCTCTACTTTGGCTATAGTTGGCGAAGCCTGTTGATTCAATGTTTGAACCTAGTGTCAAGAGATTGTACCTTGTTAGTAAGAAATTCCGAGGTAAATCCTAAAGTAGCATATAACTTCTGAATCTCAAACTCCATGGCATATTGTTATGCCTTTATCTCCAAGACAAGGCGTTTTTCCTCCGATTTGGCACTTAAGATCTACTATCCTTGGATAGTTTGACAAGATTACTATCCTTGTTTTGCTTCGGTTTGGGCACTAGCTTCAGCAAAATGAATCTATGGAGCATCCGAAGTGAAGGAACATCAACTTTAATGCATGTAGTTTGTTGCTTACCCTAACTTGGAGTTTCCTCTTCGCATTGGGGCTTCGGGAAATGAGATGTAAATACATCTTCAGCATCTATAGGAGATGGACTGATACCATCACTAGCAGTAGGTGCAACTAAAGGAGTTTTCTCATGTTCTCCCCCTATTTTGTGCCTTAGGGTTGAGATAAAATTTCTTCTTATTGCACTTTCTCCTTTCCAGCATGAGATCACCGCTTTGGTTCAGTCTTCTCTTCTTCAGTGCAGCAATTTCCATATTTTTCTTAGTTTCCTCCAATTCTAGTATTGTACTAGATTCTCTTTTGGAGTCTTCATCGCCATCCTCCTTTTCTTCAAATTCTTCAGCATCACTTTTTTCTTCTTCTTCTTCTTCTTCTTCTTCTTCTTCTTCTTCTTCTTCTTCTTCTTCATTTTCACCTTCTTCTTCTTCTGTCTCTTCAGAATTAGTAGAACCTTGAAGATTGTGCAAAGCGATGGCAAATATTGTCAGATCTTCATCTTCCTCCTCTTCATCCTGCAGAAGGATAGATTTCTTCTTCTTTGATGTCTTCTAGACAACATCATTTCCCTTGTGCTTTTTTGCAAGAACATATCCTTCTTTGATTCTACTAGATGATTCCTTCTTCAAAAGATCCAAGGCTTTAGAAAGATCTTTTAGCCTCATCTTGGAAGTCATTTTCATTCCTATTTCTATAGGAGCAAGAGTCTTGAACGAAGTTGAGATGGTAATTAAATTTGAAAGTGTCTGAACAATCTTGTTATAAAGGCGAGTAGGGCAATTGCCCTTTTTTCCTTCATCACCGTTATGTACATGTGCATAAAGATAGTATGTGGGAGAGAAAAAGGAACTCCATTGCAAATTGCCCACATTATCTTTGCTTCAAATCTCAAAACATCAGTCTTAGAGGCAGCCTTGGGTCTAATGCAATTGATCACTATCTTATACAACAAAATGTTTGAAGCAAGCATACGAAAGTAAGTACTACTCTCACTTGAAAATCTATCTTTCACTAGAAATCTAGTAACTTGATTGATGGATACATTTATGGGTAGAAAACCACTCTCTTATACACCCAAAATGTCAGCCAAAATATCCACATCTACATTAAACACTCCATCACAAATAGTAAATTGATTATGAGTTTGATCTAGAAATGACATATTCGAGTAAAAATATGGCATTAATTCAGGATAAGCTTCATATGTCTCTACACAGAATTTTTCAAATTGAAGTTTGGCTAACTTTTCCCTCAAGTTAACCTTTATAGAATCCAGAAAGTCAAAGTCTACTATTCGCGGGTTTATGACCCCTCTGTTCAACATTTGAGCATAAACCTTTTATGCTCTTTGAACGAAAAATTTCTGTTCTTTCTATAAAGATTCTCTCATCATCATCTTTATTTTCTGACCCAAAATGAGGATCGAAGGAAAATTCGAAAACTCCTTCTCTGCTATTCCTTTTGGCGCCAGTCCTAACCTTTCCATCGTTCTCAAAAATGGAGTTTCATTTCTATATCCATGGTCTTTTAGAAAGTTAGTGATAAAGCCCACAAGACTTCCACCCTATTTCAAAAACATATAATGTTTGAAAAGTACCTCAGGCCTCATTGTAGAAATGGGTGTTGTCTCCTATGTAACTTCCTCATATGCAGAGTGACGAGGAGAACTCCGGGGAGAATCTTCTCCAGTCAAATCAAAATGAGTTGGTCCTTCAAGCATATTGCAAGGGCCATGACTAGCGATGTGAGAAGATTTCCTTTGAAATGACATTGTTGCAAATTTGGAGGACCTCAATGTCATGTTCAAGTGGAAGAGAGAAAGAAATTTGCAGAGTGTTTTCTCGAGGAAAAAATCGAGAGAGAGAGAGAGAGAGAGAGAGAGAGAGAATTATGGTTTGAAAACACTGTGTTCGAAAGAAATAAACTAAAGAATTTAAAGGAATCAAAATGGGGCAAACAAATCGTCACAAAAAGAAATGCCTTTTCATAAAACAATTCAAAAAGAATAACTACAAAAAATTTGAAATATATTCCGAAAAATCAGTAATGAAATTGTAATTTCCAAAAATAAAAAAGCAAGACATGATTCGGTGATAATCATACCTATTCAATTTTTATGTGCCAAAAATAAAATACCTGGATTGGAGAGGTTTCCAAACTCAAGTAACTTCCTTAAGATGAGTTGCTGAGTCTGATCAACTGCAGAAGGAAGGAAAGTAATGGGAGTTTCTTTGGGAGTTTCTTTCCTCCTTCGTCCTTGTCGAGCTTTGATGAGCTTAACATGAGAGTTTCTATTTTCTTGCAATTCTCCATCCCAAACTTCTTGATAATATCTTTGGCATATTTCTCCTGATGAATAAATATTCCTTTCTTTGATTGTCTAACTTGCAATCCCAGAAAGAATGTCAATTCACCCATTATGCTCATTTCAAATTCTTCCCGCATATATCTTGAAAATTTCTTGCAAAGATTTTCGTTAGAAGATCCAAAGATTATATCATCTACATAAATCTGTACAAGTAGAAAATCTTTTTCTTCTCTTTTTATAAACAAGGTTGTATCAACTTTTCCTTTCTCAAAGCCACTATTTGTTAAAAATAATTACTTAACATTTCATACCAAGCTCAAGGTGCCTACTTCAAATCATACAAAGCTTTCTTTAGTCTATAGACAGAGTCTGGTTTTCTTGGATCTTCAAAGCTTGATGGTTGTTCCACATAAATTCTTCTTGTATGAATCCATTAAGAAAAGCGTGTTTGACGTCCATCTACAATTGTTGGAGAAAGCTTTCTTATTTGTTTTGAAGTTGACAAAACGTTTTCATCAATCTAGTCGAAGACTTGTAGACTCTATCACCAAAGTCCGAAGACCTCCAAACTCAAGATTTAAAGTCTACCCTCACTGATAGTTTCCAGACTGACGAAGAAAAGATTTATTCGATGAAGAAGATTTATCCAGATACAAGTACATCTTTAAGGATTTTGTTCATACAATTGAAGAATATCTAACGGCTGAAGATAGCATCTCGTGATCAATTATTCTTATTGAAATCAATTTGAATATTTAGAACCGTTGATTGGCGAAGTATACTTGGAAGGTTCTACTTATGAAAACCTAGATCTTGATTGTATGGGCGAGTAGGATTGGTAGGCTACCATCACATTCCTTAAATAACTCGAGATCTTTCGAATTGATTCTATCTAACGGGTGGACTAAAAGAACTTGTTTGGAAGATGCCAACGGTTATGATGGAATGGAGGAGTATATAAGGAGGACGCTCAAGTTATTCGAGTGTGTGCGTGAAAGAAAAATTCCAAAATCTGAAACTCTTAGTTCTTTGCTGTCACAATTTGTCGAGCTTAAACTGTACTCAAAAGAGAGATCAAATACTTGTGAGACCTTGAGGAAGTGTAGTAAAGTCTCTACACTGTGGAATCAAGGACTTGATACTGTAAAATCTCTTCTGTTTCTTAGTGGAATCCAGCCAGTAGGCTATCAGTGCGGGAGAGTAGACGTAGGCTTGGTCTAAGCCGAACCACTATAAACCTTGTGTTTCAATTCTCTTTCACTAATCTCTTTACTTAATTCGCAGTCTTATATATCAGTTCACAGCTTTTACTTTTTTAGTTTACCGTTTCCATATAAGTTGAATTTAGTTGTTAAGTCTTACAAAAACTTCTTTAACACCTATTCACCCCCTCTAGGTGTTCATACTAGCTTTATCAATTGGTGTCAGAGCCTATGTACTCGATTAATTGAAGTGTTTTTACTTCTAAGTTAAAAATCTATGGCTAGTATGTTGGCTCCAGGTTTGATTGAAGGCCAAAGTTACACCAGATTGCCTTATTTCGATGGAAATGAATTCAACATATGGAAAAACAAGATGAAGGCATTCCTAATATCGAAAGATCCTTTGGAATGGGATGTAGTAGAAAAAGGAATTGTTCCTATAGCTACATCGGTTTCAAAAAGGGGAAAAAAAAAGTTGCAAACGCTGGTGAGATAACTCAAGAAGAAATAACCAAGAGATAAGCTCTTGATGCTAAAACAATTTACTCCTTATATTGTGCATTTTCTCCTACTAAGTATAATGGAATATCTTCTTATGAAATAGCCAAAAAAGTCTGGGGCAGGCTGCACATTACCTATAAAAGAGCCGATTGAGTGAAATAAATAAGGATCAATAATCTACTCGGACAATATGAAGCCTTCAAGATGAAACTAGGAGAATATATTACTAAAATATTTAGTCGTTTTATAGAAATTGTAAATGGTCTAAAGTATCGGGGACAACCAATCTCAAGATCCATGAAGGTTAATAAGTTGCTATGGACTCTCCAAAGACTAGAATTATATAAAGACTTCAATAAGGGAAATACAAAGGATCATGCCACTTTCGTAGACGAATTGGTTGGCACACTTCAGTCCTATAAAGTGGAGCAAATCAATGAAGAAGAAGATTCCAAAGGTAAGAAGTCAATTGCTTTGAGATATAACGATGATTCGATGTTATAGATTCTGAAGATGATATGGATGATGAAGAGTTAGCTCTTATGATAAAAAGATTCAGAAACTGAACAAAAAGGGAAAAAGATTCAATTGGAAGAAGCAAAGCACTCAAAATTTTCTAAACAAATCAACTAAGGATGATGAATCCAATAAATAAGTTATCTGTTTTGAATGCAAGAAAAATGGACACATCGGACCCAACTATCCCATGTTGAAGAAAAAGAAATGAAAAGCTAAGAAATACATGAAGGCTCTCAAGGCGAGACATGGAGAGATACAAAATGCGAAGAAAATGATAAAGATTAATGCCAATATTTATCTAATGGAAAAATCATAATCAAACTCCGACTTAGAAATAGATATAGACTCAAACTCGGATAGTGAAATTGAGGTAAGAAATTTAAAAATCCCTACTAAAGTCTTGAAATACATTGATAAATTGTGTCTTAGTCTCAAAACTTCTCTCAAGAGGATTTTCAAGCTAAAAGGGAGAATTCTACACTCAAGTAATAGGAAATTTTATGGAAAGAAAAGTTTGAAAATTTAGATAAAAATTTTGTTACTTTAGAAGAAAATGTAGAATCTCTTTTAAAAGAAAATACATTTTTGAAAAATGACATTTCAAATATTTCAAAAAGGTTTTCAATAGAATATGAGAAATTGGAAAAGATTCTTTCAATACAAATACCCTACTTTAACAAATCAAGCTTGGGAATGACTTCAAACTATTCCTCTAATTGATTTTCCAAAAGTGAAAAAAGAATCAAACAAAGGCCTACAAAAACTTTTTATAGAAATCATTTTCATAAAATATTTGTAAAACCTATTGGTGAAGTGCTCTCAAATGTTCTAAGTGCAACAGCTCAAAACATTTTGAGAAAAAATGTCCTATGGTTTGGAGACCCGTTAAGAAAGAATGAGCAAAGACTGCTTTATTGCACTAACTCCTCTGGACCCAAGAAAATATGAGTACCAAAGAAATCTTGAGTTTCTTTTTTAATTGCATGTCACTATAAAGAAAAAGATTAAATGGTATTTGGATAGTGGTTGTTCAAAGCATATGACTGGAGATTCAAGTTGTTTTATAAAACTTATGCAAGTAAATGGTGGAAAAATCTTTTTGCTAGAAACAGCAAATGAAGAATTATTGGATGTGGAATTATAAAAATTGAAAGTCTCACAATCGACAATGTTTCCTTAGTGAAATGACTTAATTACAATTTGCTTAGCATCGTCAATTGTGCAACACCGGATTCAAAATCAATTTTCAAGAAGGAATATGTTCGAAAACTAGTAAAGATTTTTCACAATCTTTTACTAGACAAAGACATGGGAACATCTATTTTCTGGATATAAAACTAGAAAAGTCTCAATGTCTAATTTCAATTCAAGATTAAGCAAATCTTTGGCATTGAAAGCTTGGTCATGTCAATATGAAGCAAATTGCCAAGATCTCTTCGAAGAATCTCGTTCAAGGATTGCCCAACTTGAAGTTTCAAAATTTGACTTATGCACACCATGTGTATTGGGAAAACATATTAAAAGTTCTTTTAAACCATTAAATCAGGTTTCTACTAATTTTGTTTTACAGTTTCTACATATGGATCTCTTTGGGCCAACCAAAACTAGAAGCATAGGCGGAAATAGATACTGTCTAATAATCGTTGATGACTATTCACAATTCACTTGGGTTTACTTTTTGGCAAGTAAGTCCAAAGCATTTTCTTACTTTTCAAAGTTTGCTAAGAAAGGTCGAACGAGAAAGGATATGTTATTTTAAGCATACGAACAAACCATGGAGGTGAGTTTGAAAATAAAGACTTTGCAAAATTTTGTGATGAATCAAGTTTTCAGCATGTTTTTTCTTCTCCATACACTCTAGAACAGAATTGAGTTATGGAAAGAAAGAATAGATCTTTACAAGAGATGGCAAAAACTTTTTTAATAGAAAATAGTATTTCCTCTCATTTTGGGCTAAAGTAGTGTCTACAAAGATGTTATATTATTAACAAAGTCTTTTTAAGGCATATTCTAGAGAAAACTCCTTATGAATTATTCAAAGGAAAGAAGCTAGTTGTTTCTTACTTTCATGTATTTGGTTGCAAATATTTTGTTTTAAAAATGCAAATAATCGAACTGGTAAGTTTGAAGAAAATCGACGAATGAATCTTCCTTGGATATTTAACCACCAGCAAAGTCTATAGGGTATTCAACAAAAGACTCAGCCTGTGGAAGAATCTATGAAAGTCAAATTCCAAGACTCTTTGCAAAATCAACTGATTCAAACTCATCCAGAAGATTCTGAACTTGCTCCAATCTCTACAAAGTTTACCTCTCCTAAAGCAGCTGAGACCTCTAAAAATCAGCAAATGGAAGTTGAAGAATCAACTGAAATAGAAGAATAGATTCCTACCGACCATCAAGTAACCGGAAGCACAAATCTAGTCATCCCAAATAACTCATCATTGGTAATATTGATGAAGGGATTCGCACCAAATCCAAAATGCAAGAAGAGTCTAGCACCGTGGCATTTATTTCTGAAATATAACCTAAAAGCATTGAAGAAACTTTAACTTACAAAAGCTAGATTGAAGCAATGCAAGAAGAACTCGAGACAGTTCAGCACTAAAGATGTATGGGAGTTAACTCATAAACCAAAAGGTAAATCCATTATTGGAGCTAAATGGGTTTTTAGGAACAAATTGGATGAAAAAGGAAAAGTGATTAGGAACAAAGCAAGACTCATGGCCAAAGAATATATGCAAGAAGAATGGATATATTATGATGAAACCTATGCTCCACTAGTTAGGTCGAAGCAATTAGATTATTACTTGCTTTTGCCTATTATAAAAATTTCAAGTTATTTCAAATGGACGTTAAAGTGCATTCCTAAATGGATTTATCTAAAAAAAGGTCTATGTGGAATAACCTCCTAGATTTAAAGATCCAAAGAGACCAAACTCAGTATTCAGACTGAAAAAGACTATGGTTTAAAACAAGCCCCTCGAGCTTGTTACGACAAGTTAAGTAAGTTTTTAATGCAAAATGATTTAGTCAAAGGAAAAGTGGATACTACCTTGTTTATTAAAAGGGAAGGTAAAGACTTTCTACTTATTCAAATTTATGTTGATGATATTATATTTGGATTGCCTAATGCAAACTTGTGCAAGAAGTTTTCTAAGTCTATGTAGGATGAATTTGAGATAAGCATGATGGGTAAATTATCCTTCTTTCTCGAATTACAAGTAAAACAATTGAATGAAGGAATCTTCATTTACCAAGAAAAATATGCGAAATAACTTATTAAAAAGTTCAAATTGGAGAATTGTAAAAAGACTGAGATACCAATGTCTAGTTCTTCGAAGCTAGATAAAGATGAAGGAGGAAAGAAAGTTGACCATAAACTTTACGAGAGTATTATTGGTTCACTTCTTTATCTTACTGTTTCTAGACCTGACATTTTGTTTAGTGTTTACATTTATGATAGATTTCAATCTGATCCAAAAGAGTCTCATCTAAGCGCCACAAAACGCATCATCAAATACTTTGCAACTACTTCAAGTTTAGGTTTGTGGTATCCCAAAGAATGAGCTTTATCCTTCTTGGATATTTAGATGCAAATTTAGCATGTTGCAAAGTTGATAGAAAATGTACATCCGGTACATGCCAAGTGCTGGGAAACAAGTTAGTATCTTGGTTCTCAAGGAAGCAAAGCACTGTAGCTCTTTCAATAGCGAAAGCAGTATGTGGCTCTTGGAAATTGCTATTCTCAAATCTTATGGATAAAACAACAATTGAGAGACTTTTGAATCAAAGACTCTTGCACTGAGATCAAATGTGACAACACCAGCATAATCAACCTCACAAAGAATCCAATTCTTT
The DNA here is from genome assembly GCA_014182585.1 of Eucalyptus coolabah. Taxonomy (NCBI): domain Eukaryota; kingdom Viridiplantae; phylum Streptophyta; class Magnoliopsida; order Myrtales; family Myrtaceae; genus Eucalyptus; species Eucalyptus coolabah. The sequence continues at coordinate 42,058,132 of CM024622.1, forward strand.
ATTCAAGAGCAAAGCATATAGAGATTTGACATCACTTTATTAGAGATCATGTTCAAAATGGAGAAGCTATGATTCTATTCATTGACTCAAAGAATCAACTGGCGAACATATTTACAAAGCCTTTGGAGAAAAGCCTATTTGAGTTTATTTGCACTAAACTGAACATCATATCTCTTATCCAGTTAAGTTTGGATGTGTTCAAGACTCAAAGGTAAAATCTGAAGGTATTTAGACTCAGAAGACCAAGAGTTACGACTGTAAGTTGCTTCTATTCCAATATTTTAAACTTGAAAAGGTACGGTTAATTATTAATTGCTAATTGATTAAAATTATCTTTCCAAGTTTTTCTTTTTCAAAATGGCAGCTATCAATTTTGAAAAGACGGTTATTTTCAAAAAGGGAAATTATTCGTTTTGAAAATGTATTTTTATTTTTCCTTTTACAACATTTCGTTTATCTCGCTTCACTTGCTTTAATAGTGCCGAGACTCGTCTTCTTCGTTTTTACACTAAAACCTAGAGTACAAAATTCCTATTTACTTTCACTTTCACTCTCAATCTGTCTAAAAGTTTTCACCTTTTTCATGCAAGTTGGTGAATTCCTCCCTTGAAACGACAATGTCTTCAAGAAAGTTTTCAAGGATTGCAAGCGGGGGACCACGACATATGCCCAAGGGTCCTACGCATTTTGACTTAACCAAAGAAGAAGATTCTTCTCCACCACTGTGTCCGAGTCAAGAACAACCTTTTCAACAACATCAATCTTCTCTACCAACTCAAACAAACAATGAAGTTATAGAAGAGGCTGAACCTGTAAGAACGCTAACTCCCAAGTTTGCTTTCAAACTTTACTCTAATATGAAGAAAGGAGAAACACCGATGTCTTTAATCAATGAATTCTTAAGAGATAGAGGATACAAGAATGAAACCATGTTCTTGCGGGAGTTGGAAAGGTTAGGAGTTGTAGAGAAATGAACGGTTGAAAGAAATTTTGCGAATTTCCTGAGTGATCCATTATATGGCACTACAAATCAACCACAAGTTCTGGATGACGATAAACGGATGTTTACTCATTTTCAGCCTAGAACGGGAGTGGCTACAAATATTGCAAATGGTTCCAATCTGTTTAAACCAAAGAATCACAAGAGGGTTTATTCGAATCTTATGAAGAGAAGGGTTATGAACCCTAGGACTGTTGACTTTGATTTCCTTGATTCGATAAAAGTCAATCTGCAAGAGAAGTTTGTTCTACTACAATTAAAACAGTTCTATTTTGAATCCATTGCTACTTATCCAAAACTCACCGCGTACTTTTACTCGAACTTTTCTTTCTTGGATGCAAACAGTTTTACTTTCACTGTGAATGATAAGGAATTTTTTGTGGATATAGACACGTTGGCTGACATAATTGGGGTGGAAAATGAGTTTCCAACCAATTAGCGTGTCTATTACTCATGCTACTCTGTCATTGATGAGAGATAGGGATGTTGAAGGCAAGATTTTCTACACAAGGATGAGTGCCTCAAACATCTTACTACACAAGATTGTGATCAACTACCTTCGTCCTAAGTCGACATCCAAGACTAATGTCTCTCGATCTGAAGCGACATTGATGTGTGCCATCAATACTGGATTTAAATTCTCTCTACCTCACACCATCTTGTTCCATATTTACCAAACTATAATGAAAGATAAGGGACAACTCCCTTATCCTGCTCTTATCATGCATTTATTCGGACACTTTAAATTCACATCTCTGCACCATTATGTTTGACAACTATTTCTCCAATGGTGATTGGTTTCAAAATGGTCATAAAGATGCGCTTGAAAGAGCTAAACAAAGTGTTGAAGTGTATGAAGGAGAAGTCTCCCGTCAAAGCAAAACAAGACTCTACTGCAGCAAGAGGAAAGGCAAGGAGCCCATGGTTGCTCCAGCAAAGAAGAAAGAACCCTCATCTTGCAAGATAAAGAAGATGAGGATGAAATGACTCTTTCAACCTTAAGAAACTTAAAGAGTTTTGTCAGCTTTCATGAGACAAGAGAAGAGCCAGAAGAAAGAGGAAAAGAGCGAGAAGAGACAGAGAAGGAAGATGAAGAACAGAGGAGGACAAAGGAAGAAAGAAGAGAAGAGGAAGAGAGAGAAGGAGAACAAGATTAGGGTCAAGAAGACTCTTTTGAGCCAATTTTGGCTATCTCCTTGTCTAGTGATTCTGAGATGGTAGGAACTGAAACTGTTGACACTCATCACTCTGAACCAAAAGCTTCAACAAAAACAAAGGATCACCATACTTCAAGATCAACCAGTAACTGGAAGCATAAGTCTAGTCATCCTAAGGAACTCATCATCAGCAACATTAATGAAGGAATTCGCACCAAATCTAAAAGGTGAGAAGAGTCTAGTGCTTTAGCACTTGTTTCTAAACCGAACCTAAAAGTTTAGAAGGAGCCCATGGTTGCTCCAGCAAAAAGAAAAGAACTCTCATCTCACAAGATGAAAAAGATGAGGATGAAATGACTCTTTCAACCTTAAGAAACTTAAAGAGTTTTGTCGGTTTTCATGAGACAAGAGAAAAGCCAGAAGAAGGTAAAGAGCAAGAAGAGACAGAGAAGGAAGATGAAGAACAGAGGAGGACAGAGGAAGAAAGAATAGAAGAGGAAGAGAGAGAAGGAGAACAAGATTAGGGTCAAGAAAACTTTTTCGAGCCAACTTTGGCTATCTTCTTGTCTAGTGATTCTGAGATAGCAGGAACTAGAACCACTGACGCTCATCACTCTGAACAAGAAGCTTCAACGGAAACAAAGGACAACAAACTTCAAGATCAACCAGCAATTGGAAACATAAGTCTAGTCATCCTAAAGAACTCATCATTGACAACATTAATGAAGGAATTTGCACCAGATCCAAAAGGCGAGAAGAGTCTAGTGCTTTAGCACTTGTTTCTAAAACTGAACCCAAAAGTATAGAAGAAGCCTTGGTTGATGAAAGCTGGATTGAAGCCATACAAAAAAAAAAAAAAAAAAAAAAAAACAGTTTAGCATCAATAATGTTTGGGAACTTTATTCCTAAACCCAAAGGTAAGTCTATTATTGAAACTAAATGGGTTTTCAGGAACAAGATGGACGAGAAAGGAAGAGTGATAAAAAACAAAGCAAGACTCGTGGCCAAAAGATATATGCAAGAAGAAGGGATAAACTATTATGAGACCTAACCACCGCCCGCGGTGGAAGCGTTGGTTAGGGCTTGGTACCCCAAACGCAGGGGGAAGGGTTCGAACCTCCGTGGAAGCGATGCTTCAATGCATAACGCGCGTCTTACCTGCGCTTGGGGGTCACGGTGGGGCCCCCGGCGCCCCGGGGTTTACTCTCCCGCGAAGCGGCGTTCGGAGGTTCCCCGGGTCACCAAAAAAAAAAAAAAAAAAAACTATTATGAGACCTATGCACCAATAACGAGGTTATAAGCAATTAGAATATTACTTGCTTTTGCTTGCTACAAAGATTTCAGGTTATTCCAAATGGATGTAAAAAGTGCATTTCTAAATGGATTTATCCAAGAAAAAGTTTATGTGGAACAACCTCATGGATTTGAAGATCCAAGAAAGCTAGAGTCAGTCTTCAGATTGAAAAAAGCTCTTTATGGATTAAAGCAAGCACTTTGGGCTTGGTATGACAATGTTTGCATTTGTGCTAGATTTCAATCGGATCCTAAAGAATCTCATCTAAGTGTTGCAAAACGCATCATCCAATACATTGCAACTACTTCAAAGCTAAGTCTGTGGTATCCCAAAAAAGAAGACTTTACTCTCCTTGGATATTCATACGCAAATTTAGCAGGATGCAGAGTTGATAGAAAAAGTACTTCTGGTACTTGTCAACTGCTAAGCAACAAGCTAGTTTCATGGTTCTCAAGAAAGCAAAGTATAATAGCTCTTTCAACAGCTGAAACAGAATATGTGGCTCTTGGGAGTTGTTGTTCTCAAATACTTTGGATAAGGCAATAGCTAAGAGACTTTGGAATTGAAGAATCTTGCACCGAGATCAAATGTGATAACACCGATGCAATTAATCTTACAAAGAATCCAATTCTTCATTCAAAAGCAAAGCACATATAAATTCGACATCATTTCATTAAAGATCATGTTTAGCATGGAGAAGTTAAGATTCAGTTCATTGACTCAAAGAATCAGTTGGCAGACATATTTACAAAGCCATTGGAGAAAAGCTTATTTGAGTCTATTCGCACCAAACTGAATATTATATCTTCTTTTGATTAAAGTATAAAGGTGATTAGACTTAGAGCAACCAAAAATTACGATGTAAGTTAATTCCTTTTCAACATAATCAATCTAGCTTGCAAATGATGTTTTTGAAAAGGTACGTTTACTTTTTAATCGCTAATTATTTATTGTATTTTTAGAAATTGTCTTTTTTGAGTTTTTGAATTTATGGCATTTTTCATTTTCAAAAAGGTAATTTTTACTTTCCTTTGTGACAATCCGTATACTCCATTTCGTTTACTTTATATACTGTAAAGTTTCTTCTTCTTCATTTTCACTCTCAAACCCTAGAATACAAAACTTCACTTTCTCACAACTTTCTCTCTAGTTTATTCCAAAAAGTTTTCACCTTTTGTCCGCAATTGAGTTTGAGGAATCTCCCAAAGAACGTGACAATGTCTTCTCAAATGAAGTCTTCTAGAATCGCAAGCAGGGGACTACAACGTATGCGTGAGGGTCCTACGCACTTTGATATGACCGAGGAAGAAGACTCCCCTTAGTAGCAGTGGCAAAATCAACAACATTCTCAACAGCGTCACTCTTCACAGTAAGAGACTCAAAATCCTTCACAACAACATGCTAAGAAGAGATCATTGTAAACGTTGAACCTATAAGAACTCTAAAGCCTGAATTTTTGTTTAAACTCTACTCTAAGTTAAAGGAGGGAGGTTGTCATGACTTTCATTGATGAGTTTTTTAGCGAGAGAGGGTACAGAAATGAGACTCATTTTCTAAGGACAATGGAAAGTATCGGGATTGCCTGCTGGTACGGCAACAAGGGCTTTTGCAAATTTTCCAAGTGATCCATGGTTTGGATCCTTCAATCAACTTGAAGGGAAAGATGACGATGAAAGAATGTACACCCACTTTCAGCCTAGGATGGGTGTTACGGCAAATGTTCGTTGTGAAAGGACGGACCTTTTTCGTTCTAAGGACCACAAGAGGACTTATTCTAAACTTCTGAAGCAAGGGGTAATGAACCCTAGCAGTGTGGATTTTGACTTTCTTAATTCGTTGAACGTAAAACTAAGGGAGAAGTTTGCACTCCTTCAACTCAAAAATTTTTTCTCTAAGACAACTGTTGCTCATCCAGAACTTACAACTTACTTCTATTCAAATCTATCCTTTTTAAATGCAAATAGATTCTATTTTACTGTTAGAGACAAAGAATTTGTGGTCGATATGGACACTCTGGCTAATGTGATTGGGGTGGAAAGAGGAAGATTCCAACCAATCAGTGTGTCTGTTGGTCATGCAACTTTGGAGCTTGTTTGGGACGGGATTGTTGAAGGTAGAATTTCTTACACTAGGATGACTGCCTCAAATATTTTGCTTCAAAAGATTATGATCAATTGTCTCAGACCCAAATCCACCTCAAAGACGGATGTCTCCAACTCTGAAGCGAAGCTGATGTATGCAATCAACATCGGATTCAAGTTCTCTCTGCCTCACACTATTCTTATGCACATGTATAGGACAGTGGTGAAAGACAAGGGGCAACTTCCTTATCCTGCTCTTGTTACTCGCTTATTCAGACATTTCAATATTCAGCCTCCTAAAATTTTGTGTGTTCGAACCATTACTCCAATGGTAGTGAGACTGAAGATGGTTTCCAAGATGCATCTAAAGGAGCTTAACAAAGTTTTGAAGAGCATTAAGGAGAAAACCCCTGTCAAGGCTCGACAGGACTTTGCAATAGGAAAAAGAAAAGGCAAAGAGCCCATAAGCAAACCTATCAAGAAGCGGAGAGCCCTCATCTTGCAGGATGAAGAGGATGAGGACGACATCACTCTCTCTACCTTTGCCTTACGAAATTTATAGAGTTATGTCAGCTTTAAAAGGCAAGAGAACACAAAGAACAAAGGAAGAGAAGAGACAAAGAGGAGAGATGAAGAAAGAGAAGCAATGAGAACAAAGGAAAAAGAGAGAGGAAGAGAACAAGATGAAGAAGAGGGTCAAGATGATTCTCTTGAACCTACTTTTGGAGAAGAAGGAAAAGAACAACATCACCTTGGTGCTGAAGAAGATCAAGAACAAGAAAAAGAATACTTTTCTCCATATGAAGGCCCAGAAATAGGGGGAGCTGCTAATAAACGAGGTATTTCTTCACCTATCTTCACTAGTGATGTTAGCAGATCTCCCACAAATCTAGAGGATGTGTATGCCTCTCAATATCCCGAAGCAGACCCTGAGGCATCCTCCCATGTCCTAGTGATCGAACAACTGATGTTCCCTCACATCTCAAAACTCCTGGAATTGATTCGGCTGGATCCAGTGCTACATCGAAACCAACAGCAAAATTTTCAAAGACTGCTAGATCTTATTTTGGATTTGAAGGGTTAACAATATGGATTCAAGTTGGAGATGAAGAACACGATGATAGTTTTCAAGTCAACTTCAGACTCTTTGCAAGAGCAGCTACAAGCCTTGAAGAATCAAGTGCATGATAATGCAAAGGGTAAGGATATTCAGGAGGTGAAGGAGACTCGAAGAACTTGGAGGAGACTGTCAAATCTATAGGGGATTTCCAAATCATTCGCATCCCCAAGCAACCTTGATTTTACCAAACTCTTTTTCAAAATTTTCCCCACCTTTTGTTGTTGACAAAAAGGGGGAGAGTTTATGCAGATTTGGCTTGATATTTTTTATGACATTTTTGTTTGGTTTTAGACTCTTTATTTTTACAGTGGACTATTGTTAGAATGTGAATCTTTTTTATGCTTGCAGTATCTAACTTCGTGATATAGATTGTGGCTAGATAAGATATTTACTTTACAAGTCTAACATGTTTTCTATGGTTACGAAATCAAAATCATCCAAGTCCTAATCATCTTATTTAAAATATCACGTTTTGTTTAAGTATTGTTTTGCAGGTCAAAATTTTCAAATCTGCAGGAAAGTTTTGTCAGCATAAAAAAATGGGAGATTGTTAGAGAAAATTCATTTATTGTTTTGAAACTGACAAAACATTTTTGAAAGTGTAATCTGAAGGCTTACAGATGCAAGTGTTATAGTCTGAAGAAATCCAAACTCTACTTGTCAAAGTCTGAAGACCGTTAGACTTTAATCTTAAAGTCTACCCTCACCGATAGATTTTCAAACCGACGAGTAAAGACTTATCCAGATGCGAGTTTATCTTCAAGGATTCGGTTCATTTGGTTTATGGAAAATCTTCCGGCTGGATATAGCACCTTATGATCAATTATTCTTATTGAAATCAATTCGGATAATCAGATCTCTTGGAAGGCGAAGTATACGTGGAAGGTTCTACTTATGGAAACCAAAATCTTGATTGTATGGGCAAGCGGAATTGATGGGCTATCATTACATTCCTTAAACAACTCGAGATCTCCTTGATTGATTCTGTCTAACAAGTAGATTGGAAGAACTTCTTTGGAAAGTGCCAATGATTATAGAGCCATAAATGGAATATATAAGGAAGACTCTCAAGTTATTCGAGTGTATGCGTGAAAGAAAAATTTGAAAATATAAAGCTTTCCAGTTCTTTGCTATTTCAATCGTTGAACTTTATTTGTACTCAAAAGAGAGAGCGAACACTTATGAGACTTTGGAGGAGTGTAGTAGAGGTTCTATATGTAAAGTCAATGATGTGAGATTGTAAAATCTCTTTTGTTTCATAGTAATCCAGCCAGTGGATTGTCAGCGTAGGAGACTAGACGTAGGCTTGATCTAAGCCGAACCACTATAAACATTATGTTTTTATTCTCTCTCCCTACATCTCCTTATTTTAATTCATAGCTTTATATAACTCTTTATAGCTAATTACATCCTTAGTTTATTATCTTCCAATAGCAATTTACTAAGTCTTACGAAAATTTCTTTCAAACAACTATTCACCCCCTATAGGTGTTAGTACTAGCCCTTTCAGATAAGCACTGCAACACCCTCACCCAATGCCAACAAGGGTTGTTGGCCCTCGATCAAAAAAAAAAAAGAAAAGGTAAAGTAAAATAATAATAAAAAAACCCATAAAAACTATAAAACAAAAAATCAAAAAAATATGAAAATATTATTTAAAAATGTTTAGGTCTGTGCTAACCGTGCTATATAGAATGACTAGTGTCCATGTCGGTAATTCCCTATCAAAATTGACTGAATGAACTTAATTGACAAAACTTAAAAAGATTTAAAACTAAATTAATATTATTGAAGGTTTATGATTAAATTGACACAAACGTAATAGATTTATAACATTTTTTTTATAAGTGTCCTGTATAAAAACAGTCACATTTAAAACACATTATGTGCTATTGCACGAATTGCAGGGTTGCTTCTCTCATGATTTCCTGAATAGTGACTAAGACAAAAATCACAGGCATGCTGTTTAGATTTAGGAAATCAAGGCATATTTGGAAATGGATTGGGTTAACGAGTGCCGAAAGGCGCTTGCTAAAAACCAAAAGATGTAGAAAGAGCAACTGTCGATGCACATTAGAAAATATAATCAATACTTCTTTTTTGTTTTTGCCGAACCAAGAGGACAAGGAGGGGCGAGTAGCGGTGACTATGCCCTCTTGATGTTACCTTAAGAAAGTATCGCACCCATCACAAAATGTTCAATTTAGGTGAGGACGAACCTCTGCTACTCAACACTATAAAGGTAGGCAACCAAGGACCAGGACACCACCGTAGTACTAGAAGCCCACAGCCCATTCCCAAGCCAAGTCAGAAGACTAATCGACACGATCAAGGTCACTGGATATGGGAATACAATCACGAGACCAACTTGAATACATCCGATGGGATAATTAATACTTCTTATCATACAAGGCTGATCTTTCAGTTTCCACATAAATGGAGTAGGCGATGAACAAACTTCGCAAATTATATAGCATATGAAATTACCGGGCAAAGGACTCTTGAATTGCACTAATGTCATACGGGACCTAGAAATGATGGATTAAATACAAAAAATGTTGGATATTCTAAGACATCTTATTAAAACTTACTTATCAAGTGATGTAGCAAGTATTAATTAGATAATAAGGAATAGGATTATATTATATTACATTATTAGTTTCTTTCAATACACAATTGATAATTGTCAAATCACTCACTAAAAGTAAGTTCAGTGTTTCATCCATTTACTTTGCTTAATAAATAATGTAGTTTATTTCTAGTGTGTCTCGGTCAATCCAGATAGACACATTTTTTTATATAAAAAAAAAATCTTTAACCTTAAAGCTCGCTTTCATTCATTGAACCCCCATCAACCGAAATTTAAAGAGTAAAGACAAGAAGAAGAATAAAGGGAAGCACACTATATTATTTAATGATAACTATTAAATTAATATCTCAAAATTGAGCCATGTATGAGACCCCATCCAATTAAAGGATATAGACCGCTCTGTATTAGATGAGGGATAAGAGAAAGGGTCCTAATTGGACTTTGATTTTTCTTGCCTTTCTTTCAAAAGATAATCTTGAATTTACTTGGGCGGTGGAGTCAAATAAAGAAGAGAACTTAAACAAGAAAAGTTGTTGGCGACTTATTACTCAAGGGTTTGACCGATCAAGGCTTGAAATTTTTCATACGTAAAAGAGTAGAGAGAGAGAGTAGTGGGTTAAAGGGTTTCTTGAGGTCAAAGGATTTTTTTTTTTTTTAAGAGAAAAGAAAAATAGAAGGACGTGAGTTTTGCTTTTATTGTCTCCACCGGCCATAGCCACACAATACAGTAGGGGATTTCTTTGAGCTGCTAATAAGGAAGTTTCCGGTGGTGAATCGTGCCAATGATATGGCGTTTTCTTTGTGAAAACGTAAGTATTTCAAGCAATGAGATAATTCTATGTGAGGCTAAAGATTATGGATTTGGTATAGAAAACACTCAAGTGAAGTGTGTGAGTAATTGTAACTCTATACTTGTCCGATTGATTCGTGGATTATTTACTACTCCTTGTGAAATAGGTACCAAAACACTTGAACTGAATCATGTAAATTTCTCAATTAGTGGTCTTCTTCCTCCCACCATTTTACTTCAAGTTGCTCAACTTTTTTGCGAATCAATGGTCTTCTTCCTCCCAGGCTTTCTCATTCTTCTTCTAGATTTTCATTTTTTTATTCAAGCCCTTATCTTTTATCATTAAAAAAAAAAAAAAGCACTTGTTTTGCTTTTCAAGATTATGTTGGCCAAATAGGATGTGACATGGGATGCTAGCAAGACACTTAACAGTATTTAAATAGCAACTTTAGGATAGGATGAACTAGAAATAAAAACATAATATTTAGGGATATTAGTGCTTACAAGAAAATGTTAAAAGATCTTATTGAACAATTTAAAACATTTTAAAGGCTTCCGATACCTTTATTCCTCTCTTTTAACATAAACACAATATGAATATTTTTTTGATTTTTTAATGATCAAATCGAATAAATTTGAAATTCAAGGTCAACATCGATAAATGAGACAAAATTTTAGATGGCAAATTGCATATACAACAAAAATTCAGTGTCCTCACATGAAAGAAAGGAGTCATCCTTGTCCCAAGTTGTCTTGTCACTAGTTAGAACATACCTTGGTCGACTGGGCTCCACAATTATAAGAATCAGATGCACGGTCACGGTCGCTACGTTTCTAAGAAACGTTTACGGAACATTTTCTGTACGGATTTTGTTCACGGGAGGACACGTCTCATCCCTTATTCGAGTTAAGGCCGCCGCGCCCCGTCGGCCGAGCCAGGCGGGGACCGGACCGAAAAAAAAAAAAAATAAAAAGAAAGGAAAAAATGAAAAATAAAATAAAAATGTTTAAAATTTTAAAAGAAACCAGAGATTCCTAACATACGTCGGGACAAAGTAGTAAAATAGAGGAAACATACGTAAAAGTAGTAAAATAGAGGAAAGTAGAGTAGTACCCCAGGCACAGTAACCACGTGGGCGGTCCGCGGTGGTTGTTTGGCTTCCCGTCGTTTAGCTGATTTTCTCCGGCCTCGATTGGCAAGAGAGACTATCGCCTGTTGCGAGTACACGTGAGCCCAATTCACATGCGCCGTTGATCCACCGAAGCCAGATTCACATGGACCCCACCTGATCTACGGTGGGCCCGCGGTTGGCTCGCTGGGAGGACCCATGCAAGGCGTCCCCACCATCACAGCCGGGAGGCTGGAGGTTGACTTTCAGCTGGGACTCGGTTTTGGCCGATCTTTCGATCTTCCCCTCCCGTCTCCCCTCATCTCCTTGATTTGGTTCGCACCTCCAGTTCTTGCTCTCGCTCTTCTCCCATGGCAAAGAAGCTCGTGCACTACGTAGTGGTATCGACATATCTTCTCTCTCTCTCTCTCTCTCTCTCTCTCTCACATATGGTTTCTGTCAGTCTATAGTGATGAACGTCGATTGAACGTGAGGCTTACGGTTGTGGTCGCGAAGATCAGCTCTTCCGGGATTGAGGCAGCATCGTTTACTCGTCCCTAGCTCATCATTGATCCCTTTTGCAGGTCGATGCATTCACTGAGACCGCATTCAAGGGGAACCCCGCGGCAGTGTGCTTCCTGGAGGAGGATGAAGAGAAGGGCGTGGAGTGGCTACAGGCAGTGGCCAGGGAGTTCAACATCTCCATAACTTGCTTCCTGACTCGAGTAGCTGCCTCAGGGACAGAGGACTCGAGCCCGAGGTTCCGCCTCAGATGGTTCACTCCCGTCGCCGAGGTGAGTTCCGAATCTCTGTCGGCTTATCAGCATGATGGCTTATCTCCGACTTGGCATGAATGGAAACGCCTGGATGGTCCCTCCCTCATTGCCCAAAAGCACGTGACTGTATATGTTTTCACTTGTTTAGCTTTCCAAAAATTATTGCCTGAATATAGTATTGTTTTCCCCATTGGATTGGAAATCTTTTTGGCAAATTAAAAAAAAAAAAATATATATATATATATATATATATATATATATATATATATGGCAAACGAAAATTTATAGCTCAATACAAAAATATTTTAGAAGAAAAGGATTAAATGCTGATAAGTTACTCATACGAGAGTCAGCATTCAAATATTAGTTGCTAGTTTAATATGACAAAAGTTTTTTTTTTTTTTTTTTTTTGAAAGAATAATTTGACAAAAGTTGGCAGAAGTTGGGAAGTCACAAAGTTGGCAATTTAATCCAACAAAAGTTTGGGAAGTCACTCTAATGTGGATTGGTAATTTTACACAAGAGTTAGTAAACTCAGACGATTGGTAGCTCATGCAAATGAAAATTAGTAAGTTTTACAAACTATTTAAAAAAATATAGTAATTTCATAAAAGATGTAGATTACTTATGTGGGAAAAAAAATATTTATGGTCATTTTTTGACTTTTTTCTTGGCACATTGAGTAATCAATATGGGAAAAAATATTCATATTTTCGAGCACACAATAAATTTCTTCTGCTTGGAAAGTTTTCTTTCCCTTTCTTTAGTAATTAATTCTTTATATGAGATTGGTAACAGCAGCAGGAGGATTGGCTCGCTCACATGAGATTAGGCTGTTTAAGTGTATTGGTAGATTCCAGCCTCCTTGTGCGTCGAATATACACATCGTTCTTCAGTTTTCTGAGTCGTTTATCGATCTGATTGAGATCGAAACAACTGGATAGCTCCCTTTACTCGTCAATATCGAGTTGAATTTTCGCAATTTTCATGCAAATCATTGGATGGTGGCACGTGGATACCATATAAATACGAATCTCCTTTCAGGTCAACCTCTGTGGTCATGCAACACTAGCTGCTACACACGCTCTTTTTACCTCTGGGAAGGTGGATTCAGACACTATCCAATATGTCACCTTGTCAGGAACTCTAACCGCTAAAAGGGTGTCCGAGATCGAGACAGCCGTCGCTTCAACCTATCAGAACGGGGATGCACCAGGATTCTCCATCGAGTTGGTTTTTCCTACTGTCCCGATTTCAGAATGCGACAGCGAGAATGCATCATCCCTCTCCAGAGTATTCGATGGTGCTTCCATAGTCGAAGTCAAGAAGACGGCAAAAGATGACCTTCTTGTAAATTCCTAACCATGGTCGAATCTTTCAACTTTTGTTTTGTTGCAGCTTACTGAAAACCTCGGTTTCTCTTCATGAAAATGATGCTTTATGGTTTTCAGAGACCTATTTTCCTTCTTGGGTTGATGAAAGTTTTCGACCATCACATTGAGCTGAAAGTTTGCGGAGTCCTATTTTCCTTCTTCAGTCATTTCGACCAGGTGATTAATTTTGCTTCTTTTCTTGTCAACTTCGATTGCTTCTCGAAGGTCGTTTTCTCATCAGGAAAAGCAGTTGAAGACTTGCAGCCACAATTCGATAAGATACGATACGAAGTTGCGCAGGAAGGGGCATTATCATAACAGGACTTGCTCAACCGGACTCCGGATTTGATTATGTCAATCGGTTCTTCTGTCCAAAACTCGGGGTGAATGAGGTATTGATGTATCTAATTAATCGGCTGTCAAGTGATGTGCTAGAAGGAATTACCAGCTTCCTAGTTCTTGTTCACTCATTGTTTTGTCCATGATTCATTCATGTATTGACAAGACTGAGATAGCTATCCGGATCAAAGTGCCAAGGCTATCTCATTGTCGATCAAATGATGCAAAATGCTAACAAACGCTTTTCCAGGATCACGGGCGGGAGTGCAAACTGTTTTCTGGCACCTTATTGGAGCAAAAAGCTGCGAAAAAATGATTTCGTTGTTTATGCTGTAATCTCTCTCTCTCTCTCTCTCTCTCTCTCTCTCTCTCTCCACGCCCAGGCGCCTATTTGTGAGCAGTGCATCTGTGGTTGCTCAACTTCTTATTAGTCCATTTCAACAGAATTTCACGCGTTTCCCTAATCAGTTTTGTGCATGTGTTGAGTAGGCATCTTCTAGAGGAGGAGTCGTGAACGTGTGCCTGGACGAGCAAAACCAGAGAGTCATGCTGCGTGGGAAAGCTGTAACTGTAATGACGGGTTCTATTCTTGTTTAAAAATACTTCGACCAAGCAAGATTCGTCTTGTAAACAAGGCACAGGACGAGATGGAATAAGTATTCTGATGGCATAAATTCGAGATTGTCAGTTGTTTAATGCTGCAGACCATAGCTGAGATACTCAGTATGCTTGGAGCTGTAGCCTATGTAGCATAATCAAAGAGACGACCGAACAACCATTTATCTCGTTCTTGTTTTTATGTATTTGAGGGACAGTGCATCAACCACTTTGTCTCGTTTATGTGCTATCTCTGTATTGCTGCTCATACAGATGCCTGGAAGCTACTTCTAATCTCTTTGGTCTTTCCCTCCTTTAACTTAAAAGAGATAATATCCCTTGTTGTTGGTCGAGTTTCTAGGAGAAAGTGCACAGGTCAAGACTCGAGTTGAGGAGTCCCATGTCAAAGAACACGAGATGGTCGAGTTGCTTATGATCCTGGTTCACCATTTGAAGGGGTCGAATCTCATTCCCATTTAGGAACTAGCACGTAGGTTTCTGTAAGCTCTTACTCTCAGCCACAGGAAAGATGATCACGTGATCCTACACGAAGAACCGGTTACTTGTATTAGTTTCCTGTTGACCTTGCATTAGGCCACTCGAATTATGTCAGACTTCTAAGAAAGCTCCTGATCCATCATTTATAACAGTCGCGGCTAGGACAAACATTAAGCGGCGAACCATAATTGACAGTTTCCAAACAACACCGTTGTTCAGGTGCCGAGAAAGGAACAAGAACACGGGTTAAAGGATCGCCCGATGGCTAAACTATAGCTGGTCCACAACACACGATCCCAAAGTACAATAGCAAGGTTTGATGTCACGAAAAACATATATATAAATAACTAGACAAAAAATTCGTTTGAAAGTAACGCAATATAAATTTTCCACCTATTGAAGGACCAATCTAAAGGGAATTTTAGAGCACTTTAATTGAGTACCATATGACATTTCTTTTCATATGATTAGTCTTATTGAAAAGAACAAACACACTTTTTCGATAACTTCCTAAACATGTGTAAAAACACAAGTGTCAATAACATCACTACCCGTCACCATCGATAGGGCTGTCTATTGGTAAAAGGGTCGCATTCTTTTCCTCAAGTTCAATTCATCAATTCGAGGTGTGTCATGAGCGAATTTTTATTTGTTTTGTGCTTCAAACATTTTATCTCATATGGAAATCTCCAAATTTCCGACACATTAATGAGAACTAATACCGGCTAATACAATTACGAGTGAATTGAATAGTTATAACTTAGATAAAACATTTAATAATGGACGTGGGACCATCATGACATTGCATATTTTGTATAAGTAACACTAACACCAATACGCAATATGGACACGACATACAACACAATATGCCGACACGTGAGTTCTCAAAATAGAGAATTCCAACGTATTGAAACACATTATATATTAAATGTAATATTTATATATTTAACATTTTAATCAAATTAATTTTTCAAATTCATTATTTTAATCAAATTAATTTAATTCAAGTTAATAAATAAATAAATAAATAATAAAATAATAATAAAAGCTTAAATGATATTAAACCAAAAACATTAATCCACTATTTGTTATTCATTGTTTTAATTTGACAAATTTAACTATATTCTAATAATCTATAAAACTTGTAGGAAAAAAATAAACAACCCACATTTTAGACAAGCGTGTTTGAGTATGTTGGAAGAGAAAAGAAAAAAAAACTTGGAGAGTGAAGTTGGAAAAGAAGAGAAGACAGGTTTTTCTTCTTTTCCCCTTTATTATTTTTATTTTTTTTATTTTTTACATATTTATATTTTGACCCCTATTTTATTAAAAATTTTAAAAATTGACCCGATACATGCCAGAATTCTGAATTTGCATGTCAAAATTTCAGAATCAAGTGTTAGAGAATGTCGGAAAAGTTGATCAAGTGTTGGAATTAAGTATTGGAGTTCCGAACTCACACGTCGAAATTTCGAACTCAGTATCGAAAAATATTGAGAAAGTTAATCGATTATCTGATTTTTCGACATATATTAATCAAGGGTAAAGAAGTACAAAGGAAATGTTCGTGCTTCGTAACGGCTCAAATGACTTTACTTTTGAAGTGTCAATAATAAACCTCTGGTACAAGGGCTGGTTACTTTTGACAGGGAGGGCCGGCAAAGTAGACTAAAATATGTTCCGTACGGATCAAGGGCAGACCTGCCCCGAACGATTTACGAGGAACTGGACCATCGCGTTCTTCTCCAATAGACATCGCCTGATTTCATTGCTTCTTCTCCATTAGCCATCTCTCTCTCTCTCTCTCTCTCTCTCTCTCCCTCTCCGTCCCTGTCTATGGAAAGGAAGCTCGTGCAGTACTCGGTGGTATCAATACAGCCTCTTTCTCTACCGTTTCATTCCCCTACCAGAGATGGAGATCTCTTGCGGAAACTTACTTGAACTCTTCTGCATCGACCATGACATGGGCTTGTGCGTGGTGTTGTTTTGTAGGTGGACGCATTCACCGACACGGCCTTCAAGGGGAACCCGGCGGCGGTGTGTATCTTGGAAGAAGAGAGGGACGAAGAGTGGCTGCAGGCGGTAGCCAGGGAGTTCAACTTATCGGAGACCTGTTACCTGACCGGTGCCTCGAGCTCAGAACTCGCCGGCTCGGCCAAAGGGGGATCGAGCCCGAGGTTTCGGCTCAGGTGGTTCACTCCAGTTGAGGAGGTGAGTGAGTTTCGGAATTCCATGTTCCCAGCGTTGCTTGCTTTAATTCGGCAAGTGCAGGATATACAGAGTGTGTGGCTAATAAATGACTGAAAGCTCCTTCGTCCGCTTTCCAAGCGAATTGCTAAACTTTGCTTGTGTGCTTTTTGGTAACTTTCTTTCTTTATCTTAGCCAACAAAAAATGGCAATTTTTCTGTCATTACAGGGTTAACGTCCTGGTTTTGTTATGATTTTAATTTGTGATAATTCGTATTTTCTGAGTTTGGCCGCATATAATCAACCATGGATGGCTTGATGAAGATTTCGTCAAAAATTCGATGTCTATTTGTCCTTCGCCGTCTGTTTCATCTCATTACTTTGGACTACCAGTTAATTTGCTAATTGTGCTTCTATTAGATGAAATTATATGCATTACCTGTGTGGGACTATGAATCATGTTGATGTTGTTCGATTGAACTCCAAGTCCGACACCGAGTCTCTGATGTACTTGAGAGATGCCTGCTTCGTCGTCATAATAATCCATCTCCACCAGACTAATCTATGTGGTTGCTCTGATGCCCGCTTTTCGATAGTGGCAGTAAACATTGATGTTGATGATTAATCAGTTTGATGAAGTGTGTCACATCTCAGTATGGAAGAAATGCTACGGGAAACTGGTTGTCATATAATCTAATCACAAACTTGACCTTTCAGGTTGACCTCTGCGGTCATGCAACGCTAGCTGCTGCGCACACTCTCTTCACATCTGGGATGGTAGATTCTGACACCATCGAGTTTATGACGTTATCCGGAATTCTGACTGCTAAAAGGGTTCCCGAAACGAAGTCATCCGACATTTTGAAGGTTCAAGATGGTGATGTGCCCGGGATATGGATCGATTTGGATTTTCCTGTAGTCCCGATTGCTGAAGATGATGCCGAGCGGATTTCATGTGTCACCAAAGTTCTCAATGGCACTTCCATTGTTGAAATCAAGAAGGCGGGAAGGACGATCATTTCGTAATTCCTCAACTGCAACCTGATCATTTTCTTTTCCCCATAAATACTGTTTCGACTACATTGAACCCCTTGCTTCCCCTATGAGGCAATCGTTTTCATTCTGTTGATTACAGGATTTGTAAAGCAGCAGCTGTCATTGAGCTGATTTTCATTAGGAAGAGAGTATTTAATTCCTTCATTTCTACTTTCTTCTGATTATTTTTGTAGATTGTTTTCCCATCAGGGAAAGAAGTTGAAGAATTTCAGCCTCAGTTTGATGAGATACAGAGATGTCCTGGGAGTGGTATCATCATCACAGGATCGGCTCAGCCAGACTCAGGATTCGATTTTGTCAGTCGAGCCTTTTTCCCAAAATTTGGGATAAATGAGGTATTAAAGTTCATACCTTGGAAAGTTTCTTGAAGTATTAATCATAATTGGTTCATCAATTGTCCGATTAGTTGGTCAAATGTCGAAAGCTGTTCTAGCAACCAATTTTATGCTCTACCACAAACCCCTGAATGAATGATCTATTTTCCAGGATCCTGTAACTGGCAGTGCACATTGTGCTTTGGCACCTTATTGGAGCGAAAAGCTGGGGAAAAAAGATCTCGTTGCCTTGCAGGCATCGCCCAGAGGTGGAGTAGTGAAGGTGCACTTGGACGAGCAGAACCAGAGAGTGTCGTTGCACGGGAAAGCTGTAACTGTAATGAGGGGCTCTCTTCTTGTTTGAATTCTAGCGCTTCTTCTTGTTTCTGAACTTAAAGCTCGTGAAAATCACTACGTGAGAAGGAATTGAAATAAATGAGCTTATGTTGTGGGTTCGATGGTACCGATTGGAATAATGTGAAATACATGAGAGAGCATCCTTGCCTGTGTGACAGGTTCTCAATTTGCTTGCAGTGGAGGGTGAACTGAATAAGTGTTGAATGGATCCGTTGTTTCGTTCCCAAAGGACTCTGTCTGCAGAAGAAGTGCATATTTGATTGACATAAGTGTTTATCAGCGCGTCTGGGAAAATAAACAAGTGACTGAAAGCCTCCATCAGACTAAAACATCAGCGACGCACAGTTTCTGTTCCTGTAGAAACTAACTTCCTACAAATTGGTCGTTCGAGTATTAGGATGGCTGCGTCATTTCCTATACTTGATGTGGAGTCAGGTAGTGAATTGCAGCTACACTAACATGTACATGTAAGTTCTCACATGAAAGTTTCTGCTCTCATCGACAACTGGTCTATGAGATCTGTAATGTTTTTCAGTGCAGACGCTACAGTTGAATTAGTAGAGCGAGTCTTTCTTATTATGGCAAAGTCTAGATGTGAGACTACTGATAATCTTGCAATCAAACAGAACACGAAGAGCTGACAGCAAATGAGGCTTTAAAAGCTCTAAAGGACCTCTATGGCCTGAAAAAAAGAGGAAGAAGAAGAAGAAGATGAGGGAAAATAAAGTAGTCTACGCCACACAAGTCCAACCTTATAAAGGTGATCACGAAGCAACAAAATGTGAGGCTTAAGCAGGGCAATAGAAACTTCGAATAAATCAACTGGAGATCGTGACAGACATCCTGCTGCTACGCTTTCTGGTCCGAGTTGGAACCATCGTTGCTTGGGCGCTGTGACAGTGAGCGCATCTCCGCTCATGGCAGCAGAGGAGTCGCTCGCCCTAACATTCTTGGGAAGGGCCATCTGGATCTTTTTGTTTTCCACTTCGCTCCTGTCGCATGAGATACAAAGCGACTCGGCATCAATGATCTCAACCTTCAATTCGTCCTTCCTCAGTTGTGGAAGCTGTAGACGAATGACATGGTCGCAGTCTTTTGGCTCTCGACCAACTCATCAGGAGAGAATGGATCGCTGTAAAAGAAAGCGCCCGCTTCATGGTCATGCCATTCCATTCTTATGATACGAATTAATTTCTTTAAGAGCCGAATCCGAAGTGGGTACTCCATCGGAATGGGATTCATAGTTCTTCAATATGGAGTCAGCAGCTTTGCTGAGAATACACATACAGCTGCAGTCTAAGGCCCCGGCACTCTTTAAGGCAAGTTGGCAACCTTATAGTTGAGTATCTGATTCCCACTAAATTAATGAAGATTAGTACAAAGGACCGTAAGGATTTTAGAGGACCATGGTCACCTGTTCTGAAATTTTAAGGTGTCAAATCAAGGCGAGTGTTTATATATTTAGGGACCGGCAAAGATTTGAAGTCGGGATCTCATGCTCTCATTTGTAAAGATTATTTGGCACCATTATCTACCCTTTTAATTGTTATATAGTCGGAGAAAAACATGGTTTAATATTTATGTATACTGCTAAGGACTAGGCCAACTTATGATCAAGTCATCTACACATGATCTAGCATCGGAGGAAAGCTTGCTTCAATTTCTCATTCTAAGAGATGAACGCATAGATCAATTTAGCTATTAAAATAGGTCCCCCCATTTCCACCCCTTATTGGCTCCCAACACTTCCTATAATTGACTACATTAATCATTGCGGGTGCCACTATTGATTTAATATTATTACTTATCTGTTTCACCATTTATTATTGGCTCCTAAACACCCGCTATCATATTAAATTAACTACATTATCCATTTATTTCTTTATTTTTTTCAATTTTATTAAAAGAAAAACTCACCCACATTACTTTCAAACATTTTTTTTCACCCTAGCTGATTCAGCGGATTCATCCACACCCGCTACATTTCAACATTTCCTTCATGTTTCTCCTCTTCAGAACTTATTCTCCATTATTTAACATGAGTAGGCTCTAATCATATATTGAAGTACATAAATGTTAATTTTATCTAGAAATTTTTTATTTCATTTCCATAGATTATCCTCACGATCTGAATTTTTCGACTTCAAATATTGGTACAAATTTACTCAAAGATTGAATATCGTGGCTGATATATGCATTATACACAATTAACTTAAAGATTTTCCTCTTACTCATGCTTAAATTACTTTTTGTATAATTGTTTCCTGATTTAAAAAAGAAACCTGATTTAAAAGGAAATGTAAAAATCATTAACGAAATTATTATTTTTTTGCCAGAAATATAATAATTAGGTAGCTATCTAGCAAATAAATATTTTTTTAAAAGAGGTGCACCAATTTTGTTCCAAATTGATAAAGAAAAGGAAAAAATCAGAAAAGAAAGCACCATTTTAAATCAAAAGTGGGCCCCACGCTTAATATTAATAAATATTATTTGACAGGAGCATGGGTAGTTAGCATAAGCATCGAAGAAATGACCTTCCCAACAACATTTATCTCATTCTTGTTTTTATGTAACTGAGGGACAATGCATCAACCACTTTGTCTCGTTTATGTGCTAGCTCTGTATTGCTGCTCGTACAGATGCCTGGAAGCTACTTCTGACCTCTTCGGTCTTTCCCTCCTTAACTTAAAAGAGATAATATCCCTTGTTAGTGGTCGAGTTTCTCTGAGAATGTGCACAGGTCAAAACTCGAGCTGAGGAGGAGTCCCATCTCGAAGAATGACGAGATGGTCGAGTCGCTTATGACCCTCTCATTCCCATTTAGGAACTCGCATGTCGGCTTCTGTAAGCTCTATACCAACTCTCATATACAGAAGAGATGATCTCGTATTCAGATAGAGGCCCCATACATCTGATACGAAGAACCGATTACTGATATCAGTTTGCTGTTTACCTTGCATTAGGCCCTTCGAATTACGTCAGAATTCTAGGAAAGCTCCTGATCCATCATTTATTACAGTTGCGGCTAGGACAACATTTGGCGACGAACCATAGTTGACCGTTTTTGACACCCAAATTTTGGCGATCCACTTAGTCATTTATTGCATAAAAAATTAGAGGTTAATTTTATCCCCGAAAAAAATGTTAATTGCATTAGCTACATTTAATTTGCATAGTTTGCATTTTATTTACTGGACCGGTGGCGGATGGGTTGAATTGGTGTTTTTGAGTCTTAAATTAGCAGGCAGGGCTAGGCCCATGAAAAGAATGCAAATTGGCCCAAGCCCGTTTTCTGAAATTGCGATTTGAAATGAGGATTTTGAAATTTAAGAAAATTGGGTTTTGATCTTATCTTTAAAAATCGGTAGAAAATATTTTGGAGATAAGGAGAATAAAATAATCTGATGATGAAAAGCATGCATCACTCAAAGTAAAGAGGAAATCTGATGATTAACCACCGGCGGTGGCGGCGTAGTTGGTTGGGCGAGGGTGCCTCTCACGAAAGGTCCCGAGTTCGACTCCCTGCGTTGTCTAGTGGAGGTGCCCAGCTTTGACTGGGAGGAGCCCGCCGCGACTTACCCGGGGGTGTGGGTGGTGGTTTTCACATGTCCCCCGGGGTTTACCCGCCGCGACGGCGCACGGGGGTCCCTGGGTCACCAAAAAAAAAATAATAATCTGATGATTAGAAGGTTATAGACAATCGTTTCGTCGGATGAGATATTCACAAAAGGATTGTATTTTATCTTGGCCTATAAAAGGGTGTGTACGTAGGGTTTTGAAGGGGCTTCTTTTAAAAAAATTCAGAAAAGTGGAAGGGGAGAGAAGCCATCCGTGGAGGTTGAAAGGAAAGAAGAGAAAAAGAAAAAAAAGCAAAAAGCTTCTGCAGAAAAGCGAAGGAAGACGGAGAGTGACGTGAGAGAGAGAGAGGAGAAAAGTAAAGGGGTGATTTGACCCCTACTGTTCATCATCTTCCCCAAATCGCTGCCCCTCCTCTGCAACTTCCATCCGCGAGGCTTCCGCCACCGTGCCGTGCCGAGCCTTGCCCGTGCTCCGCTCCCTGACGAACCACCTCACCGCGCACGCCGACGCCGCCTGGATCTTCCTCCGCACGAGCCCCGACGACCCCCGCCGTTCGCCTCTGCCGTCTCCCCTGCAGCGCCTCCACCCGCGACGCGTCTGTTCCGACGCCGCGCCCACACCACGACAACGCTGCTGCAACCACCGACCGCTGCACCCGCACCGCCATCTCGCCTGTCGCCGGAGCTCTCCATCACCCGCGAGCTCGCTGCTCCGCCAGCAAGTCCTGAACAGAACGCTAGCCCCCTGCGGAGACGCCGTCCGACTTGTCCGCCGCGCCTCCTCCTCAGCCGTGACGCAGCCCCTACCGGATCGGCGCCTGCACGCCGATGCTCTGTCCCTGCCACCGCCTCGCCCCACCGGACGCCGAGCCGACGCCCCTGCAGCGCCCCCGTTCGCGAAGCTACCACCGATTCACCTCCTCGCCGATCGCTTGCTGCTGTTTTCCTCTCGCCGGAGCTCTGACAATCATCCCCTCACGCCGGCGACTCCTCACGGGACCGGCCACCACGTGCTGCCTTGCTCAGAAGAAAAGGAAAAACAACAGAAAAAGCAAAATCAATTAGGTTGTTTTCATTTTTTCATTTATTTTACTTCATTTTGTTTATATTCTTTAGTTATTTACTTAATTGGATCCCAATGTTCACTTTATGAATCTTGTAGGCATTATCCGCAAGAGTTATCCTAAACTTATTGTAATTATTAATTTGACCCGTAAGATGTCGGGTTATTTTTTTTTAATTACATTAATTTTTGGGGTTTGTTGATAGTTTTTAAGTACTAAATCAATATAATTATTAATTTGATCCGTAAGAATTCGGATCAGATTTTTAGTTATTTTGAACTCTTTGTTGTGATAATTAGGGTTAGGATAATCGTTAATTTGACCTATGAGACAATAGGTTATTTTTTTTATTATTTTGATCATTTATTTGATTGCATATTTTGATTGTTTAGATTTAATGTTTAGCTGATAATTGCTTGTTTTGGAGAATCACTAAAAAAATCTAAAAAATATTTGAATTAAGATTCAGTTTGTTTCTTGTTATCTTGCATATCTAGGATAGGGATTTTAGTTCGAAAAATATAAAAAAAAAAAAAATGCATTAATTTAGGATTTTAGTTGCATGTTTAATTACATGGCAATTTTAAATTTTGAATTTTAAATAAAAAATAAAAGATAAAAAATATCATGCATATGTCATGTAGAAGTAGGGCTTGCTCTACACGTCATTGCATATTAGATCAATTACATGTTAGATTAAGATAATATCTTAATTTAAATTAGGATTTAATGTGACTTAATCCTTAGTTTAAATTAGATAGAGTTTTAATTTAGCTAGATCATTTTCGCATTTTTAAATAGAAATATCAAATGCACGTCATTTAGTTTTTTATTAGGTTCATTAGAACTTCCTCGTCATTAGACTAAATCATTTAATAAATGTCGCATGACATATAACTCGCGTGCTAAATCATATGCGGCATGTCATCTTAGTTTAAATAATTTTGTATGTCATTGCATCGCATTGCATGTCATTAGAATTAGGTCATTTAGATTGCATTTAATTATTGCATTTCTTCATGTCATATAGTTTAGGTCATCCTGCCATGTCATATTAGATGCAGTGCATAAGTCATGATTTTCATTAAATAAAGTGAAAACAAAAAATTGAAATTGCGTATTAATTAGAAATCATATCTAGGGCTGCTGATGTGATTTCTGATTTAACAATGTAGATGTTTTCATTGCTCCTAGGTATGTTTTACAATATTAAATTACTTTCTTGAATGTTAAATTGGTGGTATGCGCACACGTATGATCACCTCACATGTTAGGAAGTTAGATTAAAATCAATTCAATTGCCAAACATTTTTTAAAATAAAATAAAAAGTACCGAAAGGGCACTAGGATAGTCGGTGTAACCAAGTCCCCGAACTCATAAATCTGCTGTTCGTAGGAGTAAAGTAAATCTCCGTTACTTTACTTGGGTTACTAATCGACCTACCAAAAATAGATTAGTGGCGACTCGATTAAAAATCATTTGCATGTTAAGAATTTAAACATAAGTCGCGAATTGGTATGGGTTTGGGAGAGTCCGAGCTAAGTTTAAAGACTTAGTAATCCATTAACCTAGTTTTAGGTGGTGAACCCGAAAAATCAGGTCGCGATAACCGTTTCCAAACAACACCGTTGTCGCAACCAAATTTTTCGGGGTAAACCACCTAAGGTTTGGCTAATAGATTGCTAAGTCTAGACTTAACTCGAGCTCTACCAAGCCCATACCAATTTACAACTTAGGTTCAAGTTCTTAACATGCGATTGATTTTTAACTAGAAGTCGCCACTAATCTATTTTGATGGGTCGATTAGAAACCCAAGTAAAATAACGAGAGAATTTTTTACTCCTACGAACCAGACTATTGGTACGGGGACTTGGTTACACTAGATTTTTCTAATGCCCTTTCGGTACCATTCTTTATTTAAAAAAATGTTTTGCAAGCAGCTTGGATTAATTTTAAATATAATTCCCTAACATGTGAGGTTGTCACACGAGTGCACAAACCACCAATTTAACACCCAAGTAAAGCAATAAATAAAATGCGGGACTTACATCATAGCAACGAAAGCATCTGTGTTATTAGATCGAATTCCCATCAACAACCCTAGATATGATTTCTAATTAACACACAATTTCTTTTTTTTTTTTCACTTAATTAATGAGAATCATGCTTTATGCAATGCATGCCACTAATTTAACATGAAATGATATGACATTGTAACATGACTTAGTTATATGATCTAAGCGATATGACAAAAATAAGCATGTAATCTATCATGAAGCATGAGATGAATTTATTCTTAAAAAATAATTTTTTTTTTTGTATTTTCCATGAGATTCAAAATTAAAGAAATGCAACACTTAAATATGCAATCTAAATTAACCTAATGACCTAATTCTAATGACGGGTAATTTCTAATTAAATGAACCTAACAAAAATCATTAAATGACGTGCATTGTATGAACCTAATTCTATATGACGTGCACATTGTTTTTATTATCCTAATAAGCATGCATTATATCATAATATGCAATGACGTGCAAAGAATCCCCTAACTCTACATGACATATGCATGATGACATTTTGTTGTTTTTCCTTTTCTTTTTTTATTATTTATTTCGAAATTAATAATTGCCGAATAATTAAACATGCAATTTAAACTAGTGGAACAGAAATCTAACATTCTAAATTATGTTTTTGGTTTTTATTTAAGAAATTCGAAATAAATAAATTTCCTATTCTAGACATGCAAAATAACCTAAAACAAGTA
The DNA here is from genome assembly GCA_014182585.1 of Eucalyptus coolabah. Taxonomy (NCBI): domain Eukaryota; kingdom Viridiplantae; phylum Streptophyta; class Magnoliopsida; order Myrtales; family Myrtaceae; genus Eucalyptus; species Eucalyptus coolabah. The sequence continues at coordinate 42,084,184 of CM024622.1, forward strand.
ATATCCTAACATGCATCTAATCTAACTCAAATACTTTTTATTTTACGAGGACAAACAAATAAAGGCATCAAGGATAGCACGGCAACAAATCAAGCAAGATATCATCAATGTCCATTTAATTTTGGGAAATAAATTGACGAATCGTATCTCGCGCATGAGATCGGATTGGCCAATTTTTAAATAAAATCACGAATCGTATATCGAGCGTGAGATCGGATTGGTGATTTTCCGTACGATTGCAGGTCGTATTTCAAGCATGAAATCGGACCGTCAATCATATGTACGTTGTGAAATTAGGAAGATTTCTCAATTTAAAAGGTTAATCGATATTTTGTGGATATGACGGTATCATTCAAATATTCGAACGGGATAATCCCACAAATTAGGCAATAAGGATATATCAAATTAAAAGAGATTCATACCTAATATTCAGCGTCACGTGAACCACGTTATCAAGTTCAGTCGAACGATGGATGGCGGGATGACTCACGGGCGGCAGTTCAAGATGACATGCTGCTCAAAGATCCTGTCTCGCTTAGTAAGCAACAGCAAATTTCGAGTGGTGACCGATGCTTCGCTGATTCAACTTAGCAAAGTCAACGAGGATGACCAGCACAGCAGGGGACGTCCACCAGAAGACTTGAACAGCAAAGACGAGAGTTGTCGGCGTGAAGATTTGAACGTCCGGGGCCGGTCACCAATGTAATTCAGATGTGCGCAAGTAACACCGGGACTCGCGAGAACCTGAAAATAAAGCACAAAAGATGGCCAACTCGGTGGGCTAGCGTTCAACGGTGGAGGATCGACGAGTCAGGGAGCAACAGTGCCAGTGCACAACAACAACGAAACCAAAGCAACAGCGTAGTCAAGCACAGCAGCTCGAACACGATCGGCTTTTCAGGTGGCACCGCGTGCAAGGAATAGCTTGGTTGTTGTCGACGGCTCAGCAAGGCAGCAACACGATACGGCGATGTTGGTGACAGAGGCACGGCCCACGGGTCTGGCCGTGAAGTGGGCACCGGTTTGGACGATCACCTCGGCCGAGAACTAGTCGAGGTTTCCCTCTCTCTGCTCTCTCTCACGTGTGTTCTCTGTATATTTCGAATCCCCCTTTTGTCCCGTAATGAGTCAATTTATATTGAAAGGGCGTAAACCAATGAGGAAAGAAGGCATATTCTGTTTCCTTCTGGGCATGCGTTGAAATATATTTTCTTTCCTTTCCTCTTTATTGATCGAATGCCGATATATATTTTCGCAAATCCATGCCCGCAATGCAGAATGTGCCCAACATTCCCCTCTCATGCTGATCTTCCGAATTTCCTTTGTGCATATGCTCGTATCTTTCCTCTTAAAATAGGGATAATACCTTAAAAAACCCTAAACTGGTACACTTGTGACAAATTTACCCCAAACTATTTTTTTGACCATGAAAAACCCCAAACTGGTAAACTTGTGACAAATTTACCCCGACTAATTATAAAAACCCTAAACTGGTACATTTATGACAAATTTACCCTAAACTAATTTATTCGACTGCAAAAAACTCTAAATCGGTAAATTTGTGACAAATATACCCTATGCTAAATTGGATTAATACCACAAAAAAATCATAAAAATTGTAAACTGTGACAAACGGAATGTAAAATCTTAAATTGATATACTGGTTAACTGTCACGTGTCATTTAACTTAATAATTTGAGAATAAAATTTAACGAAAACTAATATAGGGTAAAATTGTCACAAGTGTACCAGTTTGGGATAAATTTGTCAAAAGTATACCAGTTTGGGGTTTTTGGTGATCAAAAAAATAGTTTGGGGTAAATTTGTCACAAGTGTACCAGTTTGGAGTTTTTTAGGGTATTATCCCCTTAAAATAATGCTGGTCAATTCCTTGCTCCCCACGTTGACTGAATAATTGGAAAGCGCATAATTTTCCTTCACGTGGATGTGCTTCTCTATGTTCGAATCGGTGGCCGCTTACACACTGTCCTTCCTTTGCATTCGTTCCCTTAAATGCACTAATATGTCGGTGCCAATATGCTGGAAATTTCTTAATTGACTTTTAACAATTTAGGACACCCATGTAATATCAATCACCATGGAGGAATTATCGACTTATCCACAGTTTAATGCTCTTGTTGGCTTCAATATTCAAAGCCATTCACCAAAATCCATTCACCGCCGGCCTAACAATTATGCAATTAAATGAAATATGCTTCTAATGACCATATGTTATGGAATTAAATTATTATTTTTTTAGGGGTTAAAATTAATCCCTGATTTTTTAATGTGATAAACGGATCGCCAAAATTTATGTGTCAACACCGTGATTCGGGTGCCAAGAAAGGAACAAGAACACGGGTTGCGGGATCACTCGATGGCTAAACTATAGCTGGTCCACAACACACGATCCCAATGTATCAATAACGTCACTACTCATAGATATCACTGACATGGTAGTCTATTGGTAAAAGTGTCATGTTCTTTTGCATAAGTTCTCAATTCACAAATTCGAGTCATATCATGAGTGAATCTATGCTCAATTTGTGCTTCGAGCATTTACTATCTCATACGGAAATCTCCAAATTTTCAATACACTAGTGAGACCTAGTAACGAGTGAATTGAATAGTTATAACTCAAGTCAAACATTTAAAGGTTTTTTTTTTTTGGTAAAGACCAAACATTTAAAGGTTAATACCTTGAAAAACTTCAAACTGGTACACGTGATAAATTTACCCCAAACTATTTTTTTGACCACCAAAAACCTCAAACTGGTATACTTTTGATAAGTTTATCATAAACCGGTACACTTGTAACAAATTTACTCTATGTTAATTTTCGTTAAATTATATTATCAAATTATTAACTTAAATGACATGTAACAGTTGACTAATATATCAATTTAGAATTTTACACTACGTTTGTCACAATTTACAATTTTTGTGATTTTTTATGGTATTATTCTAATTTAACGAATGGTATATTTGTCACAAATTTACCAGTTTTGGATTTTTTGCGGTCGAATAAATTAATTTGGGGTCCAGTTTAGAGTTTTATGATCAATAGGGATAAATTTGTCACAGTTATACTAGTTTAAGGGTTTTTATGATAAAAAAAATATATAATTTTTGATAAATTTATCACGGATATACCAATTTTGAGTTTTTCAATGTATTAACCCAACATTTAATAACAAATCTTATCACGCCCGAACCCCAAGATACGTGCCCATCCCTCTTTGGTTGATAAAAATTTGCGACTTCCCAACGAGTCGCCGACCCTTTCCATTTTATTGCACATGCGGAAGCAAAAAGAAATCTCCGATAGAATCATCTCGAGATAGAAAAGTGGGATACGAATTTATAAACAAACATATTTTTTATATTCACACTGAGTTATGTACAAGAGTTTATGGCCAAAAGACTACAAAAGACTAGCCTTCCAAAAAAGCGGTCCTAACTCGACCTACGCTTCCAACACCTCCTCTCGACTCCGTGTCCTCCACTCAATGGCCTTGAAAATGTTGTCTCACAACGGGGTGAGATATCATCTCAGCGAGTCTAAGCTCTAAACCATACACTCAGAAGTGTCCTAATCACACAATCACACAATCAATAAGACTTACCTTGTCTCAGATCCACCCTGTAGGTCAGTACAATTTATATCACAGACAACATGAGAGCATGAGCAACAATAAGCTTCAATAACTTAAACGCCACACTCCATTAATCATGTGTTCCCAATTTTGATCTCGGCATATAGCACGGCCTACTCTCAATTCGGCGATCTTCTAGCATTGCCAGGCTTCGTCTCACCCTATTGAGCACGGCACGTCTTTTTATCAGATGGCTTTCCCGAGAGAACATAGGGTCCAAAATCAACTGCAACCGGCTTCCCGTTGTCCAGGGGGTATCCCAAATAAGGATAACGTCCAGTTCAATAGCCCGGGACGATTTCTCTTAACCATCACACAATCACTCAAATATGGCCCAGGGCACCATGTATTGCACTCAAATGCTTCAATTAAAATGGTGAGCATGGTCTTTTTCTTCGTATTAAAAATTCACATGAAATTACTCGTGTGTGGGTACACAGTCAATTTGATCCAAAAAATTGATATTCATCCTTTTTGAAATCCCACTACTTCATATAGTACTAAAAACTATTTTCGGTGTCAAAACCCGACACCTGGGATTTTCTGAATAAATATTGTAAATTCACAATTTTTGGAATTAAATATTAAAAATCCAAATCAGCACTCAATTTGCATAATTTAACACTCAATTGTAGAAATTAACCACACCATTGCAATCGGCACAAAATTCCGGTCATCGGCTATCTCGGCCTAATTTCGGAAGAATAATTAATAATTAAATAATTACTGAAATTAATTAAATAAATCAATTTAAATTCTAAAATACTAACCTATGCCGAATCATTAAATTAATAACCAATACGGACTCGGAGAAATTCCCGAACCCTTCTAGATAAACAATACAATTTATTTAGGCCATAGCTAAACCATGCTAACTACCTAACATGCTCAATTAAATAATTACATTTCTAATTTAATCTAACTAACCATCTAATTCCTAATAAAATAAATCTAAACACCCCTTAAACGTCATTAACCTACTAAGCAGAGTTTAGAGTATAAACTCACCGGTGTATCGCGAAAACCGGTTCACTGCGACGACGACGCGACGGCGGCCGAAATCTTAATTTTCGGCGGCGTCAACGGACTTGGACCGGGCCTAAACTTGGCCCAACAAATCTCAGCGCAAATCTGAGATTTGTTTCCAACTTGGGCTAGGCTTCACTTGATTCACAGGCTGAACTTCGGTGGACTTGGGCTGCTGATGGACTTCAAATGGGCTGGCTTTGGGTGAAGATGGGCTGCAGAAAAATGGCAACTTGCTGGGCCGTTGATGTGGGCTGAACTACGGTGATGTTGGGCGTGACTCGGTGAAGATCAACGGCGAAGGAGCAGCTGCTTCGTGAGGCTTCGGTTCGGTGGAAGATTGCTCAGTCTTCTTTGGCGAGGAACTTCGGACGCGACAGCTGAAAGAAATCGCCGGTGGAGGACGTGCGGACGTGAACTGAACGAAGAAGCAACAATGCGAGAGAGAGATTGGGTGGAGAGCTGCGGTGAAATCGAAATGGATGAGTGGGGTTTACGGTCAACAAACCGATGGAGGAGGAAGCACCGTTAACCGGAACGTGGGGCTTCGGTGAGCTGCAGGGCGTGCGGACGTGGATGGAGCAGCTTCGGTGGATTGGTGAAGTTGACCGAACAAAGATGGCACACGGACAAGTGGCGGTTGCAGGGGGAAAGATCGCTGAAGCAGCTTCGTGGCTTCGGTTGCTGCACTCGGTGGTCAACTATGGGGAACAAAACTTCTTTTGGTTGACCAAATGAAGACGTGGCCTGCAGAGGAGAGTTCAGAGGGGGGTATGGGCGTGCGGCAAGGAGATTTTGGTGGAGATGGCCTACTGCGTGGCGAGAGAAGGCGGTGAATTTTGCTGGTGGAAGTCCGAATGAAAAGAAGAAGCAGCCGGTCTTCTGCTGAAGCTGTACTCGCTCGAAGAAGACGGTGGGCAGCTGGCGTTGGCGTGTAGGGGAAGATTGGAGAGGAAAGAAATGTCAAACAAGCTTATCCCTTCATTAACTCCTTGTCCCCTATTACTTTCTTGATTTATAATTCCATGGATCAACAAATTGTAAAGCCAAAATTGCTGCCCCTTTTTGCAAAGCTCCGAATTTCACTTAAATTCTCTTGAATTTCTTCATCGATTCTCTAAATTGAGGTCCAATTTCGCTGAAGAAAAAAATCCCGAACAATTTTCAATAAGTCCCCAATACCTAAAAGCTCGGCATGGCAGTCCAAATTTTTCTTAATTTGGTCCATCTAAATTTCTATTAATTTTCCACGACGTTCGTATCGATTTTTCGTAAAAATCCTAGAATCTCTGAAAAATCTTCGGAGAATGAGTCGACGTTCCTAAAATGGCTTGTGACACCTTAGAACTTTCAATTTCTAAAATCGGGTTCAAATTCACGGTTAATTTTACTCCGTCGCGTTTTTAAAGTAACCTAGTCTATCGGATCACTTTTAGGAATTTTTGTACAATTGACCCATGATCGATTTATCTCGAGTCACAAAATACATCTTCGACGTATTAGCAACTCTCAATTGTTGTGAAAATCTCGAGGTTTTAAATACGAGTACCGGGTACCAAAACGATAGAAAAATGGATCTAATGCCAATCGACGAGTATTTTGAAATCAGGTACAATCACCTACACTCTGATCACATATCTTAGTCGAATCGACCTATCTTCCTGTCTTTAATCGATTTCAAAGGTCCGTAATGATCTCGGTAGATGGACACGGTCGAGTAGTCAATTCCCGATCAAATTCTCAAATTCATTGCATTTAGATTCCTTAATCGCTATCCTGGGATAGACCTCAGGTTATCTCGTAGTGGTCAACTCGGAGAATAAGACTATAAATATATCGACGAAAATCCAATTTAATCGAAAAAATCTAAATATTCATTTAATCACCTATTGCTGGTGTGCTGGTACTTTTGACTTGTTCAGGAACAACAACAAAATAATAATAACTCTGAGATAATACTTAGGATGAGGTAAAAATAAATAAATAAAAAGGGAATGGCCGGCAAAGTGGAGATAAAAAAATGTCCCGTGCAGATCGCGGCCAGTCCTGCCCCGTGCGATTTATAGGAAACTGGACTTTCGCGTTCTTCTCCAATAGACATCACCTGGTTTCATTGCCCCTTCTCAATTGGCCAGCTCTCTCTCTCTCTCTCGCTCTCCCGATGGAGAAGAAGCTGGTGCAGTACTCAGTGGTAACAATACACTCTCTTTCTCTTCTGTTTCGTTACCCTGCCCCTCTTTTGCTCATGCTTTTAAGCTCACCGGATATGGAGATCTCTTCTGAACCTTCCTTGAACTTTTACGGATCGACCATGACATGGGCTCGTGGGTGGTGGTGCCTTTTTTTGTAGGTGGATGCATTCACCGACACGGCCTTCAAGGGGAACCCGGCGGCGGTGTGTGTCTTGGAAGAAGAGAGGGAGGAGGAGTGGCTGCAGGCAGTGGCCAGGGAGTTCAACATCTCGGAGACCTGTTACCTGACCCGGGCGTCGGGCTCGGAACTCGCCGGCTCAGGCGACGGGGGATCGAGCCCGCGGTTCCGGCTCAGGTGGTTCACTCCAGTTGAGGAGGTGAGTGAGTTTCGGAATTCCATGTTCGCGTCGTTGCTTGCTTTGATTCGGGAATCGCAGGATATACAGTCTGTGGCTAATAAATGACTAAAGGCTCTTTTGTCTGCTCCCGACGTGAATGAGTAATATTCGATTTTGTGCATTGCTAAATTTTACTTGCGTGCTTTTGGTAATTTTCTATCTTTATCATAGGCAACAAAAATGGCATTTTTTCAGTTATCGTCGCGGCCACGCGGAGTCAGCTTCCTGGTTTTGTTATGATTCTTTTAATTTGTGATAATTCGTGGCTTCTGAGTTCCGCTGCATATAATCAACAATGGACAGCTTGATGAAGAATTCGTCAACAATTCGATGTCTATTCATCCTTTGCTGTCTGTTGTCATCTCATTACTTTGGATTACCGGTTGATTTGCTAATTGTCCTTGTATTAGATGAAATTATATGTATTACCTGCGAGGGACTATGAATCATGTTGATGTTGTTCGATAGGCCTCCAAGTCCGACACCGAGTCTCCGATGTACTTGAGAGATGCCTGATTCGTCGTTATAATAATCCATTTCCACCAGACTAATCTATGTGGTTGCTCTGATGCCTGCTTTTAGATAGTAGCAGTAAACATCAATGTAGATGATCAATCAGTTTGATGAAGTATGTCTCATTTCAGTATGGAAGAAATGCTACTGGAAACTGGTGATCATATTATCTAATCACAAACTTTACCTTTCAGGTTGAGCTGTGTGGTCATGCAACGCTAGCTGCTGCGCACACTCTCTTCACATCTGGGATGGTAGATTCTGACACCATCGAGTTTATGACGTTATCCGGAATTCTGACTGCTAAAAGGGTTCCTGAAATGAAGTCATCCAACATTTCAAAGATTCAAGACGGTGATGTGCCCGGAATATGGATCGAATTGGATTTTCCTGTAGTCCCGATCGCTGAAGATGATGCCAAGCGGATTTCATGTGTCTCCAAAGTTCTCAATGGCACTTCCATTGTTGAAATCAAGAAGACGGCAAAGGGCGACCATTTCGTAATTCCTCAACTGCGACCTGATGATTTTCTTTTCCCCATAAATACTGTTTTGGGTACATTGAACCCCTTGCTTCCTCCTTGAGGCGATCGTTTTCATTCTGTTGATTCCAGGATTTGTACAGCAGCAGCTGGCATTGAGCTGATTTTCATTAGGAAGAGAGTATTTAATTCCTTTCATTTCTACTTTCTTCTGGTTATTTTTGCAGATTGTTATCCCATCGGGGAAAGAAGTTGAAGAATTTCAGCCCCAGTTTGATGAGATACAGGATGTCCTGGGAGGGGTATTATCATCACAGGATCGGCTCAGCCAGACTCAGGATTTGATTTTGTCAGTCGATTCTTCGCCCCAAAACTTGGGGTGAATGAGGTATTAAAGTTCATACCTCGGAATGTTTCTTGAAGAATCAATCATAATTAGTTCATCAATTGTCTGATTAGTTGATCATCTGTCGAAAGCTGTTCTATCAACCAATTTTATGCTCTTACCACAAACCCCTGAATGAATGATCTACTTTCCAGGATCCTGTATGTGGCAGTGCACATTGTGCTTTGGCACCTTATTGGAGTGAAAAACTGGGGAAAAATGATCTCGTTGCCTATGCTGTAACCTCTCTCTCTCTCTCTCTCTCTCTCCCATGCTTGTACCCATGTACGTTTGCTTCTGTATGCGCATGTGTTTTGTTATGCTTCTCTCATCTCTCAAACGGTATGTAAATGAATGATTTTCAATGGCATACTGCTACCGCCCTAATCATTTTCACGTCCTGCAGGCATCGCCCAGAGGTGGAGTAGTGAAGGTGCACTTGGACAAGCAGAACCAGAGAGTGATGCTGCGCGGCAAAGCTGTAACTGTAATGAAGGGCTCTCTTCTTGCTTGAATTTCTAGCGCTTCTTCTCACTTTTGAACTTACAGCGCGTGAAATTCCTGTATGTGAGAAGGAACTGAAACAAGTGGGCTTATGTGGTGGGTTGGATGTTACCGATTGGAATAGGGCGAACTACCTGAGATCATCTTTTCCTTTATGAGAGGTTCTCAATCTGCTTGCGTTGGAGAGTGAACTAAAAACTGTAGAATGAATCACATTGTTTCACGCTTAAAGGACTGTCTGTAGAAGAATGTGCATGTTTGATTGAAATAAGGGTTTATCGGCATGTCGGGGAAAATAAACAAGGGACTTAAAGGATCCGTCGGATGAAGACATCAGCATTGCACAGTTTCTGCTCGCATGGAAAACTAACTTCCTGCCAATTTTTCCTTCGAGGAGTAGGATGGCCATTCATTTCCTCTTCTTGATGGGGAGTTGGGCTGTGGATTGCAGCTATGCTATCTGTTATATTTCAATGGTACGTCAATGATGGGATGCGATTAAAACGCACCGATTTGTCTTAATGTGACAATGGAGGGACACATTTTGAAAGAGTGTGAGGGAAGTTATATAAATAACTTCTGGAGATAACCATCATAACATTTGGTAGAAAGAACGTTCTGAAACAAAGTATTCTCTCTTCTTCTCTCCTCTCTATAAAGAACAAAAGATGTTCCATTTCACTTTGAGAAGACAATCGGCATTAATTATGTAGAAGGTAAATATTTTTCTTGTGATTGTATTCAAATCATCATGAAGTCATATCATTTGTCTTTCGCTCGTAATTTAATATACCTTCTTGGGTAATTTGTTTATTGCATATCAAAAGATAAATCGTTTCTTCCGCCGACTTTCTTCCAACATTGGTATCAAAGCTTGTGTTATAATTTGTCTTGTTTTTTTGTCAAATTTTCTCGCTTGCTATCTGCTATGAGGTTCACATCGTGTAAATGTTCATTACTCAGAAATTGCAACATGAACCATCAAAAAGAAACGAGAAGTGAAGAACGAGTTTGGAAGTTGCGGACGGCAATATTGTTTTGGCCATTTTTTGGAATATTTTTTTGGCCAAAATCAATTTTTGAATAAACAAGGTGAAATACTTGTCAAGACGATCACAACGACAGGTATCACACTACTTGAAGACACCAGACACACCCACATGCTAGGCCAAAAGTTGCAGCGCATGAGCGCCACACGTGCATTAGCCAACAATGACATTACCCATCGGCGGTTCGCTAGCCGACCTAAGACTTTGCTCTATCACAAAAATCTTATATAATGAAAATTCTTTACGTTTCAATATGCAATACTCTAATCCCATCGATACTCCTATTATGCAAGGCAAAGGCCTATGTACTAAATGTATTCACAAGAAAAGAAAGAAATGGAAACCCTTATGCTAATTTTATGTATTTTTTTTCTTTTCTTTTTCTTTTTTTCTTCTTTTCCTTCTTCACTGTTTTATTACTTTGGTCGACGAGAATCACCCCACCCTTACTAACCACTAAGCAAGGGCAGCAAAGCCCTTGCCACCCACAGGTGAGATGGTCGAGGTAAGGCTAGCCTCACCAGCCACAATAAGAAAATAATGAAGAAGTAAAAGAGAAAAAAAAATTAAAAAAATCAAAATAATATTAAGATAATATTAAAAATTATTCATGTCAATGATTTACAGCGAAAATTAGCGAGATTAACTCATGAGTAAAATGTGAAAAGGTTTAGGACTTTTTGGACAATCTTTCAATGTGTGCAAGTTCTTTTTAAGAGTTTCATTACTTATACTAAATTGATTCAAAAGGTATTATACTAATTTGAGAAAGTGATTACGATTGAGAGCCAATGAGTACAAGTCTTGTAACTCTAGCTTAAGGAAATGGTTTGGACAAAGATCTATTTTGAAAATTATTTATTAGAAGAATTTATTTTAGGAAAAAAATATTATATGCTTGTGCAACATGTACTAGCAACAATGCATTAGGATTCAGAAGGTATGCGATTAAAAACTTCATGTGATGTCGATGTTGATGCCTTCTTTAATAATCCATCAGCGACTGCGCGGTGTGAATTGTGACTCGTGACCGAGTTGGTCCCTAGTTGGTCCAGTTTAATATTAAGTGTACCTGCAGGCGAGACTGGACCGGGCCCAGTTATAAATATATACATGTTAACCTCGTTGATGTTCTGAAATTATCTAAACAAACCCAAATGTTAAAATTTCTTCATTCTGTTTTCTTTTTTCTTTTTTTTTTTTTGGCTAAATTATTATTATTTTTTAAGTTGTCCCTAGCTTGTCGCCAACCCCGAAAAGAAATAAAATAGAATAACAATATAATTAATTTTGCCAACATCAATCGACGTGCATGTGATCGGGGGCCATGTGTGAATCTGCACAGTTCCCACTAGTGGATGGCATCTGCATAGCATATGATTTTCTATTGCTTTTTCTCACATTCTTGGTCCATTCCTCTTTTGCAATTATCAAGAAAAAGCACCCCACGTTGCTTTTGCAAGCCACCCACCTACGTTGGCATCTTAAAGAGAAGAAGCATATATCTCGACCCACATAATTTCGCCAAAACAAATAAAGAAGAAAAAGGAAGATGATATTCGTAAAATTCATGTCCTAATATTTATAATTACTAGCCAACATTAACATTAATCGGGGTGCTTCTTGAAAAAAAAAAAAAAAAAAAAAGGAAAAGTAATGGTTGGAACTGCAAGATCAATGTGTGCAAGTGGACCTTTTTATAAATAATAAAGACTTCAAGAAAAACAATTCTCATGAGGTGTGGATGGGTCCGTCAGCCTAAGTTGGCTTAATATGCACAAACTTGTTCTTTAATGTTTCCTTCTTCCATTATTTAATTGACCCATCATGTCTACATTACATTAAGATTTGTCCCATGAAAAAGATGTCCACTTCACAATTGTCTATGCCAACCTTACATTAGCGACAACACCACATGATGTGTTGGGGCAAAAATTATCGAGACTCAAAACCTCGATCTCCAGAGCGACAGCAGATACAAAAATCTAAATGCGGAAAGAAATTGAAAAATTCGTATTACTTAACTCAAAAGGCAATCGACAGTGTTTATTATCTGGAATCATATGAATTCAATCGTGTATTTGACAAAATTGCTCCGGAGGACATAAATGCTGAGCTTGGATTGTCCATCCGGGCAAAATGTGTTGAACATTTTTTATTGGTTAAGTAACATATTCACGGATTTATAAAGCTGACGTGCATACAAGGCATAATAAATTACAAGTGCTTTTCTCATGCTCACTTGTTAGTCATTTTATAATAAAAATGAGTATATGTGAATATTATACCATTTGAAAATTAATCATGGTAATGCAAACCAATTAAAAATGTGCTAATTAGCGTTATTTTGTAATTTTACTATCGATTCTTAATTATCGAAAAACAGTGCATGGTTATAGCACTCCAAAGTTCATAGCGATTTTAACATTGTTACACCGCCCAGTAAACTTCATTGCGCTGTAGTTTTAAAACATTCATTAGCAAACAAACATGTGGCAAGATTTCAAAACGCAACAATAACATAATTACAACTTCACCAAACGGGCTCTAAATAACTCCTAGATTCTTAATTTCCTTGGAAAGACTATTCTTTTTCAAAGAGCAAACCGGTTTCAGCCGTATATTCCCGTCCATTGGGGCGTTCAATTTGAAAAGGATTTTAGAAATCATTGTTAGCGAAAATGGACCTTTGTTTTAAAAAAAAAAAATAACTTTCTGCTCGTCTTTCATCAAATATAATCAAAAGAGACTTTTTCATTAGGAAGATAAAAAAGTTCTTTGATTATGCTTGAAAACATTTTCATGATATTGTAAAATGCATTTTATAAACAGTTTCCATCTCCAAATGAAAATAAAATTGGAAGTCATGTTAAAAACAATAATCGAAGAGCTAACGCTAAACTCATGACTTCCGCCTTACTTTTAAATTTACGAGCTTTTAATTTTAGTTTTGACATTAAAGTGACTTTATCTACATAAAATATCTTCTTTTTTTCCTCAAAAGGTAAATGGAAAATGACATATGGTCCTCGAACTTTGGTTAAATATGCAATGTCATCCCAAATTTTGAATTTGCTCAATTTGATCTTAAACTTTAACCTAGATAATGTCACCATGGAACTTTTTGCTTTTGGTACACATTTAATTTAGCTCATAAACTATATGAAATTATTCAATGTTGTCCTTCCATTAATTTAAATAAACAAAATTTGTTGATTTGGCTTCCAATTTAGTACTTTTTAAACAATGGACAAAAATAAAGTTACATAATTATCCACATAAGACATTCAACTCAAATTGGAATGTCCATTTTAAATTTTTTTAGTTTGGAGAATTAATTATTTAGACTTAATATACTTGATTTGAGTTAAATATCTTACGTGGGTAATCACATGTAACGTTATTTTTTTATCCATCATTTAAGCTAATCAGACTGAAAGCTAAATTCCCAAATTCTGTTATTTTGAAATATAATGATAATATTGGATATTTTCATATAGTCTAGTGAGTAAATTAAATAGATAGGAACCATATTCATCAAATTAAAAGTTCAAAGACAAGATAGCATATTGAAATAAAGTTTATGGACCATTTATGTAATTACCTCAACAATAAACCGTAGCATTTAGAATCACCTCACGTTTTTTCATAATTTTTTACAAATTAAAATAGTATCTCTATTTTTGCCAACCAATTCAACATATATACATTAAAATATAAACATCAGAACCCTCCAAAGAGGCGTTTTATCAGTGGTTGACTTTGGAATTGAGCCTCATTTTTGTTGTCTGGCCTTGGAATCCAAAAACCTATCTCATGGCCCAAGTCTGCCGCGATTGGCATGACCTTATCCGACCTCATGTAGGATAGGACAATGACAAAAATTTTGAAGTACAATGCGACATCATGTGCGTGTGTAAGCTTGAGTTCAACACCATGCTTTAGGATTTATCTGCGTAAAAATTTGGCTTAATCGACACGTCTAAAGTACAAGGGAAGTAAGGAGAAGATACAAGTCTTCTCTTTGCTTGAATCACAATCTCGACTGCTTTTTTTTTAATTCTGGGGTGTGAATATGACGAAGTCGATATCAAAAAACAAGTTGAGAGTTTGATCTTAACAGGCTTGTGCGCCACTTCTTTCGTGATGCTCTATTGTCGCTCGCCCTTCTCGTAATCATATACGGTCCAAATTACACATCTAGAGCACATTCAAAAGTTCTCTAACTCATGGGTGAAGTCTTACGCTAAGCACATGGAAAAGAAATGGCACATTAACTCCCTGAAAATGAAGTTCGGTAAATTCATTTCTCTTTGCCAAATCGAAGGGACAGGAATGAATTTTTACTCGTTTTCCAGGAATGATTCAAACTTTCAAAGAAGCAAGGTGGGGTAACATTAGAATAGTGACAATCGAATGAAACCAAAAGGCGAGTTAGGTGGCACGTAATACAAACACCAAGACAAAGGCCCTCAACTGTTCCTGCGAACTTGTTAACATCGGCCATTAATGTCTGTAGCCCCTCGATGCTTTTGGTGATGACCATGACTCCATTCAATGGCCTCCTCTGCTTTTTGCCAACCCTGCTCTCCCTTCTTTTCATTCGGCAGCTGTCGTAAGCTTTCGAAATCAAGCCCAATTAAGAGCACCTCAATTTGAATTTGAATTCTTCTTCTCCCCATTTATTGCGCCACATATCAGTATGAGTAACTACAAGACCTAACACTTGTAGAGAATTTACTGAAGTTTACAAGACATATCGCGAAATTCGATCATTCCTTGCCCACAAATGCGGGGCCGAACATACAGGGGTTGGCTTTGTCTAGTTCGCAATCAAAGCAGCTCGATGATCTCGGGTCAACTCATAAGCAACCTTGAAGAAACGTTTTGCTGCTGTAACATGCTTCTAAGCAAAAAATGGAAGAGGTGAAATCGCTCTGATTATTCTAGTGAGCACATGGGAGCTCCGAGGTATCAGCCGGTGCTCCACTGATGGGATATATAGTATAGAGATGACGGACCTTTTAACGATCTTGATGGGCAGTCTATATTATATATTTTCTACATTATTAAATGTTTCTGTAGATCTAATTACGTGTTACGAAGACGGGAAGATGATGGCAACGATTCATAATAAAAGAAGAAGAAGAATATTGTCAGATGCAAAAGGTTTGATTCTTCGTCCAATAGAATATATACCCCGTCTTCTAAAGCAGCAAGCTCCATCGTATGAATTCTCTAATCAATCTAGTTCAGCCTCAGAAAGGTTGATATTGTACACAAAGCTAGAGCAGAGGAATCAAAAAGCAAAGGATTTGAAACGAATCATATAGCCTGACAAACACCCTGTTTGAAGCGAAACTCTAAACTCTGTATTCAGGTTGTTTTAATGAAACATTCTTCTTCTTCTGTTTAGCTCTTTTGAGACAAATTCCAGTTTTTCAGCCTCCCACAATGAAGAGATCAAAAGTGAACCAAAGAAAAAACAAAGAAAAAGAGCTAAAAGATCAGAAAAGTTTGAATGGGGAATTTGCAAGAAGACTAGACGTCTTGCGAGGAAGATGAGTGTCCAACCTTGTTCTGCCTTCCCATGAGCCAAAGCAGAGTCCTCCTCGTGAAAGATGGTGGATTGTGAGCCAAGAATCCAAACTGTTGCAGCTCTCAATCTCCTCATCATGGCCCAACTCACTCCCTCCATTTTCCCACCTCCCAATTTCAGCCCCAGTTTCTTTTTTGTCTTTGGCATCGCTCCCACCCACCACCACATTCCGGTTAATCGGAAACCGGAAAGAGACTGCCCGCCTCGACGATTCCTCAGCCCCCGGATGGTCCGCCTTTCTCCCTCTTCCCTCGTAGCCAAATCTTCGATATGGAGAAGCTCTCTTTCCGGATGCTCGAGCCATCGTTCTCATTCCTCTCTTGAGGATTATTAACTTTGCCATTGGGGTTCAAATTCTTGATCGCTTCGAAGCCAATGAACTCTCTCCTTGACTCGGACCCGCATTCCGACATCGCCATCCGGTGTCCTGGAGTCAGCGGCAAGTGAGGCTTCTTGCTGGGCTGCTTCTTCTTCGGGGTCGTGATCGGCACTCGCAATGTGGAAGCCTCATCCATCACGTAAGCAAAGGATCCCATGGAGAAGCACCTCCTAGAGTCCACATTGCTGCTTATGCTACTGCTACTCCCTTCACCACCCTCCACATTCCTGAACTTCCCAAGCTTCACCGGCACGACCCGGTCGCCCGAACCTGCCACTACCGATAGGCTCTCTTCGTCCTTGGAGTCGAATTCGCCCGATTTCTGGGGCAATTCAAAGCGGACCGAGCCCAATTCAGACCCCCCACGAAAACCCAGATGGGAATCGGTCCTCAACGCCGAATTAGCCCTTCCAAGGCCGGAATTCGCACGGCCGAGCTCCCTCGAGCTCTCACTCCCGGATTCAAGAACGAGAACAATGGGAGAGCCAATGTGAGCTGGAGAGAAATCAGGCAGCAGATTGCCCCTGCACAGAGGGCAAGTGGAGTGGGACAAGAGCCATGTGTCTATGCACTCCATGTGAAAGGCATGGCTACACTTGGGGAGCAGTCTCAGCTTGTCCTCAGGCTCAAACTCACAGAGGCACACTGCACAGTCGAAGGGGTTCTTGAGCCCGATGATGGCTTTGTAGAAGAAGACAGGGAGGGTGTCGATGAAGGACTGGTCGACCCCTGCGTCGTGGAGGTGGAAGAGCTGCTGGAGCTGGCCTTGAAGGGCGGTGACGTCGTCCGGGTCCTCCGGGTCCCTAAGCGTACTCGGTGGCCGCATGAGGAACCTCACCAGAAGGTGAAGGAGACCGGACAAGAAGAAGATGACGGCGAGGATGATGATGATCAGGAGGATGCTTGGGCTGACTCTGTTGCTCGAGCTCAGGTCATCTGAGTGAGAAGAAGTAGGAGGCAGCGGCGGTGGTTGCTGGAGGAGGGAGTAGGCCCGTTGAGGGGAAGAAGAAGACGATGATGATGATGATGATTCATGGAGTACCCAATCCATGATTTCTTAAGGTAAAACTTTCCAAGAAAATTTCTAGATTCCCATCAAAACTGTTGGGAAAATCTAATGAAAATTGGCAAAGGAGAAAAGGGAGTCTTTTTTCTCTCCCCTCTATCTCTCTAGAAAAGTCTAAGGGTCTTTGCGTTTGGATGGACATGGAAGAAATGAGGAGGGCTTGTGAGGCTTGACTCTCCGTGATTTACCTATCCCGGGGGGGAAGACCTGCAAGTCAAATAAGAGAGAGAGAGAGAGAGAGAGAGAGAGAGGGAGAAATAAATGTGGGGGAGAAGTGGAAGAAATAAATGGTGACAGGGAGGGGAGAATTCAAAAAGAGTGACCAAAAATCTACAAAAACAGCAGAGAATAAATGAGGGAGGAGATTTTTCTTGGCTGTTGCCCTTATATAGCTCCTTTTCTAGATGAAATCTTTATAAACATATTAAATTTCTGGGAAATGACTTTATGGGGATTTTCATCAAATGCAAATGCAAGGACAAGGGCTCTTGCTCAGGGTTGACTTCCAAGGGAAAAACCCTGCTCTGCATCAACCCCCAGGCCCATTAATTTTGTCCATGGATGCTCATCATAATGAACAAAGTTAAACTAAAAAGAAGAGCTGCATATCTATTTGTGCTTGGAAATGTAAAAAAAACTTCATGTGGGGGCGATTCTCACCGCTTTTCTTCACGTTTGCCGTCCTCAGCGCTTGGGCTCCTCTGATCAAATCCCAAAGCTCCTTCTATTCCAACTCTAATGTGGTAGTCTATTTAGGTAGGACAAGAAACACGGTTGTAAAGTCAAAGCTCTCTCTCTCTCTCTCTCTCTCTCTCTCTCTGTGATTGGGTTCTAGATAGAGAGAAGGGAGATCTGGAACTGGTGGGAGTGGAAGCATCGGATGCTTTCTATCAGGAGACACATTTTTAAAAGAAGAGAAAAGCCTCTTTTGCTTTTCATCTTTTTTGGAGTCTTCTTTTCGACCTTTTTCCATGGATTTTTCTGCTTGCTTTTCGTGCTGCTTAAAGCAACGTCATGAACGGGGAGACACCCGCGTAAAGAAAAGGGGGGGTCCTTTCTTCACCTTTTCGTGCCTCCCTTGTTCTGCAGAGAATGCTGGGAAAGCAGATGGAGTCAAATTTTCCCTTCAGTCAATGGAATGAGACATGATTAGGTTTCAGCCTCATGCTGCGTTTTCAATGGGGTTGGCGCGGATCCTGGCCTACGTGGGAGGCTTCTGTTTTGACAGAGACGATCTCCTCCAATCATTGCCGATGTCCAAAGGGGAAGTCACTGGACCCTGTGTAGTCTTGTCAATGACAAGGGCATGCTTCTTGTGTTGCTGTGGCTACATTGTCAAGAACAGTTTTCATTTTCCATTGGATGAAGTTTATATCTTTATTTGCTCAATGCTGACATGAAATCTTTTTTTTTTCTTTAGAAAATGACAAAATTAATTTTTAAATTTTAATTAAATGTGTGATGTAATATCTGAATATTTTATTTTTTTTCATTGTGATTCTTGAATTTTAACCAATGTGTAATATTGTCTCTAAAATTTGTTCAATATAATCCTTAAAATTTTTGTGTATATTCAATTTAATTTTTAGACTATATGAAAATATTTAGTGTTGTTCTTCTATAAATGTAAGTTCAAAAACAACATTAAAAACTTTAACATAGTTCAATGACTAATTGAATATAAACCAAAAGTTTATGGACAACATTAAATAAATTAAAAGTTCGGAGATGATGTTGCATGTTAAAATAAAGTTTAGGAACTATGTTGTACATGAACCAAAATTCAATGACCATTTATGTCATTTTCCGTTTCCTTTTTTTTCTTGGTTACAAGAGATTTTGCTTAAGACTATATGCATATTTAGAGTGACTAATTGACAAAAGCTATGATGCTTGTGTATCTATACATTGTTTTAGCTTTGACAGATTGCTATTTGAATGCATGAATCGAGTTATGAATGTGAAATGGAGGATACTCTGCTTCGACATTCGTTTTGTCAAATTTGGGTTGTCTCTAAGATATTTGTATTATATGGCCTTTGCATCAATTTAGGGAGAATAAACAGGAAAATTATAAAGAAAAATCTTAAACCTATTGCAATTTTTCCAATTTAATTACAAATATTTTTTTCAATTCAATTATAAATCTTTTATAATTGTCTTAGTTCAATCCATCTCAAATCAATTTTGATTGGCTAATGCTAACATGGACACCGAGCACAACTAACTCTAACATGGACAATATTTTAATAATATTTTTATGTTTTTGAATTTTTTATTAATTTTTTAACATGGACATCAAGTAACACTAGTTGTCTAGCTAATGTTGATATGAAAATATTAAAATAATATATTTTTTCAATTTTTTTATTAATTTTCCTTTTTTTTTTTACTTTTCCTTTCCTTTTTCTTTTTTTTTTTTTTTTTTAATTTCCCCCTTCCTATGGCCCCGATGGCAATCGGCCACTAGCAAGGGCAAACCTCACCTAATGACAGTGAGGCCACCCTCACCATGGTTGAGCAAGGCTCCACTAGATCTAGCAAGGCTCAACCTTGCCTAGCCATAGTGAAGCTACAACCTACCCATGCCTAATGAGGCTTGCCCAAGCCAGAGATCGTGAAGGTCACCTTCGACCTAGCGGCCTTTGGCAAGGTTGGTTATCGCCATGGTCGATGAGACTCAACCCTTGCCAAAGGCAACCCAAGGCTACAGTCTTCAACCTCGTAGCTTTTAGCAATGTTAGGGCTCGCCCATGATTAGTGAGGCTTCATCCTTGCCAGCCTAGCAGGTAGCTTGGGCGAGGTCGCCCAACTAGGACTAGGCTTCCTCGAGGTCAATGAGGGACCCAACCATGACCGGGCTTCCTCAAGGCCAACGAGGGACCCAGCCATAACCAAGCTTCCTTGAGGCCGGTGAGGGCTAGTCGGTGGAAGGAGGAGGAAGTGAAGAAAAAAAAAGAAAGACAAAGACAAAAAGGAAAAAAGAAAAAAAAAGTTAATAAAAAATAGAAAAATAAAATATTATTAAACTATTATCCCCGTATGCACCAAATAAGCACCGCATCTATAATTTAAAAAACAAAAAGTAAGCAAAATATTAAAGAGAACCGTAGAGGGAAAAGGGAGGGACCGCACCTTCCCACTACCCTGACAACCACTGTCATTAGAGAGAGAGAATATCAGCACGCCCCGCGGCAGGGGCGTCACCATTCATATAGCCCTTGACCAGAGTCCCCTGACCCTTGCCTTTTGTAAGCAGAGTTATGTGACCCTTGCTGCCCTTGCTGAGCCATTGCCCATTTGTTGTGAGGGTCAAGCAATGCTAATCAACAATTGTGGGGGAAGCGACACCCTCCCTCCCTCCCTCCCCATCTTTTTTCTTTTTGTGCACTCCATCTTTTATACGCGGCACCACAGAGAATAAGGCGTCCATTATATGTCACCTCCTCCATGATGTTTCATCACTACTTCAGTAATGCTAGTAAAGATAATTGACGTGAGAACTTACTTGCACAAATAAAAGATATTGAGGATTTAAGTACATAGAAAAAGAAGTCAAAAGGATCAAATTGCACCAATAATGAAACTCAGAGGGCAAAACTGTTCTTGGCCCCATTCTTTATTTCTACCACTTACAACTTTGCATCTCAAATTCTATATTGGTTTTTCATTTCATAAAAACCACAAAAAATTTTATAATCCAAAATCACCCCTAACCTCTTGCAGCAGTCAAACCTTAAGCTATCTTTGGTTGTTTGCATTTCTAGTTGAGACAAGATTGGTGTGTCCCATCAACTGTTCAATAAATCACGGTAATAAAGCAATATATCTTCATTGCTATTATGTCAATTATTTGGTAGGAACTATATATATATAATGCTCTTATATGCTACCCATGAAACAATAACATCATTATCATCATTACCTCCTAGATTCAATAAAAAGAAAAAACCAATGTTTCTTTTTTTTTCTTTAAACTTCATTCTTGACATTAATAAGAAAACTATTTAAAAAGTCGTAAACCTATCGTACATTAGTCAATTAAGTCCTCAATTTTTCATTGTGCTACTTTTTTCCTAAACCTTTTAATAATTTACCAATTCAATCATAAGCCTTTTAATTGTATCAATTTAGTCTTAAGCTTTTTTAGGGATTGCTAATTTAGTTCTAAATTGTCCCAATAATAGTAATTCTCCCAATTAATTAACTAAAATGATGGCCTAATTTTGCAAGAAAGAAAATTCTCAGCTTTAGGTCCAATTCTAATTCTACATTGAACTTTTTTTGTCTAAAAAAAATCTCAAACTTTCATTGCATTGCCAAATCTGCTCATGAGTCCAAAAATCTTCACTAATTTCTTTAAGATTATCACCATCGGGAGGTTGTTGTTATTCCATACAAAAGCGACAGCATGATGAAGATGTGGGTTCTAATAATGAACATCTAATTAGCCCCAATGTTGATAATTTTGAAGAAATAGTGACTTTTTTTATAAGCATTGACATGTTTGGGATTATAGTGAAGGTTAAGGATTTTTTTTTAAATAAAAAAAGTTCGGGCCAAAATTGAAATTGGATATAAATTTGGGAGGTTTTTTTAAGGAATTAAGCCCCCATAATGATTAGAAAGAATAGTGTCCTTGAGAATGTAGTGAAGTTGTATTCTGTCCTTCTGAGAAACTGGCCGTTATTTAAGGCTATGGCAGTTGAATTCCCAAGTTCAGGGATAAAAGTGAAACTCCACTTTTATGATGGCGCAAACAGTATGGTTTCTTTTAAATTTGGTTTGAACATGAACCCCAAATTCAAAACTTGGAATAGAAAAGGGGGTCGGGAGACCCCAAATACAAATTCCATAAAATTGATGCAAAAGGGAGGCAAGGCAATGGGGAACCCGCCTTCCTAGCGGTAATGTCTGAATGTTGGGCAGCTTTCTCGATTCGAGGCGCAATTTCATGGACCATCAAGACCAAGAAAAGTTTCGATTGTTGAGATGTGGAGGATAACGTTAAGAGGCATTCATCAGCAAGACAACAGATGACATGAATCGCCACGCTCCAACTTTTTAAAATACCTTGGAGGACTTCTCCTGGATTTGACTTGAAGAGCTCATTGCTCGGGGAAGTAGAACTAGAAATTCTCACACGACTTCCCTTCCCAAATTTGAAAATGAAAAAAAAAAAAAAGAAAAGGAATTATGGTAGATTGTGAAAAACTATGAAACAAATTATACACAATTCTTCATGTTGACTTTAACGACTTTCTAAAGATTTTCCGATGTTTCGTATTTAATAAAAGTCAAAGTGGGTTTGCCACAAAATTTATGGAGAAATCCAAAGTGAAGAGAGAAGTTGTACCAAATAGTATGAATAAAAGTGTCTTGACTCGTGCGCTTATCTAGCCGGGACCATTAGTCGATTCAAGTAGAGCCAGAAGTGGTCAGAATTATTGACAAATTTGCTTTGAAGTGGTTGGAGTTACTGACATTGTTCTGGTCCTCCAGCTGACGAGGAGGATTTTGGGGTCGTCGGCATTGTAGAGATGTCAACAATTGCTTGTGTTGTTTTTGTTGTTCTTGGCCAAAAGGTCTGAGACTTGAGTGTTGTTTGAATACAGCAACTTGGACAAAAATCCTCTAGAGCAGGCCTAGTTGGTTGAGGAACGAGAGAATTCCTTGCTCACAAACTGAATGTCTATTCAAATCCCTATCAATTGTGAGCAAATTATCCAGGGCAAAGTGACGTTTATAGGCTAAAGAACTGGACTTAAATGATTATAAGGTTTGTGAGATCATGAACTTCCAAGTAATTTATTTTTTACGATCGCGTCCCTAGATTATAGGGGAAAAAATCACTCTAACCAATATAGGCCTTCTGTCTATGGGAAGTAGTTTGTTCAATTGATAGCAATTTCTTATATTATAGGATGAAATAATTAATTTTTTTGATTGATTCTCTGACTTTTGTAATTAGCGTAAATTCAGTCTTTAAATATCTTAGTAGAGCACCGACACATGATTAATCAATATTCGCTTTAACCAATGGCAATGCCCGCACCTCTTAGTCCATCCGATTCGCATTACAACATGCCTGCAATTACGGATCTAGTCAACATTTATCATAACAAAAAAAATTGGCATGTTTATTTCTCCAAGACGAAGCTATTTTGACTTTTAACCATTAATTCTCCCATGCATTAGGGATCCGTGCGTCTTCTTCATCCCCCAAATTTATGGTCACATTTCCCCAACAGTTTATCAAGTAAATTGCAAAGGGTCTTCTTAAAAAAATAGATATTTAACAATCAATAAAATAAAGAAGTATTATAATTTGTAGCACTCCATTGTTCTTGTAATATGACCATCAATACTTTGAAAATAGAATATTTACTCTTTAATGTATGCTTGATAAGTGATCTAGAATGCATGTTAACAAGACCCGATACAAAAAGAACAGACCGATATCTTACTTTTGATCCTTTAAACAAACGCATCTCTGAATATATTTGGTCACAAAGAAAATCTTAATAAACAGGAACGACTAATCAGCTTTTACATTTGTGTTCTAACCTCTTAGATATGTAAAGCTAAAAGCAAAACGAGCTAGGGTTTGACAATCTCGTGCCCTGGCTCAGTAACCGAGAAGACTGTACGATTCAAGTACCTAACCTCGAAAACCTCCAGTCTTGTCTTTGCCAAAACACGTGGAAATTTCAAGGTATGAGGTGGTGTAGACGACGACCCAACAAAGAGCTGTCGTCGGTAGCGGTGGGACCAGTATTTGCCAACCAAGACTTCAGGATCCGGCGGGACATTAGAGACAATATATGGTTTTTCAAAGGGGCAAAGTCTTGATTAGTGCATGCAAGAGATTGACTAGCGTGATTTCTTTCTTTGAAAAAGAGCGTGGACGATTGAGATCTCCAATGCACCTTTTTTATCCGGATTTACTTGCAAAATATTATTAAAAAACTTTAGGACTACTACTTACAAGGGACACTACATTTAAGGAAGGATTATAGTGTCATAACTTTACCATCAAATAGTTCGCTAAACCTTATCGCTGTTAACACAAGAGTTGCCCACCATTGACATCCTCGAGCCTCCAAATTAGGGGAGAGCATGGTTTCAAAGTAATTTCAAAAACCCAAGGACTAAACTTGCGGAACTGGTCTAGTTCCCTATTCTAAAACTTATTCAGTTCCTAGTTCCAAATTGCAAAAACTAGAGAACTTGGATTTAGGTGGAATCGGAAACCTGAAACTTAGGGAAAATTTCAAATAAAGATCCAAAGTGACATCATTTTCTCAAAAGAAAACCTGAAGTGAAGTTTGTCTCAAATAAGGACCCAAAATGCTTTCATTTTTTCAAAAGAGGACTGAAGTGGAGTTTGTCTCAAATAAGGACCAAAGTGATCATTTAGTCTCAAAGAAGGACCTTATTTGCCGGCTAGTGAATAGATGCATCTCCGATGCATATTTTGGTAACCTTATCATGGGTATTTTTGTCCTTTTTTTTTTAATTTTCGATTTTCTTGTTCTTTATTATTATTATTATTATTATTTTTCTTGGGTCAATGGTGGCACGATTCATCATCTTCTTCGTCCCTTGTTCGTCTTCTTCTCAAGAACATCGGACTTGGGAAGGGTCGCGAGCGTTGACCATCGGTGAGGGTCGGCGAGGTTGGACGCCCATCGCCGGCATCCAACCCTCGTCGGTAATAGGCGAGAGCCACTAAGCCATCGCCGGCCAACCCTCGCCAAACCTAGCGAGGGTGGCCTCGACTGCGACAAGCGAGGGCCGTTGGCTGCGAGCGAGGGATTGCAAGCCCTCACCGGCCCTTATCAATGGTGGTGAGGTGGGCGAGCCCTCACCCAAGACCGACGAGGGGCGACCTCATTGATGGCCGTGAGAGGTGACCTCCCCCACCTCCGCCCGCCGCTCCACTAACAACCTTGTCTTCTACCAAGACTATGACCGGGACGCCTATGTCGCTTTCTTCATCCTTTCCTCCCACCATTGCTCCCGGATCGACAACTTTTTCAGCTACCCCTTTTGCCCTTGAGAACCTTCTTGTAGGGCCTCAATTTGACGGCCCCCTCCCTCATGGCTAGCGAGGGCTTGATGGCCCTCGCTCGCTATCAGCAATGGGCGTTGAGCCCTCGTTCGCTGCTAGTGATGGGCGTCGAGCCCTCGCCAGCCCTTTACCAGCGGTCGGTGCTCGGGCATTTCCCCAAGTTCGGTGTTCTTGATCTCGACAAGAAGAAGTGAACAGGGGACGAAGAAGACAATGAACAAGGCAACCAAAAATGAAAAAAGAAAAAATTGGATGAAAATACCCTAATCAGGTCACCGGAATATACATCAGAGATGCATCTATTCACCGGCCGATGAGTGAGGTCCTTCTTTGAGACTAAATGACTACTTTGGGTCCTTCTTTGAGATAAACTTCATTTTAGGTCCTCTTTTGAGAAAATAATGGCACTTCGGATTCTTATTTGAGACAAACTTCACTTTATGTCTTATTTTGAGAAAATGATTGCACTTTGGGTTCTTATTTGAAATTTTCCTTGAAACTTATAATTTAAAACAAGTCTTTGTATTTTTCTTGTTTTAGGTCTTTGTGCGATCTTACACATTTCATGGATTTGATGATTGAGTGTATAATTTATAACCACTAGTTTAAACTTCAATTTTTAATAATATTCATAACTGAGATTTTTACTTTTTTTATAGGTCTAAATATGAGCTATGATTAGTGGATTAAATTGTAGCAAATTGTAGTCATTAGATGTAATAATACTACAATCGTTCAATTATAATTATATGTAGAACCTAAATAGACCTAAAATTGATCTTAGAACCTATGACAAAATAGATTTCAAATTACTAAAATTAAAAAAATTGCTCCGATTGGTATATTTAAGATTTCAAATGAAATCTAAAACCGCTCGCCTCTACTCCAATCCCAATCCCATCTCTTTGAGTTGACGTAAAATGAGTAATTTTAGGAAGAACGGAATATGGAGAGGCCGGCGTAGGCCCAAATCAAAACAAATGAGTCGTCCAATTAAAGCTAAGAAAGTAGGTAATAGTGAATAAATTTTAATAAAGCGACACCTACCATCATGGTACAAAGGAGAGAGACATGATTTGACATGTTTTGAAAGTGTCCTATGTAGGTGTGAATTTGACCTATTTGGAAGTCGCAATTTTCAATACACTTATAAGAGGAATGAGGAAACGCCTTCCTAACAGGAAAAATGAAAATGAAGGCAAACAAGAAATGTAAACTCATCTCCTAAGTTCAGATGATAGTCCCATGAAAGTTCGTTTATAATTCGTCAGAACTAAGAGTTCGATGTTGCGCTACCAAAGAAAAAGAGAGTAATTTAACAATTCAAATTGATTTTGATTTCTTTTTACTTTTATTGTGCTTTGGTTTTGCTTGAATGACCCAAGAGGATTAGAAATTTCTATGCCTTCGGCCGTATTACTTAGTGGATCTAAACCTAGTAGTCTACGAATTTAAGTAGGCAATAAAATCTTGTCCACACATGTTCTACTTGTAGACAGACAAAAGTAATTAATTTGGCCAGAGAAAAGGAAAATATTAGATCTCTAAGGAAATGTTCACAAAATAAATCATTAGGAAATTATAATCTTCTGTTTATAATTTATAATTGTATTATTGGAAAAATCTTGGATCCTTGCACTAAACATACTGCATATAATTAATTTATTTGCTATTGCATGATAGTTGTCTACATCTCATCTCCTCTTTGTGTAGAAAGCTAAAGAAGATTTTAGACAGACCCCTAAGTTTTAAACTTACGTGCAGGTTAAATAAGTAAATAAATTGAAATGAAAAGCATATTATAATGAGAATATTTTTAAAATCTAGTAGGTTTGGTGGACGCCCTTGAACTGTATGTGTTTATAGAATGGAGGGGTTAGTGACTTTGGACCCTAGATGATTTGGACAAAAAAGTTGCACTTTACTCCTCTCATATTTTGAATTGTTTGGAATGCAGCTCCTCCTGACAATACAACTTTCATTTAAATTAGGAAGATGGGTAACATTTTTCCCTGTGAAATTTCCAATTTTGCAAGGCATTTTGATGAGAAACCTGAATGTTACAAATGGGAAAGTTGAGGGAGTGAAGCGCAAGATCTTAAAAGTTTATGGAGAGAAGAATATTCACATTCCCATTAAAAAAAATCCAGCTAATTAGACATTATTATTACCATTTTGGAGGTAAAGATAATTATACAAATAATCTATAAACTTTGATCCAATGTGCAATTTTACTATTAAAGTATTTGTAAATGTTCAATCTAGTCTCTAAACTATATAAAAATATTCAATATCTTCTTTCTATTAATTTAAGTTAATGAAATTTGTTGATGTGACTTTCAATTCATTAAATTTGAATGTTGGACAAAAAAATAAGTGAATTACACGTGGATTATTTAAGTGAGATATTCATCTCAAATCAATATGTGATAATCCATGACATCAAAAATAACAATAGACAAAAAGATGACATATCAACTCATCATTTTTAAAATCCACTTTGGCATATAATAATTTACATCATCAAATAATATCTAATTTGTCATTTAAGCAAACAGAATAATTACATTGAACTTTTAGCAATAGTTAAAGACGGGTTCCCATTGTAAAATTAATAGTGTTTTTGGCTTTACAAATGGGGCTTGATCTATGTCCAAAAACTCTAGGACTACATTAAATTAATTAAAAATTTAGGGGCGGTATTGCACATTGGGCTAAGTTCAAGGACCATTTGTGTCGTTTTCCCTCAAATGTACACATGAATTTATCACACGTGTATGTACATATATTAGTATCATTATTCTAACGAGCTAAACAAAAGCCAAGACACTAACAAATTTGAAAGAAGCAAGGGTGGCCTACGCTAATGATCATTGTACATATTTATGGGATGGAACATACATGCACATATCTCAATTTAGTGGCAATCTTATGCTTCCAACAAGCATACATTCTAGGCAAAATTTTACTAGGCTTTTATACTAGGTGTAAAACCAGGCAAAAGGCCAAGCTATCCAAGCCAAAGATGAAAATCCATTTTCATTGCTAAAAAAGAAAGGACACCAAGGCAGCTTTATTCACCAGACATATGTCAGATTACCCATGATGATGTAGACCTGCATCTATTGGCCGTAGTGGCACCCCATCTCTTCCAACAGGCCCTTCCAATAACGTTCAGACGGTCATACATACATCCTTACGCATGCATGCATACATACATACATTGAGATGTGTAGATTTAAAACATATATTGCAAACTCATAACTTACATTCCTTCACAACACAGCTACTGTTCAGCCTCAATCATACTAAATAGGCTTGTAATCTGCATGGTTTATCCTGCAAAATACGTGCTATTATACGAATTACACAAAGATCGCTATGAATTCATATTGTTTATCTAAACCTCTTATGATCTTCATTTATTATGTTTCCATACACATACACATTGACGTAAACTAGAAAAGGAGCGTAACATCGATTGTGAAGATAATAGTGAAAATAATTAACCTAAAAAAGAGAGATGTAAGTATTTTGGTTTATTTATTTGAATATAGTTTCACTTAGCAAAAAAGGAAAAACGAGGAATTTATGGGGTACTTGACAATCATCATAACTATTGTGAAATATGACTTTGTCCATTTATGTTAAGTGGATAAAAAAAAAGTGTGATCAAGGGGTATCTCAAAAATATGTATGAACCATTTATGAATTTTATTTATATGAGCTCGAAATTGAGGTGTCTGTTGAGTTTGCTTAAATAATAATATAGATAAAAAAAAATAGAAGTTTCATTCTAGTTCTCTATATATGGTAATTTACATAAACTAAGAAGCTGATAAAAAGAGTACTTCCAGTTTCAAGCATGAAAATGAAACCTTTCAAGCCCAAAAGAACAGTGTGAAAGGAAAGCAACACATCCTACCCACGAGTCAAAAGCAAACCCCAAGTTAATAGTCCAGGCACGCAAAGATTAGGTAAAACAACCCAATTTGAACGAGAAATATTGACTTAAACTTAAAGTACTTTGTCTCTAATCAACCCCCTTGACAGAAACCCTGAGAGAAGTTCAAACGAACTGTTTCCAAGACAAGAATAATCGAGACAGATCAAGCCCCGCCAACAGCTCCTTTTGTCCCGTCTGTTCACATGATTGGAAACTATCCAGGGGGACCCGCGCCGTAACTTCGACGAGAGGCAAAAAGACAGGAACTCGATCACCAGCAGCGGACGCTGACAACGCGGTGGAGCGAAGACAGGTGGAATGGGGATGAGAAGGTTAGTACAGGTGACGACTTTCAATGATGCCCCCCATGTGCGGGGGTGCAAGCTGTGGAGGTTGACTTGTACCCGGGCCAGCGGTTTGCTGGTCGAGGGGAGATCTGTCAACCCCCACGACGCCTTCGATCATTCCAATGACATGACAGTTGAGGCCCCAAACCCTTTCCAAAGTTTTGGCCTTTTCGCGAACTCCCCGCATTGTCTGTATCTCAAAAGGGGAGAGTCTGCATTCTTCTAGCTAAGCAACAAGAACGAGATAAAGTCAACCCAGGACACACGTGATCGGCTCGATAAGAATGATTTTCAGCGTAGGAAAAGGAGCTCACATGTTTAAATCAGTTATATGATCGATGGAACAAGTCTGTTTTGTAAAGATTAGTTTATTTTTAGCAGAACATTTGGATGTTTGTCGATTTTTTATGCTGCTAACAATATAGTTTCTAGCTTTTTCTCTATTATTCTTATGTGTGAGTTTCCATCAAATATCTGATGACGTTAAGATATAGGTAAAAGATATTGCGATTTTTAGTGATGAATAGATGAGATTGTGCATAGAGGTGGCGATTTTTTATCCATCCAAGTCGTTCACCCAATCCACCCACCCTAACCAACCCGAGCGTCTAAAAATAAATGAATGACCCGAAATGAATCTAAATCAAATTCAAAACAATCTATATTGCAAATGGCATAAGATTGGTCTAACTCAAAGAGGAGGTGACTGAATGCGATATCAACCTGAACCAAAAGCATCCAACGCAACCCGATGATGTAGCAAAAGGAAAGCAATTGGAACAAAAAGCATATCCGTCTCGAAGCTCGGTAGCAAAGCATTTGGATTGAATCCTATAAAAAGAAAGAAAATTAAAATAGAAAATATATATGTAAACGAGTAATTGGCTGATGAAACGTTGACTTATAAAAGTCTTTTCATAGCTAATTATTGTGTTTTGAAAGATCTGTTCGTCAGCTCTATGTAAGAAAAACATAGCTATTGATACAAAAGTGTGTTTAGATCAAGGATTGTGCTATCTCAAAGGATAGAATCAGCCATTGACAAAAGGCAAATGCCAAAGCAGACTCCCAACTCCTTTCCATCTTTTGCCGATCAATGTAAGGATACACTTAGATTCGATTTCGCTTCAACTAGAGCTGAGATCAATCGATCCTAGTTATTTGGAATTCGAGTTAATCCGCAATTGAGTACTATCCGAAGTGGATCTAACTTGCATTCAACTAGAGCAGACAGAACACAAACGCAGTTCACGGAACGTGAATTGAAGTTCACATGATTTAATCCAAGATCCACCAAGATACCCCGTGAATTTGAGATTTATCTATCTAAGAGGGAAAATAGAAGATAAAAAATTAATGATATGTATGGAGGGAGATGCATGAGTTTAACCGCCGTCACAAGTTGGGTTATGTCTTAGAACAAGGCCCAGTGGCCATGTTGGAGAAGAGATCTTCTCCACAATTAGCTGGGTGCTATCTGGGCTATTATAGACTTGGCCCAAGGAAGTGCCTACTGTCTATCATGTAAATCCAGAGCTAAATATGAGAGAATGTTGGTCCATATGTTCGTCATGTAACACTTCACTTTACCTCTAGATTCGATAAGTGGCCTCACATTTGCCTGATAATAAGTAATCTGTCGATTTGTCATCCCTATACTGCTATCTTTTATTGAGCTTAGATTTAACAAAAAGAAGGATAACAAATTTACTAAATGTTTAATCCGAAATCGAGGGAATGTTTGTTCTCGTGCTGATCACGTGGCACTTTACTTTGCCTCTGAAACTGCCATTCAGCAAAGCACGTGTTATAGCTTTGCCACCTATTGGTCTAGTAATTTTTCATCCACAAACTTTTGTCTGTAAATAGGTTCAAATTAAGGAAAAAGCGATGAGGATAAAATATTTTTAATTTTCTAATTATATTCCCGAACGATATACTTTGTTAGTTAAAATGATATCCATCGAATGGCATAGCTTATTCATTCTGATCAAATCTATATAATAAAGAATGAAAGCAAAAATATAGATTATTGGGCGGTGTTATTTCCACCCCTATATAACTAAATTCACTCAATTTTCACTAAAAGATAAAGTTGCTCGGGAAAAGTACCAAAAAGTCATAAACCTATTGCATTAGTACCAATTCCAGTCCTAAACTTTTCAATTGAACCAATTCAGTCCTAAACCTTTTATTATTAGTACCAATTTAGTTCATTCAACCAATTTTGGCTGCGCGATGCGACGTGGACGTTGGCCTGGACCGGACGATGTGGAAATTTTTATGAATTTTTAATTATTCTTTATTAATTTTTTTTTCTTTTCTTCCTAGCGGTGGTTGGTGAGCCTCGGTGAGGCTTGTCGGCGACTAGGTGAGGGCCACGAAGCCCTCGCTCGCGCCGAGGGTCGCGGCCTCGCTCGCCCTCTCCCAGGGCCGTCGGTGAGGAGGCTTCACCCGGATCTAGGCGAGGCTAGCCTCGGCCGCGGCCCCGGGCGAGGCCAAGTGGCTCTCGCCGGCCGTCGGCGAGGTCGCGGCCCTCGCTCGGCCTCACCTAGGGCCGCGAGCGAGGCTGGCCTCGCCCAAATCTAGGCTAAGCCGCCTCGCCCGCAGCCCTAGGCAAGGCCGAGTGAGGGCCGCGACCCTCGCCACCGGTTGGCGGGGGCCACTTGGTCTCACCCGGGGCCGTGCGCGGGCGGGCTCGCCTAGATCCGAGCGAAGCCTCCTCGCCGGCGGCCGATCTGGGCGAGGCCAGCCTTGCCCACGGCCCTAGGAGAGGCCGAGCGAGCCGGCGAGGGTCGTGGCCCTTGCCCAGGGGCCAGCAAGCCTCACTGGAGGCTCGCTGGCCAACGCAAGGAAGAAGACAGAAAAAATTAATAAAAAAATTCGAAAAAATAATTAAAAAATCATAAAAATTGCCACATCGCATCCGTCCTTCATCGATGTCCACGTTAGCGTCAACCGACCAAACCGGGATGGACTGAATTGGTACCGATAGTAAAAGGTTTAGGATTGAATTGTTCAATTAAAAGTTTATGACTAAATTGGTACCAATGCACTAAGTTTATGACTTTTTTGGTACTTTTCCCAAAGTTGCCCTCAATAATTCAATTGCAATTTAAGTGGTGGCCCCAAATTTATTAGCTTTCATTTTTTTTAATTTTTTTAGTTTTTTATTTTTTATTTTTGTGTAGGATCTAGTCACCATAATTAATAATTCCACATGTTTAGTATTTTTTTTTTTTTTTAGGTATCTCAAATATATTAAAGGCGCTATATTCTTTTTCATTGTTAAATTTACTTCCATAAAAATTTGTTTATCGAAAAAGAAATTTTCAAGAAACCTAGTTCTTTTCTATGTTGTCGAGCAAAATTGAGGATGAAATGTCTAGTAGAATCTTACCAAAAAAAAATTATATATACACTTTTTTGTTAACACAATCACTCGTTTAAATTTTTTACTTTTGATGTGCCTATCACCATAAAAGCCCCATTCTTATTGGTTTTCCATTAGAGAGAGTGTCACAACCCCCTTTACTTAGAGGTTGAGCTACGAGTTAATTTGCGACATCCCACGCTTTGTTGCCATCCCAAGTTCATTTGCTTCTTATTTATGCACATGCGAAAAGCGTAAACATACAATCCCGACACAAAATAACATGGGAACGTGAGATACAAACACCACTAACATACTTCATATATTACATAAGTAGTGATTGTTACAAGCCTATCTTACATACAAAAGTGGCTTGGGGTATTCCTGTCTACGCTATGACGGGTACTAACCAAAATTAGGAATCCTTTTCTATTATATAGGGCTGATACACCTAAACTTAGTCCGATGCCTCGGACGGTTCATCCACATCGCTGAGATTTGGGTTCGGTTTGTTGAACCCGCGGAGGTCTCCTATCCATATGTCCTCATATCTCCTATATCAGGCTTCGAAATGCATTGGGACAAGCTCACCCAGCTCCTTTTCTATCCATACAACGAATGACACTTTACAATAAGTATATCAGTTTCCACTTCCGTCGTAGTAATATCTATCTTTACAGGGCAACCAAAATGCACAATAGCCATGATTCTAAGTACCTGTAAAAGAAACAGGGGTGAGTACTTGAAATACTCACTAAGTATAGCCTCTGGCCTTTGAATAGAACATCGATTCATCATCAACACTAGTCAATCATTTCGTGCAAACCGTGTCGAAGGCAAATCAATTGCGAGATGCAATCAAGCTTTAAGCACAAATGAATGATAATTCCCGCAATCATTCGTGCACATGATGCATGCCCTGAGCTTATGCACTATAGCCTTTCTTTCTTGTTCATGCATGCCATGCCTATTTAGCTTTTCTCTTGTGCTCAGACTCGAACCCAAGTCTTCCTGGAGCCATCTTGGACTTGAACCCAATTCAATTTGGGCTTTTAAACCGGGCTTACAAGAGCCGTCTTGGGAGTCGAACCCAATTCATTTTGGGCTTTTTAACCGGCCTTTTGGCTTTTTGCCGGCTTTTGGGACTCAAACCCAGTTAATATGCTCGAGACTCAAACCCAAGTCTTTTGCTAGCCTCTAGGACTCAAATCCAGTTCTCGCCAGGAATTCGGGGACTCAAACCCCATCCTTTTCTTTTCTTATCTTTCTTGAGCATTAATCCCTTCTCGAGGGTGTACTCAAGCCTTATGCACGTGGCATGAACTATGCACTTTATGCTCAAACATGATGCACATGCCATGAAAGCATGAATTTCTTCATTAATAACATCACGAACGAGCTTAAGCCCAAAGCTTCGCTCGAGTAGCAAGCATAAAGGAACCCCACACCAATCCACGACATGAACTTAGTATGCCTCAATACCAAATCACATCTTATGGTTATGGGCGAACCTCGGCGAACAAAAAACTATGAACCATGACTTCATTCTAACCATACAAAAAATTCAAATATATGAACAAGTCATAGAATACATCAAACATCCAAGAATCAATTGGCCTACCCTTGGCTTGTTTGCAAGAGGATTTCCTAGGTTGAAGACGTCTCGAACATTACTAAAGAAGGTAGAAACTACACTTACCTGGATGAACCTTGAACTAAAGCTTGAACTACACTAGATGGGTGGCTCGTTTTGATGATAGAAAGAAAGAGAAAGCAGGCATAAGAGGAGGGCGTGTAAGAGGAGGAGGGAGGAGGAAATGTGAGCAAGGTGGTGGAAATGAAGAGAGGCTCCTCCTATTTATAGTCCCTGGTGTCATCATTGCTAAGCCAAGTGGTTCATTCTGATGATCCCAAGTGTCCTACCAAATTTCCTCAGGTGGCAAGTCTACTTTGCCTCATGATTATACCTAGAAAGTGAGTTGGCATGGCTAAAGGTATTACTTGGCAATCTAAGCTCCTAGATGTCATCGACAATGGCCCACTTTTCACTCTTCCATTAGTCCACATATATGCCGCATTTAATGGATATTTAATGAAGTTTGATAATAATTGTACTATAGTTGCCAACTCGGCAATTCTAGAATATTTGGTCATTAATGAGGGCTTGTGTATCGCTCTTTAATTGGTCCACTTGTGTGCCGCCTTTTTCTAGAATCTTCAAAGATATTTTGGCCGCCATCATGACTTTTGACTATTCCGAGAACAACTCATCCCTTCATTTAATGAGGGGTTTCTAAAATTTTCCATACTTTTGTCTTTTTCTTCATTAATAATGTGGTTTAGAGAATTCTATCATTCAAGTTAGTTCCAGGGCCCAAGAATGGATCATTAGATACATTTCGAAAAATTATATCACGTATATTCGAGGTTTGGCCATCATGCCCCATATTTGCCTAAACCATCCATTTGGACAATAGATCGACCAATAGGGTCGGTTGCCCTTTGATTGGTCCGAGACTAATCTTAAGACTACCCATGACTTAACACTAAGCCAATGCACTCATAAACTTTAGAATTAGTGATGGAATAGCTGGGTCTATCCCTAAGCTCATTCCGATTGGCACCCGATCCATCGGTAGGGTTCATGGTTGGTGCGTTACCGATCCATGATCGGACATCACCAATTCGAGATTCTGTTCCGATCACTAAGAATTAAATATGGGATGATGCATATTTGGTCGGAAGATGGTCACATTTGGTTAATTTGGATGGTTCGTGTATTGGTGCAAAACCGGACATAATCACCCGTGACTAGAAACTACAACTGGTTGGATCGATCCATGACCATGCACTAATCTAAAATCATCTCATGACCAATTCTAGTGATCAAAAAGTCATCATATGAGTTGGTGATCCTATCCCATCGGTATGGTCAATAGAAATTCATGGTCGACACCTCGACCAATTCGTGACCGGTCGGTTAGTCAATTGGTCGACCGATCATAACTGATCCGTGATTCCTTACCGATCGATCCATGGTCAATGGCCTATGATTGATCCTTTTAGGACCTTATGGCCGATCCTTATAGGGATCGGAATCGAAGGGAAAAAAAAAACCTCTTTAAAGATTTTCCAAAACAAAATAATAGTTTTAATTTTCCAATGAAAGATTTAAATTATGAAATTTAATTCAATTAAAAGAATTGCATATAATAAGAAAAGTTTCAGAAATACTAAAGAGATTGAGAGGGAGAGGATGATTGGACAAAGGAAAAAAAACTTCTTTAAAGATTTTCTAAAACAAAATCATAATTTTAATTTTCCAATGAAAGATTTGATTGACAAAATTTAATTAAATAAAAAAATTGCATATAATAAGAAAAGTTTTAGAAATACAAACGAAATTTGATTGTTGAATTGACAGTGAATAATATTACTCATGTAGTGTGTATGAAAAATGTCAAGATGCCTCATTGTGTATAATGCTTTCTGTATATTTCTAGATATTTCATAATGCTTTACATCTGTATAAAGCATATCACCAATAGTAAGGGCAAAATAAGTTCTTTGATATAATAAATAAAGAGACTTGATATATATTTCAAACTAATGAAAGTACCAAATAAGAAATTCATTGAGAAAATGAGGTTTTGAGATAAGAGGGAGAAAAAACAAATAATGCTTTATAAGAGCAATGATAAATAAGAGATTTTCAAATATTTTATTATATCAAAGAATTCTTCTTTTTCCTCTAGTGGCTTTTACATAGAGTACATGAAAAGTTATAGTAATACCTAAGAATACACTAAAAAAAAAAAAAAATATTTACTACTCTTAAAAAAAAAACATGTAAAATGCATATCTAGGACAATTAGCTCCTTTATTAAATAAGAAAAAAAAAAAGGAAAAAGAAGGTAAGAGGCCATCACTTTAAATTACAATTGATTTAGTATAAATGGAGTAGATTTAGTCATATAAAGATGGAAATAGCATCATCCTATGTACAACAGTGGCATATATTGCATGAAATAAAAGCTCATGTTAAATAAGCTCACTCTCTACTATTTCTATAGGTATACACTCTCCACAGAAAAAGCCTATCCTGTCATAGTTGGTTTCCGATTTTTAGAACTAGGAACCCAACTGGTTCATAATGAATTGGCCAATTCCCAATTTCAGGCCGATTCCAAGAACGACTAGCAACCAACCCTAAATGTAAGTGATAACTATTGTTTTAGAAAAATATTTAATGTAAACAATTTGTGACATAATAGTTAAGCTATTGATGAATTTCCCAACCTCCCAAGTTCGAAACTCATCTCCAACATAGCTCATAATTCCCAATAGAACCAACCATTGCTGCGTGAATCAGTTTGGAATTGATTGAATAAGGCCGATTCGGTTCGGTTCTTGTATTGAAGTAGTGAGGTTGCTCACCCTTAGGAGGCACATCCTGATCTTGTCAAGTATTGCCTCATTGCTTACTTGTTATACTATTCCACATTACTTGACGTCTTCATCTTATTATTTGTAGGATGAATGTTGGATCTGTCACTATACTGGCGAGGATGTTTAGGCCTTTTAAATTAAAAGACTAAATTCAAATTTTCCTTATTAAATAACAGATAGGTGGACATCAATATATATAAAAATGAATGCGATGAGAAATCCATACCTACTCGTCTAAATATACTCATATTTATTATGTAGTATTATTACATTGAAAAGAATATTAGTTATCTCTAAAAAGTGAAAACTTTGAGCTAGGCTTTGGTCTTTCGACTCTAAAATTGAAGGTGTTAATATCATGAAAAATCCAAAAATGATTGGTATAATTATGACAAATTTATCTTTCGTTAATTTTCATTTAATATTATCATCAAATTATTAAGTTAGATGACACGTAATAGTTAATAGGTATATCGGTTTGAGATTTTACCCAATTTGTCGAAGTATACTTAATTTGTGATTTTTCATGGTATTGATCCATTTTTATTGAAAACTAATAGATAGTCAATTTATCACAATGCATTAGTTCGAGATTTTTAATAGTCAAAAAATTAATTTTGGATAAATTTATATAAATATGTTGGTTTTAGTTTTTCATAATATTAATCCAAATCATTTCGCACCACTCAAGTTTTAGTCCAGCCCCAAATTCT
This sequence comes from Eucalyptus coolabah, assembly GCA_014182585.1. Classification (NCBI taxonomy): domain Eukaryota; kingdom Viridiplantae; phylum Streptophyta; class Magnoliopsida; order Myrtales; family Myrtaceae; genus Eucalyptus; species Eucalyptus coolabah. Next base: position 42,122,334 of record CM024622.1, read on the forward strand.
CGAGTTCAACTCAAGGCTTTAGTCACGAGCTTGTCAACTTCGTATCTTCTCACCCGTCACTCAAAAAAGAGAAAAACAGATGGAAGCAAAAATTCAAATCAAGCAGCCTAAATATGGAACTGCCTAACTTCTTATAATTAGGTGATAGAAGAAGCTGACAATGAAACTGTCGATGGGGACGAGAGAAAGGAGGCAAGCGCCGAAGTTGACCGGCCGGCCTATCAATGCTCAATCGTCATGGCTGCACGCTTTTCCCCGCACAACTATTGTTGCCCGCTGATGGACCTGCAGTCCAAATGTCGCTGTCCCCCCTTTCTCATAAAAGACTCACCGCCCTCCCATCTTTTTTCATTCGAATTTCCCATTTTTCTTTCCGTTCTTTTGGCACCATAATTTCGTTTTCCTGTTTCTGATGACGCATTTCCCGATTCAAGCACGTTCATCCCATTAATCCCGACATTATTTTGTTGCCCAGATCCTTCTTTTTTGTTAGGTCAGGTGCCCTGTAAAGTTAATCTTTCCTCCTCTTTTTCCGGGAAGAAGAATGTCTGGGCTCGGTGTCGGAGAATGTCTCAGCTGTTTCTGGGTTTTGACTTTTGGCTAAGAACCGTTCTGAGGGATCGTCGGCGAACTTTTCAGTCGTGGGTTTGAAGAAAGATGGAGGCATTTGGGTGGTGATGTGATCAATTCGTGAACTTGGGGGGCGTCTGGATCAAGAAGCGTGCTCAGAGAGAGAGAGAGGTATTTGGGTGGTGATGTGATCAATTCGTGAACTTGGGGGCGTCTGGATCAAGAAGCGTGCTCAGAGAGAGAGAGAGAGAGGTATTTGGGTGGTGATGTGATCAATTCGTGAACTTGGGGGGCGTCTGGATCAAGAAGCGTGCTCTGAGAGAGAGAGAGAGAGAGAGAGAGAGCAATTTGGAGCTTTCTATTTGGTTGCTAATCGGGTGGGTATTCACGAATTCCCGAAGTGATTATCAAGAGGCTCACATCAAAGCTCAATTTTGCTTTTCTTGTTTTCAATCTCTTGTTTTGTGTAAAGTAGTAGGTTGAGCTTCATTCGCCCAGAATTAAGGTTGTCCCCTATCGGAACTAACCCTTTGAACTCTCGCTTTCTCTCTCGTAGGAATCATCACCAAGTGAGATTCTTTCGTTACAACCAATTCTCACCTTTGATTGTGATCTCTGTGAGAGGCTCTGTCGTTGGTTGTTGTTAGTTTGGTGAAGTTGAAGGGATTTTTCTTTTTAGCTTTTCTTTATCCCGGATAAGCACGGTTTTCCCATTTCTCCGAGTACTTTTTAACTTTTTATCAGCTCACTTGTACAGACCATTTATGATCATCAGACCTCTTTCGGTAGTGTCCTTGTCTAAGTGAAATTCTTGGTAAAATCAAGGAAGAGTTCACCCTTTGCAAAGACCCTTTGTCTCCGGGGGCTTGCTCAATCTAAAACGATCATGAGGCTATTGAACCTCGTGGGCAATTCCTTCGGATGCTCGGCATCGGGGAACGCCTAGTTTCGGCAGCAAGAGACGGCGATCTCCAAGAAGCAAAGGCTCTATTGGAGTATAATCCTCGTCTCGTGAGATATTCAACTTTCGGGGTTCGTAATTCACCTCTCCATTATTCTGCAGCCCAAGGCCACCATGAGGTATTATCCTGTCTAATTACCGGGTCAATCCTTGCTGTCATCATTAATGTCATCTGTCCTTATATAGATTTGACAATTGACAGACTTCAGGGTGTCTTTTTCCTGTATTCAGATAGTTTCATTGCTGCTTGAGTCTGGAGTGGATATCAATCTCAGGAATTACCGTGGTCAGGTGCTGAATTACTTGTTGCTCGAAGCATGTGATTTTTAATTGTCTATCAGATGTATTTTGTTTTGAGGAATTGTTTTCTTTCTTGTGTAACAGACTGCTTTGATGCAAGCTTGTCAGCATGGCCACTGGGAAGTTGTTCAGACTCTTATTCTTTTTAAAGCTAATGTAAGATTGTTGTGCTACTGCTTCTGAGCTTAATAAAGTGGTCAGTAATTTTGCATACATGAATGGTGATGTTATATGTTGGAGTATAGATTCACAGATCAGACTATCTAAATGGGGGTACTGCCCTTCACTTGGCTGCTTTGAATGGCCATACACGGTGCATCCGACTCCTCCTAGCTGATTATATTCCTAGCAAACCTGATGTGTGGAATATTCTAAGAAGAAGAACCAACAGTGAGGAGCCTATTGCAGAATTTGATGAACGGTATGCTCAGCTTTCTCTGGGTCTCTGTAATCTTCCTGTGCTTTTTCTTCTACTTGGTATTTAATATCTCGTGTATACAATGTCTATTTGCATGCATCAGTGCTCTTTCTCAGCTAATTAACAGACCTTCTGATGGAGGCATTACTGCACTTCACATGGCTGCACTAAATGGGCATGTTGAGAGCGTGCAGTTACTCTTGAACCTGGGAGCATCTGTTTCTGAGGTTACTGTGGAAGATGGGACTACAATTGATCTGATAGGTTTGCTGGATGCACTCTATTCATTGTTTGATCACTAGTAAATTTACTGTCTTGTTCATCTGGGAATTAGGCAGCTTCTGCTGAAATTACCTCTGGTTTTATCATGTTTGCTTTAACATGCTTTGCTTTTGTTGTCTCTGTTTTTTTCTCTTTTGCCTATTCTCCTTTTGGCTCTGCTATAGCTCGTAGCATCCAAATATATTTTATTCATATTCCTGCAAAGGAAAAGAGTCAACAAATGCTTAAGTGTGTGTTTGGTAACTTTTCTGTTCCCAATAACATTTTCTATTATGAAATAGATTTTCCATTTCCGTTCTTGGGAACAAAGGAGTAGATCTTTTTCACTTATTGTTTCTATTCTAAATTTATTCCTTGGCCATTTTTTTTTTTTATTCCAGGGAATGGAAAATTAATTGATGTTACCAAACGGATTTTTGTTTTTGTTTTTTGTTTTTTTTTTTTCTGTTCCGGGCAACAAAAGAGTAGAGAAATAGAAAAACAAGATGGTACCAATAGGCCCTTAGAAGCAAATATGATTGATATCTTAAGCTATATTGGTATATTGTACTGAGATACATAGCATATAGCTGGGTCATAGCTGATGTGGTTGGTTCAATCTTTTTCCTTTCCTTGCTTTTAGTCATGGGGCTTGGGTTTTTGAGTATGGGAATGAATGGGCAATCAAGAGTCCAGAACCCTCTTTTGTCTTCTGGTCTTGGGAGTTGCACTTGGTATTATTTTCTTTTTTTACACTATACCCGGGTTGAATTCTGCTGTTATGTGAAAAACATGAAGTTTTTTCTGATTAATAGCTACGTTATCCTTTTCCTTCTATTGCTTCATTTCCTGAGAAGAGATTGTAATGTCTGCAGAGGCGTATTTTCTCGAAATTATAGCTTTATTCAAAATGATGGATTGTTTGAATGCAGTGATACCTGCTTAGAATCATGCGATTGTGAAAAGTCATGTAATTCTTTGCATGTTGCAGGTGCTGGAAGCACTCCACTTCATTATGCTGCTTGTGGTGGAAGTGCGCAGTGTTGTCAGGTATTTTGTGGTAGCTAAAAGATAAAAAGCATCTTATATCATTCTAATTTTGTTCATTTGACTCACAAAAATGTTCTCTTTATACTTCAGGTTCTGATTGCCAATGGTGCAAGTCTGTCTGTCGAAAATGTCAATGGGTATGTGTCATATGATCCATTTCTCCTAATCAATGTTGGGATTGAAAAAAGAGAAGTTGTGCATGAAATATCAAACCATAACAAATGGTTCTTTGCTAATTGATCTTGATGCTAATTTCTGAGAGTTCAATGAAATATGCGTTGCACCTTTTGTTTTTGGAAGTTGTGGTAACTCTTTTCTCGTTTTGGTAATCTGAAGTAAAAGCTTTTTCCCTCCAGGTCACAAGGTTAGTCTGGTGGAGCGTTTTTCTGTCTGTTACGTTAGTGAATTGACTTGTGACTCTGGATGCACATTCTATGGTTAATTTGGGGCTCTGCATCTAAACTTTTTTGTCCTAGAGTGTAAATTGTTGGGCTTATTTAAATGTTTTGAGAATCTCTGTCTTGTTGAGCCATGAAGGATCTTGTTGTACATTCAAGTGATATAAGCCCAACATCATCACTTTATTATCATTGGAAAATCTCCCAAAAGACAGTTGAATTATGAACATGAGTGGAAGTTTACTGTTTGGTCAACAGAGAGATCTTGATGGAGGGTGAAACTTAGCCTTTCAAGTTATATGTGATCTAATACAGTTCTCTGGAAAAGTACTTGTGGCTGCCAAATGATGATGTCTTCAGGCAGTACATTAAGTTAAAAAGTTACATGCTAAGTCAAGAAACAGGCAACTCTGTCTGAACCTTATCTATTAGTTTGTAATGGAGAACTTCTGCAGTTATTTATTTTTCCTTTTGTTCCTAAAATGAGGTTCAGTATTAATTAAGGAGGAAGTAAAAGCAAGTTTACTTGGACAAGTCTGAAGCAGTAGTAACATTTATGCAGCTAACACTGCTTTCATCGGAGGAGACTGTGGAGCACTACAATTTGGGTCGTAGATTTTAGTTTCTGTGTTCTCTAGTTGTTTTTTTTATTTCTTTCTGGCTCTCAGCACCTCCTTTATTTTATTTTCAATATTTAATAATATGAGGAAACTGTATTGTCGTCCTTATCTCCTATAACTCTATGCAGGTGGACCCCCTTAATGGTTGCTCGTTCATGGCACAGAAATTGGCTTGAGGAGATTCTCAGCACACCACCAGAGGGCCGGATTCGAATTCTTCCCTCTCCATATATATCTCTTCCTCTTATGAGTATTGTTAGAATTGCCAGGTGAGCAGTGTTCAGTTTAGCTAACATTATTGCAGACAGTTCTTTACACTGGTGAGCCTCGACCAATAATTTTGTGTTGGCTTCTTTGTGTTTCTTGTGCTTATCCCCTCTGTTTCTCCATTTTTTTTTTTTTTTTTTTGTTTGTTAAATTCAAGGATCTTGTTATGCTTCAAGTAAAATAGTGTTTTATTGCATCCATAAGGGGTACAGCTGTCAATTGTGTCATCTTCATTTTGGATATCCGCATCATTTCCTGTTGCGACAGAAATTTTTGATGTGATGACAAACGAATGGGTCAAGACATATAAATCGTGTCAATTTCAAGTTGATCGCGTTCATATCAAGTTTAATTCTAATTCTTCTCAGTAAGCTAGTGTTGTATTTGAGTCATGTTTTCTTGTCGTGTCAAGAATCGATAACTCTAATTGTGGCAGCTATTGGTTTCGGCTTTAGTTGTAGTCTTACTTCATGATTCACTGTGACTTAGTATTAATAGTTTTACAAGTTTGCTTCCTTAATGGCAGTGCACACTATGTTAAAGCAGTGCTTTCTTTGTCCTTGATGGCATTTCACCCACTAGGAAACAATGTATGGAATATAACTATAATTGGTTGGAAAAATACTGTTAAAGTGTGACTCAGAATGACATTGACAAGAACAGAGGTTAGACTTATGTTGCTATTGCCTTCCCTTTTTCAAGTTTTAAGAAAAGATTCTGTAACTACTAAATGTGAGAAATCAAATTTCCCTCTGCATTTGGGGCTTGTACAGCCTCTGGCTCCTTTTGCTGATGCTCGTACCTAGAAACACATTTCGGCCTTCTATACTCTTCTTGCATAACGATTTAGAGTAATGTACAAAAGAGGTGGTAATTGCAAATTTTTCTTCATAAACCCATTAAATGTAGAGCATGGTGCCACAAAACCATCCATGTGGAATAACTATTTAGAGTAATGTACAAATGAGGTTAGACTTATTGGCATTGAGCTGTGTTGAAGACTAGAAATATGATGTTTAGAGCAAAATGATGTTTTGTAATGAAAGGTCCCTGCCAACAATATCATCATTCACTCTAAATCAAGATGAAATTTTCACTCAAAACAGAAAAAAAGTTGAAAATATTCAGAAGAAAAAAACTATGGTGCCTAATTGGCATGTGATGACGCCATAGCATAAAATGCACCCAAGAACTGGGTATCAGAGACAAAAGAAAGGCATAGCACACTCATATTTGAGACGTCAGCTTCTCTTCTATTTAGTTTACTTGGATGTATGTCTGCATATTTGTGTTTTTCATTGTGGCTAGTACAATTTTCTGTATGAGTTTGCCTGTATGTGGGTCTCTGGGCATTGGGGTGATTTGTGTTGTGGTAGAAAACAGGTCCGCTATTGATGATAGCTATCCAGTTACTGTTGTGACTGAATTCAAACCCTTAATTCTTTTTGATTCTTTGGCAGAGAATGTGGATGGAGAGGCAGTGACCTATCGCCGGCATGCCAAGATCCGTGTGTTGTTTGTTTAGAAAGGAAATGCACTGTGGCGGCAAAAGGTACACTCAGAAACTAAGTTTTCCAGTGGAACGCACTTTTTAATTTCACTTTTTGAGCAACAGATAGTATCAGAATGGGAAATTTCAAGCCCATGAGCGATATGATTCAAACTTGACTTGTTCTTTCACCCGATTAAGTGACAAGCATGGACCAAATCCTGCATGTTGTAGCTGATGTCAATATCTAAATTCTTACTAAAAACCAATCTACTTTGTTGTGAACATTCACTTAAAATGATGGTTTTAGGCCCTGTGAAGACTTCTCCGGATTCCAAGACTACATAATTATCTAGACACCCACTAGCAACAACTCATCTGTGCTGATTTATATTTGAACTTCCTCTTAAAATTCATTAATCACCAAAGTGCCTAAACCTGCTTTATTTGCTTATGCATGGAAATGATTCTGTGGCAGGTTGTGAGCACGAGTTCTGCACAAGATGTGCCCTATACCTCTGTTCCACTTCTAGTTCCTCGACTGTTCATGGTCCTCCTGGCTCTATTGCATGCCCTCTTTGTCGGCATGGCATAGTCTCATTTGCGAAGCTTCCTGGGACAAGACCAGTGGTTAATAAGGAGATTGCACGGACGAGTCTGTCCCTTACGTTCTGCACATGCTCCGGGGAAGCTTCAGAGACTGCTCCTTTGACAACCCCATTGTGCAAGCCTGCATTCCAGTGCACGCGGATTTCGCCGTTAGGATCATCCTTCCGGAGCTTGAGCTGCCAGAAATTTCCATCAATGAAAATTAACACCAGCCTCTGCATGGGGACCCCGGACACGAGTCCCTCTCTGGTTCCTTGCAGTGTCAAACGGAACTTGAGGACCCAACTGGTTCGATGCTCAAGATCTGGCTTAAGACGGTCAGTGTCTCACTCCGAGAGCAGAGGATCATGGTTCTCAGCGCTCAATCAGTATGTAACGACGGGAAGCGGATGCTGAAAGGTGCATTATTCTTGTTCTCTCTCCATGTACATTTTGGAGTATCATCACTTTGCCCTTCCATTCTTTCGTCATCATTTCGATCTGTATGTATAGAATCTGTCGAAATTTCTGTCTTTTTGGTTTGATAATGTTTTACCCAGCATTCTGGGTACCCCAAGTTTCGAACCCGGGTCTTGTATATACTGAAGCCGATACACTAATATCATGCCTATAGTATACCCTTTTCTCCTCACCCAAGATTTTGGTTGATTACAATATGGAGTTGGCGACTTGGTTCACCTAAGACGCCTCCGAGCTTTCATATGTTAACTTGCAAGCATCTGTTGTCGTCATGTCATATCATATGAGATGATTAGTAGGTTTGGGGAAGCAGGACGGGTCAGGGTCAATTGTCATACTTTGTTAAACTCCTCAAAATACTTATACAAAAATTTGTGACCACTCAGGACCGGATGAAGTACAACATAATAGCTTTCGACAGCGGCCACGATCACAAGCCTAGCTTGATGCTTTTCGATCATAGACTTTCATGATCACTGACATTAAATTCTTTCAGTCTTATGTTTTGGGACTCCGAAAATATCTAATTGGAGATTCACATTGCATGATCTTCGAATAAATAATCATGTTTGCAAGTTTGAGGTTGTTTATTATCATACATTTTACATAAGAATATTGTTCATTAATAATAGGCATGGCCTATTATTAATGTGGAGTTGGCAACTTGGTTCACCTAATAGGGGTGAGCATAGTCTGAATGGGTGGTTTCCACTCTAGAACTAAAAACTGTCTTTATTATTGTAAAGACCAATTCCAAAAAAGGTTGAAACCGCTTAAAGGTTCATTAGTTCTATGAATCCGCCTAGGAACCGAACAAACGGTCCCACCAAATTTCACGCATTTAGTGCAATATTTGTTAATAACCTAAAGTAAAGTAAAAAACAAAGAACTTTCATATTCTTAGTTGCAATATCAATAAAAAGATTGAACTCATATTAAAAGTTGAGAGTCAAGATCATGAGTCGATGGGTCTTAAAATTGAGAGTGACGGCCGTGAGTGAGAGATAGTAAGATAACTCGACAAAGTGAGAGTGAAATGAGATGAACACTCAGTTAATGGGTGTCAAGTTCTAAGTCAAGGGTTTTAGGGTTTTCATTTTTCTTAAATTATTTTTTGGTCAGAAATTATTTTTAAATTAAATATATTTTTATATATTGCCGATCTAGTCTTGATGGGTGGTGGGGCAGTTCCACATTTAGAATTGAGAACAATATCGGTACCCATCAGTTCCAATCAGTTAGATTCGAGAACTGGATTGGCTTCCTTGGGAACTGTTGGTTCCAGTTCGGTTCGCTTTAATCCGATTCTGCGTGATTTAGGTGGTTCATGATTCTTTTGCACACTCATAGTATCTACACTAACCTAGGTCGACCTAGGCCTAAATCCATTTTAGCTTTTAACCACATAGGCCCAGTCTATTAGTAAATGGGTCTCAAAGGTCGATGAATTGTAATTGTCGCCCAGCGGTGGTCGACCATTGGGTTGAAAAGAGAACTCACAAGTTTCGCCTGTCATTGCTCTCTCGTAAATTCTCACTTACTACATACAAATCACTTGCTTTTTTCGAACTCGTGACAGACCCCAACCGCTTCCCCCACCCACTTCCTAAATGGCGAAGAAGTACCTCCAGGCTGGGAGGTGGCACTTCATATCATTCATAGATCTCAAGAACACATCATACTCCCTACGTGCCTGATCCACCAGAGCAACAAGAATTCCACGACAACAACAACGACGAGCAAGCAGATGATTATGCAAAAATGTAGAGTGACATGGGAACATCATTTTCCTCGACAACAACCCTCCCCTATGTGAATCCCCTATCCTTGTCCGGAAGATCAACAAACCGTGATCGATGTCATGCAATCTTCACGGCGAAGAACGCTCGATATCTAGGGGACATTCCAAATCAAGGTCGGGCTTGATGGTAAGAAGAAGGCTGTGTGCACGCATGTCACAAACACTGATCCCTCTAAGAACTGGAGGTAGGAAGAGCCATTTGAAGAGGCACGGAGTGAAACTATAAGGTTAAAATGGCGGAGGTTGTAAAAATGTAAAACTGTATTGTATTTTTTTAGATGGTTTTTTTCTCTATTTACAACTTCTATTTATAAGAAATGATGCCATATTCCTAGGGCTCTAGATATGGAAGGCGTATAAAAAAATAGGAGCAGCTAAAGGTAGGGATATAAATAAATCAAGAATAAATCAGAATAAATCAAGGAGTGATTGCTAGAGATCTACTAAATATCGAGAGTGATTGCTAGAGATTTGCTGAATATCAGTTCCAGTCGAGGAATGATTGTTAGAGATTTACTGAATATCATGTCCTAGATTTGGTATCCGTTTACATCCCCCCGCAAGCTAATGTGAGGGATCTCACGGTAAGCTTGTGCTGCAGTAGATGAAAGCGAGTGGTAGATAAGGCTGTGGTGAAGATGTCTGCAGGTTGATCCATGGAAGAGATGTATTGAATATGGAGTTGCTTTTGGCCCACCCGTTCTCAAATAAAATGGTAGTCAATCTCAGCATGCTTCATTCAGGCGTGAAAAACAAGATTACTAGTGAGGTAAATGGCCAAAATATTGTCACACCATAAGACAGGAGGATTCGGCAAGGAGACATGGAGGTTGCGTAATAAGGCTTCTATGCATATGAACTCAGCCGTTGTGTCGGCTAGGCACTTGAATTCTGCTTAGCTGCTAGTGTGAACTATAGTCCATTACTTATGGGAGCTCTAGGAAATGAAATTACATCCAAGAAGGACACTATAATCATCGACGGACCTTCCAGTGTCATGGTCACCAACCTAACTTGCATCGGAGAAAGCATGTAGTTGACAAGTAGAGCTACAAATAAGTAGAATGCCATAATTAGTAGTACTGTGTAGAATACGCAGAATATGCTTAACGAACTGCCAATGTAGAGCATGCATAAATTGACACACGGTATTGACCACATAGGCAAGAGAGCGCCAACAGTACTACGATACAAGGTAGGATCATGAAACAAAGCTCCTTGCTGAATTGAAGGTTGGTTGGTGCCAGTAACACAAGGAATAGTGACTGGTCGGGCATCTTGCATATTGGCACGCTAAAAAATGTTGTGAGCATACTTACCTTGATGGAGCAGTAGACCTTTGTTAGTTCTTTGTAATTCAACGACGAGAAAATAATGGAGCTCACTGAGATCTTTAATAGCAAATTCCTGCTATAGGGATTCGATGAGAGTAGACAAAGGAGTTCAGGGCTGGTTAAAATCATATCACCCACATGTACTAAGAGGAAGACACTATATGCTGTCGAGTGTAGCACAAATAAAGAGTTAGCTTGAGATACTTGAAACTCAAGAGAGAATAAAAGAACTTAGTTTTTGGTGCCATGCATGCGGTGCCTGCTTCAACCCATAAAGTGAACTTTGAAGATGACATACGATGAGACCTAGAGGCTGCTACATATAAATTTCCTATTGACGATGACCACGGAGAAAAGCATTCTTGATGTCCAGTTGTCGAAGCTACCATCCCTAGCTGAAGGCAAGAGAAATAATGGTAAGTTGATGAGGTCTAGAGGTAATAAATGAGTGATTGTCAGAGATTTGCTAAATATCAGGTTCCAAATTTGATTTCATTTGACAGAGGGTGTGGAGAAGGGTTATGCTAGCGCAAGAGAGAAAAAATTTATGTATTTTCCCAAAATCCCTCAAAAAAACCCTCAAATCACTCAATATTTTTTTTTAAAAAGGGCAAATTTAAGATTATAATTGCTTCGAATTTCCTACTACCAATATAAAATGATATATATATATATATATATATATATATATATATATATATATAGGGTTTTTTTGTGAACCTCTCTTTGACTCATCCCACGGGTTACACAGAATCCAAAGATCGAGCGGCTCTCCTCTTTCAGATTCTCCGACAATGGCCACGGCTTCCGCTGCGCTCCCGTCCATGTCCGCCCTGTCTCTCTCTCCTCCTTTTCTATCTGCTTCGTCCTCCTGCTCTCGTCAATGCTTACACCCGCCTCGCCCGCGTCGAAACCTCGTCTGGGTCCTCAACCCCGGCGCCCCCGGCGGTCCCGTATGTTCCGCCCAAGTCCTGAAAGAAGGGACTCGCGACGACGGCGTCGTCGTCGACAGATCGCTCCTCGAGTTCGAAGAAGCGTCCTCCGATGACGAGCTCTGGGCCGCCTCCTGCCTCCGCGTTCGCACCTTCAATCAGTTCAAGCCCTCCACTTATGCCGTCGAGGTGAGCAAGTATACGCTTAATCTGCTAGCTTTTTCTGTCTTTCATTTTCATTTTTTTCTTTTTTATTTTTTATTTTTTATTTTTTGGGTTGATGGTTTTTACGTATGTGGGTTTACTGGGAATTAGGAAATGTGGGTTTACTTTTGTTTCTTGAAAGTGCCCATTTCGTTGCTTCGTCGCTGCCGGTGGAGGAGCTTGTTGGGTTTTTGAACTTGCGTGAGAATGGATGGGATGCGCTTTGTGTGAATAAGTGCTCGAATTTTCAAGCTTTATGCACTAGCATGTTTTCTGATGTTGCATATGCTGGAGCTTAATTCACATTTTACCTTCATTGTTCGTTCGTGTTTAATAAACCTTTTGTTTTCTTGTTTCAATTGGCAAATTCTGATGAAGACACATGTTTATTGTGAGGGATGCCATGTGTGGCTTATGTTCATGGGTCGGAACTCGTACGTTGGGCTATGGAAGCATTGCACGACAATTACAAAAAAAGTCTTAACCTTGGTTATGATAGTGTTTCTTCATGTCAAGGACATGCATATAAGTTACTTGAAAACTCATTCATGATATTGGGGAAAAAGAGCATGAGTTTAGTTACTGTGGATTTGTAAGAGCAAAGCCTCTCTTGGTTCTGGAACCACTCACTGAAGAAGCGGAGGAATTGAATTTCTATATTGATGATGTGAATAAGCTATTGTTTAGTTTCTCCCCTGTCAGTTTATGCAACTATGCCACAAGTCATCTCAGGTCCAGCTACATAGTTACTCTTTTAGTCTTCGTGAAGGATGCATTGTTCTTTCCATTCTGCATAAATCACTGATCTTTGTCATGTGTGACTGGTCTAGTGCTGTTACCTCTTATTTTATTCAACTTGTACAAAGATATGAGGCAATGGACTACTCTATTCAATTTTCCTTCTCAAATACGCAAGACATTTTCAGCAGTTTGTGTTGGGGGAAATAGCAGTAATAATGGCTAAACAATTTGTTTACTGCTTTGTGGCGAAAGTTCAAGGTTAGTGCAATTATTCTGGAAGAGATATGTTGCAAGACATTCGATGCTTTCACAGTCCGTGCTGGTGTCCTTGCTTTTGACCCTTTTTATAGAAATTGCCATGTGATAGGTTTGTGTCCTTGAGAGATTATATCCTGTCATGGATTGGTTCTTATATAAAACGTCAGATAAGGATAGTTTGGCTATTGGGAGGATTTGTTGTAGCCATCTGTGAATTGAGGAAAAGCACCACGTGAAATCAAACTCCTGTAAGATTGCCTGACGTCAGAAGACAATGCTAATTTTCTAATGTTTACATGAATGCCTATTTCTGTTTTGCATGACATTGAGCTTTCACTGGCATTGTTGTAGGTTTTACCTTCATGTTGGGATGAACTTGCATCTTGAACATTGTAAAATATAATCTAATGGCTTCTTACCTCCCTTTGTCTTTTTTTCCTTTCTCTCCTGTTTTCTGAAGTCTGTTTTTCTTGTCAAGTTCTGTTAGGATCATAAAAGAAGCTTGGCTGAGCATGAATTTGAAGCATTGAAGGAGCGTATTGCTGGGAAGAGGGAGAGCTTTAGGAAAGTTTCTTGCATTAACGCCACCCTCCCAATGTCACAAATTATGATTGGTTCAAATGATTTATTATCAACATGTAAGGTTTGTGTCACTCTCTCCTTTGCTTAATTCTGCATGGTAGGTTCTTAATGACGTGTTGATTTAATTCTTCCAAATGCTTTCAGGCTCTCTTATTTTTCTTTTGATGATGTCTAAACTCATGATTGATTTCTAAGTCTCAATTAATAGAACTGCACTCTTTCCAAAAGAGTTCACTCTTTCTTAATTCTTTGTTTTTGTCTCCTTCGGCAGTGCACCATCTCCCAGTTGGATGTCTCTGTATATCTGGGGGCATCTGTAATGCTATTTCTGCCCATGGAGATGGAAAAGCAAAGAACTAATTAGAATGAACAGTGCCCTTAGTTGTTGATTAATAGGGTTCTATCTTGAATGATGCACTACTATACAAATGCAATCATAATGTGCATTAACAGAAATGGGGTTCCATTGCTGTCGTCCTTAATGCACAAGTGTGTCAAAAGGATGACATATGCGGTATAGGATTTTGAGGCATGGACCTATAATCTAGTGGCTATGACCTTGTCATCTTATGCTTCACGGGAGATATGCTTGATTAGGCAGCCTAGGCTGCCACAGGTCAATGCCTCAGATGTCATGGCTCAGCTAATACCATTTGGATTGTGAAAAAGAACTGCTCGAGTGGTGTCTGTTTGGGTGAATCTAGCAACCTGTATTATGTATCCAGAACACCATATGTTCATGCAGAAGATAAATTGAATCTTCAACAGATTCTAGATAATGTGATAGAGAGGAAAAGAGGGGGTTGGGTTCAGGTGTTTCAGGAATATGTTGATCTTCCAGAAATACAGTCGATCAGTACTGGAATTGAGATTAAGAAGACTAGGACCAGAGGAAGAGGATGAATGTAAGGAAAGTGATCAATAGTGAAGCTTTCCCAAAATCCTTGCATACTCAAGACAACAGCTTTAAATAGTATATCAAAATGTAAAAGAGATAATGAGATCTCTTAATCTTGAGATATATGTACCGCGGCAAAAACAACTCTCAGGGGACTCTTAGGTGTTGGTTGAATAAGTGTTGAAAATCAAAGTTTTCAGAACTTAGTGACATCATGCATGTAATAAGTCCCAAACTTTGTGCAACTTACATTAGCAAGTTAAGTGACAAAAAAATTGACAGCACGTTTGGTTACACTAGTGACTATTACTTTTTTTTCTTTGTTTTTTTGGGTCAGAACTGGTGACTATTACTTTACAAGCCAGGTATGTTACACATTATATTGTTTGTTTGCGATAGAAAAGCAATTACAACTTAATTTCTGACGCAATAGTAACAGCTGTTTCACAACCCCTAGGTAATAGCTACAACAACCAACACTATAATATGTATTGTCAAAGTTTCCTCTGTTTTCTCTCTGACTTTATCATAGTTGAAGGAGAGACCTTAGGTAACTTAATTTTAATATTAATTATGTTCCCCATCTGAAAAAAAAAATATTAATTAGTGTTGATGAAAGAGTAAAAGAATTAAAACTACAAATGCAGGATTAGAAATTAAGCATAAGTTGAAATGTCAAAGTGACATATGTTTCAGCCAAAATCAAGTTTAAGAAGTTCATCCCCCACAACAACTGCCTGACCGTGTGTGTAACTAATGGATTCATGGAATGCTTGGTATGTGCTAAAATAACAAAACCAAAAAAGGGTAGTAAAAATGCACCAGTGGATTCATGCATGTGGTGTGGCGTTGGATTTGCATAATGCTCAACTAGAAATGTAAGTGGACATGAAATGACGCAAGGTTTCAAGATCTTTGCCTCTGCAGTTGCAATTTACAAAAAGAAAAATAAATAACGCTTTTCTGATGATCCATGAGAGTCAGAAAAATATGCAAAACAAATGATTATAATCAGAAAATTCTATTCAAGTATTGGCAATCAGTCTATGCCAACAAAACAATCAAACTGCTGACAGCAAGTTTAAGGAACAAAAGAATTCTTTTCTGATGATCCACGAGAGTTGGAAAAAAATGCAACCACTTACAAAAGTCCAAGTCCAGACCTTGAAAACCTGATTCGTACTTTCCAACAAACAGATTATGATACTGATTTGGTGCATGTTGTGTACCATTGAGAGTTTTTAGAACTTTGGAGTGTTTAAGGATTTAATGAGCAGCGCATTCAACAGACAGTGCAGAGAGAGCTGATAAAGAAGCTTAGGTTGTTTTTAGATAGAATGGCAGTTGAACTGTCTTTTGTCTTTTGAGGCAAGGGCTTTTCTGTCATAATACTGAAATAGCTCTATCCGCAGCCAAAATCACTGTTGAAATAAGGCCAACTATATTTAGAGTTTTAACCCTATTTTTATCGACCAAGTATTAGGGTTCAACTCTGAATTAGTTCATGCCATGTCTAGCTTACCTTTTTGTTAATAAAGAGCTAGTGAAGAAGGCTATGTACCTTTCCTCTTGAATGCCCCTTATGCATACATATTTGTTATTTTAAAAGCATAATAAAGAAAAGAAAAGCAAATTAGTACTTTCAGCTATTCACGAAGTAGATATAGTTAGCATTGGACGGAATTATTGTACTCGCATGACTTCAATTGGTGAATTTTGGACATTTGAGGGGTGTTTAGCTTTTCTCTCTACTACTATTATTGGCTTCTGATTTTGTTCATTCCTGTTTTTTTTTTTTTTCACTAAACACTACATATACATTATACATGCTCGCTATGGCCTACCTACAAGAAGTGCAACAGTTTTCTCCAATTTTCTGTTACCTTTTGTAGTTCTCAAAAAGTGGAAAAGATCGAGTAGTTGTGGCTACCCTTGATCTTAATCAGTGCCTCTGGCTTCCAGATGAAATTGTTGGAACAAAACCACAGGTATCTGTCGTATCTCTATACCTTTCCTGGTGACTTGTGTACTTATGCTCATCTTTAAATAGCAGGCAAACTTGCATTATGAATTCTTAATCAATTTATATGTTTTCCGCATTGTTGCATTATGGAAGGATAAAAAAATATTAAGTCGCTCAGCTGATCCATGAGACCATTGGAAATAGAAGTAGAAAATGTAATCCTGATACTGAAGGCTGCAAGTTGGCCCTTAAATCACTCGAACCTGAGTTGGTTCCAGGTTAAATTTTATGGATTGGCCATTGTATATATAGTTGCAACAATTCTTTGAATTGATTCTACAGCCATTCAGGGGAAATGAAGTTTTGACTCAAAATACAAACCTTCAGGTGCTTGTGTGACTCGTCTAGTCTGGGACTCAATCTAGATAGCTAGCTCTGTGTTCTTTGAGATGCAACTTAGGGTGCGTTTGGTAATATTTTTGTTCAAAATTTATTCCAAGGAATAGAAATAGAAAAACCATTTCTGTTCCGGGGAATAATTTTTGAACAAAAGAACGCGTTTGGTAACCGTACAAAATTTTTGTTCTTGGAATAGAAAAGAATAAAACACGTTTGGTAAACTTGTATTATTTTTTTGTTTCTTTTAATTCTTTAATATTTTTATTTTATTTTTAATTTTTAAATTTTTTTCTTCCTTTTGGCTGACGGGCTCGCCCAGCCACAGTGACGCTTTGGTGAGGTCGTTGGCCCTCGACAGCCGGTTGCCAACCATGGCCGAGGCCGGCGACCGGCCAAAGAAAAAAGAAGAAGAAAAGAAAGGGAAGGAAAAAAATAAAAAAGAGAAAAATTGTTTCTCGGAAGTGTTCTTGGGAACAAGAAACAAGTTTTTCTTGTTTCTATTCTAAATCTATTCTCGGGAACAAAAGTGTAAATAAATGCTTTCTGTTCTTTTTTTTTTGTTCCCTTGAACAAAAGAATAGAAATTGTGTTCCAAGGAACAAAAAAAGAACACAAACAAACATGCCCTTAATGAACATTTTGTCATGGATTCGATTTTCCCCAGTTTGGCTTGAATGAGATAGTTACTTGAATCCTTTTCTATAGCAGGGCATTGGAGCAGATTTTGCTAGGGCATACCTGAGCAATGTATGTGTTGCCGAGGAGCTACAGAGAAATGGACTGGGTTATGCACTCATTGCAAAGTCAAAGATTGTTGCTCAAGAATGGGGTAACAAATTCAGATACTTCACATACTGAATGTATAAATGCTGTTATTGCATAATTGCCATTCAGAACATGCCGAACATTGAAATAGACCTTTCTGTTTTCAGGCATAACTGATTTGTATGTCCATGTTGCTGTTGACAATGAAGCAGCAAAGAAATTGTACATGAAAAGTGGGTTCGAGTACGAAAGTGAGGAACCTGCATGGCAAGCCAGATTTCTTGACCGTCCTCGAAGGATTCTTTTGTGGACCAGCATAGCTGCCTCCTGCGATTTGTGATGTTACAATGTTCCCCATTATTGCATGTTGTGGTCTTGCATTGTAGGGCTGACCCAATAGACTAGATAATGGATTTGTTTTTCTTTTTTTGGGTGTAAATGTTGAAAGTCTCAGCTTCTTTGTTCATAGTTTATTGCCTGCATTACCTTAGTGCATCATTTTTTCATGCACGATTCTTTGCGAATTGAAGACAGTGCTATTTTGAAAGTGAAGACTCAAACATCCCCATGCTCTGTCCGAAAGCTAAGCTTTGCCGCTTCCTCTTTTACCAGTGCAGGAAGAAAGCAGAACCCCATCTACATGTGGTGCAGAACTGCATACATATCTTCTCTATAGGGTCATTTATACTTGTAATCCACGTACCTTGTGTTGCTTTCAACTCAGTCCATGATGCACGCAGCTTGTGCAGCACTTGGCCCCTGCACCTCAATTTCTTCGCACTATGCAGACTTCCTGGGTAATTCTGCTGCTGGGACTATGATAATTGCCCAATTTGCACAAGAACTTACTGATTGTTGTTGACATGGATGTTTGGCTTGATGAAAACTTATGAAAGGTGTTAGGCTTGTTTTGGGAGTCAAATCGCTTGGTGTAGACCGTGTATTTTAGGAGTTGAGGTAAAACATCAGCATGATTTGTCTCTCATTCAAGACATGGTGGGAAACAGAGGTAAGTTGTAACGACTGTGCATGCTTGCTTTGACGGTTTGGCATACATGGCCAAGATTTTAAATAGGAGGGATGTTATCGTCAAAATTAAAAGTACAATGACATTGCTAGAACAAATTGGCCGCAAAATTCAGGCACTATGTGTTCGACGGTGTGCTGCTGCTGCTGCTGTTGTCCTTGCGGTCCTAGCAAGTGACCCTCTCGTCCTGTCTCAAGCATTCATTCTTCATGACCAGTCACCAATGAAAACAAAGTTATGCCGCGATTTTGCTGCCTTTCTTTCTGGTTGCCCCCCCAACCGTTTGCAATAATGTCTCGGCGGGCATTGTGGTGGTGGTTGCACTATCTGTAGTGTCAATCTTTTGTCCATGCCCTTTTAAGTTTGAAGACGAGGTATCGGTATATCCATGCTTTTGTCATGTGGGATTATGATTTTCTAGCTTATGCTCGAAAAGGTGCAGTTTTTCCTAAATTATCAACAGTGTATTGAGATTGAATGCATCGGTCTTTCATGGTACTTTCACTGAGTAATTTTTGAGGGTCTAGTTAGCAAGTGTCCCTAAGGCTTAGTTAACCTAACTGGAAGACAGAAATCACACTTTTCAAGACATTTTGAGATGAATGTACACATTTTAACAAACCACTTCCTTCAAATTTGCAGTTAAAAGTCGCAAAGCATATTTAGTAGTGGTTGACAAGTGCCTAAGGAACATGCTTTAATATTTTCTGATTTCGAATGCATCACTCTTCCGTGGTAATTTCACTGACTGAAAAGTAGACTTCATGGTGAAAGAATCTCTACGACAAGCAGTTGAATGGAGTCTAAGCCTGCTAAGTTAGGGCTCCACAAAATGATCCTGGAACACTTGAAAAAGCAAAAACATTGTACTGGTTCGTGCCTTATGTCTTATTGTCATTCATAGCCCAAGGAACTTGTTGTCCTCTCCCTTGGTTACTGCTTTTAACATGTACAAGTTTATGATTATGACTGAAATAACAGATTTTCATTTGTGATTGGTAATTTTTAAGAAGCAATGGCAATTTGTCAAAAGTGTTAGTAAACTCTGAAGGAAAAAGTGAGTTCCGTATACGTATGAGATGTATATGGAACTTCCTGATTGCGTTCAAACGTTCTGTTGCTTTTGTAGTCTCTACTTGCAGGCTTCTCCCCATTGCCTTCAAACATTCCGTTGCTTTTATAGTCTCTACTAACAGGCTACTCTACACTACTAAGTAGACTCGAGTCAATTTGGAGTCCCTTCGAACGCTAGGATATGAATTGTTATATAGCTTTGGTTAAAAGTTTAATTCTGTTGTAGAAGCTCATCCAAAAGAAAAAGAAACCGAGCCAAATTGTTTTCCCTAGTACTTCCATTGCTTAGTTAACAAGTTGCACTCTGTTTGGTTTACCAGGAATGGACGTTGCACATTTCTACCCAGACGGAAACACGGATGCAGTTGAATTTTGTCCACACAATCCCTCCAGCCATGTTCTAGCGGCTTCAACTTACACGCTTCAAGAAGGCGATAATCCTTCTCGATCTGGCAGCATAGTACTCTTCACCATCGATGCTGGTTCATGCCAACTTGATTTATTTCACTGTCTGGAATCCAATGGTATATTTGATATCGAATGGACCCCTGTTGAAGCTAATATAGGACGTCCCTTGTTAGCGCAAGCTGACTCGGATGGTTGTGTCAAAGTTCATGGCATGGAGAGTTCTTCGGTGGACAGCAAGAAAAAGGTACCCGCTATCTTCCCTTCCCTTTGCTTTTGCTCTGGTATCAGAAGTGTTCTTAACCAGTACAAGAATAGGCACACAATTATTTGACAGCATTGGCATACTCATTAAGGTGCGTTTGGATGGGCATTTAGAAAGCCCATTCAGCCCCCAAAGCCCTTTCAGCCAAAATATGGGTGTTTGACAATTAATCTCAAGGAGCTTTCAAATGAAAGCCAACTCTTGGAAGTGCTGAAAGCTCGAGGCTGGTAGGGACCAGTCTTGGGCTTTCAAAGATTCTACCAAATGCCGAAAACATTTTTTTCTTCCTAAACTACCCTCATTAATTTTTCATATTTTTGTTATTACCCCGTATTTATTTATTTTTAAATGAAAAGGAGCAGCCCTTCGCTGGCGGCCGTCGGTTGAGGTCCCCCAAGGTCGGGCGACCTCCAAAGAGGGTCATGTGACCCACCAGGACCACCGAAGGTTGCTCGACCTCGGCGACCTCGGCGAGGGTCGCGTGATCTGGCGAGGGCCGCCCGGCCGCGAGACCCAGCGGCGGCCGCCCGGGGTTGCGTGAGGTCGGGCAACCTTCGACGGCCCTCAGCTGGGTCGCGCGACGCTCGCCGAAGGTCGCTTGAGGTCGGGCAACCTCAGCTGACGGTCACCGACACCAGATTTGGCTCGCCTGCGGCCGTAGCCCTTCCCCGGTCTGGCGAAGGGTTTAGCTGAATTTTCAAAAAAGAAAAGAAAGAAAATATATATAATACCCATCAAAGCCCCTTACGAAAGTTTTTTTTTTTTTTACCAAGCGCACATTCAACTCAAAGTTCATTTGCAATTTTTTTTACCAAACATAACTACATTTTCTCCAAGTAGCTTTGGGCTTTTAGCAGTTGCCTTGGACAAATGCTGAATCAAACGCAGCCTGTCCAACAAAGGAGTACTAGTGCAATAACATATGAATGTGTGCCATTGTCCTGTCGAGTAAATGCTCTGCTAAATAATGATGATATCGAGGATTGTTAAAATTTAGTATGGTTGTACTTCTCTTTTGCAAGTGATAGATGTGTTTGACACAATTTCTAGTGTCTTTGATGTTCCTACTGTATTAATTACTTGGAGATGGACTGGAGGTAGGTCTTATGTTGAGAGAGGGCAACAGTGAAAAAGTCAGTTCATCTATGTGCCTGTCCCTCGAATAGAGTCCTTCAGCTTCATCGATCATAGTGGGGCTTTCTGATGGCTCTGTCTCACTATTATCTCGCCCTGAGAGTGAACTTGAAATCGAGCAAGAATGGAAAGCACATGATTTCGAGACATGGGCAGCTTCCTTCGATGGGCACCAACCCCACTTGTTAAACAGGGGCTCTGATGATTGTAAATTCAGTTGTTGGGATGTTTGCGACTGTCCCTCAAAATCAGTGTTCCGTAATACCAAGGAACATAAAATGGGTGTTTGCTGCATCATGAAGAGTATAGCTGACCCTAATGTCGTCCTCACTGGTAGCTGTGATGAACACATTAGAGTTTGGGATATCAGATCAATCTCAAAACCTGTAAATCAGAGTTCGATCTGCTTGGGGGGAGGAGTTTGGAGAATCAAGCAACATCCTCATGTTCCCAGTTTAGTCTTGGCAGCTTGTACGCACAATGGATTTGCACTCGTTGATCTCCGGGGCGAGGAGATTAAAATTGTAGACATACAATAGGCACAGCTCACTTGCATATGTGTGGATTGGCAAAAAGGTATGTCGATAGAGGGGAAAAAAGGAGAATATGGTGATCGCTACTTGTTCCTTTTATGATAGACTTGTCCGGATATGGACACCACAGAGTAATATATTTGCATGACTTCATACATTCTCGAGAATTTAGGATGATAATTGTAGGGTTTTTCTCTTCCTAAACTATTGTGGGAAGGCTTTGAAATTTAATTTTGGTAAGTCATTACTGGACAAACTAGAAGTTGGCAATGATACTTGGCTTCAGCTTCAAATATGTCGTCGCTTGATGTTTCTGCCTTTCTTTTTGTTCAACTTCATATGCGTGAGCCCTCGAAAGAAATGTTCCCTCAAGTAATTATATGGGGGTGGAAGCTCTGCACGTTTTCTTTTCGCTTATTTAGGACAAAATGGAAGAAGGCTTTATGTGGTTCGCTCATGGTTTCTGAGGCACAGATCAAGATGTAATCAAGTACAAGGTTATTTGCAGTTTGAGCACATGTGACTGAGCCGGGAAAAGAGGATTGTCCAAAGCCCGCCAAAATCTCATTCTTGCTTCGAAATTTGCGAGAACCTCGTCAAAGCCTTGTCATCGATCACCTACCCAACTTAAATGAGTGGAATTGAATTCAATCATTCGAAACTGTTCGACTCAAATCAGTTCTCGATGCATTTTTTGAATCTCCATCGCGACAGGGAGAGGGAGAGGGAGAGAGAGGGCTCATCGATCACCTACCCAACTTAATGAGGGGAACTAAGTTCAATTATTCGAAGCTGTTTGACTCAAAACAGTTCTCGATGCCCTTTAGTCCATAGAGGGAGGGAGGGAGGGAGGGAGGGGTCATTGCAGTGCTTTTGCATTAATTGGGCTGAGGAAATAGACACAGCCTGAGAGGATCTCTCAAGATCAGAAGTCAAAACTGCAACTTACAAAGGAATAATACCTTCTCTGTTGCTGTAGGGCCAAAGCTCAAAAGCTCCTTATGGTCCGCTTTCCCAGCACTTCGAACCCTTTTATGCTCTTGGTTTGGCATTGGTCCAATTCAAATCGGGATAGCAACGGTAAGAGTCCTAAAACCTGTGCAAGTTCTGCACTTTTCTTCCGAAACTCTATTTCAGTGCGATTTAGTACAAAAAGTTGTTATGGTTGGCACTTTAGTCATTCCGTTAACTCGATTCATTTTTTGTGGATGAAAAATTTACATGGCATTTTCTTTTCAAAATATCGCGATGAAAAATCATAGTAGCTAGCTTTCAATTAAACACCAAAAAAATATAAAGGTGGCGCTGATGTGACAATTGAAGAAAAACTACAAAAATGGTCCCCATACCATTGACAATATCTAATTTTACTCCTTGCACATTTGACTTGTGATAGATTTGGTTGGTAACTAATTTTGGATCCCGATTTCAGATATTTCTGTTTGCATGCGGATAGGAATTGCTGAGTAAGTGCCGAAGATCAACATATTGCCTCAATGTAAAACAAACAATGGATAACTGATGAAAACGATCTCTCTCACAAAGCCAAAGACCTATTGAGAAGTCGAAATTATCGATAGAAACTAGCTAGATCCAGGTTGGGAGAATGGCGCCCATTACTAACCAGTTCCAAAATGATTCGGGAGCATCGTCGCATAGTTACAGGTCTGCTAGTTCATGCAAACGCAAAGGGAAAGTTGCACGTATGGTTCTAGTCGGTTTTTTTTTTAGGTACCTAATAACTTTGTTTCTACTTTGTTGTTTAGTGCACCTATCCTTACTATTGACCATGTATTACGGAATATCTATTTTAGGAAGGACAATTTGGCCTAGAGTTGTATGCTTCGAACGGTTCCCTTGGGCCAAGTTCCCCAAAATGATACTCGAGTGGTGAACATTTAGGGACAGCCGCGATTGAATCAACCCCTAATGGGTAAAGTACAAGAAGAGGGTGAGAATGACCGACTTCAACATCAAATATCAAAAAATCAATATCGATCCAACTAACTATTATATGTGCTTGTACAGTCACATAATTTAATTGTAAGTACGAATATTTTTGGATAAATTTAATATAGGGGTAACGAAATGGTTACTTAAGTATGTAAAAAGTTTTTTTTATATACACCATATAAAGGAAGATTGTTTGCTCCTAAAGTAAGCTTGGAGAGCAATTAATTTCTCGGACTGTTTTGTTAATGATGTTGACCATTCGTGCATCTTGGAGCAGACCAATCCCATCTCGGAGAGCCCCAAAATATAAAAATTCCCTTGAGCGCACGCTCACATACGCACAGACATAAATTTAATTGTTCATTTTTCATCCTGATCATGAAAAAAACAAGTACGAGGTCGAGTGAAAATACATAACACATCAAGAGAGATCTAATAAGATTGACCTGTACATGGGATTATTCTCTCTCTCTTTATTCATGCTTTTTCACTACAACTGCCTCCTGATCAGTCTTCTTCCTCCACAGAGAGAGAGAGAGAGAGAGAGAGAGAGAGAGAGAGAGAGAGAGAGAGAGAGTTTTGAGAGTTTTGCAAGAATTACAAGAGCACTGGCGGTTCTTCTTCGTCTTTCTTGTTAGACTCCATAGGAGGAGGAGACAGTGGTGAGGAGGCTTACTTTGAGCTCCAGAAGGAGGATATAAGTGGCGATTGTGTGGAACAAGTTTTGGGGGTGAGTTTGATGGCAGCCTGGGACGATGGAGAGGAGCTGGTGAAGCTTCCTTCTTGTGGACATCATGCTCTTCACTCTTATCTTCCTCCCTCTCACTTGTCTCCGTGGGGAAGAAGATGCAGAAGAAGACTTTGATCTCATTATTCAATTATTCAGAGAGAGAGAGAGAGAGAGAGAGTTTGGGGGTGGGGCGGGGATGGAGAGAGAGGGTTTCTCAATCTTTGCGAGCGAGGGTAATAAGAGAGGCCTGAGCTTCCCCTTTTATAGGAAGATGGAATAGCTTTTATGTTATTTTATGGACCTTTTGTTTTGTTTTTAGGAGAATAGTTTCCACCACCAGTACTAGATGCATGATACTACTTTTCTCTTTTTAAATAATACCAAGTACCCAAAAAAAAAAAAAACCCCATATTTTTTCTACCCTGAATTGCAAAATTTCTAAAACAATACACCTACATCATGAGATATTTTTAGTCGTAACCTATAATGTCCGGAAAAGAAAAGGCACTTACGTGTGCCATTTTATGTGTAGGATCATCGATGAATGAGGTATTAAAACATTTGGCTCATGAGAAATTGATTCCGGCTAATGCTATTGACAAGTATAATTAAAAGAACTCCATTTTATTCATTTTGAGTTCTCTGATAGATAGATAAATAATTTAAATGCCATTTATGAAAAACCCAGAAAAAGCATGCCAAAATTGTCTTACGAGCATATATATATGTGCCTTGTTTTGGGATCTTTAATGTTTGAGCTAAGATTATTTTCTTCTTTATCCTTTTTCGGTATTTTGCCCTCTTTTTAATATCTACTTAATACCTAAAATAAGTCATTAGGGTCGAATAAGATTAGACAATCACAGCAATAATTACATAAAAGAATATGGCCCACGTGCTAGGAACTAAAAGAGAATCTGGAGCCGCACTATTGCGATAATCTAAGGTTAAATCTAGCACATGCTGCCGGGGGATGGATAACATTCTTATAACTAGCACTTACAATTTTCTTTTAGCTAAGGTTATTGAAGCACTAACAGAAAAGTAAAAGTCACGGGTTTTCTAAATGAAATTTCTCAGTTAGGTTAGATAAAGCATGAATATAATGATGCACTTCAACATCTTAAGGAACAAAAAGAAGAGATGGCCATCGATCATGGTGGGGTCAAGTTAAATTAATAGCTAAAGGACGAAAATTAAAAACGTTTGACAATTTGATACATGTGACGGCTAAATAAAATAAAATAAAATAAAATAAAATAAAATGTGCACCTGAAATATTTCTTTATTAAAGAAATAAGAATGGGAAAATAAATTTCAAAGAAAGAAAAGGATAGAAATGATTGATGCTTAGGGAATCATCCTCACGTGGAAGCGCCTCTAACCACCAATTGGGTAGTCATATAGCCAATTGTTGCACGACTCTGGCCACTTGAATTAGTTTGTGTCTTTATTCTGTTGTCCACCATTTATTGCAGGTGGACTAGAGAGGAAGTGGAGAAGGTATTGAATAAATTTAGTTTAGTGATGCTAAGATAGTAAAAGGTTATAACACAAAAAGGACATAAAAAAATTTATGTTTTTCGGTAGGATCTATAGTATATTTCCCAAAATTTTGAAATATATATCATTTAAGATGCTCAAAATTATGTCAAAGTCTGATTTTTTGGGGGCAACCCACTTAAAATCGATTGAAGCAGATTTTGAGAGGATACATAATTTTTTTGATATAAAGCAAATTGTATTCATTACTTAAAATGATTAATGAGAAGTACATAAAATTTCATAATAAAGAAAAAAATATGAAAATTAAAAATAAAAATAAAAAGAGAGGGAGGGGAGGGTGAGATTAGCTCAAAATCGAACCCTCCCCATTGCTCAAAGTTAGAGAAGCCAATGGAAAGAAAAGAGTGAAGGAGAGAAAAAGACTTTTCGACAAATTGTTGAATTGTGAAGGTACGTTTGTGAGGGTATAAAGCATAGGAAAATGGAGTATAGAGTAAAACGGCAAAAGAGTGGTCCATAGTAGTTTTGTTAGGCCTTTGCAAAAATCATGGATGAATGTTCAATTTGGGATAATTGTCCAAAAAGTTTTAATCTATTATATGACTACTCATACAATCCAAAACATTTCAATTTTGCTAATTTAATCATAGACATTTTGACTATGTTTCAACATAGTTCATTTAGTTAATTTTTAGCAGAAATTGTTGACATGATAGTCCAATCAACATTGACAATTTTATGTAGCATGGTTAGTGCTGACAAGATATCGTACACTAATATAAACGATCATTGCGTTTTTTTTTTAAAAAAAATCCTTTTTCATGTTTCTCCCAATAAGTCATTAAAGCAACTTAAAAATGCAATCAATGTTATTATATAGAATATTTTCCCTTTTTTTGGTCGGTGAGAACATTTTCCCATTTATTCCGTACAAATTCAACCTATTTGTTTACAAAAATGATATCGTACAATTTGGGAAAAAGCTCAATGTAATTTATAAGTTGATCGACACGGTTCAAAATTGTAAAAAGTTCAATCAGCTACAGAGTGCTATTTTGTAGAGAAGATACATTCAATAGCATACTATTGAAAGTACTATGAATTTTTACTAAAACTGCAAGAGGAAGCTTGATGTCAAAATGGGGAAATCTTCACGCTCGCCTTTCAACCACTTAGAGAAGAAAATTGCACAATCAATTTTATCTAGCTATATTATTTCATCTGTAAATACATTGGTCAGATTCGATCCCTTAGGGGTGCCTTCATAACCTAAAATCATTTCATAATAAGCTCAAGAACTACATTGGAGTTTTGCATAAAAATTTATGACTAAATTGATAATATTGAAAAATTTAGTATTATATTGGAGTTTTGAATAAAAATTTACGATTAAATTGGCAATATTAAAAAATATAATATTATATTGCCATCCGTACAATTTATTTATAATTGATTGGACAATTTTCTTAGATGTACTTCCATATGAACTTATACGATGCCTCGATCCAATTTCTTGGTAATAAAAATAGGGTTGTGACTTTTCAATAGGATGTGTTGGACATTGAAAACGACTTTCTTGAGAAAATTCGAGAAAAAAAAAAAAAAGAGAGGCCATTTTCATACATGCACCCACGTGACGCTGGCCTTATCAGTCACTCAAATTAATCAAGTTGTGTCCGAACATACAAACAACATGACAGCTTCGTCAAAAAATGCATGAACACATGGACACACAACATGACAAATGAAACCCTAAACTATCCCACGTTCTTTGTACTTCATGATCCTCTATTTTCTTACGAGATAAATGCACTGAAAATCTAAAAATTTATTATAAAAGTGTAAATAAATCTTAAAACATTCAAAAATGCAATCAAATCTTGACATTTATCACAAAATTGCAATCAAATTCTAAAATTTATCACGAAAATATAATCTAACCCTAAAACTTTTTATGGAAGTGTAATCGAGCCATAAAACTTTCAAAAAAAGCATTTAACAAAGTGTAGTCAACAAAAGAACTTAATGTGGGACTTAATTACACATTTTAAAAGTTTTAAGATTTAGTTGTATTTTTATGATGAGTTTTCATGACTTCTAATGCACTTATTTCTTTTCTTATTTGCATTAAATTATTCTTTGTTTAAGTGCTCTCTCAAATCTTACATTAATTGAGGGTGATATTTGGGAGGCTAAGTTCTCATCCGTAGGTAAGAAGCAGTGGATAGGAATGCATGCGCCCTTGAATTGGGGGGATGCATGTCCTTGAACAGTGAATTTCGATACCGAATATCCAACCCGCCGGATTCCCCGGAAGCTGTTTCAGCAATTATGGGGGAAAAGAGATGAACCTAATATCTGCTTGGAACTTTACAGCATGATCAATTTGGCGAATCTGACCTGGCGGAGATTAGACGGGAGAGCACTCCTGTTTGAGAGGACACATCAAGGTGGTCACAATAAATGAGATAATTGGAACTGACAAGTTCAATGCATATTTCATTACCATCTTATTTCTTCTATTTTTTTTTATTTATTCTTTTGTTCTTTTATTTTTATGATAACTCCCGACTTTTCGTTCCCGAGTCTGATGGTATACCCAAGTATCCAACTACATTTAGTTAGGATAGGAACTCTGGAGTTCTTGGGCCAAAATTCTCTTCACTGTTGGATAGGATATGCCTTGCAGAAAGGATACCAGATTTGGGGTAAATAAGTAGTATTGATTTAGCAAATTTGCTAGGACATTCAGGCATCCGGGGAAGAAAACTTGGGAAGATAGGGTTGGACACCACCTATTCAATGTGATACCTTTTAGATTTCCCATATGCGGGGAGCTTCTTTGGATGAGGATAGAAAGTACATTTGCTACCGGGATGTGAATAGATATGGTGATAAAGGATCACCTTGACGGGAGTCCTCTAGTAAGGTGGAATATGTGAAGATTTTCACCATTAAATCTAACTTTAACGAGGAGTAGAAGCTGTAATGCACATTATAACCCTTTGGACCCATATTGAGCTGAAACCCAATTTAAGCATATAATCCAGAAAATCCCATTCAACAGGTCATTGAGGCCTTACGCATGTCTAACTTTAAGACGGCTTGAAAATGTTTCTTTCTTTTCCTAATCTAAGTTGATGAAGGACCTCTTGCACGATCAATATATTATCTTGAATCGACTGACCCGCGATAAAAGCAGATTGTTAGGGAAATCAACACATTAGTAGCCACGGTTTGAGACGGTTGGCTAAGATCTTTGAAATAATCTTGTAGATATAATTGCAAAATAGTCGGCGGTCGGTGGGGTAAATCAGGGCGATGGGCCACCGCTATAGACCCAAAGATAGGTGAGTCGCGCAATGAGGACGTGGGGTAAATTTGGGGCGAACCGCCACCGCTGCACTCCAGCCTATAGGTGAGTCGCGCAATGAGGACGCGAGTCAAACCTCTCACTCCTCAATAGGGAAGAAAGCTCTAACCATCGCGGCCATCGCAAATGGTGATTTATTCTTTTGTTTCTTTTTAAACAAAGAAAGAACAAAAAATTATTTAATAATGTCAATTAATATATCTATTTTTTGAAATAGAAAATTGGTAATGGAATAAATTTAGAACATAAATAAAAAGTAAAAAAAAATATACTTCTTTATTTCAGGGATTATAAATGAAAAAAAAATGTTTTTGAAAAAAAAATATTCATAGGAAAAAAATATTATTAAACGCACCCTTAATTGCAACCGAGCAACAATATTCATGCTGTTGTCTAAACACCTGTGGTTGGAATTTTTTTAAAAGGGTTTTGATGATAACAAAACTTAATTCAAGTATTTTGATGGGTTCATTTAAGTGTTTAGAGGCTCGTATTTAAATCATGCAGAAGTTAGGATAGTATATCAAAGTCTGAAAGCCGCAAAAGGAAGGTGGGTATAACCAAAATCTCGATTTTGCAAAACAGTCGGACTAAAAATCCTTGGGTACTTTTCATGTATAAATTTGGTGCCGTTGGAGTTAAACTGAAGACCTAACTCATTGTATGAAAGTATGTTTATTCAAGAATATTTATGCCAGAACTCACGGACTACTCCACTCAAAACTTGCCCTCAATAGAAAATAACTCACCAATAAAAAATCTGATAGGCAGGCAAGATTGAGGAAAGGTTCCATATGTAATTTTTCGAGCAATTTTGTTGAGATTTTTGTTTACAAAGTATTGGATAGACAAAACATCTACATGATCCAAGTGCAATGTTTGAATTTGGAGCTGTATAAATTGGAGAAAACTAGGCTGGACGTCATGTGGTCGGAAAGGGCTAAAAAGAAAAGAAATTGAGCATTCTTGAGATGTTTTTTCAGTCTATCTCTTTTTAAGCTTGTAATACTCATTTGAGTGTTGTTTCTCAAATTTAGCAAGAGTGAAGAACCTATATGGGAACACACGAAAGAAGTATTTGTATTTAAAGTGAAGGCATATGGCTATAGGACAGACCAAGCGTGTGAGGAACCTTTTGTAAAAATTTAGAAGTGTGGGGTATGATTATAATTAAGGGAGAAGATTCATTGTGCTGTGTACATCAGATGTGACAATGACCATCGAAGGGCCAAGATTCACTTAGGTTGCGTTTGTTTTTGTTCTTTTTTTTTGTTTCTAAACACTTTTTTTTTTTATTTTTTTGTTCTTGGGAACAAAAATGAACATAAACGCGTTTGTTTACGTTTTTATTCCTAGAAACACATTTGGAACAGAAACAAGAAACAAAAAAAATTATTTCTTGTTTATGAAACAAAATTCAGAAACATTTCCATTTTCTTTTCTTTTTTTCTTTTTTTTCTTCTTTTTTTTCTTTCTTTTTTCTTTGGCCTCGGGGCCGATGACGGGTCGATCATCGAGGGGGCCAGCGACCTTGCCGGAGCGTCGCTGGCCCCCAGCGAGGCCGACCTCACATCGGGCCGGGCGAGCTCGATCTTGCCCAGATCTAGCGAGGCCGAGCTTGCCCAGCTACGGCGAGCCTCGCCGTGGCTGGGTGAGGCCGCCGGCCCTCGTTGGCTGGTAGCCGGCCATGGCCGAGACCCGCAATCGGCCAAAAAAAGAAAAAAAAAAAAAGGAAAAAGAAAAAATGAAAAATGAAAAAAAAAAAAAGGAAAAATAAATAAGAAAATAAAAATAAAAATAGAAAAAATAAAATAAAAATATTAAAAAAAAAAAAATAAAAATTATACAAATTTACCAAACATGTTTCTGTTAATTTTTTTTATTTCTGGAACAAGTTTACCAAACACGTTTTTTTTGTTCAAAAATTGTTTCCCGGAATAGAAACAATTTTTTATTTTTGTTTCCTGAAATAATTTTTAAACAGGAATGTTACCAAATGCACCCTTAATCTACAATTTAGTTGTCATGCAAAAAAGTCACGTTCTGCACAACATCAGATTGTACTACACTTATAACATGGTAGTATTTGACTCTCGGGTAACTAGTGGAATTCAACCTATCTTGATTGATGGAACGGGAAGAGATGATTAAGCCCACCCAAGCCGAGTCTCTATAAAGTCTTATTTGCAAATTCCTTTTTCTTTAAAGCCGTTCTTTCCCGCTGCTTATATTGCTAGCTTACTTCGCGCATAGAAATGATGTTTTTCTTGGGGTTGATTCTACAAAATCAGTTTATGTGTTATTCAAAAATCAATTTACCCCTATCTCGGTTGCTCATTTGAACCTAACGCTTATCACCCATTTGTTGACTCTTTGTTCATCCAAATGTTCACTTCACATCCAAAGAAAAATTGTCACCAAAGAAACCCTATCAGTTTCACTGTCGACTTTCCCATTGATGGGGACAAGCTCTACAGGAGGTGCCTCCAAATTTGGAGGGCGCACCCCCTAGATTTGGGCAATGGGGGAAGAGAGAGAGAGGACTATGCTGAACATTAGGAGTGACTTGGAGGTGCAGCCTGTGGATAGCACTCTAGCGCGGTTGATGGCATCTATGTGGGAAGCGTAGGAGGTTGAGGGCCTAGATAATTACATAAGTTTCACATAAACTTTTCAAACTTTCTAACTTATGATGTGTTGTCTGACTAAAAATATTTTCCGCATATTTACTTAACAAACAATCACTAGTTTAGTTTACTGAAAATGATTAGTCAACGAAAGATCATTTACACTATGTTTAATAGTCAGGATAAAAGTTGAGATATGATAAAATATATATATCCTATCCTATTTCTGAGTTCTACCCAAGATATAATAAATTTAGATATAAATAGGATAAGCCAAAATAAAAATGTCCCATGTGGGAGGTGAGATAAAGGTTAATAGGATTTCTTAAATTTATGTTATGAAAGCTATTTTTCTTTAATAACAAGTTTCTTAAAGTAAAATAATATTTGGATTCTAATATATAAAATTTCAAAATAATAAAAAAAAAAAGTAATGGACAATTTTTTCTTTTATTTCTTCCAATTTTTATTTATACATTTGAATTTCTTTCTATTCTATAATATAAATTCAATATATACATATTTAGTATCTATGTTTTGTTACATAAATTATTTTTTAAAATAATTTTTTATTGAGGAATGATGTAATCGAATTAAAAAGAACCAAAAAAAAAAAAGAAAAGCAATTAAAAAAAGTAAATAAAAAAGAAGTAGAAGAACTCTAATTTTAAATAAACAAATTCAAACTTGAAACGAATCTTTCTAATCGTCTCCATCTCTCCTTCTCCTTTGTATCTTTGGCTTATGTTGAAGCTTCACAACTCCTTCGTAATTCTTTATATATGTCAAAGCTTCAAGAAAACAGCAGTAGGCAAAGCTCATCCTCCTCTATAGCTATCTAGTTCATGTCAAAAGTTCACAAAAACAACAAAAGAGCCAAAACTCTTTCAATGTAACTTTGTGGTTTATGTTGAAATTTCACAATAGTAGTGAGAGAGTCAAAGTATCATACTTTTTGGAAACGCGAAGGTAAATAATCATGTTTTCTCACATTTACTATATTTGACGTTTGTTGGTTGATCTAACTTATGATGTTGCTATAATCAATTCATGTTTCTTGTCATAGTCAAACCTGTGGCTCCAAAATTCTGCAATGAGTTTCTTTTCTATTTAAGATGTGATTCATATAATAAATATGAAATGATCGATGAAGGTTACCTTCATTTTTGCATTTGTGATTTCTTTAACAGCAAATCATAAGAGATCCTTTCAATTTTTGTTTGAACATTTTATGTTCATTTACATTGATATGCTATTCATACCAAACAATGCTTATGATAGGATGTGAAAATATTTGGTTTTATCATTGCGATTTACTAAATAGTGAAAATGATATAAAAAAATCTATAAAATTCATATCTTGATTAGAAACCAAACAACCAAACGCAGCCTTATAGTAAAAAAGAAAATATTTATGTTCAAAATTGAGAAAATGAATTTGCTAATTTGAAAGCGAGAATACATTATTCGAAACGTCTTAACAAAAGCTCTTCTTCACTTTCTTCACTTTTCTTCCCGTCACTTTTTCACCTTCTTCAATGTGCGCTCTTCTTCCGTTCTTCTTTCCTTTATTCAAGGTTCGCTCTTCTTCACCAACACCCTAACATTTTCCCTAAAGGTTCAGCTCTTCTTCATCGATGCTCGGCGGTTCTCCATCTCCAGCTTTCCATCTCTATCTCCGGAACCTCGCAAAAAGTCCAATGAATGTCTCAAAAATCACGAACCCTAGTTAGTTCCAAATCAAACGGGATTGATATCGAGCCATAATCAACTGCCCGCTCTCACGGCGGCTTAACCACATCAAATCAAGGTGGCGTTAGACTTATGTACTCATCCTAACGCAGTAATTCATTCATGTGCGATGCGAAGCAGGGAGAAACATCCGACCCCAACACAATCAAAACCATGAGCGAGCCGCTCGCACCAGCAGGCAGCAGCCCGCAATGTTTGACTAGTACATGTCCAAGACATGGGCATCGATAATTGATGCACTGCGTAGGGACGTAATTGTCTCGTTTGTTTAGAGCTCCGAAAGCGCCATGCGCGCTGGCTTGCAATATCGACGCTTGAGGTCCATATCTTGAATCGCGAAACGTGGGAGCGAATGGCAAAAGAGGCCAAATCAGCAACTGCTCACAGACGAAAATTGAGGTGACAATGCATCACTGTCGACTGTTCCATTTCGAGACAAGCATCGACACAGCAATCGTCGTACAATTATTCCACACGAGACATGTTATCGAGCATCCTCGAAGAGAAAAGTGTTTCGGGGAGTCGTCACATGTCATCGAGTGTCTTCAAAGAGGTGATTTCTTATGTTTCAAATATTAGAAAACCTATGCATATTCATTTCTGGAGGGGGACCCCAAAGCTTATATATCATTCCCTTTCTTCCACGCTTTACGGGGCACTGGCCCCCTTCATCCTCACACGTTTCTTGCTACACGTGTATACAACAGACAGCATTGAAATCACAACGCAATTATTTTATTTTATAGGGGCCATGCCCGAAGGGCACGAATCGTGTAGTTAGGGAAACAAAAATAACATTTGTTGTTTTCAGGAACTTAATTTACATGTCACGAGAATAATAGCACAATTAAAATTGCGAAGCGTTTTATTTAATCTTTTTACGTGAGGAGTTTAACGTGATTGAAAATCCTACAAAAGCTAGTGTCAAATTGACAAAACATGCTTTCGTCAAATCTTGCTATTTCTTGATCTATTTGCTTCCTACCTAAGTTAGGATATGAAGGTCCATTTTTACATGGGGAAATTTTTTTTTTTTGAACGTGCCAGATTTATATGGATTGATTGCATCATAATTATTCACTTTAGTATATCCCGCAGGAATTCATATGAAGAGTAGATAAATTAAAGGCGTTTGTAATAAAAATAAACAAAAGAGATTGCAAGGCAAACGCAATGCAAGGTCAAACGATGACGGCGGTACCCTTGGCCACCCATACCCAAATTTATGCAGATTATAGGTTATATTGCATTGATATTTATGATCCATGCACATATAATATGTCATCCCTTCTATCAATAAGCAAGCCAGATCTGGTGCATCATAAGAGATTTTACTTGTTTATGGATTCTTATGTAGTGGATCAAAAACAATTCTTTAGTAAGGTATTCAAAGATTGAATTCAAAGATTGTTTAGGGATTTTGATCTGCGTTAGAGGTGAGCAGTTTCAAGACGGGAGGTTCTCACTTCTGGAATCGAAACCCGACTATTGATGCACTAGAAACCCACTAGGTTATATTGCATTGATATTTATGATCCATGCACATATAATATGTCATCCCTTCTATCAATAAGCAAGCCGGGTCCAGTGCATCATAAGAGATTTTACTTGTCTATGGACTCTTATGTAGTGGATCAAAAACAATTCTTCAATAAGGTATTCAAAGATTGAATTCAAAGATTGTTTTAGGGATTTTGATCTATATTAGGGAGTGAGGTTTGAAGATCAGTTCAGTTCATTCGTGGATCCATGAAAAACCCATCTACTTCACAGTAGGAATTATTCAGTGATTTTTTTGGTTTTATACTGAAAAGGACGGCTAAATCAGCCCATCTTCTATTCTCTGAAACATTAGCTTTATTACAATCCACCTCAGCTTTGTCTTGTATTTCTAGAATATGCTCAACATGATCGACAATATAAATCAAGGAGCAACATAACATCAATGAGGCCTGACCTTAAACTGAAATTAAAAGGAACTCCCAATCAACCAAACAAAGACAAACAACAATGAGAATTACGAGAAAGAAAACATCAAGCAACAACAGGTGAGTCTGAGCGAGATTGTTAGAGGGACGTGAGGTCGACTACAAGGGAGGGCTAGAAGCGAGGTTGTGACTGTGATGTTGCGATAGAGGGCCGAAAGTGAGATTGAGAGCTTAGCTAACTCATTGAGAGACAAGGCGGCCGATGGACTGAGAGGCAAGAGCGAGAAAGTTGAGAGGGCTAGGGTTTCTTTCTTTTGTCAGAGAGATCATGCGTGAAGAGGTGGAGGACTAAGGTGAGGAGTATGAGGATCCAACATTCAAAGATAAAAGTGTTGAGGGCCTGGGTTTCTTTTACTAAAAGGTGTGACAGAGCTAAATTAAATATGTATACGCACACATTGATCCCTTCCGGATGGACAATTTCACAATTGAAGTAAAAAATCTAACTGGTACTCGCTATTTTAATTTATTGGAAACGGAACCGTTTGAGTCGATTTTGGACGGCACGTTCCTGATCCACACAAATGATTCTGTTGTGATTTGACCGCAAGAACAGTACAAAACTGCAGAAAAAAAGCAATGCGACAGTCATTGACGTTACAAGCAGATAATTCTTATCCTGAGAGTCTCTCGAGCTAAATGCACAATCCCGTTCACGAGGGTCTATCGTCGAGTCAAATCCATCTTATCAAGTTCACTTCTCAGTCAGATCACACGTCCCCCTCATGATCAAAACCCAACTTTTCGCCCGCAATAAAAATATATGATTCCCCCACGAGTGACTTTTCATGTCAAGTTCACTGCTCAGTCGAATCGCACGTCCTTCATGATCAGAACTCAACTTCTCGTCCTCCATAAAAAGAAATGATTCCCCCACGGGTGGTTGTCAACGCATGCGTATACTGAATTGATTGAAATAGACTACATGTACATCCACCGTGATACTGACACACACTTTCGTGAGATTCATGTTGGTTGAAACATCAACGGCACGTTAAGACAGTACCAACCGACGGATCCGGGATGACAAACTTTGGACAACATCACATGGTTTCCCATACCAACGCGAGACTGTTACAATCACAATAGGAACAAGTGAACTCGGCTTATGAATTCGATACATAGAAAAAAGGAAGGAAAAAAAAAAAAAAAGAAACGAAAAGGTCAACAAGTGTTGCTTTATATGGATATATAAAAACATCTCTAGCTTGTTCAAATAAATTGGGGGTTTATTAGTGAATATGTTTGATAAGCCGTGGGCTCTCTTGCACATCTGAACTTGAAACTTCCAATGGGCTCATGAGGACTTGAAATTTTCAATTAGCATAAAAACATAAAATGGGCTCTTACGGGCTTTTGGGTTTTTATTACATAGAAGAGAAAATAGAAAATAGGAGAAAATTATAAAAAATTGCAAAATTAGTCAATGTTAGTTATTTTTTGCCATAATTGGCTAAAAAAGCTACATTGAAAAATCATCAAAATGTTAAGAATTAAATTGATCAAATTGAAAATTTTAGAATTGAATTAACTTCCATATAATAAGTTTATGACTCTTTAGACATTTCTCCTCACTCGAAATCCATCATCGTCACCAAGCTCACTCACTATTAGCACTAGCACCCCAGTTAGCACCACCACCATCCTCTTGTAGGGCCTCTTATTTGAGGTGGTGCAACTTCGACCTAATCTTGTGCTTCAAATCTGAGGTCGTCCCTTAGACTTAGGTCCTTTCTTGTTATTGAGTTTCACATAATTCAACTAGAAGGGAAAATTAAAGGCCTTTCTAGATCTTCATGTGAACTCAACAAGCATGTTATACAAGTCAAGAAAATTGATGTGCATTGAGTTTGTGAGAATGTTGAACATGCTAAATTTGTATGAGGGAAATTGACTTTGGAAAAGAAAAGTTCAACCGCTAAGGCATAAAAGAATATTTTACTAATTAAGGATGAAAAAGTTAAGATTCACCACCACTGAATAGAATTAAAAAAATTGAAGGACTTTGAGGTTCATATAAACAAATTTGATAAAGAACTAAAGGAATCATCCCCTGAGAGGAATTCTCATAAATTGTGGGCGCGTTTGGTAACATTTCTGTTAAAAAATTATTCCAGAGAATAGAAATAGAAAAAAATATTTTCTATTTTTATTCTGGGGAACAATTTTTGACCAAAAAGATGCGTTTGGTAAACTTGTTTCGGGAATAAAAAATGAATAGAAATACATTTGGTAAATTTATATTCTTTTTTTTTTGTTTCTTTTAATTTTTTAATATTTTTATTTTTATTTTTATTTTTCTTTCTTTTTATTTTTCTTCTTTCGGCCGGTCGCGGGCCTCCGGCTCTCGGCCCGACGGGGCCGGTAGCCTCGCCCAGCCATGGCGAGGCTCGACCTCGCTAGGGGCCGGCAACGCTCCGGTGAGGTCGCCGACCCTTGATGGTGTCGCCGGCCCTCGACGGCCGGTCGCCGGCCATGGTTGAGGCCGGTGATCGGCCAAAGATAAAAGAAGAAGAAAAGAAGAAGAGAAGAGGAGAGAGAAGTGTTTATTCAAAAGTGTTTCTAGAACAAGAAACAATTTTTTTTTTGTTTCTCATTTCTGTTTTTTTTTTGTGTTCAGAGAAAAAAATCATATTTTGAACAAAAATGCAAACAAACGCATTTCTGTTCTTTTTTTGTTCATAAAAAAAAAAAAAAAAGAACATTACCATGCAGCCCTTATCTATTATGTTTCTATGGTACGTCAATGATGGGATGCAATTAAGGCATCGGTACGTCTTGATGTGATATGATTGAAAAGACATCATTTGAAGGGATATGAGTAGTTATATATATATTTAAAAAAAATATAAATCAGATAACCTCATAAAATAAGGGCGCGTTTGGTAATATTTCTGTTTCAGTGAATAATTTTTAAATAGAAATATATATATTTTTTTTGTTTCTGTTCCAGGGAACAATATTTGAATATAAGAATGCACTTGATAACTGCAAAAATTTCTACTCTAGGAACAAAAATGCGTTTGGTGAACTTGTATAATTTTTTTTTTGTTTCTTTTAATTTTTCAACATTTTTATTATATTTTTTTCTTCCTTTTGGCCAGGCTTTGGCCATGGCCGAGGCTAAGCAGCTAGCCAAAAGGAAGAAGAAGGAAAGCAAAAAGAAGAAAAAAAAGTGTTTCTCGGAATTGTTCCTGGAAACAAGAAACAAGTTTTTTTTTTTTTACTTCTTATTTCTATTACAAATCTGTTCTCGGGAACAAAAAAATAGATTTTTTGTTCCCGAGAATAAAAATGTAAACAAATGCGTTTCTGTTCTTTTTTTGTTTCCCAAAAAAGATCATAAATTTGTGTTCCGGGAACAAAAATAAAAATAAACAAATAGCCCTAACCGACTAATGATAATAGAACATTTCAAAATAAGAACACTCTTCCTTTCTCTCTCTCATTTCATCAAAGACGAACAAACAAAAGGCTTACATTTCTACTTTGAGAAGACAAACGGCATTAATGTTGTAAAACGTCAATACTTTCCTTGTGATTGTATTTGGACCATTGTGAAGTCGTATTGTCTATTGTTTGCTCATAGTTCAACGTACATTCTTGGGTAATTTGTTTATTACATATGAAGAGATTAGTTGTTTCTCCTGTCGACTTTCTTCCAACATTAGTACCAAGGCCTTTATTATGATCTCCATTTTTTTTTCCATCGAATTTTTTTTGTTTGCTATTTGATATGGGGATCAAGAGGATGAACTTCATATCGTCTAGATGTTCATTGCTTGGAAATTGCAACTTGAATGTTGAAAAATGAACCAAAGCAAAGAACAAGTTTGGACGTCACGAACGACTGTTTGGTTTTGGCCATTTTCGAAATATTTTTAGCCAAAATTAATTTTTGAATATACATGGCAAAAATACTAGTCAAGATGGCATGTCGCTAGATGATGCTAGATGAGCCCACACGAGTGCCCAAAAGCTGCAATGTGTAGTGCTAGGCGCCCCATGCACTGGGACGAACCAACACGTGCTAATATCATTGATTATGTCAACAATGGTCGGTAATTGCTTGTGTGACTCATCGATGACGTCACCCACCGGCCGTTCGTCGATTAGCAACTGATCGACGACCTGACCTAACTACCAACCTAACCTAGTTGATTGGTCAACCAACTAAATTGGTTGA
Organism: Eucalyptus coolabah; assembly: GCA_014182585.1. NCBI lineage: Eukaryota > Viridiplantae > Streptophyta > Magnoliopsida > Myrtales > Myrtaceae > Eucalyptus > Eucalyptus coolabah. Next base: position 42,162,166 of record CM024622.1, read on the forward strand.
TGAGTCGGGCGGTAGAATAGGTTGGACTGGTAGGATTAATCGAACTAGCCAGGAGCTTTGTGGCTCACTTGCGCATGCAGCACACACGTTGCGCTCATAGGCGGTGCATGTGGGCTCCGAACAGATGTGTGGTTGATGGCGTTTGGTTCGTATGAATGTGTTCTACATTATGGTATGATTATTTTACATGTTTAAGGCTTTTAAAAGTATAAAAATGCATATGGAACCCTAATTATGTATATTTTTGGGGTATAAATGCATTATTTATTCTCTTTAACCTATATTTCAGTATGGTTTTGGAAATACATAAACTAGCCTATATATAAATGACCACATATATATTATATAGAGTTTATTGTAATGATCACATGAACATGATTTAATGTGCTAACAATTTCCTGATTCCAAGCGAGTTTGAACAATGACTAGAGATCCTTGATTTTTTTACTATGTTATAAATTCCGCTTTTGATTATAGTTGCTGCATGAATGCTTTGTATATTGGTTCATATCATGCTATGCATTTTGATTAATAGAAAATGTAGAAATTACATAAGGTCATAAAATTATTTTTTCTAGTGGAAGTTCATAAGTTGGTAGAATTCGAAGAAGTTCTCACCTAGAACTTGAAATTTGCACAAATTAAACTAATGAATGATAGTAAAATGATTGTACACAAAAGCTTATTGGGAACATAGTGAACTTTTGTTTTGATGTTTTTTGTTGAATTATCATTACTTTAATTTGTCTTTGCTGTAAATTAAATATGTGTGCTAATGTGAAAAATGTGCTATTATTGATTCTATATTTATTATGTCAATGTGACTATTGCAATTGATTATAGTTTTGACATTCAAGACCATTGTGGCTGACTTCAATAATGTTAAAAAGCTAAGCGGTGATAATTATGATATTTGATATCGAAAGGTTCCATACATCCTTGAAAAGTAAGAGGTTTGAAAACCTTCAACCATACCATGGATAAACTTGAGTATGGGACCTCAGCTCAACAAGAAGAAATCAAGAAATTTATCAAGTTTGGAAAAAAAAAATAGCATTCTCGCATCACGTTGCTAAGTTGTATGAAAGATGATCTCATGTGTGAGTTTGAATGTTATAATTGTTGGAAAAAAACTCAGTTATTGTTTTGAAGTTGACAAAATCTTTCTAAAGTCTAGTCTAAAGACTTCTAGATTTTAGTGTCAAAGTCTGAAAACCGCTAGACTTTAGGTTCAAAGTCTGCCCACACTAACAAATTCCAAAATGAACGCTACTAAAGAATGAAGAATTATCCAGACGCAAGATTATCTATATTTCTTCAAGAGTTCGATTCTTATGACTTATGGATGGCTTTCTGGTTGAATATAACACTTACGTGTTTGACTATCTTTATTGGAATCAATTTTGATAATCAAATATTTTGGAAGGCAAGCAAACTTAGGAAGTTCTACTTATGGAAACCAAGATCTTGATTGTATGGGCTAACATGATTGATGGGTTTTCATCACAAATCATTAAGCGACTCGAGATCTCCTTGATTGATTCTGTCCAATGAGTAGATTGGAAGAACTCTTTTGAAATGTGCCAATGGTTGAGAATGCATGAAGGAGTATTTAAGGTGAACTCTCCAGTTGTTCGATAGAGTGTGTGAAAGAAAAATTTCAAAGTCTGGAGCTTTCTTGTTCCTTACTATTTCATTCACTAAGCTCAAATTTGTACTCAAAAGAGAGAAAAACTCATAGTGTGGCTTCATGACAGAGAAGCAAACTCTTCACTGAGAAGTTGAAATCATTAAGTTGTAAAATCTTTTTCATTTCTTAATGAGTGGGCTGTTAGCGTGATGTAGACTTAATTTAAGCCGAACCACAAAAACTTTTATGTTCTTATTCTCTTTCCTAAACTCCTTTACTTTGTTTGTAATTCTATTTAACTGCTAAAAGACTAAATTTGCTCAAAATATTTCTACTGTTTCTTGCAAGAAATTGTCTTCACACCTATTCACTCTCCTCTAGGTGTTCATACTAGGACTAACAATAATAAAACTCAAGTAATGTGGGTTGCCTTGAAAAATAAGTTTGGGGATACGTCTGTCACTAAGTTGATGAGACTCACCATTAAGTTTGGCACATACTAAAAACGTCCAAATCTAACGATGATGCAACATTTTCGAGAGATATTAAATATGATTTGTGAGCTAAAGTCGACATGTCACACTCTTACTATAAACAACAAGTTCAAATTGTTATAAAGTCTCTTCTTAACAGTTGGGAGTATATGAAAATTAACATGATGCACAATGAAATTACTGTCATTTTTAACGATATAATGCGTCATTTGGAATTAAAGAATAAGTGTCTAGAGGCTGTAAGATCTTCTACCCACGCTTATATTGCTGAATTGAGTTCGTGCAAAATTTTGGGCTTCAAGCACAAAAACCATAAATTTAACAACAAAGGGAATGAGATCAATCAGGCATCTAAGAGAGTTAAGACCCTCCAACACAAGAAGCGTGATGAGAAAAAGGATAATACCAAGATGAAGTGCTATAATTGTGGTAAATTATGTCACTTCGCTCGTGAGCATACTAAGCTAAAAGAGGTACTCAATTACTCCATTACTTTAAGTAATACTTTTATTTCTTTTACTAAATCTTATCCAATGTGGACTGTAGGCTTATGAGCAATAGATCACGTATCTAGAGACTAATGAGCATTTGTGGAGTATCGTTGAATACAATTTGAAAATAATATATATATATATATATATATATATATATATATATATATATAATATTAAGAATAACTCAAAAATTGAAGTGAATGATATCGGCATGATATCAGCATGTGTAAATTAATCTTACATGATGGTCAAAGCCTATTCCTCCACATATTTGACGGAACTTGATTTCCGTAGTTGTTCTTCTTAACTTATGTTATGTATTGAATTTTCATAGTAATTGTGCCGACATTTTATTTGGAACAATACATTATAGTTTTGGTCATTTATTGAAAGGTTATGGTGTTAGACATTAGCATAATGTGTATAATGTTAATGTCAATGGTTTTTTTTTTTTTTAATTATATCTTCTAGTAATATTGATATTGATGCAAATACTTAGCATGTTAGACTAGATCACATTAGATTACAAAAAATGCAAAGATTAGTTAGAAAATGCCTTTTAGGGTTACTTGCTAATATTGATCATTGTCTAGCAGGAAAAATAATTAAAAATCATTTGGTAAAAGAATTGGAGCCGAACTTCCATTACAGCTCATACATTTTGACATTTATGGTCCATTAAACACGAAAGTGAGGCATGAAGCCTCATATTTTATCACTTCTATAGATGACTTCATGCATTTCGGTTATGCTTTAGATGATATATAGCACTAGTTGATAATCAGTTGAATAAAACAATAAATGTATTGGGAACTAATCACAAAGATGAATATTTATTTGAGCAATTTAAGACTCTTTGTGATGAAAATGGAATCATAAAACAATTGACCATATTTGGTACTTCGTAACAAAATGAGATTGTTGAAAGAATGAATAAAACTTTATTAGAACTTCTTAGATTTATGATAGCACAAGCAAATCTACCTATCTTATATTAGGGAGATGAAGTAATCTATGAATTACCTAGTAAGAAACTGTAAGCTATGACCTTAATGTTTATGATTCTTCCTATAAATATGGCAAATTAGGTCATTGAGGGAAGAAGTTTATCTTTATAAAATATTCTAAACACTCCAAATAGTATGTATTCATATGTGAATAAGCTAATAAAAGTGTGACTAAAATGAAGTCATGAGATGTCATATTCTTGGAGAACGATTTTCCTAATAGAGATGAGATTAATAAGGATTTCCAATTATATGAAATGGAGATCTTGATAGCACATCCACTAATGTTGCCTAGGGAAATGAAGATTTACCTTAATATGCAAGATTTAGTGAGAGTGTTGCACACCTAACGAAGTAACTTGAGAAGAAATTCAGTTATGTAAAATCGTAAAAGTATTCACCATCATTGTTTTGAGATTGAAGGAAAAGTATTTATGATTGCTCCATAGGACAATACCGAGTTTACAACTATTTAAGAGACTTTCTCATTTCTGACAAGAAAGAATGGAGAAAAGATTTGGAAGATGAAATTGAGTCAATTATGGCAAACTACATTTGGAACTTGATTGATCTACCATCCAATCACAAAACTATTGGAAACAAATGAGTTTTAGGATTAAGCGAATGGTGGGATCAATTTAAAAGCATAAAACTCATCTTCGATGAAAAGCTATACTCAATAAGAGGGTATAGATTATAAGGAAACATTTTCACTAGTTATAAGGTTTTCCTTTATACGCTTTATTCTAGTCATTATTGCACATTGAACCTATAATTACATCAAATAGATTTAAAGACAATATTTCTCAATGGAGAACTAGATTGGGAAATTTATATGAAACAACAATATGTTTTATAACCGAAGGTTAAGAGTTTAAAGTTTGTAAACTTTATCGCTCAATATATGGTCTCTAGCAATAATTTAGATAGTGATACATTCATTTTCATTGAGCCATAACATCTTTTTGGTTCACGATGATCGAAAAAAGATCACCGTGTATATGTCAAATGATCTGAAAATAAATTTGTAATTTTATCACTTTATGTGAACAATATACTTGTTGGGTAAGAATGACAATGATTTGGTTATCACCATAATAGAATGGTTATACTTTAATTTTAAAATAAAGGATATGGGAGAAGCAACTTATATATTGAGAGTTAAAATTGAAAGAGATCGATTAGGAAAACTTATTATTTTGTCACAAGAGTCTAATATAACGAAAATTCATGAGTATTTCAATATGCAACATTATAATCCTATTGGTACCCTTGTCGTGCAAGGTGAAGGCTTGAGTACTAAAATATGTCCTAAAACTCTAAAATAAAAAATAAAAAAGAAATGGAAATTGTTCCTTACGCTAGTGCAATAAGAAGTTTGATAAATGCTATGATGTATAGTCAACCCGACATATGTCATATCGTGGAATTGGTAAGTCAATATTAATTAAATCCTAATCAAGCACACTAGAAAGTAATGAAGAGGATCTTAAGATACTTGAAAGGCACCATAGACTATCGACTTTATTATCAAGAGAATGATTTACGCTTATCAAACTACTCAAATGGTGATTGGGGAGGAGACCTAGATGAGCATAAATCGGCTTTTGGGAATACGTTCTTGCTCAATGAATGTGTAGTTTCTTGAAATAGTAAGAAACAAACATGTACGATCTTATCTACGATGAATGTAGAATTTATTGTATGTTCTGCCGCAGTGTAAGAAATAGTATAGCTAAAATGTTTATTGGAAAATTTAACCATTATCATTGAGGATCCAAGACTAGTGTGGTTTATTGTGATAGTCAAGCAGCCATTACTTATGTGAAATATCTCAAGCAATATGGTAAGACGAAACATATTGACATAAAAAACAACATTGTTAAAGATATAATAGTGCAGAAAGAAGTGATCATTCAATACATTTCAACTAATATAATGGTTGCTGATCCATTTATAAAGACTATTTTTAGAGATGTGTTTTTGACCCACAAGAGATCTCTAGGTTACATAGAATATGATATGTAATATTGTTGAGGATCATTAGTTTATATATATGTGAACATATGTATTGTACTTGTTTATCTTTAGTGACTTGATGTTTCATTAATAAGTAAAAATCTATTATGAAACTAGCACAAACACGCATATTATGTCAGTAAGTAATGATTTGCTCATTCACGCAAGCATTCATCTCAAGTGCAATAGTTAACACATTGAGATGAGACGTTATACACTATAAATGTTGAAAGGGATAAAATAAATAATATGTCACCTTGATTGGAATCAAGATGAGGTTTATGATTCTTATATGATAAGACCCTACATGATAGTCCCACAATCATGTATGTGTCACGGCCCGAAAGAAAGCACTTCCAAGAGGTTCCTACGGGATGGATGTGACACATCTGACCCTCGGCTTGAATCTCGTTTACTAGGGTTTTCTTGAGTCTTCTAGAATAATCCTGGGGGTAGGCAATAAAGTAGTTGTACTGTTATGTAATAAATGCAAATAGCTGATAGTTAAGGAGATGCAATCTCCACTATTAGATCAATGGGAGATCTACAGATACGGTTTTCCTTGTATTTGTATATAAAGGAGTCTCCTCCCCTTATTGTACATCATCTCATTCATGAGTAATAGAAATCCAGAGCTTCTCTCTCTAGAACATTCTCTCTCTAAAGATTCTTATGAGTTAAGTGTTGAAAGGTTGCTTAGGGATAAAATCCTAAGGCCGCACGGGTCAACCTATGAGTGATTGAGAGTTGATCGATCGGCCAGTGACAAGTGGTATCAAAGAGAAAGTTTGTTCTAAGTGTAAACACAATGGCCGATCCATGATCTGATGAGGCACTTGCCATAAGTGGTGATTGCGCTGATCATGGGCGGAACGCCGAGAAGGGCATTGCCAAGGGGAAGAAGATTTGTGGTGTTTCAAGTTCGAGGGAGCCAACGAGGGATCTTGCACATCGCATGGTGAAGCTAGAGTTGTTCGTCACCAATGTCCAAGGATCGGTCGATGACCTAACCTAGACCATGGATAGAGTCGACACCAGAAGGGAGGAGTTGGTTACAGAAGTGTAAGAGCTCAAGACCGGTATGGGAGAACTCCGCCATGAGTTGCTAGGGACCCTACAAGAGGAACTCACACAATGGTACAAACCCTTGGAGGCCATGATGGCAGCCATGCGCACGGAGATAGCGGAGCTCAAGAGCAAGCTCGTTGAATTAGAAGCTGCACGAGTGAATGGGGTGATCACCATGCAAGGTCCATGAGTGGACACACCAAAGCCAAAGGAGTTTTGGGGCTCATGGGTGGCCAAGGTTGTGGACAACTTCCTATGGTACATGGAGCGACTTCTAGGCCATGGGGATCAATGACGACCAAACATGGGTAAACACTGGTTCGATGTATTTAGCTGATAGTGCATTATTGTGGTGGCATAGTCGGTCGAATGATAGGTGTGGGAACCCTATCACGACCTGGGTGGATTTGTCGAGGAGTTCCGACGGAACTACTTTCCCGCTAATGCGGAAGAGGAAGCTCGTGACGAGCTAAAGTGTCTCAAGTAAAGGGGTGGTGTGCGGGACTACATCAAATGATTTTCGGAGTTGCTATTCTAAATCCCCTCGATGAATGAAGTTAAGGCGTATCACTTGTTCATAAGTGATCTCAAGCCATGGACCAAGCAAGAGTTGAAGCAGTTTAACGTGGGAGATCTCACGAAGGTCATGATGGTAGCCGAATTGCTCGTGGAATACAAGGCGCCTTCCACATCCTGATCGGATTCGCGTCTAAGAGACAAAGCCACTGGTGGGGGAGTTCGGGTGAGATACAACCGCCCGATCGTAGGTAGACCACCGGTTAATCCTCACAAGACTCATGCTGAGTCGAACGGAGGTGGACAAAGGAAAGTACACTCGTATAAGTGTTTCTTTGGTGATGGTCTGCACATGGCACATGATTAACCCAATAAGGCCAAACTAGCCACCCTGTGTAAGGAGGACGGGCTTAAGGAGGAATTGCGGTTGGGCTCACCACGCCTCCTTAGCACCATCAAGTCCAAGAAGGCAAAGGAGTCTAAAGGCTTGATATTCGTGGACTTGAAGATCAGAGAGTCCACAAGGAGTGCGCTCATAGACACGGGAGCATCCGACATCTTTATATCAGAGGAAGCCGCAAAGAAACTTAACCTACGGGTTGAGAAGAGAGCCAGGTGGCTCAAGAAGGTGAACTCAAAGGAAGTCCCTACAATTGGTGTCACGAAGGATGTGGAGCTGTAACTAGGGGCATGGAAGAGCAAGGAGACTCTCGAGGTAATTCCCCTTGACAATTATGATATTTTCATTGGAATAATGTTCCTAGATAGAATCCATGCGGTTGTAGTCCTTTTTGTCTAATGCATATACATATTGGACAAACATTGTTAATGCATGATCTGGGTCTATCGTGAGTCGGACTGTGATCAAATGGTGATCTTGGCCATGCGACTCACCAAAGGAACAAGGAAGGGTGAAGTAACCTTCCTAGCGGCCTTGAAGATTGAGGAAGACAAGGGTGAAGGGAAGGAAGTCTCGATGGAGATAGCCCAAATCCTCGGCTCATTCAAGGATGTGATGCCTTTAGAGTTGTTGAATAAGCTGCCACCCAAGAGAGAGGTGGATTATCGGATCGAGCTAGTGTTTGATGCTTGACTGCCTGCCATGGCACCGTATCGCATGGCGCCTCCCAAATTGGAAGAGTTGAGGAGGCAACTCAAGGAGCTGCTTGATATGGGTTACATATGGCCGTCCAAAGCTCCGTTCAGTGCACCGGTCCTGTTCCAAAAGAAGCACAAAGGGTCACTTCGGATGTGCATCGACTATCGAGTGCTGAACAAATTGACGGTAAGAACAAGTACCCGATCCCCCTCATCGCGGATCTGTTCGATAAATTTGGTGGAGCTCGGTGGTTTACTAAGCTAGATCTCCAATCAACCTACTATCAATTTTGGATTGCTGAAGGAGATGAGCCAAAGACTGCTTGCGTGACGTGGTATGGATCCTATAAGTTCCTCGTGATGCTGTTTAGCTTGACCAATGCTCCGGCTACTTTCTGCACAATGATGAACAAGCTACTCCACCCTTTCCTAGATCATTTTATAGTGGTTTACCTAGATGATATTGTAGTCTATAGTTGGACATTGGACAAGCATGTTGAACACCTAAGGCAAGTCTTCCAAGTCTTGCAAGAGAACGAGCTATATGTTAAGTGCAAGAAGTGCATATTTTCTCGAGAGGAAGTTCCATTCCTGGGGCACATCGTCGGGGGTGAATGAGTACGGATGGACAAGGCAAAGATTCAGTCAATGGTTGAGTGGGAGTCACCAATGAAGGTGACGGAGTTGAGGCCGTTCCTCGGCCTCACCAACTACTACCGGTGGTTCATTAGGAGCTACTCGAGCATCATTGTGCCGCTCATAGACCTCTTGAAGAAGGAGAAGTCATGGGAGTGGATGGATCGTTACTAAAGAGCATTCGATCGATTGAAGAGAGCCATGATGGAGGAGCCGGTGTTGGTGTTGCCCAACCACACCAAACCTTATGAGGTAGAGACTGATGCATCGAATTATGTTATCAGTGGTGTACTTATGCAGGATGGCCATCTAATGGCGTACAAGTCTCGAAAGTTGAACAATACCGAGCGTTGGTATACCGTTCAAGAGAAGGAGATGACCGCGGTGGTCCACTACCTTCAGACATGGAGGCATTATCTCCTGGGGTCGAAGTTCGTTGTAAGGAAAAACAACGTGGCCATGAGTTATTTCCAGACTCAAAAGAAGTTGAGTCCGAAGCAAGCTTAGTGGTAGGATTTTCTAGCGAAATTTGACTATTTGCTGGAGTACAAGCCGGGGAAGGCAAACTCCGTGACGGATGCACTAAGTCGAAGAATGGAGTTGGCAAACACGGTGAGTCAAACGAGTTGTCCTTGGGTCGACCGCATGATAAAGGGGCTGAAGCATGATCCAAGAGCCTAAGCCCTTATCGGGTATGTCAAGGAAGGCAAGACATGACAGTTTCGGTGTGAGGACAAGCTCCTCTACACTAAGGGAAGGCGATTGTACATGCCTTTCCATAAGAAGCTAAGGAAGGAGATCTTGTGCGAGTGCCACAGCTTAAAGTGGACAGGTCATCTTAGGATCCACCGCACTCTGGCCCTCATCGAAGATTGGTACTATTGGCCACAAATGTGTGATGACATGAAGGTGTATGTGAAGACTTGTCTGGCATGCCAACAAGATAAGTTGGAGCAACGTTCATCACTGGGACTATTGGAACCGCTTCTCATTCCAACTCGTCCATGGGAGAGTGTCTCCATGGACTTTATTGTCAACTTGCCAAAGTCCGAAGGGTGTTGAACTCTCATGGTCATGGTGGACAGATTTTCCAAGTACACAACCTTCTTACCTGCGACAAAGGATTGCTCGGCCGAGGAGGTAGCCCAGCTATTCATGAAGCATGTGGTCAAGTCCTAGGGTGTACCACAAACGATCGTGAGTAATCGTGATCCTCACTTCACGAGGCGTTTCTGGTTCGAGTTATTCAAGTTGTTGGGGTCAGAGCTGAATATGTCAACAAGTTTGCATCCCCAAACCGATGACAAACGGAACGGGTTAATGCACTCTTGGAGATCTACCTTCGGCATTACGTGAGCATAACGCAAGTGAATTGAGCGAAGTTGATCGACGTAGTTCAATTCTCCTATAACCTATAACGGAGTGAGTCGACCGGTCGAGTATGTTTGAGATTGTGATTGGACAGCAACCAAATACCTCGAGTGCTATTGCTTCGAGTTATTGGGGGAGTAGTCTGCCCGCGTACAAGTTCGCCAAGGATTGGCAAGAGCAAGTCGACTTGGTGAGGGCGTGCCTACATAAGGCCTCCAAGCGCATGAAGAAGTGGGCCGACAAAAAGCAACGACACGTGGAGTTCCAAGTTCGAGATCAAGTGTTGGCCAAGCTGCATGCTGTCTTTCGATACAAAGACGTGCATAAGGGGTTGATCCGTCGCTACGAAGGGCCGTTTCGTGTGCTACAACGGGTTGGGAAGGTTGCATACAAGCTAGAGTTACCACCAAAGTTAAAGGTACATCCGGTTTTCCAAGTGAGTATGCTTAAACCCTTTTAGGTTGATGAGGAAGATTCGGATCAAGGGGAGTTTCATCGGGCGCCACTCAGGGCAAAAACCTCGTACGATCAAGGAGTTGAGAGCATCGTGGCGGATTGAGTCACACAGATCGGTATTACGCGCTCAAGCGAGAGTATTTGATTCGATGGATGGGTCTTCCGGAGAGTGAAGCGAGTTAAGAGCCCGCGGAAAGTCTTTGACAATTCAAGAAGGAGATCAAAGCCTTTCATGCCGAAGACACGACGAGGGCGTCGCTTGATTAGTGGGGGAGAATGTCACGGCCCAAAAGAAAGCACTTCTGAGAGATTCCTATGGGACGGGCGTGACACATCCGACCCTTGGCTTGAATCCCATCTACTAGAGTTTTCTCGAGTCTTCTAGAAAAATCTTGGGGGCGGGCGATAAAGTAATTGTACAGTTATGTAATAAATGCAGGTAGCTGGTAGTTGAGGAGATGCAATCTCCATTGTTAGATCAAGAGGAGATCTATGAATACGGTTTGTCTTGTATTTGTATATAAATGGGTCTCCTCCTTTCATTGTACATTATCTCATTCACGAGTAATAGAAATCCAAAGCTTCTATCTCTAGAAGTTTCTCTCTCTAAAGATCCTTGTGAGTTGAGTGTTGAAATGCTGCTTAGGGGTAAAATCCTAAGGCCGCATGAGTCAGCCTATGAGTGATCGAGAGTTGATCAATTGGCTCGTGACATATGCCTATAGGATGCCAGATGTGAGTACTTAATTGGGGGATGTAGAAAGTGAGCTAATGTAGCACTTGAGCTAAACATGAATACGTGAGAAGCATGTGACTATGTTTATACTATGATCTGTATAGTGGTTGTGTTTAATAAATTACATATGCTCTCATAGAAAGAGAAATCCACTATAACATGATCCTTAATAATGTGCATTGTATGACCAACAAAGAAAAGCGAGTGAAATTATTCATATTTACTCATCATGTGAGCCATTGAGGTAATTTATAATTAATCTCATTTTGTGCCATATATTACTTATGACTATATTTTCAAAGTGAAAGATCAATGTTGCTACTTTAGCATGTTACTGGCGGTCATGAAAAGATATGGTTTTATGAGACATGTCTAGGAAAGCGATTTTCTTGAAATGGAGAGAGACATGAGTGCAAAGGAAGACTATTATTATTATTTTATATTTATCACATGTATTTATTGGTCAATTAATTATATCGTCTTTTGCGATTTTAGATATAATTGTAAATACATGATATTATGATAATAGTCAAGTATAGCCTCCCATTTTTTGGGTAAGGTAAGCAATATATAAAAGGGGAGACCAAATAGTATAAACGAATCGGCTTCAAAAACTTGCACTTAAGATGAATGGGCTCATTATGAGTGAAAGGAAGCCGAGAAAGAGGCCAAGCGGCAAGAGCAAGAAAAGAAAAGAAGGAGGTCCAGACGGCATGAATAATTGTCAATGGGGTGCATGACAACTATCTATTTATGTTCCAGAAATAAATTTTCTATTTTAGACTTGTTAATAGAAATCCGTTTGATAAATGTATTCCGTTTTTCTATTTCTGAAATAGATTTATGTTCTAGAAATAGGTTTGGAATAGAAATCAGAAGTAGAAATTTTCTACTTCTCTATTTCTGGAACATATATTAGAAATAATTTCTCCCATAAAACTTTAACCCTAATTTCGATGACTCTCTCATCTCCTCTATGATGTCTTTGCCTCCTCCTCCTCTTCCGCCTCTCCTCATCTCCTCGACGTCATCTCCTCCACTAGATGCTCAGATCGTCTCCTCCACTGAACGCTCTCTGCCTCTCCTCATCTCCTCAACGTTGCCTCTCCTCATCTCATCGACGTCTAATGTCAACTGCTCGCAAATCCGCCCTCTCACCGTGACCCACTATCCCCACTTGTCATCCAAGCACCCTTCGATAGTAGATCTTACACCTGCACCCTCGCCTCTCGTTCCCCTGCGACACCAGACCGCCTAGCATCTAAAGCTCAGTCCTTGCTCTACCGCGTTGATGCTAAAAGCCCTCTGCAATAGATCCCGAGCATCAACACCTGAGCCGCTCTTGCTCTGCTCCATCTCACCAGAAGCTGCCACCGCCCCGCTACCTAACATTAGCAATTTCGCGTAACGCCCTCTCCTCATCACCTCAATGTCATCTCCTCCACTAGTTAGCTTTGCCTCTCCTCATCTCCTCGACGTTGCCTCTCCTCATCTCATCGGTGTCGTCTCCTCCACTGGATAGCTTGCGAATCTGCCCCCTCGCCATGACCCACTGTCCCCGCTTGTCATCCGAGCACCCCTCGGCAACAGATCTTGTGCCTGCACCCCTGCTGCTCATTCCCCTGTGACATCAGATCGCCCAACATTTAAAGCTCAATCCCTGGTCAACTAGCTAATGCTAAAAGCCCTTTGCAACAAATCCCGAGCAGCGATGCTTGAGCCGCTCCTGCTCTACTCCATCTCACTAGAAGCTGCCATCGCCTTGTGACTTGACATCACCAACGCCGTGCGACACCCTCTCCTCATCTCCTCGACGTCGTCTTTTCCACTGGTTAGCTCTACGTCTCCTTATTTCCTCGACGTTGCCTCTTTTCATCTCATCGATGTCGTCTCATCTACTAGATAGCTTGCGAATCCGCAACGAGTTGCTCACGAATCCGCTCCCTTGCCATGACCCACTGTCCCCGCTTGTTGTCCGAGCACCCCTCGGCAGCAGATCTCGCGCCTGCACCCCTGATGCTCATTCCCCTATGACGCTAGATTGCCCAGCATTTGAAGCTCAGTCCCTGCTTAATCGCACTGACGCCAAAAGCCCTCTAGCAGTAGATCCTGAGTATCAATGCCTAAGCCGCTCCTGTTTTGCTCCGTCTCACCAGAAGCTGCCACCGCCCCATGACCTGACACCACCAATGCCGCGCAACGCCCTCTCCTCATCTCCTCAATGTCGTCTCTTCCACTAGTTAGCTCTGCCTCTCCTCATTTCCTTGAAGTTGCCTCTCCTCATCTCATCGATGTTGTGTCCTCCACTAGATAGCTTGCGAATTCATGATGAACTACTTGCGAATTTGCCCCCTTGCCACGACCCATTATCCATGCTTGTCATTCAAGCACCCATCGGCAACAGATCTTGCGCTTGCACCCCCGCTACTCGTCTCCTACGATGCAAGACTGCCAAGCATATGAAGCTTAGTCCCTGCTCCACTACGCTGACACAAAAGCCCTCTGCAGCAGATCCCGAGCACCGAATGCTTGAGCCGCTCCTACTTTGCTCCATCTCACTAGAAGTTGCCACCACCCTGCAACCTAACATCAGCAACGCCACACAATGCCCTCTCCTCATCTCCTCGACGTCATCTCCTCCACTAGTTAGCACTGCCTGTCCCTCATCTCTCCCTCATTTGTAAATTCTAGGGGCCCTATTGGATTAAATGCTGTAATTTTATATGAGTGTATGCATTACTCAACATCTTTGAACTAGGAACGTATATTTGTGTAGGATTTTTCTTGTTTATTCCGTTAAATGAAACTTTTGTGTGGCTGTTGTATTTTGTTATATTTGTGTGATGGATTATTTGACATCTCCATATTTCAAGTCTGGCTCTTTATAATGCCAATGATACAGGCGAATGAATTAATTTTTAGTGGGAATGTTCACTGTTGTAGCTAGGGCATTGGTTGGTGGGAATGTTCCTTTTACTTGCAATATATGGTTGCTTGTAAAATTTTATATGAGGATGATTCTCTTTTAATTTTCTTTGTGCATTTTTTTATTGATAGTCATAGAACATTATATTGATGTGATATCGACATCAAAGTCTATGCACTTGAATTGGTACACCAATTGATACGACTCATTTGATGCTCAACTAGTTAAGGTTAATGGCTTCCCAAAAAGAGGTTTGTATGGCAAAGTGAACTGGGCCTTTGACCAATGAGCTTGTAAGTTTGTTGGTAACAGAGGTTAAAAAGGGAAATCACACCACTTCTACCTACAATAAAGTAGGATGGAATAACATACATGCTGAATTCAACTTTAGTATAGTTCAATTGAAGAACATGATCAACAAACTGAAGAGACGGTATAGTAGTTTCAAGAAACTTTTGTCACAATCTAGATTTGGATGGGATAATATAAACAATAAGGCTGCTGTGGAGGATTAAAGTGTGTGGGAGTCTCACATCAAGGTATCAATTTACCTGAGTCATTTTGTTTATATTGTATTGCAAGCTTTGATTATGTTGCTGACATCTATCATTATTGTATAAATTCCAGAATAATAGCAAATTGGCTAAATTAAAAATGATGGGTTTCCTCAGTATCCTAATTTGTGTATTGTGTTTGGTGATACATATGCTACTAGGGAGTATGCAACAGGAAATGCAGAAGAAGTGGTAGTGTCCTTGGAGAGAGATGCCAATGGTGGTGACGATGACGATGGTGATGGTGGTAGTGGTTATGCAATAGGTGATCGAGAGGAATTTGATGAACAACATATTGATGAGAAAGTCTTCACACCTGATAAGACTACTACCTCATATTGTAAGAAACACAAGCATGATAGGACTCCAAATTCTAAGAGGAGGAGGAAGAGTAACAGATATGATGTTAGTGACACCTGCAAAGCCATTCAAGAAATGATTAAAATTAGGACTGTTCAATCAATAAGTGGCTATGTGACCTTAGACACCCCATCAACTGTAGACTCCTACTCCATAGCATCCGTGGTTGCCATCCTAAATGGCATGCTTAATTTAAAGCAGAATCTTTACAACAAAGCTGTGAACCAATCATGCTTTAATGCCACTTTGAGAGAGGCTTTCATCATATCGCTACCTGAAAGGAGACGTGGACTTCTTGAATATCTTTAAACAAATGTTGAGCAGTATGCTATGGATTTATATATTTTGTTTAATTTTACTCTATGACTTATGTATTTGAGATACTTTGGTCTTTTTTTATGATGCAATTATGAAAACTTTGTGGCTATTGTTGATTATTATTAGATTCCTTACTTATATATTGTTTTTATCTTCTTTTTTGATATGATGGCATAGGTAATATGGAGGAGGATGAAAGTAGCATGTATAGTGATCAAGTAGTAACAGGTGAATCGGTTGAACTAGACTTTGATGATTTTGATAATGATATTGTGATAGCATGGTTGTGCATAGTTGCGGTAGATATGTCTATGCACTCGAGAGAACCTATTGGGGATAGCATATTGTCAGGACCGAATGGATGAGGGAGGTCATTCAAGAATATTTAGATAGAATATATGAATCTTTTAGAATGGAGAGACACATCTTTCTCAACCTTTGTGATTTGATGAAGACAAGAGGTTGGCTGGAAGATAGTCGATATATAAAGGTAAATGAACAAATTGGGATATTCTTATTTATGATTTGTCACAAGAACTTGAATAGAAATTTATGCAAGAGATTCCAATGTTTGGGACAAACTATTAGCAAATACTTCACTATAGTATTGAAAGCAGTTCTTAAATTTGCAAAAGAGATTATCATACCACATTCCTTTGATGTGGTCCCAAATGAGATTCTTATGGATCCCAACGAGGTGAGGACACCTAGAGTGCCATAACTTGGCATGCCGGGATACTTAAGTGCCATAACTTTAAAATGGTACACTTAAGTGCTATCATCGGAGTAAAATGGGACACTTAAGTGCCAATCTGTCCAAAAACCGGTCAAAATGCAGACGTGGCATTTTCCGGCGACTTGCTTAACTGATGTGGCAAATTTTTTTTTTTTTAAAAAAAAGCACACGTGGAGGAGGAAAACGACGTCGCCCCATCCACTCGTGCATTTGGCCAAACTAAACGACGTCGTTTTTCGTTAGTGTTAAACGACCTCGTTTGGTTTATTTGGATTTTAACATTTCGTCGCTCACACTAGGTCCGACGTCCTCTCCATTCATCGCTGTTCACAGCTCGCCATTCGTAGGTGATCGCTCGCCGTTGTCGCCGCCGTCGTCAAGTGCCGTCATTGCGCGCCGTCGTCGATTTGCTCAGGTTTTTTCTCTTCTTCCTCTCCCCTGTGGTGAAATTAGGGCTCCGACTCGTTTATAAGGGCTCGGACTTCAAATTTGGGGGTCGGCTGGGAAAGGTCAGGCTTGATGTGAGATTTATGGCTGAGATGTAGTGCTACAATCCTATTGGGGGTTCGAATTGACAGCTTTAGGAGTGGCATTGAAATATAGGCTCGGTGTAGGGCTCGGCGGGGGAAAATTAGGGCTCGATAGGGCTCGACGTCGCCTCATCCACTGTGATTTGTGAATGTGGTCCCAAAAGTTAATTGTATATTTATCCTCTTTTGTTGCAGAAATGGCGCATAAAGACTATGTTGCTGTCATCGTTTACTACGGTGGAGATTTTGTGATTGGGGAGGATGAGTGGGAGTATGAGGGGGAATGAGGGTACTATCTTTGTAGATATAAAGAAGGCATCTTATATTGGATTTGTTAGGGATATAGTGACATTTTTGCCTTGTAGAGTACAAAAGTTACTATACTGTGTTCCTGGGAAAGGCTTGAGAGATGGTTTGAGAGTTTTGGAAGATGATAATGGTTTTAGGGATGTCTTATATCATTATCTTCATGGCGAAGAGGCAAAAGTGTTTGTTGAAAACAATAGTGACGACGAAGATGATGACAGAGATACCACCCAAGTAGGAGAAGGAGGAGATGAAGTAGGTCATGATGGACAGGATGGGGAGGAGAGGGGCGCAGATGCCGTTCACCGAGCGATTGTGACATGGGTGATGTCACCATCACCGAATTAGATTGGGAAGTAGCTGAATCCAAAGGACGGTGATGATGATGATGACGATGAAAGGTTGGCGGCTGAAGCTGAAAATTTGTTAATCTTAAGTGACGCCGACGATGAGGAGCTTACACAAAGGAAAAATAAAGGGACTTTTAGTCGATAGATTTGCAACTTTGCATGTAATTGTTCATCCAAACAGAGACGAAGGCCCTGCAGATGTTGGTGTTGCTGGCCAGAACCTGGAGACAAATTATGAAGAAAGCATCGACACCGCAACTTCCCAGGACGAAGTTGAAGAAGATCAACGAGCTGTGCGTAGAAGGAAAAGTAAGTTTCCTTCCTATGATCCATCTCATTGCGTCTCCTACTTTGTCGCAGGTATGAAATTCCATGATGCGATACAATTTAGGGAAGCTATACTGAGTTCTTCCATTGCTGCACAAAGAAATATTGATTTCATTAGAAATACCAAGAAATTTGTAAGAGCTAGGTGTTCGCAGCAAAACTGTCCATGGAAGATTTACGGTGCATTTGTTAAGAAGAGTGGGTCTTTTCAGATTAGAGCCTACCAAGAGGAACACACTTGTTCCATTAATTTTCAAAACAAAAGGGTAACAAGTGCATGGTTGTCCAAGCACTTCTTCGATGTGATCAAGGTGATGTCCAACTTGAAACTTGCTAATTTTAGGATGCTGGTGAAGGAGCGTGTAGGCATCAATGTATCTAGGAATCAGTGCAAAAGAGCAAAGCAAAAGGTGATAAAGGTACTTATTGGTCAAGATGCTAAAGAATATGGGCAGGTGTGGGAGTATGCTTGGGAGTGTAGGCTGCAAACCCTACAAGTAGAGTGTATGTAGAGGTGATTGAGAGATCGCTTCCCGATCATGGGACCAAGTTCGATAAGTTCTATGTGTGCTTTGATGCATGCGACGAGGATTTTTAGCTGGTTGTAGACGGATTATAGGATTGGATGGCTGTTTCTTGAAGGGCTTGTGCAAAGGAGAATTATTGGCAGCGATTGGAAGAGATGCGAATAACCAAATGTTCCCACTAGCTTGGGCTATTGTAAAGATTGAGAACAAGGACAATTGGTTCTGGTTCTTGAAAATCTGATGGCTGACTTGGAGATAACAAACGGGGAAGGGTGGGCATTCACGAGCGACCAATAGAAGGTAATGCTTGTTTTTTTGAAAAATTTAGTCAATAGTTTGCTTTGCTTTATAATATGAACATGTAATTTGCTCTAGTATTTCTTACTTTGAATTATTGCAGGGATTGGTTCCGACAGTAGCTGAGTTGTTGCCCCATGCTGAACATCGAATGTGTGCGCGGCACATAAACGGAAATTGGGCAAAGAAGTATAAAGGGGATAAGCTGCAATTGCAATTTTGGCAATTAGCAAAGAGTGCAAACATGGCTGACTTTAGAATAGCCAAAGAAGGACTGCATCGCTGACAAAGGAAGGTTGTGCTACTCTATTTCAACTAGAACCGAAGCATTGGTGCAGGGCATTCTTCAGTGAGGAGTTCAAGTGCGATAATGTCGGCAACAACATTTGTGAAATATTTAATTCGAAGATAATAGATGCCAAATGCAAACCAGTCATCTCAATGCTTGAAGATATACGAGTTGCGGTTATGACTCGGCTGCAGAAACAAAGAGATGAGGCTGCAAAATGGACAAGACAATATGGTCCTAGGATTGTGAAGAAATTGGATGAGAACTTGGCTGCAGTACGCATTGTCATCCCATTTGGAATGGAGATGACGGATATGAGATAATGAAGGGTGCAGACAAGTATGTTGTCAATCTAGGAAGTAGGAAATGTTCATGTAGAGCATGGCAAGTAAGTGGAATTCCATGTGCACATGCCATATGTGCCATCCAGTTGAAGGGCGATAATACACATGATTCCATCGATGATTGGTACCATAAATCAAAATATCTTGCTTCCTATCAGTTCATGATGCAGCCAATTAGAAGTAGCAACTTTTGGGAGCCCACGGATCATGAAGCACCTCAACCTTTGCCACTAAAGAAGACAATTGGAAGGACAAAATGAAGACGAAGAATAGCGGAGGGAGAGGTCTCGGGTCAAGAAAGAATGAGCAGGCAGGTGCAAAGATCACATGCTCTTATTGTCGCCTAACAGGCCACAATATTAAAAGTTGTCAATTGAGGAAGCAACAACGGTTGAGGCAAGGTGAAGGGCCTAGTGAAGAGACAGCTTGGAGAAATGCACACAAAGGGGCCAAGTGAGTCGACCGTTCTTCGCCAACAAGTAGAACCCCGGTAAGTCATGAAATTTATTTTATGTTTATGTTGCTTTCTTGTCGTTTATCATAAAAATGTACATAATATCCTATTTGGCCTTGTATGTAATGTGTTTGTTAGGTCACAAGAAGAACCTCGCAAGTCATGAAACCGAACAGCTGTTCGAAGAAGGCAAGGTAGAACACAGCCAGGTGAAGGATTGGCCCAAGCAAGATCACGGCCAGCCTGAAGGATTCACCCAAGCAAGATCAAGGCCAGCTGAAGGATTAGCCCAAGCAAAGATCACGGCCGGTCAGGGCTGACTGTTTCTTCAAGAAAAAAGAAATACCCAGTGCTAAATTCAACCAATTTGTATTCGTTTTATTATTATATGTCTCGATATTATATTTATGGTATCTTTTGGCCTCTTTCTCAAGTTCGAAGAAAGCAAGTTGGAATTCAACTGCCAACTGAAGGGCCATCACAGGAGCCACCAGAAGAATACCTGCAAGGGGCACCACAAGTACCACCACCAGTACCACCAGAAGACCCAACAGAAGGAGGTGTCACCGGGTTGAAGGGCTACACGGAAGGACAACTAGAACAAGGCCAGGTGAAGGGGCAGTACACAAAGGCCATCTAGAAGACGCCAAGCACAATTGGTTGAAGAAGCCCCGGCTGTAGTTAAAAGGCCCAAAAAAGCAGGAAAAAGGGGCAACAAATCACAAGTTCCTGAAAGTGACGCCCCTATTCAAACAAGAGGGACACTTGCGAAGAGGTTAAGACAATATGGCTATGGCCTTTATACAAATGTGGTGCTAGAACAGTCACTCTCAATGTAAGTTTTATTGGCTACATTTAATTTAATTTATGCTGTAGATTTTTGCTAACAATTTATTGTTTTTTTGTAGCCCGGGAGAAGTTCGAAGTTCTTATCTCGCCCAACTCAAGAATCGACGGCTGCACCAACAAAAAAGAAAACATCAACATCAACTGTGTCAACAAAAAATAAGAGAAAGAACCTAGCTCCAGCTCCAGCTCCAACTCCTTTTGATTCAATTGGCCTAGGACATTTACATCTCCATCTGAGTCAGTGGATACTGAGAAGGTTGAAGAAGAAGTTGCACGTCTAGTTAGAAAGAGTGCCAGAATTATGAATCAAGTGAAAGGCCCATCGAAAGGAGGACGAACAGGGGTGTCGTGCATATTGATTGATGAGATGAGATGTGATATTTGTGGAGCTTAGGAGTAAAAAACAGTTATGTAAACGATGATGTTGTCGTGCATATAGAAAGTCTCCGGATGGTTATCTTTTGTTTTGAAACTTTTCTTTAGTTTGTCATTCATTGATGTTATCGACTCGAGACTTGATGAAATATCAATGAAATGATCTTGTGCTGCTTGTCAATTTATGTTGTTGTTTATCATGGATTCTGCTTTTACTTATTGCCGCCGTTGTTGTGTTCCGTGGTGATAGCCGGAGTGCCGGTGTATCTCGGTGATGGTGGATGGTGATGTTTGGTGGTAGTCAGTTTGTTCTTGGGGTGCTAATGTGGTGGCTGGGGTGCCGGTGTGGATGGTGGTGATGCCTGGTGATTATTGGTTTGTGGTGGGGGTTATAGGCTTAAGCAGCTGCACCTACACTGGTACAAGTGTGCAGCTTGCACATCTTACACCATGTGTACTGGTTCAAACTAGTGCAAGGCTCGCTTGCACTAGTATCTTATGCAGCAACACCACCAGCATTGTGGTGGCCGGAGCGCCTAGTGTGTAGTGTGGCTAGTGGTGATGGTTGGTGGTGTCGCCGGTGCTAGTGGCTGGCGCAATTTTTACGTAAAACCCACAAAAAAATTGGCACTTAACCGATCCTATTCTAAAAAAACTTGGCACTTAACCGTTCACTTTTAACTACAAGTGACACTTAACCGATCACTTTAACAATAACTTGACACTTAACTGATCCTTTTTTCATCACAACTAACACTTACGTGATTACTAAATACAACTTATGGCACTTGGGTAATCATTCATGTTTGTCTTGTGTATATGTTGGTCTGCATCAAAACAGAGAAGATGATTCTACATCAAAACAGAGAAGATGATGGTAAACTTATGGCAAGTCCATACGACAGCACAAACAACAACAAAGCAACAATGATATTGTTCCACAACAACACCATTTTTAACTATGGCAATGGAGAAACTTTTTCTCATTTTCAAGTACTTTACATTTCATCATAAAGTACAATAGACAGCAAAAAAACACCATAATACGCGCTCGGTAACACTTTCGTTCAATTTTCATCATTGGAACTTCATTCTTGAAAGGTTTAGTTGAAGATGCTTGAGCGTGCATTGAGACTTCATTCTTCAAAAGTTTAACTGAAGACACTTGAGCTTGCATTGAGTCAACATCGTCCAAGTCGTCCACGAACACAGATGGAGATTACTGTCTTTTATGAAGTAGATCCAATATCACCTCTGTGGCTCGGTCAGAGAACTTCTCATCGATTCATTTGAAGTATTTGCACTTCGACGCTTCTTTATAGCGGGTGCATCCATAAAATCTTCTCCCAGATTGATTTGAGTCCACAATGTTCTTCTTGGACTCGGTAACCCACAAAAACAAACGCCGGCCTTCTCCTTCGCTTCGGTGAAAGGAAATTGAGGCGCCGCTGCAAGTCCCGCTCTCCATTTCCAAGATTCGACGAAGGAATTTTGGGCAAATGAAAATTAGGGTTCGAGACTTCAATTCCGAGCACTTCAATAGGGATTTTGTCCGTTTTAGGGTTTTTAGATTTGGGGCATTTGGGGAGACGACGTCGTTTTTGGAAGATTTGGGGCTTTTATTATGCGACGACGTCATTTCGGTGAGTGAGGGTCGACTCAGCTCTCCGGCGAGCCACGTAGGCAAAAAATAGTAATAAAATATTGCCACGTAAGATTTCCGGCAAGGGTCACCGGAGGTGGCACTTAAGTGTCCCACTCGAAAAATAAAAAAAGTGGCACTTAAGTGTACCGTGTTGAAGTTATGGCACCTAAGTGTCCCGGCGTGCCAAGTTATGGCACTTGTGGTGGACTTCGGGATCCCAACCATAAAATTTACTTCAAAGTAGGATTTTCATACATTCATTTACAATATCGGTTTCATTTTGTTGTTAATCTTATATAACACTAGTCTTTGATAAAATGACAGGATTGTGTGGGCGCTATTGATGATAATCATGTTCATGCTTCTATACTAGTGTCGAAGCAAATTCCATTTAGAGGCAGAAAATGAATTACCACTCAAAATGTGATACGTGTATATTCATTTGATATGAAATTTACTTTTGTGTATGCTGGTTGGAAAGGATTTGCCAACGATTGCCAGCTGTTATCAGCAGCACTCGAGACTCATCGCTTGGAATTTCCTTGACCACCACTAGGTATTTACTTGTTCTATAATTATCAATTTTCATTAAGATTGTATTGTATTTACAAATCACAACTAATATATGAATACCTTCTTATAGGTAAATACTATGTTGTAGATTCTAGTTATGCATCAATTCCGGGATTCTTAACTCTTTTTAGGTGTGAACGGTATCATCTAAATAATTATGGGGGTAGAGCAAGACGACCAATAACAATAAGAGAGTTGTTTAACTATAGACATTCTTCACTAAGGAATGTCATTAAGAGATTATTTGTGGCATTAAAGAATCGCTTCTTTATTTTGTAACACATGTCTGCATTTGCAATTCGAAAGCAAGCACATGTTGTAATTGCATGTTGTGCTATCCATAATTACATCCATGATCAAGACAAGGGGGATAGAAACTTTTCCTTATATGGAGATCCATAATACTCATTTGAACCTACACAATATGAGGTTATAGGCAATACATCGACCGAGGAGGAAACTGAGATGAATATGCTTAGAAAAAGTATTGCCAATAAGATGGCAATGGATCATAATATGCTGGAGATTCCATGAAATCGTGTTTTCAACTTTTGTAATGTATTTCTATTATTTTGTATTTGGGGATTTCCAATCTTTGCTTTTACATTGTGATACTATATTTGATGATTCCTATCTCAATTCTTGTAAAGTGATGTTGTACTTGAGGATTTTCCTTATTTGTAGTGGTCCTTTAAGACAAGCTCCATTACACTTCATAAAATTCGTCGATTTTGTAAAATTTGCTGCAAATTGCCCAATACACTTCTTTGTGTTTCTTTCTAAAATAATTGCTCGATATCGTAAACCGTGGCGGCGATCGACGTGACACACTAGTATGAAGAGGATTAGAATATTTGCATGAGAAGGTTCAACTTTCTATAATACATAGAGAATTTAGGTCTACCAATGTGATTATTTTTTAAAAATTCAAAGCCAAAATTCAGGCTCCTAACATGGTTGCCCACCTTCATTCTACTAGAGTTTTGGGAACCTTCTATTGTGCTCAAGAGTAATGCATATGGATCTCTTTTTTTCTATTAAATGAAGAATATTGATAAGTATATTGTTTGACTGTAATTGCCTATCTATGTGGATGCTAAAGAATTTTGTGTGAAAATTTAGAAAATTTGATATAACAACTCTTACTTTGTATTTTTTTTTCAAAAAAGAGAGACTTTACCAAAAAAAAAAAAAAAAACTCTTTCTTTGTATTTGGGTCAATGGGTTCATAAGCATATGAAATTTGTAAGAATTGACATCTCATTTGCTCCAAAAGGAAAATTTTGTTTTAAGAAATAGAAATTTTATATTGTCATCAAACGAATTTCTATTTCGAAACAGAAATTTTGTATCGTTATCAAACAGATTTTTTTGCTTAGAAACTCATCTATAAATAGAAATAGAAAAATATATTTCTTTTCCAGAAATCAATTTCTGGTCGGAATAATTATCATTCGCACCCCAGACAACCACGACGACACGAAGACCAATATTGGTCGGTCTAGAGACGGCTAATCACCTGAGAGGGAAACGCGCGGAGCAAAGATACTCAGATCTAGGTCCTAGCTACACTATAGTCTTCTATTCCTAAAGGAATCTTCCACATCCCTGAAAGAGAGTGCCTTATCTTTGACCATTTTGAGGAGATGATTCTTCATGGCCAGAATGGAAAGCGGCTCGTCTTTGAAGAGAATATTGTTCCTATTCCTCCAAATGATAGGACAGAGAGCGTCAAAAGAAAACCACGCCATGCTTCTGAAGAAGTCCTTGCCTACAAGAAAGGTTGTGGCCCAAATGAGGTTTTCATCCCAAGATTGGTTCTACCACGAAAGGTTACACCTAGTTGCCGAAAAAAAAAGCCAAACCAGACATGACTTGACACTCAAAAAATAGATGGTCAATAGAGTCAGGCACCTCATCGCAGAAGGAGCAAAAAGAATTATCAATCCTGCCATAAGTGTGGCACCCCTCGACGGCCCCTATCCGATTTTGGGTCGCCATAGTTTGCTCATCTTTCACTTTCCTTGTTAACATGTTACTCTGATATAATTTCAATTGCAGCGGGTCCATACAACATAGGGGGTTTAAACTTGTTTTTTTTTTTTTTTGATAGGTCCCTTGCGCAATTTATGTACGGAAGCACATTCAACAAACTCCCTTCCTTATATTCAGAAAACGATGCACACCTACTAAATATCTTATATAAGTTAAAGCCGAACACGTTTATTTACATAAAGCAGATGGACATCTTTAGTCAGTACATCGAAATGCCAATGTTTCTATACTCGGCTATACTTCAAAAGATGACCGACATCTCCTTTAACAGTTGAATACTTAAAGTCCATCGATTAATGTCGGCGTCCAAAAGTTCCTCCCTTTGATATCCTCCTCCTCGCAACCATATCCAACCACTTGATTCATCTACTGGTAGAAGTGGCAGCAAAGGGATATTATCTAGTCTGAAATGTTATTCCCCAAAAGGGGTGAGTATAACCACTCAGCAGGTAAAGGACCAATAAACCACTCAATACATCATGCCATGCAATCATCACAATCATAGCATCACATGTCATACAAGCATCCATGCACAACATACCATGGCATCATGCACATGTCATCATACCTCATGTACCATCATCATCATATCATACACTTACCATCAACATGTCACATATGGCATCATCCTTACTATGCATCCATGCGTATAACATTATCATCATATCACCATATCACATGTACCATCATCATCATATCATACACTTACCATCAACATGTCACATATGGCATCATCCTTACCATGCATCCATGCGTATAACATCATCATATCACCATATCACATGTACCATCATCATTACCATGCAACCATGCATATCACTTCATATCATGCATATATCATCATGCATAATTCAATTTCAATTTCATTTTGGACCGCCATATTTCTCTTTCCCGGGACTAATGTTTGCATCCCACATTCATCACTCGTGCCCAAATCCTGGCATTGCGAGAAACCTCCGGCATTCAGCCATTTAAGGCCACCGGGCATCCGGCCCCCTACATTCCGGCATCTCGTATCCCAACCGGCATCACGAGGCACCCCCTCGGGCAAAAACCTCCGAAGCTTCCGGCATTTACACTCCCCGGCTGAGCATCTCGCATCCCAACTAGCATCATGAGGCATCCCCTAAGCACAAACCTCCATGGCTTCCGGAATTATGTATCGACATACCACCAGGCCTCCCCGGAATTACGTACCGTATACCACCGGGCATCCCGACACTCTTGGGGAATCTCCGGGCTCGCCATGAAAATGGTTTCCCTGCCCTCCGGAATTACGCCACTAGGCCACCGGGCATCCCAACATCATTATCATCCGCCATACAATTTACCATCATCATTATTCATGTTCAACCATGCATAAATTTCATGTCATGCATGATGTAATGGCAAACAAAATCATATTTCAGCATTAAATTCATACATGCATCTCAATTCATTGTTATGCATGCATCAAGACCTCATCATACATGCAACAAGGTACAATTATTCATAAAATGGAATTCGTACCAATTAAAATAATCCATTTATCATGCCCTTTTTACATATATTTAAATTCCAGCTTGTACCACTTTCGAAAATATTTAATTTAAATACCCATATGATTATAAAAAATCATAAAAATTAAGGCAAGTGATAGACAAGACAATGGGATAATGATTTCATGCAAAATACATGGCCAAATAGAATTCCACACAAATTCATAATTCACACAAATATAGCATGTAATTTCGGATGAAATCAGAATGCACAGTTTCCGAAATAATTTGATTAAAATATCCAAACGACCTCCGAAAATTATGAAATTTTACCAGGTTATAGACAAGGCACTAAAGTATATTTTTCATGAAGACTTCTAGGCCAGATTCGTTTTAGATCATTTTCTACAGTCGTACGAAGCTTCTGGATCTATCACCGAAATGTCCAGTGTATGTATCTCCGAAATGTCGAGTTTTTACCCACTTATTCTTCTTCGTTTCCCCTGAAATTTGGATATTTTTACTTCAAGATGTCCCCTACAACTTTCATGAAGATATCTAAGTCATACTTTCAAAGGACAGTCTCCATATGGGTCCATGAAGTCTCGGGTAACCTGTACCGCGTCTCCAGATCTACGGTTTTTAAGAGTAAGTTGATTCACTAGGTTTTACTTGTTCATTTTACTTCAAATTTGAGTATGTTGTATTTAAATAGGTTCTCTACAAGTTCCATGAATAACTTGAAGAGATATTCCTTGTAAAAAATCAACATGCAACCACAAATCCACCGAAAGGTCAGTGAAATTGTTCCAGATCTGATATCTCCGTAGGATGAGAGTTTGACCCCTCAAATCTCCATCATTTTGTACCAAATTTTAGTATGTTTTATTTTAAGATGTTAGCTACAACTTTCATGAAGAGAGAAAAGTCAAAATCGAACTCAAAACATGCATGCAAGCTCTCACAAGGTTCTGACTCAAACAGTTCATGCGAAAACATTCCAGATCTAGCATCTCCGTAGAATGAGTGTTTAACCCCTTAAATCTCCATAATTTTACACAAAATTTTATTATGTTGTATTTTAAGATGTTAGCTACAACTTGCATGAAGAGATAAAAGTCAAAATCGAACTAAAAACATGCATGCAAGCTCTCACAAAGTTCTGACTCAGGCGGTTCATGTGAAAACAGCAAGCATCTCCAAGAACAAACCTCAAGTACTTCGATTTCTAGCCTCTAAACATCTAAGAATTCGACCACACATGCAAGACACACATGCAAGAGTGGAAATCAATCCCAACTTGCCTCTAAGACCAAGCGGACATCGACACACAACGGCACACCGGTGACGGA
This sequence comes from Eucalyptus coolabah, assembly GCA_014182585.1. NCBI lineage: Eukaryota > Viridiplantae > Streptophyta > Magnoliopsida > Myrtales > Myrtaceae > Eucalyptus > Eucalyptus coolabah. The sequence continues at coordinate 42,190,336 of CM024622.1, forward strand.
CGGACGGCGTGCGGGCGGCGACAAGCAAGCTCCTCCTCCTCAGCCTCCCTCTCTCTCACATCTCACTCTCTCTCGGCAACTCTCTCCCTCTCTCTCACTCTCTCAAAACCAGCCACTCTCTCTCTCTCTCTTTTTTTTTGGTGGCTTATATGTTGCATGATTTCTTCTCTTGCATGGGGGACACTTGTCCCTAAGAAGGAGACAAGTGTCTCCTTTGCCGAAGACACTTGGAGGAAGCCATGCGGCTCCTCCTTCCCTCTCATGCGCCGACAATGGGCCGAGCTTATGGCCCACTTTAGGCCCATCTCACTTGGGCCTAAGGTCCAAACTTAAATGGCCCAAGTTTATTTTATTTTATTTTTATAATATATCTTAATCATCATTTAAGTAAATATCTAATTGCATAAATAATAAGGCCAAAACTTTTCACAAATTAAATTCCAATTTATGATGCACATAATTATTTTCTTTCCTATCAAAATTATCCCTTAAAAGCTTGGCCATATATCTTATTGCAAATTATGGATTAAATGGCCATAAAATAACTTGATGGTACTTCCATCACATATTCATAGACTTTAATGTAACTAGAGGTCATTATGAATTTTTGGGATGCCACAATAAGAAAGGAGGAAAGCTTGGGTGGGAAGCCTATGCTTGGCAACCAGCCAAAGGTGAAACTAGTATTCTGGTGTAATGGCATTGTTCCAAATGAAACAATGCCATAAAACTCTAGGTTTCTTCCTCCTAAAAACGTCCCATGCTGTGGCCACTGTGAACCCCGCTGGATTATTCTTCTAGCAAAAGCAATCTTGGTTAAGAGAGAGGGAGGGGAGGAAAATCTCCCATGACTCCAAAACCGACCTTAAAGCCTGCCCATCCTCCGAATAGAGGTCTGCAACTGAAGCCTCTCTAGAAAGGCTAGAGTTATAGATAAATACATCTAAGAAAACCAAATTCAGTGGCCCCCTAGGATGCTAGTTATCAAACTAAAGTGACATAGAAAGGCCATCCCAAATTCTCCACCAGAAACTGAGTCGGACTTCTACTCTGAGTTGTAAAATTTTCTTCCAAGCCCAAAAGCAAAAGGAAGGCTTCATAATCACCCATAAGTTCTTCCTTTTAAGAAATGTGGAGTAGATCCACTTGCACCAAAGCGCCTCCTTATCCGTGATCAAAGTCCAGATGTGCTTCACCATAGAAGCCTTGTTGCAATCATGCAATCTCTGGATCCCCAGACCCCTCTCCTCTTTTGGGAGGTAGATATTGTCCCAAGCAACCTTGGCTCCTCCTCCACCCATCTCTAGACCCTTCCAGAGGAATTGTTTGAGTATTCGTTCAATATGGTCTAGTACTCCTGCAGGTAGAACAAACACACTCGCCCAATAAGCTTGGATAGCATGTAGTACTAAGGGTGAGCGTGGTTTCCAAGTGGAGAATCGCACTAAAGGGTCCGGTTCGGTTCCCGGTTCTAAAGGGACCGGTTCCGGTTCCCGATTCCCTTTTTTTGGGAATCAGAACCAATTAGGTTAGGGTTTCCATAATTTAAATCCCTAAAATCATTAACCCTTAGTTTAGTTGTCTCTCTCGTTCTCTCCCTCTGCCCCATCCTCGACACCACTCGCCCTCGATGCTGCCGTTGGACACCGCTTGCCCTCAACGCCACCACCTGACACCGCTCATCCCGCCATTGGATGCCAATCGCTCCCTACTCGCCCCGCCCTTACCTCCTTTGACACTGTCACCCTACTCGCCTCGCCGCTCAGCCGATGGATGCCACTTAGCTGCTGGACATTGCTTGCCCTCGACGCCGCTGCTGGACGCTGCTTGATCCCCTAGTGCATGCCTCTCACCGCTTGCTGCTCGCACAATTGCCCTCGACACCGCTCACCGCTCGCCCAGCTACCCTCAATGCTGCTCACCGCCCGCCTAGTCACCCCGACACCACTTGCCCAGTCACCCTTGACACTACTCACCCCGGATGACACTTGCCCAGTCGCCCCGACGTTGCTCGGCCCTTGACACTTAAGCACATTAGATGCCTCCCACTCGGTCAATACTTTACAACAATTTGGTACCATTTATTGAAAGAATTGAGTCAAATAATACACTTTAAGATAGTTCGCGATTGTGATCATATCATGCATTTTCATCATGGGCTTGTATCATGTGATGGGGAATCTTCAAGTTGAATATCAGATGAGAGAGGTCCTCAAAGATTTATGTGGCACTTTTGCACCATTGTAGTCCCAAGTGCTTATTGATCTAACTTAATGTTTTATTTTCTTTCAAGTACCCCTTTCAACATATCGAAGAAATTTGATGGAGAAATAGTAACAGAGGTTGTCCGTCCCCGCCTTGCAAGGATGAGATATCGTGTTAAGAGATTGCCTCGATATCTCATTCTCCATATGCGGAGATTTACGAAAAACTTTTTTTTTTTTTTTGTGTGGAGAAGAACCCAACTCTAGGTAAGCTTTTTGAACCTGATGATTTTAGTTGGAAAAAAATTGGGGAACTTTGATGATGATCAAATCAGCTATTTCATAATGCTGCGATTTGATTTAGAAGACAATATGAAGTGGCGAATGTGAAATGTTGATCAAATTAGTACTTTTAAGTATCCGATTACTTATGAGTTCTTTTGCAATTAATTTTCCTGTCAAGAACTTGGAATTGAAGGACTACATTCCATTACCCACACCAGGAGATGAGGAGAGGTTGTGATCAAAGTATGATTTGATTGCCAACATTGTTCATGATGGCAAACCTGGTGAAGGTTCTTATAGAGTTTTTGTTTAGCAGAAGTCTAAAGAACTTTGGTAAATCTCTCTCTCCCTCTCTGTGATTTTTGGGGAAATAATAATGCAATTGTTGTGTAGATTCATGAGTCTTACGTTATGCTTTAGGTATGAGATGCAGGATCTGCATGTTTCAGAAACGCTTCCTCAGATGGTTGCACTCTCGGAGGCATACATGCAGATATATGAGTTGCATCAGTAGGACAATTTTGGTGGCAAATTTTTTCAGTGTCTTCTGCTTTAAAACTTTGAGACCCCAATGGTGCATGTCATCCAAATTAATTTTATGAAACTAGAGCCTGAAATTTTAATTTCTCATGAGCATTCATTTTATTTTCAACACCATATTCATTTTCCAGATGAAAACTGTTGCAGTAAATCTAGTTGTAGCAGAGAGAAACTTGCTGATGTTTATTCAGAAATTTCTGCAAGGTATGGTAGTAATGGTACATGGCCTGGTGAAACATTTTTGGTGTTGTTAGACTTGCAAAATACCATTACATTGCTTTTCTCAGTGTGAATGTTAAGAGTTATACTATTGCCTAGACAGTTACTAAGGTAGTTACATGTGTTAAATAATTGAGTACTATGCGCTTCCCAACAAACTAGCATCATATATTCCGGTCTATCTTTCCAAAATATGAAAATAAAAAGAATCAAGATATTCGTCATTCCAGTCATACGTGTAGAAAAAAAGAAGAAGAAGTTATCTGTCTTCTAATATTATCCACTGTCTTCACACGACTCTTCCTTTCCCTATATCTCCTAGAATAAGACAACAGTTCTAATAGCACCGCTAGGGATCCAACTCCACAGAAGAAATGGATTTGGTAATGGTGGAATTGCTATTTCAATTATGCTTATTAGAAGAGTTGGGTCATACTATTCTTTAGCAAATTTCCTTGTTGCTGTGCAGACCCTCTTTCCTCTTTGTGCATGCTCTAAGTTAATGCATACTTTAAGTTATGTGACATGAAAATTGTTGGTTAACTTCTCTTTTTGGGGTTTAGGGTACATGACATGATAAAAAGAGATAGCAACAAGGACCCTACTACTCATCCTAATGCTGCATTGGCAAAGGTCTTACTTGTGCCGTGTGCATTTTCTGTGGGTCTTACAAAGTTTATTCTTGAATTTTCCTTCTTGGAAAGAACTTTTCATTTAGTACATTGCTTTTGTACTTTTAGTCACGGTTCTATCTTCTAAAACCTTTCGGTGGATAGGAAATTAGTAAGACAGATGGTGATAACCTCAGTAAATGGAGTGACTTTTGTTAGGGCACATGAGCAGATAAAAAAGAAGACTAGAGGAGAAGGGTGTACTTGGTGATGATAGACACCAAAACAGAATTTAGAGCCTAATAACAAAGAGAACTCATGCTAGGTCAAAGTTTATTGCTTGCATAAGTGATTTTCTTGTGTTTGTTACACCAAAAGTTGCTAAGTTGCCATCCTTTTTTCTGATCTTGGCTTGAGCTAACATAGAAGCTTTGGTTTGTCTATATCCTTCTTCGTTATACTTCAAATCTGAAAATGAAAGGAAATTGTTGGAGAAAACTTCCTTGCGTGTTTTGAAGATGAGAAAATGTTTCCATCAGTCTAGTCTGAAGACTTGCAGACTCTTTAGTCAAAGTCTGAAGATCACCAAACCACCAAACTCAAGATTCAAAGTCTATCCTCATTGACAGTTTCTATCGACCGTTGAAGAAGACTTATCTAGATCTAAGTATCTTATTAAGGATTTGATTCTATCAACTGAAGAAGATCTCTCGGCAGGAGATAGCATCTTGGAATCTGTTATTCGTTTTGATTTCAATTCGGATAATTTAGATCCGTTGATTGGCGAAACATAGTTGGAAGGTTCTACTTATGGAAACCTAGATCCTAATTGTATGGGCGAGCAGGATTGGTGGGCTATCGTCATATTCCTTAAATAACTTGAAATCTTCCTAATTGATTCTGTCCAACGGGTAGATTGGAAGAACTCTTTTGGTAAGTGCCAACTGGTATGAAGGCATAGAGGTGTATATAAGGAAGATGTTCCAGTTATTCGAGTGTGTGCGCAATAGAAGAATTCCAAAGTTTGAAACTCCTCGTTCTTTGTCAATTTCAATTGTTGAGCGAAAACTTGTACTCAAAAGAGCGTTTATACTTCTATGAGACCTGGAGGAAGTGTAGCAGAGTCTCTGCATTGTAGAATCAATGAAGAGCAATACTGTAACAACTCTTTTGACTCTTAGTGAAATCCAGCCAGTGGGCTGTCAGTGCGGAATAGTGAACGTAGGCTTAGATTAAGCCGAACCACTATAAACTTTGTGTTCTTATTCTTTTCCTAAGCTCTTTACTTTGATCATAACTATATTTGATTATTAAAGTCTAATTTTCTTTTCATAATCTATTGCTAAATAGAATTGGTTTAAAAGCGAAATCATTTTCTTTACATTGCGAAAATTTGTTTTCATACCTATTCACCCCCTCTAGGTGCTCGTACTAGCTTTCACAATTGGTATCAAAGCTTGTGTACTCATTTAAGTTGAAGTGTTTTTACTTCAGAGTTAAAGATCAATGGTTAGTATGTTGGCTCCAAGACTGGTTGAAGGGCAAAGCAACACCAGACCGCTATATTTTGATGGAAATGATTACAGCATATAGAAAAACAAGATTAAGGCATTCCTAAGATCAAATGATCCTTTGAATGGGACGTGGTAGACAAATGAATCATTCCTAAAGCTGCAATAGTCTCAGAAAGAGGAAAAGAAGCTGTTGAGTCTAGTGAAATGACTCAAGAAGAGATAACCAAGAGACAAGCTCTTGATGCAAAAGCAATTTATTCCTTATATTGTGCATTATCTCATACTAAATATAACAGAATATCTTCTTGTGAAACAACTAAAGAAGTCTGGGATAGATTGCACATCACCTATGAAGGAATCGATCGAGTGAAAGAAACTAGAACCAATATTCTGCTTTGTCATTATGAAGCATTCAAGATGAAATTAGAAGAATCTATAACTGACATGTTTAATCATTTTACAGAAATCGTGAATGGTCTTAAAGATCAAGGTCAACCAATCTCTGAACCCATGAAGGTTAACAAGTTACTTGCGTGGGCTTTCCAAGGATTGGAATCACATAAAGACTTCAATAAGGGAGACATAAAGGATCATGCCACTATATGTTGACGAATTGGTTGGCACCCTTCAGTCTTATGAAGTGGAGCAAATCAACGAAAATGAAGATCTCAAAGGTAAGAAATCTATTGCATTGAAATCTAATGATGATTTAAATGTCACAGATTCTAAAGACGATATGGACGATGAAGAGCTTGCTCTCATGATAAGAAGATTCAGAAAGCTGAATAGAAAAGGAATAAGATTCAATTCGAAGAAACAAAGTTCTCAAAAGCTACAAAATAAATCAGCTGATGATGATGAATCCAACAAGGATGTAATCTACTTTGAATGCAAGAAAAAACACATCAGACCCAATTGTCCTCCCGAAAAGAAAGAAAGGAAAAATTGAGAAATATCGAAAAACACTTAAAGCAGAAACTTGGAGTGATATTGAGTGTGAAGAAAGTGATGATGATTATGCCAATATTTGTCTCATGGCACACTCAGAATCAGACTCAGACTCAGACTCAGACTCAAATAGTGAAATAGAGGTAAGTAATTTAAAAGTTCCTACTAAAGTCTCCAAATATATCGATGAATTGTGTCTTAGTCTCAAAACCTCTCTCAAGAGGATTTCCGAACTTAAAAGGGAAAATTCTGCACTGAAGCAACAGGAGATTGTTTGGAAAGAAAAGGTTGAAAGTTTAGATAAAAATGTTATTACTTTGAAAGAAAATGCAGACAATCTTTCAAAAGAAAATGCATTTTTGAAAAATGATATCTCAAGTATTTCTAAAAGATTTTCTATAGGATCTAAGAAATTAGAAAAGATTCTTTCAGCGCAAAGACCTTACTTCAACAAATCGGGTTTGGGAATGACTGCTAAAACCACTCCTCTAATTGATTTTCCTAAGGTAAAGGAAAGAATTAAACAAAGACCTACAAAAGATTCTTACAAAAATCATTTCCAAAATTTTTTGTAAAACTTGTAGGCCGTAGTGCTCTTAAATGTTCTAGGTGTAACAACTTAGAACACTTTGAGAAAGAATGTCCTATGGTTTGGAAACCTATGAGGAAGGTTTGGGCAAAGACGTATATCACACTAACTCCACTGAACCCAAGAAAATATGGGTACTAAAGAAAACTTGAGTTTCTTTTTTAAATGCAAGTCACTATCAAGAAAAATGTTACATGGTACCTGGAATAGTGGATGCTCAAGACATATGACAAGAGACTCAAATTGCTTTATAAAGCTTGTGCAAGTTAATGGTGGAAAAGTTTCTTTTGGAGGAAATAGCAAAGGAAGAATTGTGGGATAAACTGTAAAGATTGGAAGTCTCACGATCGTAATGTTTCTTTAGTAAAGGACTCAACTACAACTTGTTGAGTATTAGCCAGCTGTGCGACACTGATTTCAAAATCAACTTTCAAGAAGGAATATGCTTAGGAACCAGTTTAGACTCCTCTCAGACTTTCACGGGGCGAAGACATGGGAATATCTATCTCTTGGATATTAAACAAGAAAAATCCCAATGTTTAATCTCAATTCAAGAGGAAACAAATTTATGGCACAGAAAACTTGGGCACATCAACATGAAACAAATAGCCAAAATCTCAGCAAAGAAACTTGTTCGTGGACTACCCAATCGACATACCAAAAGTCTGACCTATGTACACCATGCGTATTGGGATAACATGTAAGAAATTCATTCAAACCAATAAATCAAATGTCCACTAAACATATACTACAGCTCTTGCATATGGATATCTTTGGACTAACCAGAACTCAGAGCATTGGAGATAAGAAATATTGCCTAGTAATTGTGGATGATTATTCACGATTCACTTGGGTATATTTCCTGGCAAGTAAGTCTGAAACATTTTCTTATTTCATAAAATTTGCTAAGAAAGTTCAAAATGAGAAAGTGTATGTTATTTCAAGTATACGAACAAACCATGGAGGTGAATTTGAAAATCAAGACTTTGCTAAATTCTGTGATGAATCTAGTTTTCAGCATGTATTCTCCTCACCTTATACTCTAGAGTAGAATGGAGTTGTGAAAGAAAGAATAGATCGTTACAAGAAATGGCTAGAACTCTTTTAATTGAAAGTAACATTTCTTCTCGTTTTTGGGCCAAAGCAGTTTCTACAGCATGCTATATTATTAATAGAGTCTTCTTAAGGCCTATTATGGAGAAAACTCCCTATGAGTTGTTCAAAGGAAAGAAGCCAATTGTTTCCTATTTTCATGTGTTTGGATGCAAATGTTTTATATTGAAAAATGCAAATGATCGAATTGGTAAGTTTGAAGAAAAATCAAACGAAGGCATCTTCCTTAGATATTCAACCACCAGCAAAGCCTACAAAGTATACAACAAAAAGACTCAATCTGTGGAGGAATCAATGAATGTCAAATTTCAAGACTTTATGCAAAATCAATCGATTCAAATTCAACTTGAAGAACTTGAACCTGCTCCAAACTCTACAAAGTCTAAATCTCTAGAAGCAACTCAGACTTTAGAAGACTAGCAACAAATGATTGTTGAAGAATCAAATGAAGAGAATGATCAATAGTCTGACAAATTAACCAGCAATTGGAAGAACAAGTCTAGTCATCCTAAAGAACTCATTATTGGTGACATTAATGAGGGAATTCAAACAAGATCTAAAAGGCGTGAAGAGTCTAGTGCTTGTGGCTCTTATTTTGAAATAGAACCCAAGAACATAAAAGAAACTTTAATTGATGAAAGCTGGATTGAAACTATGCAAAAAGAACTCAAGCAATTTAATATCAATGATGTCTGGGAATTGACTTCTAAACCGAAAGGTAAATCTATCATTGGAGCTAAATGGGTTTTCAGGAACAAGATGAACGAGAAAGGAAAAGTCGTAAGGAACAAAGCAAGACTCGTGGCCAAAGGATATACGCAAGAAGAAGGGATAGACTATGATGAGACTTACGCACCAGTAGCAAGGTTAGAAGCAATTAGATTATTACTTGCTTTTGCTTGTTATAAAAATTTCAGGTTATTCCAAATGTACGTCAAAAGTGCTTTCCTAAATGGATTTATCCAAGAGGAAGTCTATGTGGAACAACCTCCCGGTTTTGAAGACCCAAGGAAACCGGACTCTATATTCAGACTAAAAAATGCGCTGTATGGTCTAAAGCAAGCACCTCGAGCTTGGTATGATAGATTAAGTAAGTTTTTGATCCAAAATAGCTTTGTTAAAGGTAAAGTAGATATTACACTGTTTATCAAAAAAGAAAGCAAAAACTTCTTGCTTGTTCAAATTTATGTTGATGATATTATTTTTGGATCTCTTAATAAAAATTTGTGCAAGAAATTCTCTAAGACTATGTAGGATGAGTTTGAAATGAGCATGATGGGTGAACTATCCTTCTTTCTCGGACTTCAAGTAAAACAATTGAAGGAGGGAATTTTCATTCACCAAGAAAAATATGCTAAAGAACTTCTGAAAATGTATGGCTTGGAAAATTGCAAAAAGATTAACATAGCAATGTCAAGTTCCTCGAAACTGGACAAAGATGAAGGAGGAAAGAAAGTTGACCAGAAGCTATACAAGAGTATCATTGGTTCACTTCTTTATCTTACTACTTCTAGACCTGACATTCTATTTAGTGTTTGTATTTGTGCCAGATTTTAATCAGATCCCAAAGAATCTCATTTAAGTGCTGCAAAACGCATCATCAAATACGTTGCATCTACTTCAAATTTAGGTCTCTGGTATCCTAAAGAATGAGACTTTACTCTTCTTGGATATTCAGACGCAGACCTAGCATGATGCAGAGTTGATAGGAAGAGCACCTCGGGCATTTGTCAATTGCTTGAGAACAAGACAGTATCTTGGTTTTCGAGGAAGTAAAGTACCGTAGCTCTATCTATAGCAGAAGCAGAATATGTGGCTCTTGGAAGTTGTTGTTCACAAATTTTGTGGATAAAACAACAACTAAGAGACTTTGGAATTGAAGATTCATGCATTGAGATCAAATGTGACAACACCAGCACAATCAATCTCACCAAGAATCCAATTCTTCATTCAAGAGCAAAGCATATAGAGATTCGACATCACTTCATTAGAGATCATGTTCAAAATGGAGAAGTCTCGATTCAGTTTATTGACTCAAAGAATCAACTAGCAAACATCTTCACAAAGCCTTTGGAAAAAAGTCAATTCGAGCTTATTCGTTCCAAACTCAATATCTTAAAGTCTGAAGAAATTCAGACTCATGGATAAAAGTCTAATGATATTCAGACTCAGATGTTCAAGATTTACGACTGTAAGTCATTTTTAAACTTATCTCTCGGATAAAATCTCGAAAATGTACGATTATCTATTAATCTGTAATTGATTGATCTCGAAAAGGTACGATCATCTTTCCAAGTTTTCGTGATTATTGCAATTATTCCTTTTTGACAAAAGAGTTTTTTTTTTTTTGAAAATATGGTTATCTATTATTTCAAAAAGGCAGTTATTTTTTAAAAGGCATTTTCTATTTTTTCCTTTTTACGTCGTTCCGTATGCCTCTTTTCGACTGCTTTATATACTAATCGTCTTCCTCACAAACCCTAAAAGCACAGACCTTCGTTTTCTTACTTTTACTCTCTAGTTTAATCTTCAAAGTTCTCACCTTTTTTTTCGCGAATCGAGTTTGGAATCTCTCAAAGATTGTGAGAATGGCATCCCAAAGAAAGTCTTCAAGGATCGCGAACAGGGGACCACAGTAAATGTGTGAGGGTCCTACTCATTTTGACCTCACCGAGGAAGAAGAATCTCCAAGACAACAGCAAAGCCCACAACATTCTCAACAGCATCAACCTCCTCAAGCTAGACCTCAAGGTAGTGTTCGTAGAGTGGAGAAAGAAATCATTGAAGGCGCAGAACTCGTAAGATCTCAAAAGCCCGCTTTTATCTTTAAGCTTTACTTTGTTTTGAAGAGGGGAGGGACTCCCTTGAAATATATTGATGAATTTTTGAAAGATAAAGGGTATCGAAATGAAACCCACTTTTTGCGAACAATGGAACGATTGGAGATTGCTCCTGCGGGGTCGGCAGATCGAGCATTTGCAAATATTCCCAGTGATCCACGTGTTGGAGGTCTTAGTCAGCCTGATGGGAATGATGATGACAAAATGTACACTCAGTTCAAGCCTAGAATGGGTGTTGGGGCGAATATTCGAAGCAAAAGGACAGATTTGTTTCACTCGAATGAACATAGGCGACTTTATTCTAAGTTGCTAAAAAGAGGGGTGATCAATCCAAGAAGTGTAGACTTTGATTTTCTTGATTCTGTGAATGTGAAGCTGCGAGAGAAATTCACTAAACTTCAGCTTGAGCAATTTTGTTCTGAGACGACTGAGGCATATCCAGAACTTACTTGCTTACTTCTATTCTAATCTTAGTTTCTTGGATGCGAATAGATTTTCGTTTAGTGTTTGAGACCAGGACTATGTTGTTGACATGGACACATTGGTGGATGTGATTGGAGTAGAGCGAGGGGCTTTCCAATCGATTAGTGTGTCTATTGGTCGTGCGACAGTAGAGCTTGTTCGGGATGAAATGGATGAAGGAAGAATTTCATACTTGAGGACGAATGCCTCTAGTATTTTGCTTCACAAGATTGTGATCAATTACCTCAGACCCAAGTCAACCTCGAAGACAGATGTCTCTAACTCCGAAGCAAAGTTGATGTATGCCATCAACGCTGGTAAGAAATTCTCTTTGCCTCACATAATCATGTTTCACATGTACAGAACAATGGCGAAAGACAGAGGGCAACTTCCTTACTTAGGGCTTGTTACAAAGCTTTTCAAACATTTCAATATTCAGCCTCCAAGGATATTATGTGTTCGATCATGTGATCAAATGGTAGTGGGACTGAAAATGGTTTCTAAAATGCATTTGAAAGAGTTGACAAGGCTTTGGAGAGATTGAAAGAGAAAACCCCTGTCAAGTCACAACAAGGTTCTTCAGTTGCTAAACGGAAAGGGAAGGAGCCCATGACAACTCCATCCAAGAAAAGAAGAGCACTTGTTCGGAGGATGAAGAGGATGAGGATGATATTACCATTTCTGCTCTTGCACTAGAAATCTTCAAAGTGTTGTTCCGAGACTGAGGAGAGAGAGGATCGAGACATGGAGGAAATAGAGCATGGAGAAGCAAAGGAAAGGAGTGGAGAGAAATAAACAATGCAAAAAGAAGCAGAGGAAGAAAGGATTGAAGAAGAAGAAGGGAGCGGTGAACAGGCAGAAATAGAGCATGAAGCGTACTTTTCACCTCCTGAGGGCATTGAAACAGGGGGAGTTGCTAAGAAAAGAGGTACATCTTCAATTGTTGTTACTAGTGAAGGTGTTAGTTGCTCACTTGCAGATCCAGAAGACATCTTTACCTCTCAATTCCTAGAGGAAGGTCATGAGGTTCATCGCCAAATTTGAGTGATCATGCTGGCTTGCCATCATCTACAAATACTCCCACGGATCATGCAAAGCTAGTACTCAGACTAAAAATTCAGCAGACTTTTGTAGAATTTTTTATGTTCTTATGGAAATGCGAGGACATATTTATGCCCTGAGATGCAAAGTTCAGAACTTGCAGAATGTGGGTCAAGCCTCTTCAATTTCCTTGCATGATCAAGTTCATGCCCTTACGGTTCAAGTTCAAGCAAATGCCAAGGGTGAAGATGTGGCTCAACTGAAGGAGGATTTGAAAAAGCTGGAAGGGATTGTCCAGTCAATGGGAGATTTCTAGCTTGTTCGCATTCCTAGGCAACCTTAATTCCATGATCTTTTTATCTCTACCTTTTTTTTGCTAACAAAAAGGGGGAGAGATGGTGCAGATTTGAAACTTGACCTTCGTTTGACTTTACTTTTTGAATGACTTTTGTTTGGTTGTTTGGCTGTGACTGGATTTGTTTGGTTTGTTTGATCGTTTGGTTATTTTAAGCACTATTGGTATTTCATGGCAAAGATAGTTGTTTATTTACATAACTAACTTATTTCCTGTGGATGCAGATTTAATGTTGTCTTTACTAAGTCAATTATCTTTGTAAGATATTCATGCTTGCTTGAGTATTGTTTTGCAAGTAAAAAATATGCAAAATCTGCAGGAAAGTTTTGTCACCATCAAAAAGGGGGAGATTGTTGGAGAAAACTTCCTCGCGTGTTTTGAAGATGACAAAACGTTTACACCAGTCTAGTCTGAAAACTTACAGACTCTTTAGTCAAAGTTTGAAGATCGCCAAACCGCCAAACTTAAGATTCAAAGTCTATCTTCATTGACAGTTTCTATTGACCGTTGAAAAAGACTTATCCAGATCTAAGTATCTTATTAAGGATTTGATTCTATCGACTAAAGAAGATCTCTCGGTTGGAGATAGCATCTTGGAGTCTGTTATTTGTTTTGATTTCAATTTGGATAATTTAGATCCGTTGATTGGCGAAGCATACTTGAAAAGTTCTACTTATGGAAACCTAGATCTTGATTGTATGGACGAGCATGATTAGTGAGCTATCGTCATATTCCTTAAATAATTCGAAATCTCCCTAATTGATTCTGTCCAACGGATAGATTGGAAGAACTCCTTTGGTAAGTGCCAATGGGTATGAAGGCATGGAGGAGTAAATAAGAAAGATGTTCCAGTTATTCAAGTGTGTGCGCGATAGAAGAATTCCAAATTTTGAAACTCCTCATTCTTTGTTAATTTCAATTGTTGAGCGAAAACTTGTACTCAAAAGAGTGTTTATACTTCTGTGAGACCTTGAGGAAGTGTAGCAGAGTCTCTACACTATGGAATCAAGGAAGAGCAATACTGTAACAACTCTTTTGATTCTTAGTGAAATCCAGCTGTCGGTAGGCTTGGATCAAGCCAAACTACTATAAACTTTGTGTTCTTATTCTTTTCCCTAAGCTCTTTAAGATCGTGGATCATTAAAGTCTAATTTTTTTCATGATCTATTGCTAAACAAAATTGGTTTAAAAGCAAATCATTTTATTTACATATTTGTTTTCGCAAACCCCCTTTAGTGTACTAGCTTATTCTCATTCCCAAAGGATAAGCTCTTTTTGAACTTTGATTAGTCTCTATTTGATTATTAGAACGTCCAAGGTCAATTTGGTTCTTTCATAATCTATTTCCTTGCATTTGGGAAAGACCACTCCAAGAGGAGAACAACCGAAGACCATCTTTGGTTTAAGCAAGTTAGCTTGGTAAAATCATATTGTGAAAGGTTTTACTACATTTCCAAAAGAATCTAAAATTTAGTTTTCACCTCCATAACACCATATTCACCCCTACTAGGAAGGAAACCATGTAGGATGGAAAACTTGTACTCAGCATGATAAGCCATACCAAGGAGGCGGGGAAATGCTAAAAGGATGTTGTCTCTGATTCTTCTACCTTTAACAAATGCCGTCTGGGAAGGATTGACTAGGTCATTAAGCACAGAGACAACTCGGTTGGCAAGAATCTTGGTTATAAGCTTATAAATGGTGTTACAATAGGCAATAAGCTTGTAATCATTGACAAAAGTCGCATTAGGAACCTTTGGTACCAGCACCAAGATGGTGTTATTAATCTCCCTTAAGAGCCTCCCTAAAGTAAAGAAGTCCTTAATGGTAGTCACAACAAGTTAGCCCACCATAACCCAGTTCTCTTTGAAGAATTCCGCCATGAACCCATTTGGCCCCGAGGCCCTTCCCTAGGCTAAAGAGAATAGAGTATCCCGAATCTCAAGATTAGTCACAGGTCGCACTAGAGCAGTAACCTGATCATCCCTTAATGACAAGCAGATGACCTCCCAGATCTGTTCAAGTGAAGGCGTTCCTTGCATTGCTCTAGGTGAGAAAAGATCCTAGAAGTACTCAACAAAGTGCTGCTAAACCAACTACAGGTCCATGATATGGATACCTTGGTTATCTATAAGCGAGAGGATTTTATTAGTCATTTGTCTCTTGTTGATGTATTGATGGAAGAACCTGGTGTTCCGGTCCCCTTCTTTGAGCCATCTGATTCTAGATTTTTGTCGGAAGAATGACTCCTCCTTAGCCCAAAAGTCCAAAAAAGTGCGACGATGAACCTTTTCCAACTTAGCAAGATCCTCACAAGAAGGGTCTTGTTGGAGGCTAATCTGAGTCAACTCTAAAGCCATTCTTGCTTCTGAAGTTTTGGTAGAGATATTGGAGTAGGCATCCTTGTTTAAGTGCTTGAGTCAGAGTTTCAAAGCTTTGAGCTCGCAAACAAGTTTGTACATGGGCACACCCTCCTCGCAAGCCTCCCAAACTTGTTTAACAAATAGCATCAAAGTCCGAGTGCTTCATCCATTAGTCAAAAAACTTGAAAGGCTTCATGTGAATCACCAGATCAACCATCTTGACCACCATAGGTGAGTGATCAGAGATCCCAAGAGCAAGGAATCTCGTTTCTGAATAGGAGAAAACCTAGGTCCAACAAGAGTTTACAAGGACTCTGTCTATTTTCCTAGCCTTGCGACATGGTCCAAAAGATGTAGACCAAGTGTACCGAAAGCCTACATATCTGAGGTCTTCTAGCTCAGCCTGATCTAAACATTGTCCAAACTCATCAAAACAAGGGATCCATCTATCAGAACCACCTAGCCTGTTAGAAGAATCCTTAATAGCATTGAAATCGCCCATAATAATCCAAGGCATACTTTGAAAATCAGCACTCCTTGCCAACAAATCCTCCCAAAGGGGCCACCGGGAAGTGAAGGTGTGTTTCGCATAAACTATAGAGATAAACCAAATAGCCCCAGAAACCAAACAATTAAAATTCCATGAATCGCTTTGATCAATTATAGAAACCACTTCAAAAGAAACTCTGAAGGGATTCAACCAACCTAGATCTTTCCCCTAGGGGAGTGCTCAAAGTTAGCCAGCCACCTCCAGTTATTCAACAAAGCCTTAGAGATAGAAGCAAATAAATGCTGCGGGACCTTGGTTTCAACAAGGCCAACCAAAGCCAAATGGTTTGACAAAACCAGATTCCAAACCTCAACTTGTCTACTAGCACCAACTAAACCCCTAATATTCCAACATCCTATGTACATATTTACAAAAGGAGAAAGGGGGGGGGGAAGAGTTACCTCTTTCAGAGGAACTTCACGGAGTAAAGGGCATAGCAGTACAAGCTACCGGCGGAGGTAGATCAAGAGCCAGCATGAGGGGTTTATCTTGCATCATCTCTACCTTACTACTGGGAGCCTTCAGAGTCATTGGCGAGGAGAGGAGGTCCTCATCAGAGTTGGCAAGATCTGGGCCCTCATTCACCTCCACAGGGGAGGATGGTTCGAGGCGAGGTCCATCGCGGGGGTAGGGGCTTCCTCCGAGGAGAGGGGAGCATCCTCATCCTAGTTTGGAAGACCTTTTAGGCCTCTAGAAGACTTACGAGATGAGATGGAATGTAGGGCCTTATCCTTTAGCATCAGAGGTCAGCCTTCAATGTCTGATCTAACCTGAATGGAAGAGTTACCTTCCATCGGAGGTTGGTTCTTCTTCTTCCTACTTTTCATCTGTTGCCACTCACGTCCCGATTTGAAGGACAAGCCAAAGCATAAGCAAGTTGTTGGACCGGGGC
The DNA here is from genome assembly GCA_014182585.1 of Eucalyptus coolabah. Lineage (NCBI taxonomy): Eukaryota > Viridiplantae > Streptophyta > Magnoliopsida > Myrtales > Myrtaceae > Eucalyptus > Eucalyptus coolabah. The sequence goes on from CM024622.1 coordinate 42,206,862, forward strand.
CACAGTAGTAGGGGAAGTCGGAGTCTACATTGCCGTCGTCTCTGGGTTGGTGGGGGCAGGAGGTTCCACACATTTATGGTAAAATACACTACATTTGAGGCACTCAATAGGCCTCCATTCATACTCAATGGCTATTGACCGCGACACTCCATCGACAACCACCTCTACTGACGAGCATCTAGGCTAGTTCGCACGGATCTCCACACAAACTCTTACAAACACAATCATCGTCATAGCCTACATGCGTTGATCCACATAAAGGGGACTACCAATAGTGCTAGCAATAGCATTTATTGCCAGCGCCAACCATAAATCGAAAGGGAGATTCTTGAGTCTGATCCACACCGACACAATCGAATGCTTCACTTTTTTCAACTCCATAAGAGGCTTCCATTGCTATAAAATTAGAGGGACCCTAGCAACCGTGAGAAGACCATCCTCCAATTTCTTTCTCTGGAACACAGGATTCGGAACATGAAAGAAGAAAAAACCCTAATCATCAACAAGAACATCGACAAGCTTGGCGCCCCAAGTGTTCTTCATGTTTGTTCAATAAGCTGAAAAGGAAGTCTTTTCCCCACAAAATACCCGACCAAATACTCATGCCACTTGGGGTCAACAGCATGGAGAACCTCCTCAGATAACTTAACCACTGGCCTAGAGTCCACGAGGAAGGAGGGACATAAGTCAGTTTATAACATTTGGCGGCAAGACGCGCCACATTGGCCCAAGACCTTTTGGGAGGGGGCCTCAAGTTGCCAAGAAGCTGGGTCGAACCTTGGAGCCACTTGGCAAGAGCACGCATGTGATTATGACCACAAGACTGCCCTGAATGAGCCGACCTAATCTACGGCCCTTGCTTGGTTCCAACCCTGGCTGGAGCCGAATCCACATCAGTCATCAAAGCCTAACCTGAGGACACAGAAGGCCGAGCAAGAGCAATTCGAGGAGAGGTAGAAATTCCCTTACCCTTTCCAGCGACGGGCCGGGCCTCATCCGAGAGGCCATCTACAGCAGCCAAAGACAATGCCATAGGAAGAACCCCCAACCAACACAACCCTTTTACAGTATAGGTTCAATAGGGAGTGAAGCCATACTAGGGAAGGGGCTGAGAAAGGGGTTGAGGAGGCTACCGCTCCACCGCGCAGGCCTAGACTAATCACCAGCAACGAGCTCATGTGTGGTCTCCACAAGCGATCGTAGCAGCGATCGGGAGGAAAAAAGGGCGAGCTCATTCTCCACAATCGGGCCAAGCTAGAGGAAGTTGGTCAATGAGATCCAAGAGAGAGGTCAGTAGAGGAACCTCTCCAAATATCAGGCTAAACTAGCTGCTATAGCTTCCAGATCGAACCAAAGCCAAACAAGGGAATAGTGCTAAAATGCACTCTAGAGAGGAGAGATGAATAGTGACTGAGAAAAGCTCCCCCCCTCTATCATCAAGTATAGCCCTTAAGGGATATGTACACTTAAATTGATGTAGCGAAATATATATATAGGGTGCTATGAGACATCAATTGTTTATTTCTTTTTTGGGGTTGTAGTCATTATATCATCCTTAACAAGTGCGTGATTTGAACTCCCAAGTACAGGTGTACTCACTGATTACATGGCTTTCTTGCTAGTATAAATTATTTCTAAAGTAGATGAATGTTGAATGTCTTATGTTCTTGATAGAGTACAATCAAGTCCGTCATGTTTGAGTGAGAGATGTTATATTTCTATGGTATGTCCATGATAGAGTGTGATTAAGGCACCGTTCATCTTGATGTGATGTGATTGAGAAGGTACCATTCGAAGGAGTATAAGTAGTTATCTTTTAAAAGAAGTATAAATAAGATAACTTCAAAAAATAACTTACTGATAACAATATAATGTTTCAAAAAAAAAAAAAAAAGAACCCTCTTCTAACATATGTTCCTAGGTAATTCGTTTATTGCACATCAAAGAGGTTAATCGTTTCTTCTGCCGACTTTCTTTCAACATTGTCGATTCAAACTTGTGTGCTTATAATTGAGAATGCACCTCCTTGTAGGTGGACTAAAAGTAGGAAACATTAAACAGACTAATAAGACTCAAAAACACTAACGGCGCATTTGGTAACATTTACATTTCGGGAACAATTTTTGTCGAGAAATGATTTTTTTTTGTTTCTATTATCGAGAATAATTTCTGAGTAAAAGAACGTGTTTGGCAACTTTCCAAAATTTCTACTCCTGGGATAAAAATACGTTTGGTAAAATTTTTAGATTTTTTTTTATTTCTTTTAATTTTTAATTTATTATTATTTATTATTATTTTTCCTTTTTCTTTTTCTCTTTAGTCGTTTGTTAGCCACTTGTGGCTGGCGACGGCTAGGCGACGTCTGCAAGCTCGCCAAAGCCTCACCAAGCCAAGGCAAGGCTCGGCAAGCCTCGGCCTTGCCAAATCTAGGCAAGGCCGAGCCTTCCTAGCCACTAGTGAGGCTCAACCTCACCCAAGCGGCACAAGGTCGGCCTCACCTTGGCTTGGCGAGGCCCATCCTTATGCCGGTTGGGGAGGATGAGCTTACCCAACCACCGACAAGGCTCAACTTTGCCAAATTTGGGCGAGGTCGACCTCGCCTAGCCACAGTGAAGCTTGGGTCGATGAGCCTTGCCCCCAACCACGGCATCTCCGGGGGCCAACGACACTCTGGCAAGGTCACTGGTCATCGACGCCGGCCATGGCCAGAAGAAGAAGAAGAAGAAGAAGAAGAAGAAGAAGAGAAAGAATTGTTTCTAGGAACAAGAAACTACTTTTTCTACTTCTTGTTTTTGTTCCAAATCTATTCCCAAGAACAAAAAGAAAATAGACTTTTTGTTTCCGAAAATAAAAGTTTTACCAAACATGTTTCTAGTCTTTTCTATCTTTTTTCGTTCCTCGAAATAAAAGAACAGAAAGTTTTGTTTCTGAGAACAAAAATAGATTTTACCAAGCAGGCCATACACAAACCAAGACTAGAAATCATCAAATTAGAAAAACCATTGAAACAAGGATATCAAATTGAATTAGGAATCTACTCAAATTTTGAAACCAATTCAAATTACGAAAGCTACTCAAGTTAGTCCATGTGTTGTTTGCCTCTATTCCATCTCCGCCGTGCTATATCTTGTGACAAATTTGACCCCTAAATCAATATCTAGTCGTAGTCTCATGACAAATTTCTTATATCCGTCGAATGCCTAAAAAAAAAATGCTGATTAAACATCAAAAGTTTCAAAATTGGTGCTGCCTCAAAAAATCAAGGAGAAATTGCAGAAATGGTCCCCATACTATTGTCGATATTTCGATTTTGGTTCTCGTGCATTGTTTTGTTATGGATTTTAGTTCCTAACTTGATTTTCGATTCCAATTAAGATATTTCCGTCAAAATGCAAATAGGAATCGCTGAGTAAGTGCCAAAGATCATCATATTGCGTAGATATAGAATCAATGATGGAAAATCGCTGCTCCCAGGACAAAATACAACCGTCGCGAAGCGGAAACTATCAACCTACTTGCTGGATCCAGGCTAGGATAATGGTACCCGTTCCGAACTAATTCCTAAAAGATTCGCTCATGCTATGAAGGAGCATCGTCACTTAGTTAACGATTTGCCAGTTCATGCAAATGCGAAGAGTTATCACATACTAGTAACGTCTAGGGAAATTTGCACGTACAATTCTAGTCATACTTTTTTTTAGAAAAATTATTAAATTAGTCCTTAATGTATTGTATATATGTCGGTTCAATCCTAAACTTTTCTATTTTGTTAATTGAGTCCTAAACATTAGTGTAATTTTTCTTTTTCTTTTTATAGTCTTGCTAGCCAATTTTCATTGGACATCATTGATGTGACGGTTTAGTCATCAGTGGTCATCTTATGAGGCACATCACCATGTCAATGATTTTTTGTGAAAATCTACTGGAATGGCTATATTGAAATTTCATGCAAAAATTTAGCACCAAATTCGCAAAATTGAAAAGTTCAAAATCAAATTAACATCTGTATAATAGGATTAGGACTAATTAGACAATTTCCCCAACTTTCTTTAGTTACCTAATGACTTTGATTCTGCTCGTTATTTAGTGCACCAATCCTAACTATTGTCCATTTATCACGTAATATTCATTTTCGGAGGGATGATTTTGCCTAGAGATATTACACTTTGCGAACAGTTCCCCTGGGCCAAAGTCCCCAAAACAATGCCCTAGCAATGACCATTTAGAGAGTACCGCTACTGAATAGACCCGTGATGGATGAAGCACAAGATGAGGGGTGAATTACCGAATACAACATCGAATCTCAAGAAACCAATATCAATCCACGTAATTAGCATGTATGATTATAACATCACATAACTTGACTTTAGTTTGATCCCAAACTATGATAAATTAACATAGGAGCAACAAAATTGTTACCTAAGTATGTAGAAAGTATATGTACGCTATGTAAAGGAAGATCGTTTGCTCTTAAAGTGAAACTTGGGGAGCAATTAACGCGTTTCAGGAGAGAACTAACAAGATTGACCTGTACATTGAATCTCTCTCTCTCTCTCTCTCTCTCTCTCTCTCTCTCTCTCTCTCTCTCTCTCTCTCTCATGCTCTTTCGCTGGAACTGCCTCCTAATCAGTTCTTCCTCCTCCAGAATGATGTCGCGGCTAAGAACCTGCACAAAAGGTTAACACTCACGTTCTTCTTTTTCATTAGACTCCGTAGGAGGAGGAGAGAGTGGTGAGGAGGCTGACTTTGAGCTCCAAAAGGAGGATATAAGTGGCGATTGTGTGGAACAAGTTTTGGGGGTGAGTTTGATGGCAGCCTGGGACGATGGAGAGGAGCTGGTGGAGCTTCCTTCTCGTGGACATCATGCTCTTCACTCTTATCTTCCTCCTTCTCACTTGTCTCCATGAAGAGGAAGAAGTAGAAGAAGACTTCGATCTCATTATTGAGAGAGAGAGAGAGAGAGAGAGAGAGAGAGAGAGATGAAGATGTTCTCAATCTTTGTGATGGTAAGAGGAGAGGCTTAAGCTTCCAATTTATAGGAAGATGGTATAGCTCTCATGTTACATTGTAGGAAGACGCGTGAGAGATTTTTCTCTTTCTTTCAATAATGCCAAATACCAAACAAAAGAAAAAAAAAAACCTTATTTTTTTACCCAAAACTTCAAAAGTTGCAAAAATTAAAAATTAAAAATGCACCTGGCGGACGGAAATTTTGCCCTAACATTCTTAATGTCCAGATTGAGAAAAGGCACGTACAAGTTAAATGAGTGAGATTCAAGATTTTTTTTTTTTTAAATGCCATTTTATATATTGGGTTCCTCTATGAGCTATTCAAACAAAACAAAACGCCACTGTATATTACTTTCGACTAATGCTATTGCCAAGTATAATAAAAGAACTTCGGTTTGTTCTCAAATCACATGCCAAAACTATCTCATGACCATAAGTATGTGTCTTTTTTTTTTTTTTTTTTTTTTTGGGGGGGGGGGATGGGGTATGCTTCAAAGTTTGAGCTAAAATAGTGCATTTCTTGGAATATTTGAAAGTTCGAGCAAAAACAATCTTAGCAGTAGAAGAATTATCTCTTTTCGTATTTGGCTCTCTTTGTAATATCTATGTAGTACCTAAAGAAAGGTATTAGGATGTTAAAATATTGGACGATTTTAAGATTTCGTCAAACCATTGTCAAATGTTCTAAAAACTTAAGATATTAAATAAAAGCATGATCTACTATTTAAATATTTTAGCAACAATAAAAAGAGAATCATATAAAAGAATTTGGAACACGTACTCTGAACTAAAAGTGAAATTAGAGCTGCATTATCCATATAAACTAAGGTTAAATCTTACACATGCAGTCCGGGGATAGATGATATGTTACAATCATATCTCAATTTTTTCTTTTCACTTAGGTCATCAAAGCAATAATAGAAAATCAATAGGCACAACTTTTCTAAATGAATTTTTTCAGGAGGTTAAATGAATCTATCGATCCACAATGTTTTCAATATCATGTTGGACTTATACAAATGTAAGTAATTAGAAAGAACGTGATTTTTACAATAAAAATCAACTTTGGCATAGTTTGTTCGTTCGATTACACAATGAAGTGTCTCATTAAGAGCTCTTCAAGCTTGACTTCGACAACCCAGCAAAGCAATCCCTTGTTTGTATATTCTATTTGAATAAATAGAAATGGAAATGGAAATGAAAAAGAAGGACTAAAAGGATAGGGAGGAGAAGAGATGCTTAGGGAATCATCCCCACGTGGAAGTGTCTCTCACCACCAATTGGGTAGTTGTGTGGCCAATCGTTTCACGACTCCGGCCACTTTGATAAATTTATGTCTTAAAATATTTTTGTCCACTATTTGTAGCAGCTCAATTAGCAAGGAACTGAGAAAAAAATTATTAAATAGATTGAAAACTGTTAATGTGGATACCAACCATCTTATATCGTACGATCGCCAATTCAGCAATTTTCTAGCGAAAAATGGCTAGAAAAATTGCATTAGCAAGTCATTAAAAGACTTAGAACTAAATTGGATAAATTAAAAGTTTAAAATTGAATCGGTCATCACATAATAAATTTATAACTTTTTTGACATTTTTTCCTGCTATTTACTGTTGGACAGTAAACTTCACGAGTGGCCATGGAAACATACTCTGATTATGAATTTATTCGATGTGTCGGTCCTTATTGTATTGTAAATGGAGTTGTGATATTCACGTTCATCTATTCACAGTGTCTGTAGGACATTGAAAACGACTTTTTGGCATACATATACATGTACCCACGTGATGTTGGTAAACTAAAAAGAGCATGGCCTCCTATCATTCGGTCAAATAAAATCAAATTCTGTCAGAATAAATAAACAATGTGATAGCTTCGCCGGAAAATGCATGTGCAAACGTATACACAACATGACAAATGAAACCCTAGTGGTCCCACGTTCTTCATTCTTCATGATCCTCCATTTTCTTATCAAACTAATGGATGGATGAAAACCGCGTCATCTAAAGGTTATGACTAAATTTCATTGTCAAATGGTGTTAAATGTTTTGAAAGATTAACTTTTTTTCTTCTTTTGTTAAGTCCTCTATGAAGTATTAGACTAACCAATGGTAAACTCAAATTTGATATTGCTCATCTCACATATTCTTATTATGGAGGCTAAGTTCTCAACCGTGTGTAAAAGTTTTGGAAAGAAAATGCATTCTTGAATTTGGTCACGGGCATAATACCATAAAAACCATCAACTTTAACTCTAGTCTCAATTCTACTCTAAACTGCTTTGTGTTTCATGAAAACCCCTCAACTTTTGATCCAATCTTAATTCCATCCTTTTTTTTTGGAGGGGGTGGGAAGAGGGGGGTCTCATACAAACCCACCAATTTAGGTTCAATCTGTTAATCTTTTTTTGTCTCAATAGAACCGCCAAATTTCATATTAGTCCCATATCTGCCCCCATTAACACTTCATCTAAAACCGCCCTTTAGTGATGTGACATTTCCATGTCATTACTCTAGTTTTTATCCCAAATTCTAAATCCAAGGAGATGCTTTTTGGAATTAAATTTCTACATAAGCTCAAATGATGTCTTCTTGGATCTAAAGTTTAGGTAAAAATTAGAGTAATAAGGATTGGCCTTCCTTAAGTGCTCTCACTTTTAAGAGAGTATTTCTTCCATCTCACTCAAGAATCTTTGATTTTGTGCTTAGTATTCAATCTCTTATGCTTAGGGGTCTTCCATCTCCTGCGGTTGGAGAGCAAAGAAATTTTGGATGGAGGTGTAATTATGGTAAATTTGGGACTCAAGTAAAAGTTGGTATTTTATTACAAGACAAAAAATAATTTAGGGTAGACTGGGACTAAACCTAAAGTTTTAGTTTTTTAGGGTATTAGACCTTGGGTCATGTGTCTCCTTGAGTAGTGAATCTCAACACCGGATATCTATCAGACCAGATACTGTGGAAAAATGCTTGGCAATATTTTCGAAAGAGATGTGAACCTAATGTTTGCTTGGACCCTTCGTGCACGATCCATTTGGAGAATCTGACCTAGCGCAGATAAGACGGAGAGTACTTCTATTGGGGAGGACCCATATCAGCGATGATTAGAGATAAGACGAATGAAAATGGACAGGTTTACCTGCAGCCGAGTAGCAACGTTAATGCTGCTGTCCATACACTTAAAACCCGTTTGGCTTGCCTGAAAATTATTTTTATTGTTGTTTAGTCATCGATCAATTATGCCTCAAAATTATGTCAATAAGGCGTGTCAAAGTCGACATTCAGTTACCGGTGCAGACAGGGTACATATGTTGATTGCTACTTACCCTTTCGCTAATGGATTGAGCATAGTAAGCATTATTAATATCATAATTAAATGTGCACATCAATTTCTTCAGTTTTAATATCATAATTACGATCAAAATGGCGAGTTTGTTTTCGAAGAAGGTGGAAGCACTTCGCTTGATGCAACGTCGTAGATCTTCTTGACATATTAATAAAGCACCCTCTTTTCCTCTTTCCCTAAGTTACTTCCAGTTTCTTTCAGCAATTGCACGAGCTCAAGCAGAACTCCTGATGTAGGCGCTCGCACCTAGGCTTCTTGTCAATACATTGATATTCACCGTGTCCCGGATAACACGAAAGAGTTAAAAAAAAAAAAAAAAGAGAGAGAAGGATTCAAGAAGGAAATAAGTTGTAGAAATTAAATCTAACATAGGTGATTTACGTGATTTGGCGATATGCTACTCGATGGAGAGATCACAATCACTCAAATGCTTACAATAAAATGTTTTAAGATCCTAGAAACACCCCCACCTCGCAAAAATCACTGAATACTATATCATGCTCTCAACTTTCTTGAATGATAGTTTTCAAAACTCTTTTTGTTCTCGACATGTTCCTTTTCAAATATCCTCAGATATATGGCATTAAGGACTTTTGAACCAGGGCTGCTCCAGGAGCTACTGTAGCGGAAAGCACCGTAACTTCTAGGCACAGTAGTGGCTTGGATTATCCAGGTGCTAGGCGGGCCGTCATTTCACATCTCATATCATCCACCTCTATCTCCACACCCTCACAAGCACTCCAAATGTGTCAAAAATCACGACCTCTTGTCAGGTTCCAATCAAACGGGATTAAATTCGAGCCATAATCAACGGCCTGCTCAACCACGTCAAATAAGGGTAGCGTCGGACTTATCCATGTATGCTAAACGCAATAATGTAATCACGCGCGCGAAATGAAAGATACATACAACGCCCACCCATCGAAATTAAATGCGAGTCGCTCGCAACAGTAACCAGCTAAGCTTGAACAGTACGTGTCCGCTACTCATGCGTCGATGATCGATGCAAGGCGTTGGGGACGTTCAGGGACATGGACACCCACCACTTGAATCGTCCCGTTTGTCTTTACTTCCGAAAGCGCCATGCACGCGTGCGTGCGATATCGACGCTTGAGGTCCGCATCTTGAACCGCAGAACGTGGGACCGAACCGCCGAAAGCTGCTCACAGACGAAGATTGAAGCGATGGTGCATCGTTTGTCATACTGCTCCATTCGAGACAAGCGTCGACAAAAAATCGCTGTGCCCGATTCTTTCGCAGCTCGAATTATCCTGCGTGGAACATGTTGTGGAGTGTCCTCGAAGAGAAAGTATCTCATGTAGTTATCGTATGTTATTTTATCGAGGACGAAACTTTCCAATTTCAAATGCCGAGGTAATTTCTTCTGCTTAAATTTCTCTATCAATATAACCCTGAAATTGCTTAACATCAGTGGGACAGATATCGAAGTCAATTCTTGTGAGGCCAAGACCTGCATGGGTAGATAGATGATGGATGGGGTCATCCTTTTGTCGTACGTGTCACTACAAGTACCCATTTGTGGAATTTATCTTTAAAGCATTGATGTACCGCATAGTAATAATAAATAACTACATAGACCTTGAATTTCAAATCGCATTGCTTAGTCTTTCATTAGATGACAGAAAAAAAATAAAAGCACTAGAGGGAATTCGAGCAATACAGAGTTCAAAATAACCCATTTGCAGAATTACTTTTTTTTCTTGGCTTGTGAACATGTAAGCTTTAAAAACACTCTTCTCGTAACAAAATGCAATTTTATGCGATATGCAAAGAGAAGTGTGCTATGGGGGATATTATCATGTATAAACATACACTGCACCACACTTTAATAATTTGAACGATTCGGTCCAAATCGGTCAATTTCATTAATAAAGTAGAATAATACTTCCAAACATCCGAAAAGTAGTTATGCACGTTCACCTATAAGGGGCCGCTAGCCTATAAGTCAACACTTGCTTCCTTGCTTGAAAGGGCATTGGCCCCTCTTCAAAATCCTTCAAAAAGCTAATGTCAAATAATGTTTGTGTCAAATGTTGCTATTTTTTTAACACTTTCCCTTAATAAAGTTGCGAGGCCTTTAATAAGTACTGTTACCTAAGGTGTCTCTTAAGATACTACTTTTTTTGAAAAAAAAAATAGATAAACAATTTAACATCGTTTTAAAATTATGTTTCATGTTTTAGTGATATTAACGTCACCTAGAGAGACAAAATAATAAATAAGAAGAGCCACATCAACATTTATCTTTAACCAAGTCAAATGAAGTTAAATGAAGAAATTGATTACACTAAATTGATTAATTTTAAGATTTGATCACATTTTTAGAAGTTTTAAAAGTCAGTTGTATTTTTATGATAAATTTTAAAACTCATAGTGCACTTATCCCAAATATAATTTAACATAATTTAGAAACCCATCCATCAAAAACTAATGTCAAATCATGATTGTGCCAAATGTTGATATTTCTTTTAACTCTTCCCATTCCCACCTAATTTAGGACATAAATGTCGATATTCAGGAGGAAAAATTCTTGAATGCACCATGAATCTCTTGCATGATAAGTGTTCATTTTTTATTATATGAACTCAATAAACCCAATAGTTGTTCCAAGTGCAAAGAGCAATCGGAAGTCTTCTCAACCACAACTCAATACTTAGAGAAGCGTAGGAGGGTAACCATTACCCCAAAATCAATTTGGAATATTTGTTAATTAAAGCCGTCGGCATGAAAGGTAAGTAAAGCTTGGCAAATGACAAGAGAAGCATTTTTTTTTTTTCGAAAAGATAAAATAAACATTCATAACTAACCCAACTAAGAGTTGGTAGCACAAAAGTAGTTGTTAAATTTATTTAAGCAAAGTTGATAATCACTCTAAAGCTGGCAAATTTAAATAGTTGGCCAAAATAAATGTGGTAACTCAATTGAAAAGTGTGCTATGGGGGATATTATCATGTATAAACATACACTGCACCACACTTTAATAATTTGAACGATTCGGTCCAAATCGGTCAATTTCATTAATAAAGTAGAATAATACTTCCAAACACCCGAAAAGTAGTTGTGCACGTTCACCTATAAGGGGCCGCTAGCCTATAAGTCAACACTTGCTTCCTTGCTTGAAAGGGCATTGGCCCCTCTTCAAAATCCTTCAAAAAGCTAATGTCAAATAATGTTTTTTTTTTGGTGAAGGACAAACAATTGTCAAATAATGTTTGTGTCAAATGTTGCTATTTTTTTAACACTTTCCCTTAATAAAGTTGCGAGGCCTTTAATAAGTACTGTTACCTAAGGTGTCTCTTAAGATACTACTTTTTTGAAAAAAAAAATAGATATACAATTTAACATAGTTTAAAATTATGTTTCATGTTTTAGTGATATTAACGTCACGTAAGAGAGACAAAATAATAAATAAGAAGAGCCACATCAACATTTATCTTTAACCAAGTCAAATGAAGTTAGAGGAAGGAATTGATTACACTAAATTGATTAGTTTTAAGATTTGATTGCATTTTTAGAGGTTTTAAAAGTCAGTTGTATTTTTATAATAAATTTTAAAACTCGTAATGCACTTATCCCAAATATAATTTGACATAATTTAGAAACCCATCCATCAAAAACTAATGTCAAATCATGATTGTGCCAAATGTTGATTTTTCTTTTAACTCTTCCCATTCCCACCTAATTTGGGACATAAATGTCAATAATCATGGAGGAAAAATTCTTGAATGCGCCATGAATCTCTTGCATGATAAGTGTTCATTTTTTATCATATGAGCTCAGTAAACCTAATAGTTGTTCCAAGTGCAAAGAGCAATAGGAAGTCTTCTCAACCACAACTCAATACTAAGAGAAGTGTAGGAGGGTAACCATTGCCCCAAAATCAATTTGGAATATTTGTTAATTAAAGCCGTCGGCATGAAAGGTAAGTAAAGCTTGGCAAATGACAAGAGAAGCATTTTTTTTTTCGAAAAAGATTTGTTTAAAAAAAAAAAAAAAGCATTCATAACTAACCCAACTAAGAGTTGGTAGCACAAAAGTAGTTGGTAAATTTATTTAAGCAAAGTCGATAATCACTCTAAAGCTGGCAAATTTAAATAGTTGGCCAAAATAAATGTGGTAACTCAATTGAAAAGTTGGTAAATTAAGGGGAAAAAACTGATAGAACTTGGTAATAAGCAACTCATATCAAATCTGTTAACTTACTCACAGGAATGTGATAAGTTACTGCAATAAAGGTTGGTAATTTAGTACAATAATTGGTGAACTCCAAGCATTACCGCATTGGTACGAAAGATAAATAAAAATTATAAGTGATAAAGAAAATTTATGTTTGGTGAGAAATAAGAGGTGCTGGTAATTAAAAAATACCCAATAAACTATTGGTAACTAACTAAAAAGAGCTGATAAGGGAAAACTTGCCAGTAATTTAATTGTGTAAAAGTTTGGAATTACTCCCATTAAAGTTGCCCATTTGTAAAAGCAGTTGGAAATTTTAAACATTAGCAAGCAACTCAAATAATTCTTAACTAGTTAGTAATTTAATGCAAAAAAACTCGACAAGTCACATGTCACATATAACGGTAGAATCTTATGAGAGTAAATAAATTTAGGGCATCCGCGAGAAAATTAAACGAAAGAGATTGTGAGAGAAATTTGAAATGTGCGGACGAGCAATACCGGTCAATTCCTTGGCTATCCATATGTAATCTCACGCACATAGTAGATCATGTATCGTTGATATCCGCAATCCGTGCACAAAAGATTTGCCTTATCCTTTCCTTGGGATCGTTCGAAAGACTTCGATACATCACAAATAATTACGTTGGTTGTGATTAGACCGCCCAACAGATGCCACGGAAGAAAAACGCAAATGGACAGCAATAGATGCTACGAGCAGATGATTTTTTCTCTCGAGCTCGATACGCAAAGCCGTTCACACGGGGGTCTATCGTCGAGTCAAATCCGTTCTTTTCGTATCGAAGTCTGCTGCTCAGTCTCAGTCACACGTCCCTCACCATCAGAACTCAGCCTTCTCGTCCTCAACGTAAGTACATGATTCCCCCCCGAGTGGCTGTCAATTAAGGGTGTCAAAATTGAACCCAAAAATCAGGGGTCATCCGGAACTAAATCGAATTAAACTAAATTTTCATGCATCTTCATTTCATTTTGGGTTTTAATTTGAATAATGAAAAATAATAGTTTTTTTTTTTTAATTTCAGTTCGAATGATTTCATTTAAAGTCAGTTAATCAAACTAAATTGAAAATCTATCTGCCTTCTTAATGTTACAATTTACACATTATTTTTCCTTTGTCACTAAAGGCCCTGCATTTGGAACCATCCAAACAAAGCAGTCGATTCTCCCGATTTTTTGTTCCTGCACCGCCGTTTGGGACGTAATCGCGTTGGTAAATTTTTTGTCCAAAACGATTTTGGGAACAAATTTACTCCCAGTCGATTTTGGACAAGAATTCAAAATAAAAAAAAAAATATGATTCTCTGTCCGAGAATCAAAAAAAGAGAATCAAAAAAGTCTTGAATAAAAAAAAAATTATTTTTATATTCTATTTTTATTTCTTCCTAGTATGAAATATATATTTGTTGTATATAGAATACATATTTAATTTTATGTTATAATTTAGTATTTTTATTTATTGCATATTGTAGGGATATTAGTATAGTTTATACTATGGTTTATTATTTACTATATAATAAAAATTGATTAGTTAATATTTTTATTACTTAGTATAAAAATATAATTAATCAGTGAATGGTTTATGAAAATTCAATATCAAATTTATTTTAATCTAAAAGGTAATTAAAAAGGAATTGGAATAGAAATTTTATATAGTTACTAAACGCGTTTCTATTCTTTTTCTATTTCGAATCGAAATTTTATTTGTTACCAAACGCGTTTTTTTACTCATAATCAATTCCCGAGAACAGAATCAGAAATAATCATTTCTGGCCGAATCGGTTAAATGAATCGTTACCAAACATCGCTAAGAATCTTCTCGATATTACAAAAAAAAGAAAACTAAAAGATTTGATTGAAAACTAATACACACCGAGATGATTCTATACAAGTTTTTCTGGTACTCGAATCGAATTGAACCGTCAACACTCCTATCAACCCATATGTATAACAAATTGATTGAAATGGAGCGCATATGTGTCCACTAGACTTGTGTTCATCAATCAACAACCATCGACATTAGATAACATTGACAGACGGGTCGACACGTCAACGTGTGCTTTGAACAACACCACGCAGCTTCTTACATCAACGAGAAGGTTACGACGGCGAGATGAACAAGAGAGCTCGGCATGGTAAATAACTTATAGAAAGCTTCGGCAAATGGAGTTGGTAGTTTTATTATTACCCGGCTTGGTGATGACCTATAGAAAGCTTCTCAAAGTTGTGGGCTCTCTTGTGCATCTAAACTTGAAGACTTCTTCCAATGGGTCAAGCGGGCTTATGAAGAAATTTTCAATTTGCATCAAGAACATAAGATGGGCTCTTGCGGGCCTTTTCGGATTTTTATAGTTTAGAAGAGAATGCCTTGCTAGGCTCGTTCTCCCGGCGATACTTGCGAATATGGGGATAACGGCACTGGAAGTCTATAGTTTTCCTCAATATACAATGCAGTTTGAGCTTTGTTCTTTGGTGCTACTTTCCAAAATTGATGCAATGTGATTTTTCCATAAAATTAGCTAATTGAAAATAGCTTACAAGGCGCTCATGTCGTTAACCGACCAATAAATGTCCAACAACAACATGTTGACCTTCTTCTTTATTTCTTCTTCCCCAATGAACTAGACAAATTATTACAAGAAAAAATTTTCTTTCGACCTTGAAAGTACTGTCGTTCATAGTCCACTTTCAATGTCTCCACCACCTTCAAACAATCACTGCTCTCGAAAAGAAAACCATCACCACTGCAAAGCTCGGTCACCATCAGCGCTCGCACCACCAACATGCCCCCACGGCTTTTCATATCTAAGGCTATGGCCTCAGATTTGTGGTCGTTGTGACATCAGACCGAAGTCCTCTTTTGTCATTGATTTGCACCTCATTCAACCAAGACCAATCCAATTCCTCTATTCTCTCTTCAATGGTAGAGGCGTCTCTCCCATGGATGGAGTTTCTCCCTATCCCCTAAGGGTGATGGTCATACCAAACCCTAAATCTTATCTTTCATCTCTCCAAAATGGAGAACTCATCCCGTCAAATCCCTGAAAAACGAAACACCCATCACCCACAATCCCAAAACTCCTTTTCCAAACCCTAAAACACGAAAACCCCTCAAATGGATTGCTATTGATGCTCCCTTTCATCTTCTTCTCCTGAAATCTCGATCGCTGGGTTAAATGGAAGCATGCATAGTTTCATTGCTCAAAGTGGCCACGTTTCCCTTCATCTTGGTGCTGGAGCTCCCTTCAATCAGACCTCAAGCACACATCCAAAGCAGGTATGACTTTCCCAAGATCTGAATTTGCACCAGCAAGTTTTAAAATGGAGAGTAAGGAGGAAAACCAGATTCGTATAGCTGCTCTATGAAAGAGTTTAAGGCACTTATGGTCAGAAGATGATGTGGTCGCTGTAAGGGAGGAAGCCCCAACAAATAAACTTATTGAATGCAAACACTCTCTTTGGTAAGCTACTATCGAAGCTGAATGTAAATTTCCATGCATTTTGCAACAAGATGAAGAAGGCGTGGAAAATAGAATAAGTGGTAGTTTCCCAAAAAGAAGTTGGGTTTTTCTCATTTGTCTTTGAATTTGAAGTAGACAAAGAGCGGGTACTAAAATCTAATCCTTGGTCATTTGCAAGTAATTTGCTGGTTCTGAAGCAATGTGTACCTAACATTCTTGAGCACTGTTATGACTTCTTGTGTTATGATTTTTGGATCCATATTGTCGGCTTGCCTCCTGGATGGATTTTGGAAGAAGTATATATTGATGTTGCTGGAAAAGTGTGGAAAAGTGAAGGAAATTCAGTTAGAAAATAGAGGAAATGTGCTATATAAAATAGGGAAAGCAAGAGTTGAACTTGAACTTTTAGCTCCTCTAAAAACAGGGGCTCTAGTGAAGATTGGAGAAAAAAAGCTATGGGTGGAGTTCAAATACGAACACCTCCCTCATTTTTGCTAATCTTGTGGAAGGCTAGGGCACTACACTTCTTATTGTGAAGAAATACCTTATGAAAAAACAGAATGGGCAGAAAACAGGGTAGGGAAATATGGACCTTGGCTCAAAGCGGAGGTACGGAAAGGAGGCCTTTTTTATGGAAAAATAATCTCTACTCAAGAGGAAGAGGAATATTTACCTAAAACTTCCATTCAATCATCTAATCTTGAGATCGTGGGTTGGAAAGGACTTGAGACTATTGCTGGGCCTATTCAAAGCAAAAAAGGGTAGAAAACCCATCATCGAATGAGCATAGAGAAGAAGATATGAGGGATCCAGTAGTTAAACAGGGAATGGGAAATAACCACTGTACTTGTTAGATTCTACTAATGTAGGGCTGATCGAAACAGGAAGAACTAGTAGGAAAGGTCAAAGCTTCTAAGAGCCAAAAATAGAAGAAGGTTGAGGGGTCAAGTTTGTTAATGATTGATGAGATGGAGTTATTAGAGACACCTATCCAGCTGGTGAAGGAGGAGAATAAATGGGCTTTGGTGGCTAACCCTAATAAGCTCACCGGTAACATCATGAGGATATTGAGCTGGAACTATCAAGGGCTAGGCAACCCCTTGACATTTCAGGAGCTTCGAGCTTTAGTGGCTCTTAAAAGGCCTAATATGGTTTTCTTGATGGAAACCAAAAACAAGGAAACGATGGTGGAAAAGGTACGAATGAGACTTAAATACCAAAATTCGTTCTTGGTGCAGCCAATAAGAATTGTGGGGGTTTGGCACTCATGTGGAGTGAAGAGGTTCAAGTAAAAGTGAAATGCAGCTCAAATCATTTTATCGATATGGAATGTGAAGATCCCACTAGTGGCCATCTTACGAGGATTACTTTCCTTCATGCTTCAACAAATTTCCAAGAAAGACTCCAGTTATGGCAACAATTTCAATGTTTTCATACATCTAACCGACTACCGTGGCTATGTATGGGGACTTCAATGACATTTTGTATAATTGGGAGAAGGAAGGCAAAAGGGAGGCAGACTACCATCTCATTGCAGCCTTTCGAGATATGCTCAATGAATGCTCCTTAATGGATATTGATAGTAAAGGTTGCATGATACATGGACCAATGTTAGAGGAGGAGAAGAATTGGTGAAAAAGCGATTAGATAGAGCTGTATGTACAATGGAATGGCTAGTCACCTTTCCAAATGTTTAAGTTCTGGCTTTACCAATGGTAGGGTTGGATCACAGCCCCCTTATTCTCTCATTATATCTTGTTCATGGTAAAAGGAAAAGAGCTTTCAAATTCGAAGCATATTGGCTAGAAGAAAAAGAATGCATGGATGTTATTATGGACATTTGGGCTGAGGATTATCAAGCTCATAGAAGTTTTTCACAAAAAATTCACCGAGTAACGGAGAAATTAGCTGAATAGAGTAAAAAGAAGTTCTCTAATGCATCATATCAAATAAAGGGACTCAAGAAGCGCAACTAACGGATATCACCAATAGTAATACCCGAGATTCCAGCAAGGTAGAAATTCAGCAGCTAAAGGAGAACATTGATCAACTATGGAAACAGGAAGAGATGTATTGGGGACTAAGGTCTTGGATAAATTGGCACCAATGGGGAGATAAAAATACTAAGTATTTCCATGCCACAACAATAAAAAGGAGGCAATGAAACAAAATAACAATGCTGAAGGTAGATGAACAAAATTGGAGCGGGGATCCCAAGGTGCTCAAACAACACATTGTGGATTACTATCAGTCTCTTTACAACTCGGTGGGACCAAGGAATTTCCAACCTATACTAAATCAATGCCTAAAAGTAGATACTACGAGATGAATGAACATTTGATGGCTGCCATATCTTTGGAGGAAGTGAAAGAAGCTGTCTTCCAGCTAGGCTCCCTAGAGGCTCCAGGACCAGATGGCTTAAATGGACAGTTTTACCAGCATTTTTGGGAAGATATAAAAATGGATGTGGTGCTTTTGGTTCAAAAATCTTTTTGAGTCAGGTAATCTTGATTCCCTCCTCAATAAGACACACATTGCACTTATACCAAAAGTCAAAAACCTAGAAAGCATATGCCAATCCTAACCAATTAGCTTATGTAACTTCAACTACAAAATCATATTGAAGGTATCGGCAAATAGATTAAAACCTTGGCTTCCACAAATCATTGCACATGAACAAAGTGCATTTGTTCAAGGCCGACAAATCCAAGACAATATCTTCATTGTTCAAGAAGTGTTGCATCAAATGAGAATAAAGAAGAGGAAAAAGAAATTCCAAGCAATATTGAAACTAGACATGCAGAAAGCATATGACAAAGTAGAATGTGACTTCCTTCGAATGAGCATGTTATAGATGGGATTTTGTGACCAATGGATTCATTTAATCATGCAATGTGTGTCAACGGTTTCTTTTAATGTGAAAGTCAATGGAGAGCCAACGGAGTACTTTCACCTACATGGGGGATTAGACAAGGAGATCCATTATCCCTATATATATTCATATTGACAGTCAATGTACTCTCTTGGATGATGCACAAAGCCATAGAGGATGGAAGTATAAAAGGGATCAAACTGAACAGGTATTGTCCTACTCTTTCCCACTTGCTGTTTGCTGATGATGCTATTTTCTTTATGGATGAGACAGTTAGAGAATGTCAAAGTTTGGCGGCTATTCTAAATCCATATTGCTATGCAACGGGTCAAGCGATAAATCTAAACAAGTCAGGTATCTTCTTCAGCAATGGCTGTCCACCGACTTGGAAGAGGAATATGGCCCAAGAAATGTGAGTGCCAAGCATTAACAAGACAGGGAAATACCTTGGAATACCATCCGAATGGGGTCAAACAAAGAAAGAAATGTTTGCGTGGATTTTGGCAAGAGTAAATATGATGCTAGAGGGATGGAAAGAAAAATTCTTGTCTAAAGCTGGGAAAGAAATCTTGATTAAAACTGTTGTGCAAGCGTTGCCACAATATGCAATGTCAATCTTCAAGATACCTATCTCGGTGTGTAGAGCTATTGAACAAAGAATTGTAGCATTCCAAGAAAGGCATAAGAATGAAGCCAAAGTAAGGCATGGTTTTTTAATTACCTTCAAGAAAGCATTATTGGGAGGTTTTAAAATACTTTATGAGAGGCATATATTTCCCTAATGGAAGTTTATGGAAAGCAAAAAGAGGTCAAAGACCATCTTGGGGGATGGTAGAGCATCCTAATAGGATGGGAAGCCATCGAACCAGAAATACGATAGGTTGTGGGAGATGGGAAATCCATTAACATCCGTCAAGATCACTAATTACCACAGGGTGTGCTAGGAGGCCCTAAAAACAAGGAAGATCCTCAAATGGTGTCTGAATTAATTGACAATGAAAGAAAGGAATGGAAAGAACCGGTGTTTCATCATCTTTTCAAGGGAGAATTGTAAATGAAATCCTATCTATACCTATTCCTATGCAGCCAAAGGCAGATCAATTGATTTAGACAGGAAACAAGAATGGGAATTACACAGTTAAAAGTGGATATAACAGTGTGTATGCCAAATCCACACAACAAGACAGTAACAGGGCATCGACCTTATACCAGCCACCCCGAGTACTATGGACAAGAATATGGCACCTACCAACCTCCCCCAAATTAAAAAGAAAATTATGTGGAGCTTATGTCAAGATGCTGTACCAACAAAAGAAAACCTCTATTAGATAAGCATCTTACCCAACCCATTATGTCGTCTCTATTCCAAATACCTTGAGACAGTCAAGCATTTATTTTTCTTCTGTAAAAAAGTCTAGAGCGTATGGTCATATCCATGCTTAAACCTCAACAACAGTACAAGAACGGCCAATAGAATGGATAAATGGTTGGCGGAAATTTTCAAAGCAAAGCTGCTCTCACCAGATGCAGGGCTAGTGGCAGAGGTGCTATGGCAAATTTGGAAAGACAGGGAACAATTAGGTCTTTCGTGACAAGAAGCCACAACCAGAGGCCATAATCGAGGTTGCCCTAGCACAAAATCAAAGCTTTAATCTATGGAATCCAAGTACGAGAAAAGGAAAGTCAGCAACGGCAAACCCACAAGCTAGACAATGCCGGAAAGCCAAGCTCTGAAGATGAATGTCAATTGCTTGTGGGTGGAAGGTATATCACCTAGTCCGATTGCCGGAATTCTACGAGATTCTAACAGAGTAATCGTTGATGGCTTCATCAAAGAAATCCATGTCTCTTCATCCTTGCAAGCGAAAACCCTAGTTTTGCTCCATGGACTGCTTCTGCTGAAACAAAGGGAAGTAACTCACGTGGGGAAAGTACACGAACAAAAAGAGACTTTAGTTTGCAAAAGTGATTGTCGTCCGATAATGGAATCTGTCTTGGGCCGAGCAAAGGAGTCATGGGTTGTGAAGGACTTAATCTAGGAGTGTAAACAAGTTTTGGCCCAACTGACCTATGTAAATGTAGTCCATTGCTCGAGGAGCAAATCAAGCCGCAGATTGGGTTGTAAAAGCATTCCGCCTTAAAATCCTTCCCTCAACATGGAAGCTCGAACTCCCCCAAACCCCTTTGGAATATTTTGTGCTCTAATTCCAACTTGTCTTTTCCATGTAACTATCATTTTAATGAATGAATGAAAGCCGAGCTCTAAAGATGAATGTCGATTGCTTGTGGGTGGAAGGTATATCACCTTAGGTCGATTGCTGGAATTCTATGAAGATTCCAAACTGCATCTATTCGTTGATGGCTTCATCAAAGAAATCCATGTCTCTTCATCCTTGCAAGCTGAAAACCCTAGTTCTCTCCATGGACTGCTTTTCCGATTTTGAAACAAAGGGAAGTAACTCACTGGGGAAAGTACACCTTTGGCACCTAAAGAGACTTTTGCGTTTGCAAAAGTGATTGTTCCGATGGAATGCAATTTCTTGGGCCGAGCAAAAGTCATGGGCAGTGTGAAGGACTTAATCTAGGAGTGTAAACAAGTTTTGGCCCAAAAAAGAACAAGACCATGTAAATGTGCCGTGGAGTCCATTGCTCTGGTTAGGAGCAAATCAACACTGCATCATTTAGGGTCATGTAAAAGCATTCCGATGTCGTTTGGATGATCCAACACGCTTGTTCTTTTTATTTCATATAATGCCATTATAATGTGTAATCACAATTTTGTTTTGAGCGATGTAAAAAATCTCAATTTAAATGATATGTTGACATGAACGATATAGGATGCCAAATGAATGCTTGAAAGCATGTGCAAAATTTGTCCAATGGACATAAGCATCCTTCTAAGGGAACATTTCGAAATTTGGGCCAAAATTTTCCTAAACATGAAAATAGGTGCCTCTATTAGTATTATTGGTGCATAAAAACCGCTAGACATGATCAATGAACAGGTTTGGCTCGAGCTAAAAACCGGACCAAAAGTCCTTGTCCAAACTCGCCCATGATCCAAAATTTTACTCATCCGAAATCCAAGCCTGGGCAGGCCAAGGCAGAACTATCTGCTTGGCATGAGCCCAATGGGAAAAGTGCTTGCAGCCACTTTCAATTTGTGTTTTGGGCCTTTTTGGCTGCGGAAGCTTTTTTGGGAGCTCAACAGACAGTCAATTCCATGATCAAGCATGGCACTTGCCATCGGTTGCCGACTTGCCCTTGCCGTCACGATCAATCACCAGCAGCATCGAATCAAACACATGCACCGCCCCTATTATGTGACCATCATTCCCAATAATCATCATGAACCTCTACACTAGGAAGTGTAATCGAGCCAAGTCAAGTCAATATCATATCAAGTACTAACTAAATTGCTCGAGCTCAACTCCGTTAGAAATTCAAGATATTCAAGCTTGACTAAACTCGATTAATATCAATCTATAAGTAAAATGTAAGCTCAAGGATTACACAATTTTAAGTATTATTGTATCTATCTATGTGATTATTTAATATTTCCTAAAAATAATAAAATCTCAATTTAGCTCAATTAGGTTCATGAGCTTATAAAGTTAAATATCAACAAATTGGAGCTTGATTCAACAAGATACTCTAGTAGCTCGACCTCAGGTCTAGCTAGAAATTAGGTGAGTCAATTGTCGATAGTCATTGAGCTAAGCTCGAGTTACTCACAACTAGCTTGAATTGGTTTAACCCTAAACTGGACCCCCACTGCCGAGTTGCAAGACTAGGACTCGCGCGCACACACACACACACACTCCCTCTCCTCTTTCTTTATGGATTGAGTTGTAAAATTGTATATCTATGGATGCATTAATTTCATGGAAAACTCAAGATTTAAAAAATGATCATTTATATCGTTTGCAAAAACAAATGAATACAAAATGTTTTTATTACCTACGAAAATGGTTAGGTATAAATTGTTGTCGATCATGAAAAATTTTCCTTTGAATAATTTGTTTAAGCGATGGAACCAACCATTTTTCAGAAAATGTTTTTCAGATCTTGAGTTCGTGAAACAAACACACCTTGAGTTCCTATCTCAGATCGATCGAGGATACACATTCACACTTCTAGACACGTGGAGAGAGAGAAAGAGACATCGCCCCTCTACTAGATGTCGGCGGTAGTGGCTTTCAGGTGCTATTGGTCATTGCTACTGCACCATCAGCAAAGTCAAGTTTAGCACTTGAAAGCGATAACTAAAACGTGGAAGAAGAGCACCACATTGAGTCGAATGACATTGAACAATAAGTTAAACCTTCATCCTTCATATAATGAAAGGAAAAATCATAAATGGATGAAGGGGCTTAAGAAATCAAACTTGAGACTACGAACTCTTGAAAGTTAAAATTGAGTGCACGATTTTTTTTTTTTCTAAAAAATACAACGGAAAATACATTTTATAGCTTAATAAATTGAAATATATCTTTTGAATAAATTGGGAATATACAAATTCAAATATGGAAACATCCATTTTGAGGAATAATTATTAGGCATTCTTTCCAAACTAAAAATTTCTACAATTCAATGTGTATTCTAGAAGTGTGTAAAAGAATTAGGAACCGCCCGAATTGCTTAGAACCTAATCAGATCGGCCTAGAACAAACGGTTCCTATGAGAACTTGTCCAATTTCCGATTTCAAATTACTCGAATTGAGTTCCCAGTTCTAGATATAGAATTGCCACTCGAATCCGCATATATATAATTACTTCAATTTTTAAGCTTTAAGTTTTAACTTTTCAAATCAAAACTCTAGTTTCCTCTTTATCTTTCTCTATCTATGACCTCACTCATGTTGCAACCTTAACTCCCCTCTCTCACTCTTGCTCTCAATGGCCTTTGGCCTCATTGATCCCTCTCTCACTCATTTTCTGGATTGTCTTTGGCCTCGTCGTATTTTCTATCACTCTTGCTCTCTGTCACTTTCAGTCTCGTCGCTCACTATCAAATCCCATGCCTCTTCCAAAGTAAAAATATTTCAATTAGTTCCACGTTCATATAACCAAATGGTAATTTCTAGTCTTAACTTTTTGGAGTTGAACCTTAGTGGATGATTTTTAATTTCAAAGTGGACATCATCCATCCTGAGATGAGGAATCGCGTCCCCTAAAATCGATCTCTTTACGTGTATTTATTCATGCTTGCTTAAAATTCCATCGTGAGACAGAGTATACTTATGAAAAGCACCTAATAATCTTTGTTTTAAACTGAAAAAAAGGGGCACGATAGTGGGGAGAGGACGATGTGACTGCTGATCTACTGCCATTTTTGTCCGAATCCGACGGCACGTGGGACGTTCCACTGACACCCACTACAGCATTATCGTAGGCCTTCGTGGAGCCATTATAGCTATCATAGCCGTTCAGACATTTAGTCACGAGAAACATGACTACAATTGTCGGACAGCGATGCGGGCGTTGGTGGTATCTGGATTTTGATAAGTTCAACCAGACAGAAAGGACAAAAAACTGAGAGATATAAACAAAAAATAAAAATAAATAAAACTGAGAGACAAAACACGTTGCTCAAAAGGACGTCTTCCCACGTAATAACCCACGTGGTACGATTAGCACTTTCATACTAGAAAATATGATAATGCGAGGAGGGAACGTGGGACCGATTAAAAAATCGAGCACAATCCGTCTAGGCCTCTGTGCCTTAAAAAAATCACCAATATCTAGTCCAATTTCTATCCGGCTCTGAATTCTTTTTGTCTAAACATCAACTTTCATTCTAATCTTTTTTTTATCGTACATAAAAAATCATATTTTTTCAGAATTATCAATATCGAGAGGATTTTACTCCTTCATATAAAGGTAAGAGCGTTGGTGAAGAAGTAAATAAATTTTTAACTAATTCCAACGCTATTAATTCTTGAAGAAAATTTAATGTTGTTTTAGGATGCGATGGTAGATTGGAAACGATAATAAGAATTTGCGTTTTTTTAGACAAAAAAGTTCGTGATTAAATTGGATTAGACCTAAGTAGAGGTTATTTAGGAAATTAAGCCCTTATATTAATTGGTGTTGTACCACATTTAAACGGATTATCAACTACTTTTTTTAACAGTTTTCCCTTTCCATAAAAAAATAGTTTTTCCTTGAAAATTTCAAAAGAAATATTAGTTATGTTTTGGAAATTATGTAAATATCTTGTATGATTCAATGTGCCGACATATGATTAATTTCAAACACTAAAGTTCTTCGAATTGATAAGAGTCAAACTTTGAATTCCTGGCATTACACTAACATCAATGTTAAAGGTACAAGTTATTCTGGACATATTTTCCACACTTACTTTGCCCAAATCAATCAGCTCACTCGCTCACCAAATAAGAAATTTAAAGTTTTTATAGATAGATTATTATCAACTAAACTCCATACCAAGATTCTCTTTTTTCCCCTTATAAAACATTGGGTATCACGACCTTGCAGCTCAATTAATCCCCACGAATACAAGCAAAGTGTCTCGTCCACGGAACTATACTTATAGGTCAATCCCAACCAAACCCGAACATTTCACACATCCTCAAAGCTTTGCGCCGTTGACTGATAGTTGGAAAAACTTTGCAGAACAGTAATAGACTTCGGACAAAAGAACTGGGTTAGATGGCCGCTTTTCCATGACACTTTTAACCAGATCTCGGAGCTTTCTTTCAACCAGAGAACTTTCAGGGCTCGAATCTACTCCGAAAGTTTCTTCAGACTCACCTAAATTTTTCAAGGTTGGTCTTTTTCTAGTCACGCGAATAAAATGCCTGAATTTTGAACAAATCAGCAGGCGGTTTTGCTCGTGCTATCTTCTTCCATCTTTTCCTTTTGGAAGGGGGCTGTTCACCTTCTGACTTAGCACAGATGTTAAAGGGAAATTCAAGCTGCGGAAGAGGAGGGAGATAGCCACCGAGGCCTGAAAGCAGATTCTAGGAGTGACTTGAATATCTGATGAATAGGAGCATATAGAATAAACATCGAAAGAGAGAGTCGTACTAGATGAACCTAATATGATCAGATAGATCCACAAAATGCAACGCTATACAAGACCATACATACATCTCGACCCAAATTCAGAACTACACAGACCCAAGTTAAAATCGCAGGATCGTCTAATCACTCTTAAATACAGTCTACTACACATCTAAACTGTCGCTGCTACTCGACGCTGACTACATACTTCAGGGGTACCTACGCCCCTTCCAGAAGGCATTGTCGTCTCGGTTGTTCCGGAATGCGCAGCACCCCACTGAGTACACGATGATGAGGATAACAAGTATGATGATGTTGATGATGGCGACCTTCTTCCAGTCCCTCTTGAGGTTGTCCAGCAGCCCGGCCTTGCAAGACTGGCAGTTATAGCACAGCACGCTTGAGTCGTTGTTCCACACGCCGCAGTCCGAGTCAGTGTAGTTCAAGGTCGAACTGGCATTCCAGACAATCGGGCTCACGTAGGTGAAGCCGCAAGAATCTGGCGGCTTGCAACACCCGGACTGCAAAAAACCCATCACATTGTTAATTTCAAACTTCCAACCAGAGAATGACTAACAGGGGAAACCGACAAGCTCAAACACATGATAGGATTAACTACAGAAACAAAACAGCAGCATAAGAAACAAGTCCATGACAGCATTGATTTATGAAAAAGTTTCTAAAGTGTACAACAACAATAGCACCAGACCAGTTTAATGATATCAAGAGGAGTTTCATCGGAAGGGGCATTCCCCATGAAAGACACAGCAAGATGTTCTACTAGTTTGCCATAACAGCGATTCGATTCAACAGACATTATAAAATATCATTCATGGCCAATAACAAGGTCACATCTTCCAATTTGCTCATAGAATTTAGAATGGAATCCTAACTGAGCGTGCAGTGAGCCACTATGCAGGATCAAGCGTCGAAACAGAGACAATTTTAAAACCATCGTCACGATAAAACAGTTCGTTCGAAAATTTTCGGCTCAGAAGGAATCATCCAGAGAGCACCATGCTCCATCACCCTATGCAAGGCAACCACAAGGACCACAGAACGAGCAATTGAACAGATCCATCAGCATTAGTCAGCAACCCCTCAAAGATCTTATCTCTAGCATCATGTAAGGAACCGAATTCCTCCCACAAAATTGCCTTAATTTGCCTATCAATTATTCACACTCAATTCAACACTTGACAGAACAATCACTGAGAACACAAACCCCACAATAACCGCTCGTGTGCGTAATGAACTTCAAATTCAAACAGCACAGGACAACCAAGAGAAAAACTGAAGCAATTACTTGAAGAGAGAGAGAGAGAGAATATTTACTTGAAGAGCCGACAGTTGCTCGTTGTATAACTGGGCCACCACGGTATCGCTAGCATACTTCTCGGCGTAAGCCTCGCAGACCTTGCTGTCGATCAAGCAGCTCTTGATCTTGTTCCAGTTCTTGGTGCTGTTCACCCGCTTCTGCAGCCAGTCGGAGTAATCCCCGAGCTTGTACTCCTTGTACCCTCTACCGGACAGGACCTCCCCGGCGCCCTTGTTGGTGACGACGAAGGCGAAGACGGTGAAGGCCAAGAGGAGGAGGATGAGGAGGAACATGACGAGGAGGTAGAACCAGAGGAGCCACGAGACGCCGCAGCACGCGCCGACGAGGCCCGCAATGGACACCACCATGAGGAACACCCCGAGCGCGATGAGCGGCTTCTCGAGGAACTTCTCGCAGTCGGTGTCGGCCCGGGTGGCGAGCCATATGCCGGCCCCGAGGACGGGGACCGACAGGAGGAACGAGAAGAAGTTGAGGATGCCGATCAGGTTGTTGCTCAGCCGGAACATCTTGGGCTCGAAAAAGCAGAGATACCCAACTGAGAAAAGAAGGATCTTGTGGACTGCAGAGAGGTTGGATATGGATGGATGGATGGATGATGAGGACAGAGAAGATGGAGAATAAATAAGGAGACAGACACGATGGTGCAATCCGAAATGGTAACGATGATGCTGCCGAGAATATTCAACTTCGAGGGTGTAAAAG
Organism: Eucalyptus coolabah; assembly: GCA_014182585.1. Taxonomy (NCBI): domain Eukaryota; kingdom Viridiplantae; phylum Streptophyta; class Magnoliopsida; order Myrtales; family Myrtaceae; genus Eucalyptus; species Eucalyptus coolabah. The sequence continues at coordinate 42,234,838 of CM024622.1, forward strand.
CGCAAGCTGCATACGAAAACCGCACGCGCTGAGGTGGGGGTAGGGGCCGTGGCCGGCAGGGGCGAGCGTGTGTGCGTGTGCGTGCGCGTGCGAGAGTTGCGGTAACGGTCGACGTGTTCAGAACGGTTAAGGAAGCGAAGAAGTACGATGGAGAGAACCCAAAAAGTCAAAGCCGATGCTGTCGATGAGTACTAGATGGTGCTGACTCGAACGTCGTTTCGCCACGCTATGTGTCGAGCTTTTGACCTTTTCCTCTTGCGTCTGAAGGATTCGTATGCGTGTTCGATCTTCTGTCCTTTGGGGGATGAGGACGATGCTTTCCGCGCGTCATCGCCGTGGTCGGCTGGAGAACCGGCTCGAGGCTGCCGTCCCGCCCGTTCGATGATGTGGGTAAGAGTCGGGGCGAGATACGATCTCATCGTATCGCGTGTCTAACAACTCGATTCAAATGTAATTGACTTAAATTAGATCGAATGGTGATCTGAATAAGAGCCGGGATGAGAAACGATCTCATTGTATTCTGTGTGTAATGACTCAATTCGAATGTGATTGACTTAGATCGGGTCGGATGAAATCATCATTGATGATCTATCTTGAATGGAGATGGAGTAGGAATCACGATTGAACAAAAAATTAATGAGATGATAACATAAATGTTTAATATTATCATTTCGTCAATTCAAATTTATGAAAAAAAAAATTAAGTAGACAACATTGAACATTTTTTATATAACTTAAGGGCTAAATTAGACATATATCAAAAGTTTAAGTACCACGTTTTACATTGAACTAAAATTAAGATATCACATCATACGTTATATCAAAATTTATGAACCATTTATATCATTTTTCCAAAACTAATAATAATAAGAAATAAACAGTATCACTCAAGAATCAGTCATCATCCTTGAGTGGCTGCGATGGTCACAACTCAGCAAAAAAACCACGCCATCGTCATGGAGATCACCCTCGCCATTGACGTGGCGGCCAAAAAACCACGCCATCGTCATAAACATTGCCCTCCTTCACTTTGGCAGCCGTTGCTCATTCCCTTTCTTGATTTCCGTCTTCTTCTTTTTTTTTTTTTTTTTAATGCTTTTTTCCCAATTTTTATTTTAGCTTTTGGTTTTCTTCTTTAACTTTTCTTGTTGAAAATCGTTGCTTTTTTTTTTTTTTTTTTTTTTTTTACATTTTTCTAATGTGAGATGCCCTTTGTCTCCACGCCAAGGCCACATGAATAAATTTAATCAACATAATGCCAAATAGAAAAAATTGCATCGGATTAAAAAAAAAAAAAACTAGGATTTAATTATACTTTGAGTCAAAAGCTTAGGATTTTTGTGTAACTTTCCTATTAGGAAAATGACTTGATAGAGAGTGAAGATGTCGAGAAATTCTCAAAAGAGTAAATTGAGGCTCGACCAAAATATGAGATATGGCATGAGCAATTAGTTGAAAGACTTGAATGAAGCTCAGCTTGCACTACGGTTTTGATGCCGCCTTGCCTCATCTTAGGCACGAAGAGCTACTATACTCCCCTACCCGGCAATGGCCAATACCTAAATACTGACGTGGTGTCTACCTTCATTGTCGACAGACCCTCCAACTCCTACCATTTATTTTTCTTCCCTGGTAGGTAGGAATGCGGAGGGTTACTATGGGGAGTCCCACCCCTCAGAGGTTTTTCCCCTAGTAAAAGCCTCTTTGAGCCTTTTAAGGACATGCTTAGGTCCATCTTGTTAAAAATCATTTCTTTTTCTTTTCTTTTTTTTTCTTTTTGACATTTTTCTAATGTGAGATATTCCTAGTCTCCACGCCAACGCCACATTAATAAGTTTAAGTGACCTATTTTTATAAAGACAGAATTGTACCGGATTTAAAAAGAAACCCAGAATTTAATTATACTTTGAGTTAAAGGCTTAGGATTTTCGTGTAACTTTCCTATTAGGAAGATGACTCGATAGAGAGAGAGGATGACAGTAATCGTCGGAAGGGTAAAAGTCCAAGACTTTTCAAGAAAAATTAGTGCACTTCGAATATAGAAATCGTAATTAATACCCATTGAAAGTCGGTAGCAAAGGGTGGGCATAAACCTAAAGATGCTTCGATGCAACTTCACTGGTGGAGGCATCATATGTAACAAGTGGGCATAAATAAATAAAAGGAAAATAAGTCCAACCGCAAGTCTCGCTTAAGCCCTAAAGCCCTCAGCCCACTCCATCCTCAGCCCATATATAAGCTTTCTTCTTCTCCATTGTGCAGAGCCCATCGGTGAAAAAGAAGTGAGAGAAACTGAAATAAAGGAAAGGGAATTAGCAAGTACATGCTTTGGAGACCTCGACGAGTAAAAAATAACGCCGTTTCGTAGAGCCCGCTGGGATCAAAGAAAAGGCCTTACTCAGAAAGCCTATTGTACGATCACGAAAGAAAAAAAAAAGAAATTGAACTCAGGCAAATGTATTTTGCTTTTGAAATGATTTCATATATACAAACCAAACATTCCATGATTACACAGGAACATATGCAACCATCGTTTCACTACTCTCTCGAAGAAAACACTTGCCAGGAATTCATCCTGAACCCTCATGAATCCAAGAGTGAGTTTTAGAACTTCAAAAGAAAAGATGGAAAAAATGGCATGCATTCCTTAATCTAGGATGTGTTAGAGCATCAGTTAGATGACAGGCAAAAGGCGACCATCCAATCAAGAATGGCAGCTTCAAATCCAAATTTCACCGTCGGGGATTAACCGGTTCAAGAAAACGAAAATGCAAACACAAGCAAACTCTAGATAAGATTCGGACGCTTGAAAATATAGCTAGTCCTCCTCCTTCCCTCCACCTAATGTTGAAGAGTTTCTTCAGTTCCGCGACATAAAGCCTTCCTGTGCAAAATGGGAGCTTCTCTCATGGCCTCTGCTAGAGACGACACCACGCAGCATTTGATTCTACTGGTCCTAGCTTCTCGTGTCATGCTGGTGCAGCTCAGGGATCGTCTTTCTGCGGAAGCCATTGGCCACCAACCGGTTCAATGTGCTTCAACCTCCTCCCTCCAGACAAACTGTCGGCTACTTTGAAATGCAATATGACCACGCCGAAATGAAAACCTGAGTGTCGAGGCTTTCCGGCATCGCAATTACCACCCAAAGAGCATCCTATAAAACACCATTGATGTAAGACCTGTCTACGACCAATTACTCAGCAAACACGGAATCCTACACAATAGGAGAGGAGAAAAGAGGAGAGAGGAACCTGCAATCTGAAAGAGGCATGGTAAAGGCAGGCCAAAAGACTGGCCATCGGTAAACAGAACAATCCCATCTCGAGGGACAGCGGGGGATCATGTAGTATGATTTCAAGGCAATGATTTTCCATTATCATCTCCACTGCGGGCAAGATTGAACTGGGGACTAAAAGCGGGCGATTCTGCTCAATAATAGTTTGTATCACCTCAATAACAGGGCAAAGATCCTGTACGAGCATCTCTGCTTCACGGCTAGCCACGGCATGCCTAATGTGATCAAGGTAGGAAAGGAAAGGAAAGGAAAGGCAAGAAGCAACGAGGCACAGCTTCATCCACAAAATTCAGTCTCCAATATGCTGTTCTGGATTACAAATTAGAGCATAACCAGAGATGATCAAGTACTACCTCAAGTGCATTGACAACAGCTGTTTCCGCATTTCTCTTGCCAAAGTCAAGTGATTATGGGGACATGGCAATCTTCCCGCCGGGGAGGCAGCCTGCGGTTAAGTCCGGACAATCCAACTCCGAGGCCTGCCAACCAGGGGCCTCCAGACGCATGGTCCAAGAAGGTGATTCGTGATCTAAGTTTGGCCAAACTTGCATCTTCCATGACCTTGAAACTCCATCCAGGACGCCAAAAACCAAACAATTGCATCGATCATACTTCGTTCTTTCCTTGTCACGAACTTGTTCGCGCTTTGTTGCCTTGACCACACCTTCGTTCCTAGGATTCGTGCCTGCCGGGTTTCGCACAACAATCCTGCAACTGCAAGAAGGAATCAAGAAGGAGGAGGAGGAAGAGGGAGAAAGGAGACTCTTTAAACTTCAAGGTAGAAAAGGAGGTGAGAAGAATCAGTAAATTGTACAGTTTTTTCGTCGTTTTGTCTTGCGGTTTTGATGTTGGCACAGGAAAATTACTGTGGAGTCGTTGTGGCCTGGTAGGATTCTCATTCTGGTGTGGCCACTCACCTACTCATTCATTGCGATCCGTTTGAACTTTTCATATCCAGTGGATAGAAAATGAATAAATGTTTTTGTTGAACTAAAACTTCAGGAAATTCCAAGATCCTATTCAATTTATTTCCGCTAAAAAAGGGTTGGAGAGAAGTTAATGACGTTTTTGTTGAGCTAAAAGGAAAACCAATATATGTAAATAGATGTGTAAACATGGAAATTGAAAAGTTCAATTTTGTACTAGAGAATTTTCCGGCGACGTGCAATAATAATCGGATAGGAAGATCGTAGATTACGATAACAGTAATGTCTTCAATGAATGAATTTTTAACACTGCATGAATTTTTTTCGGTCAGCAAGTTTTGCGCATATCCCTCTATTGAAACCGCATTATGGCTTCAAAGATGAATAAACAATTGATAAAAAGAACTTCCTTGGTTAGCGTAAGGCTATTCATCTCTTTTGCCGTGATGGCCGGCTATACGAAGGTTCTGTCCAGAGAAAAAAATGAGGGTGTTTAACTGAGTTAATTTTTTTCTTGCAATATTATATCAAGCATGGAATATCATTGTTTTCCCTTTACACAATCTGAAAATCTTCTCCACTTTTCTTAAAAAGGCACATAGGTCAAGTCTATGGGGGTTTTCATTTTAAGGATAAGATTTATGGAGCATTTTCACAATGTGAAAGCATTGACCATTTCAAGATGGAGTAATTGAAATAAAAGGTTTTCATGGATGCCGTAAATGCTATGGTGTGTTATTTGGTTTTGTCCAAATATTACTATTCATATAATTTTATGAATTTAGTCTTAAAGGCTATTTTTGATTAGAAATCACTAACATGAACGTTAACCATTGTGGCGTGTACAATTTTTATAATTTTCTTTAAAAAAATTATGAATTTTTGATAATTTTTCTTTCTTTTCCTTTTTTTTTTTTTCCTTCTAAGCTCAACAAGGGTCGCTAGCCTACCATCATTTTTTTTTTTTAATTACAGACTCTAATAGGCAACTATTTTTTTCATTAGCATGGCTTTTAAAGGGTAAAATTGGACTTTAATCTCATTTTTTTTAAGGAAATCTCTATCTTATCCTTAATTATTGTAAAAATCAAAACATAGACAATGGCAAGATATCTAAAAAAAGCAATAAACAAATTAAATAAATCGGGAAAAGGCCTCAATCACAAGGCGTGTTGTCCGATTATTGAAAAAAAAAAGATATTGGACTCAGGCAAATGTATTTTTCTTTTGAAAAGAGCTCATATTTGCATTCCAAACGTAGCAAAATTACACAGGAAAATATGCAACCATCGTCCAATGTATTTATTATGAAAGTGACTGGGTGCGTTTGAATGGTAAACCAGTGTTTGCTGCATCTAAGGGACTTGAGAAGGTCCAGTGATGCCAACCGGAGTCATTGAGGCTTCAAATATATCGGCCGCTTAGTGTTTTTGCGCTCGCAAGCTTTCCTATTTGTAGCAGGATCGACTAGACCAACCTCCGAGGCTTCCCCAAGAGTTTAATGTCCTAGGATTGGAATGCTAAACGGTGCATTGTCGTCGCGAAAAGAAGAGTGGGGAAAAGAGGCACTCGAATGCAGTTACCCATTCCTAATCTAGGACTTCTTGTAGTATCACATAGACGACAGATAAAGGCGATCATCCGATCAAGAATAGCAGCTTCAGATTCGAATTTTACTGTCAAGGCTTCTAACTGGTTCAAGAAAACAAGATGCAATCACAAGCAAACTCTAGAAAAGGATCTGGACCCATGAAAATATAATTAGTCCTCTAAAACTTTCTGCTGTCCATCCATGTCAAAGAGACTCTTTCAGTTCCCGCGACCTAAGATAGCCTTCACGGGCAAAAACGAGAGCTTCTCTCATGGCCTCTGCAAGCACACAGCATTTGATTCTTACTGGTCATAGCTTCTTGTGTCGTGCTGGTCCTGCTCGAGGATTGTCGCCCGCAGAAGCTATTGGTGGTGAAGAGATGTAATCTGCTTGAACCTCCTCCCTACAGACAAACGGTCAGGGACTTTGCAATACGATATAACCTCGACGAAAGGAAAACCAGCCTGTCAAGGCTTTCTGGAATCAGAATCACTACGCAGAAAACATCCTATGTAACTACCAAGTATAGTCAGGAAGGTACACTGGTTTGAGTTTGATCAAGACACCATGAACGTAAGGCCTCTCTCTGACCAAGGACCAATTACTTAGGAATCACAGAATGCTGCATAATGACAAAGAAAAAAGAGGAGAGTGGAACCTGCAATGAGATAAAGGCAGGGGAAAAGAATGGCGAGCATTGTACATCCGGTCGTGAGAGACGGCAGAGGTGGAGCATATGGTGTGCTGATTACAGGGCAATGATCCTGCATGATCATCTCCATTACAGGATGCATGACTGAACTGAAAATCCATTTTCAATTCCGTACCACTGCTCATACAATTGTATCCAGTGGATTACAAGGCAAAGATCCTGTACGAGCATCTCTTCTTCATGGCTAGCCATGGTATGCCTAACCTAATCAAGGTAGAAAATGAAAGGAAAGGCAAGAAGCAACAAGGCACAATTTCATCCACAAAATTCAGCTGCATATGATCACATTCAGCCTCCATTATATTTTTCTAGAATACAAACTACGGCAAAACCTGAGATGATCAAGTACTACCTCAAGTGCAGTGACAGTTGCTGTTTCAAATCCATCTATTGCAAAATTTAAGTGACTCTGGGGACACAGCAATCATCCTGCTGGGAAGGCAACCTGCAGATAAATGGGGACAATCCAACACCAAGGCCTGCCAACTAGGGCCTCCAGATGCACGGTCCAAGAACACCATCCATGATCTATATTTTTCCTGAGCTGCATCCTACATGACTGTCCATTCAAGATTCCAAAACAACAGAGATTGTACTGATCATGCTTTGGTTCTGTCTTGTCACGAATTTGTTCATGCTTTATTGCCGGGGCGCAACGCGTTCAGCAATTGGCCTGTTCCTCCAAGTCTGAAATACTTGCAATCCAACCGACAGTGGAGATCTTACATTTAAATTCAAATTTACAAAGTTGTACTGATGACAATGGTGGCAAGTGAGGCAATGCGCCAAGAAGGGTTGGCGGGCTGCAGCAAGTCAAAGACGACAATCCCTGGTGACGATCCAAAGAAGGAACATAGTTGTACTCAGATTTAATCTGCTTCAACCCCCACCTCTCCCCCTCCCAGTTCTCTTTGCAATACAGTATAACCTTGACAAAAAGGGAAACCGGCTTGTCAAGGCTTTTTGGAATCACAATTACCACCCAGAAAACATCCTACATAACTATCTAGTATAGTCAGGAAGCTACACTGATTTGAGTTTGATCAAGACACCATTGATGCAAGACCTGTCTCCCACCAATACTTACTCTGACCAACCATAAGAGTCAGCACAATGACTTGTCTCCGACCAATGACTTAGGATCACAGAATGCTGCACAATGGCAGAGGAAAAAAGAGGAGAGAAGAACCTGCAATGTGATAAAACCAGGTGAAAAGAATGGTGGGCATCGAACTGAACAATGCGATCACGAGATACAGCGGAAGCATTCGTGGTCTGGTTACAAGGCAATGATCCTCCATGATCATCTCCATTTCAGGACGCACGATTGAGCTGAAAAATCCAGTCCCGCGCCACTGCTTGACCATTTGTAACCCGTTGATTACAAGGCAAAGATCCTGTACGAGCATCTCTACATGATGGCTAGCCACGGTATGCCCAACCTGATCAACGTACAAAGGGAAAAGAAGCAAGAAGCCATGAGGCACGGTTTCATCCACAAAATTCAGTCTCCGTTATACTATTCGATAATACAAACTACGGCATAACCCGAGAAGATAAAGAACTACCTCAAGTGCAGTGACAGTGGCTGTTTCCGCATCCGTCTTGCAAAAGTTGGGTGTTTCTGGGGACACAGCGATCTTTCCGCCGGGGAGGGAGACTGCAGATAAGTCGGGACAATCCAACACCGAGGCGCGCCAACCAGGACTCTCCAGACGCACGGTCCAAGAAGGCGGCGATCTGTGATCTAAATTTCGCCAATCCTGCATCTTACATGACCGTCCATTCGAGATTCCTAAACAGAGATTGTACTGATCATGCTTCGTTTTCGTCTTTTCATGAACTTGCTCATGCTTTATCGTCTCGACGACACGTTCGGCAACCGACTGGGTCCTCCCAGCCTGAAATCGTTCTGATGACTATGGCAATGCGCGACTGACAAACAACGATCCAAAGAAGGAACGTAGCTGCAGTGATGATGACGGCGATGCACGAGGAGACGCGCCGAGAAGGGTTGGTGGGCTGCGGCGAGCGAAAAGCGACGAACCATGTTGTGGTAAGCTTGATCTGCCGGCGTGGGACGTGACCTGCAGAAACGGGGGAGTTCATTGAGCGAGCTTTTGCGCCTTTGGAGATGGGAGAAGAAACCCATGAAGCAATGATGCCTAGGATTCGTGTCAACCTAGTTTCGCACGACAATCCGGCAACTGCAAGAAGGAATCGAGAAGATGAAGAAGATGGAGATGGTGAGGAAGAAGAAGAAGGAAAAAAGGAGACCCTTTTAAACTTCGAGGAAGAAAAGGTTCGAAGAACCAGAAATTATTGCTCACCTACCTCATTTATACTAGGCATGTATGGATGTAATTAGCCTTATCTTCAATTTGCTTACCAAAATAAATTAACTTATAAATACCCATTAAGTTCTTTACTTGTAAATGATGATTGGAGCTTCAATAGTGACCTTATCAAATATAGTGTGTTAGTGATATGCCGATTAACTAAGGTCCACACATCCGACAAAAAAAAAAAAAAATGAAGGTCGACACATAAGAGGGCTATTTCTCTTTTAAAATAGGGATGTCTCTTCTTGGTACATAACTAGTTACTTTTTCTACGCTTTGCTTGGGCATACGTCTATAGGCGTAGCTTTGAAAAATTATTAATTTGTTAAGGTTAGTGCCATAAAAAATTTCAAATTAGTATACATGTAACAAATTTATCATCTATTAGTTTCCATTAAATTTTAATGTTAAATTATTGAGTTTGATGAAACCACAATTTAAGGTTTTACCATCCGTTTATCACAAATATACCAATTTGTGACTTTTCATTGCGTTAATCTAATTAAGCAGAAATTAAATAGAGGGAAAATTTGTCATAAATATACAAATTTGAGATTTTTGATAGTCAAAAATTATTTTTTGATAAATTTATCATAAGTGTACCAGTTTGAGGCTTTTGGTTATTAAAAAATTAGATTGGGTAAATTGTCATAGGTATATTTGTTTAGAGTTTTCCATTGCATTAATCAATCTATTAATATTAGATGTGACCTAAGTGACAAGATGATATCTTGTATACTTTATTCTGTGATTTTGTAGAAAACTATTGTACTTTGTGAAATGTAATATATAATATGACCAAAAAAAAAGAAGAAATGTAATATATAATATGTGGCCAGACAAAAAAAAAAACTCTATGATGCTAACTTTTCTAAGAACATCAAGTGCAAATACAAATGATGTTTTAGGATTCAATAAGGAAACTACATTTGAAATGTGTTTGTTCACAAGTAAAAAATAAAAGTAAGAAAAATATAATTGCTCCTTTTTTTTTTACTAAATTGCAATGTAATATTTTGTTTAATAATTTTATTGCAAGTATGAAACAAACATTAATATTTTTGTATAAAGTAAGAGGAGTCATTTATTTTGTTTGATAGTAACATGATAATTTCATGAACCGCATTATAAATTAGCTATAATTTATTAATAATTTATTTCTCAAAGTAATTGAATTTACTTATTCAATGTAGTTCTTTTACCGGACTAAATCAAATTGCTTGAAGAAAGTAAACTGTGCTTAGGTTAACAATTGTGAGCCATCCTATGACCTCTATTTGACTAATTATAGTCATTGATACGTGACCATGCCGTTACGTTTGTAAGCAATAGTCAAGATCAAGTGACTCACAGAATCTAGGTCTAGGTTTGTCCTTTTGGTTTACCCCGTATATATGCATCAGTCCTAAATCATTCACCTAACAAGCACATATAAAAGGAATATAAACTCATGCACTTACGTCCTAAGACCTTGATTCTCAATCAATCAACCAATAAAAAGTGAATTGAAATGAGTCACTTACACGATCAAGACAAAGACAATCACTCAAATAAGTATTCACACAATGGGATCTTAAACAAAGAAAGCCAAAGAAAGTTAAATTTCTCAAGGAATGGCAATCAAGAGCATGAGTTTTGAGAAATTGCAATCAGGGACAAAAGTTTGGAAGAATGGCAATTAAGGACAAAAGTTTGGAATAATTGCAATCAGGGACAAGAGTTTGGAAAAATTAAAATTAAGTTATTAAAAAGAAAATTTTAAATTACAAGTGATATTGAACAAGGATATTAAATTTTTTGGAATTTAGAGACAAATCCAAAGTCCTTGGAAACCAGGACCCGGGTGCGAATAATGTTGGTACACTAATTGGTCCTTTGAACATTGAATATTACTTGATTCTGACAAACTTAATATCAAAGCAAAGCTTAGAACGAAAAAGGTCATTAACTTCGTTAAAGTTATGAAATATTTTTAGGAGATCAATGAAGACTTGAGTGCAGAATTAACAGCACACTAATCAAGCTCCCTTTTTGAATACCCTAAAGAACTTCAAACTTAATGAAACTAACGCCAAATTCAAGATTGAAAAGCCTTTTAAAAGTTTCATGAAGCATGCACTTAGAGATTTGGATTATATGAATTTATAAAACTCAAATAGTGCACACATATCAATTCTATAAAATGAATTGCAGCAAGCCCTACAACTTTGATTGAGTTGGCAAAAATAGAAACTAGGTTTTTATTTTCTGAAAATTTTTTTACAACGAAGTTTAGCATGTTCAAGAAAATTTATGAAGACATCTTTAATAGACTTAGCATATGTGAATTTCTAAAAATCAGAGAATTCAGGCATATCATTCTGGAAATAGATTTCGCAGAAGCAGACACATCTAGTTTACAGTAATTTATATCATCCAAAAGTAATCCATTCAATTTGAAATTTCTACACAACATAGGTCACACAATGCCCTACCACTTTCATGAAGAATCTAAGGCCAATTCAATTCATTTGAATTTATACAAATCACAATACAAGCATATGCCATTCAGGACAGACAAATCTCGACAAAAAGTATGTTCGGTTCAAACATGATTGACCTGTCCTAACCATGTCTGGTCCTCATGCAAATTTTATATGTTGTTCAAAAGGATGCAAAAAGCAATTTCCATGAAGAAGCCATTTCTAGATTCACAACATATGATTTTATAAAAATTGAGGAATCAGTGTAGGACGGACAATCAACAAAGCAAAATTTTAGGCAAGGGCTTGGACGTTCTAAACATGGTCAACCTAAGTAAATAAATTTCAATAATCACGAAATTTTTATATGATGTAGATCTAAACCTAGTGAACAACTTTCATTGAGGCAAAAAATTGTATGAAAATAGCAAACAACAAAGGTCATCAAAACAGAGTATGGAAACAGAGGATTGATCCTTCTCAAATTGTAGTTCGGCTTTGTAAAAATTATTAAACCTAGTAAATGATGGCCAAATCATGAAACTGGGCGTCAAAAGAAAACTCATGAAATCTCCTATGAATCATTATAATGCCACGAACACAATTGAAATCATTTTCCAGCTCAAGTGAAGACATTTAGCAAAGAGGTTTACTTTGAAATAGGACTTTACATATTATGATAGGTTAATAAGCTATTAATCTACACAAACGATTTGCAGATTCATGCAATTTTTATATAATCTAGAATCAAATGTTTTGATCAATTTTTATTAAGACATCCAATCTGAAATCATTATACAAGAATTCATAAAAAAAAAATTACCAAACCGAATAGGTCGGTTACCATGACGTTGCAACAGAACATCCAAAATCCAAAATCAACATCGAAGTTGTGACAAGCAAATCAACAAAGCAAATAAAGTCCGAATCATGCGTATGATATGCCGTTGGAAAGCTTGTGAAGCAGAGTCTGAAGCTGAACAAGCTGAAGCAGAAGCAGAGCAAAGCTCGAAATAAAGAAAAGCTGAGTTGGCAATCTATGAAGAAGTCGAAGAAAAGAAATAGAGGCTGAGCTGGTGATCCATGAAGAAGCTGAGTTGGCAATCCACGAAGAAGCTGGGTATATGGAAGATTAAAACCAGAAACAGAAGTTGAATAAGCTGCACAAGGAGCTGTTCACGTGTCAATATAACAGTGTAGTTATTCGATCGTTCAATCTTGTAACTGAATTTTGTTAAGTCAGTTTTGGAAGATCGTTTTAACGAAAATGTAAAGCTTCATTAATGGAGAGGTAGCAAAGAAGATAGATAGATGATTCTCTCGATTCTCTCTGGTGCTTTTTTTGTTTTATGAGAAGTAGAACTTCAGAAGATTGTATAGATTGAGAGAAGAAGAGAAATGTTCTTGATTGATGTATTGATCATTCACTATTCACGATATACAGAGTTCTTTCTTTCATATACATTTCAGTTTTAGTATCTGTTTCTTCACATGGTATTAGAGCATTGTTCTGGGAGTTCTCGATCTTCTTTCTCCATTGCTGAAAGTTTGTATAAAGACTACATGATCAAGGCAACATCAAGATCTTGCTGATCTTCAGAAAGCTGATATTCGAAGGTTACTTGTTTGTTCTGTCATATCTTCAAAGTGTCTAGATATACAGAATGACAACCAGGTTGCAGAAGTATCAATTTCCGATTCATGTGAATATAGCAAATTTTGTTACAATCAAGTTGATAGAAGAGAATTTTCTACTATGGCAAGCTCAATTTCATAGGTTCCTGAAGAGTCAAGATTTGATTGGTTTTATTAATGGTGAAACATCACCACCAGCTCAAATGATACAAGCTGAGGTTAAAGGAAGGCAAACACAAGTGATGAATCCTGATCATCTAGATTGGATAAAGACTGATCAGTTAATCTCATCCTGGATAAGTGGAGCAGTATTTGAGAACATTCTAAGTCTGATAATTGGCTTAGAGACTTCATTCGAGGTATGACAAACTCTTATAAATTGGTTTACACAGAGGTCGTAGCAAAGGAATTCGAATTAAGAGGAAAATTACAAGCTTGCAGGAAAAGATATAACCATTGAGCGAATATCTTCGAGAATTTAAATCCATTTGTGATCAACTAAATGCCATTGGAAAACCTATTGATGATATAACCAGGATGTTTGGTATTCTTGAAGGGTTAGGATCATAATATGAAAGTTTTAGAACAACCATGTACTATCTCAAACCTCAGCTAGAATATGATGAGGTTATTTCTCAACTTGAAAGATTTGAGACTAGATTACAAACATATTACGTAAATCAATACAATACTAACCTAGCATACTATGGACAAAGAAAGATTGGAACAGTCTGCAAAAGTCTAGTTTCAAAAACCAAAGAGAAAGTATCCGAGGAGGGTATAACTATGGCAGAGGACAGTCCATTAACAGAAGAGATAGTGGAAATGACTTTACTGGATCAGGAAGGAATCACCAATATCAAATGAATAACCTGAATCTAACACAACAAGATCAGGCTAATAAGGATAACTGGTCTAACTATGGACAAGGTTTTAGACCTTATACAAATTCTTCTCAAAGATATCAAGGTGTTAGATCATATCCACCACAAAGTTCAAATGGTAACAAGCATGTGCAGAACACAAAGCCAATAAATAATGGTCTTCTGGAATGTCAAATTTGTAAAAGACCAAGGCATACAACACTTCGATGTTGGTATCATTTTGATAATTCATATCAAACAGATGAAATACCAACTGCATTGGCAGCCATGCGTATTGAAGAACCTTATGGTACATAATGGTACCCAAACACAGGAGCTACATCCCACATTACTGCAGAACCTGGTATGCTTCGTAACTATTCTGCATATAGTGGTATTGATACTGTTATGATAGGAGATGGATCCTGTTTGTCAATTTCATGTGTCGGTAATGGAATACTACATACAAAAACAAGCATATTACCACTAAATGATGTTTTAGTAGTTCTTGAAATCAAGAAGAATCTCCTTTCGTATCAAAGTTAACAGATGACTATCCCCGTTCTCTTATTTTTGACAAACATGGGGTGTATATGAAGGACAATTACAACCATACAACAATGAAGCTAGGAAGGAAAATCAAGGGGCTGTATCAAGTGGATCCTAAAGCCACAAAAGTGTTCTTCACTCAAATTCAACAAGAAGTAGGAGAAGATGTCTGTCATCAAAGGCTTGCTCACACCGGTTTAAAAACAAGTGAAGCTTCGCAAAGCCAACATCTAATTCAGTGTAGTTCAAAAGCTCAAAACATGTGTAGCAATTGTCAGATTGCTAAGAGCTCAGCTTTGCCTTTCCCATCCTCTGACTATACATCTAATGCTCCCCTAGAAAAGATACATTGCGATGTTTGGGGACCCTCACTAGTTCAATCTGTTCAGAAATTTCGTTACTATGTCATTTTTGTGGATGATTTTTCTCGATATAGTTGGATATATCCAATGAGACAGAAGTCAGAAGTTTATGATGTTTTTGTCATGTTTCAAAAGCTAGTGGAAAATCAACTTGATCACAAGATCAAAATACTTCAAAGTGATGGAGGAGGTGAGTTTACTAGTATCAAATTTCAGAACCACTTGCAACGGTGTGGCATAAAGCGAGTATTTCCTGCCCTTATACACCAGAACAAAATGGTATTTCGAGAGAAAGCATTGACATGTGATTGAATTAGGCATAGCAATGCTATATCATGCTATAGTACCTTTGAAATACTGGGTAGATGCCTTTATGACAGCAGTCTATATAATCAATCTTCTTCCTACAACAAAGCTACACATGGATTCACCTCACTATAAATTGTATAAACAAAAACCAGATTATGCTCATCTACGAGTCTTTGGATCTGCCTGTTATCCTTGTCTCAAACCCTATACACAACATAAACTCGATCCAAGGTCTCTCACATGCATATTTCTGGGATATAGTGAGAGACATAAGGGTTACAGATGTCTCTTGCCTACTAATGGACATGTCTATATCAGTAGACATGTAGTGTTTGATGAGACAGTATTTCCTTTCACTCGGATAATAACAGCTGAGCATCAACAAGGATCTGAGCTGTACAAACAATGGATAAGAGGAATTTCTAGATCTAATACTACAGAACAGAACAAATCAAAAGTTCATAAGCCTATTGGACACTTGTAGAATACTAGATCAGTTCAAACAATTCCTGATGTACAAGACAGTGGAATCAGTACAATTGATCCTATAGTTATACCACAAATGAATACAGTACCTGATGATGAGATGCATACTGCTCCTGATAATGCATCAAGTAATATTGAACTTCCATTTATATCTATAAGTACTGAGGAACAAGTGTCTCCAAGTCAAGAATCTGTTCTAATACCACAAAGTAATACAGAGCAAGCTCAAATCAGTTCTATATCAGGAAATACACAAGGTACTCTCTATCCATCCCATGCAAACTAGACTAAGATCTGGAATTGTTAAACCGAATCCAAAATATGCATGTCTGGTCGAATACAAAGTTCCTATTGAGCTGAAATCGCAAAATCTGCTTTGGCAAACAAGGGATGGTATCAAGCAATGCAAGCTGAAATGGATGCTCTTGCACCAAAATAAAACTTGGGAATTAGTTCCTAGAACTGATCAAATGAATATAATTGGCTGCAAATGGGTGTTTAAAAAAAAACTTGCTCCGATAGGAGTCTTGATAGGCTAAAAGCTCGACTTGTAGCTAAGGGTTTTCACCAAGAAGAAGGCATTGATTTCACGAAACCTTCAGCCCCGTGGTGAAGCATGCTACAATTCGAATAGTCCTGTCTCGTAGCAATGATGAGACAATGGCAAATTCATCAACTTGATGTTAAAAATGCCTTCTTACGTGGTACACTAAGTGAAACAGTTTATATGGAACAGCCTCCTCGGTTTAAAGAATCACAAAGACCTCATCATGTATGTCTTCTCAAGAAATCCCTCTATGGACTTCGACAAGCTCCTCGAGCTTGGTTTGATAAGTTCAGCAATTTCTTACTAGAATATGGTTTTTTCGTAGCTCAACTGATCCATCATTATTCATCTTACATAATGGTACAGAGACAATCCTCCTACTGCTGTATGTTGATGATATTGTTTTAACTGGAAGTTCATCTCAAATGCTCTCTAATCTCATTAATTCTCTAAGTCACTAGTTCCATATGAAAGATCTGGGTCCACTTCACTATTTTCTTGGCATTGAAGTTAAGCGTACTCCTGAATATCTGTTTCTTTGCCAAACAAAGTATGCTATCAATCTTCTCACTCGAGCTCATATGCTGGAGTGTAAACCAATCTCAACTCCTCTTTCATTGAGACCAAATATTCTGATCACTGATCCTATACTTCTATCCAATCCAACTGAGTATCGAAGTCTGGTTGGTGGTCTCCAATATCTCACATTAACTCGACCAAACATTGCCTATGCTACAAATGTGCTATGCCGAAGATGCAGCAACCTACTATTGGAGACTTTCATAGATTAAAGAGGGTTACGAGATATATTAAAGGTACTGTCGATCTTGGAATATTCATCCATTCCCGGAAGCACTATGCATCTTTATGGTTTCTCAAATGCAGACTGGGCTGGATGTGCTGAAACCAAAAGATCAACAACTGGTTTCTGCACATACCTCGGCTCCAATCTTATCTCTTGGGCAGCCAAGAAGCAACCGACAGTAAGTTGATCCTCTACAGAAGCTGAGTATCATGCTCTTGCCTCCACTACAGCTGACCTCACTTGGGTAAGTTTTGTACTACAAGACATAGGTTGCTCTCTTACTTCTCCCATTCATCTATACTGTGACAATAAGTCAACCATCTCTCTCACTGCCAATCCTGTCTTACATGCTCAAACAAAACATATTGAAGTAGACTTCCACTTCGTTCAAGAAAAAGTGTCCTCAGGCTCATTACATGTAAGATATATTCCAAGTCACTGCCAACTTGCTGATATTTTTACAAAACCTCTGTCACGACTAGCACACCTTCATATGCGAGTCAAATTGGGAATTTGTTCTCTATCCATTCCCAATTTGAGGGGGATGTTAAAGAACAAAGATAAAAAAACACAGACTATAAATACTGATGGAAGTAGAGAAGCAGAGTCTGAAGCTGAACAAGCTGAAGCAGAAATAGAGCAAAGCTCGAAATAAAGAAAAGCTGAGTTGGCAATCTATGAAGAAGTCGAAGAAAAGAAATAGAGGCTGAGCTGGTGATCCGTGAAGAAGCTGAGTTGGCAATCCACGAAGAAGAAGGTGGGTATATAGAAGATTAAAACCAAAAACAGAAGTTGAATAAGCTGCACAAGGAGCTGTTCACGTGTCAATATAACAGTGTAGTTATTCGGTTGTTCAATCTAGTAACTGAATTTTGTTAAGTCAGTTTTGGAAGATCGTTTTAACCAAAATGTAAAGCTTCATTAATGTAGAGGTAGAAAAGAAGATAGATAGATGATTCTCTCGATTCTCTTTGGTGCTTTTTTTTGTTTTCTGAGAAGTAGAACTTCAGAAGATTGTATAGATTGAGAGAAGAAGAGAAATGTTCTTGACTGATGTATTGATCATTCAGTATTCACGATATACAGAGTTCTTTCTTTCATATATATTTCAGTTTTAGTATCTGTTTCTTCACAAAATCATCTTCGGATCATATGAAGACATCAACATCAAACGAGTTCACTTTCTAGCTCGTTTCAAGACGTTCATCAAGTCAATCCAAAACTAGCTATGATTTTCCATAATCAAACCACAATATTATCATGAACTTTTGATAAGGCAAATGATATGTCATTAAAAAGCTTATCGAATAGTTTAAATCTCATGAAGGCGTCAAAGTTGAAAAATCTCATCTAATAGCCCATTTCAAAACCTCATCAAAGTACAAATCCTAGCCCCAGTTACCTATTTTAACCTCGCTTCATCAGATTCTCAGCTTGTTTCAATTGTTCTTCAAACATGAACAAACTAGGTCGGCCACCTATGAACTTTGAGGATTGATCGGAATAGCTCCTTGAAGATCTAGATTACACAATTGAACTTTCAGTTAGATCTAAGCGTCCCGAAACTAGAATCAATAGAAAGAGATTAAAAGTTTAGGAAGCGATCAGCTCAAATCAAGCCGAGTTCAAGTTGCAACTGGCTCGAGGGATAGCTGAGGATCACGATTGCACAGCCAAGGGAAGCTAGTGAGGCCATCGGACCACCAGAAATGGCCACCGAAGTCACCGAACGGCTCACTGGCACAAGCGGCGTCCTTTTGGACAGAGGAGAAGTTGTCGGTTCAGGGCTCACCGGAGAGGGGAACAATCAGAGAAGCTTGTCATCAAGCTAAGGGATGCCCTAGGGTGGTTGGAACAATGGTCTATCGTCGAATGGATGCTTGTGCAATGATTAATTGTGGTGGGGAGAGAATCGATGAGAGAGAGAGAGAGAGAGAATCTTGTGCAAAAGTGACCAGCCTCGCTTGGTTTTGGAGGGAAAATTAAACTTACACTTACTCCTAAGATCAAATTTGGGCCCTTGGATTGATCCAATGCTCAAATTATTCCTTCTTGACCAAGGCTTAATCCTATTGGTTTATAATTGATCTCATGGATCAATGACATGTCAAGATGTAAGGTTAGGATTGATTGTTGATAAATGGCTGAGATTTAGTGTTTAGTCACTAAGTCTCTTGGCTTAATCCTAATGATCAGGATTAGTGACATGGCACCTAGGGGTGCTTTGGTAGTTTCACCAAGGGCATTTTTATAAATTTTGTGCAAGAGAGGCATGGGTGAGTCGGCTAGACCTTGGGCCAATTAATGGTGGTCGTCGACCGTTGGTGGCCCATTGAAATCGGACATTTTCTAGCGGAAAACCTATCAAGCCAATTGGATCGATCCAAACCAGTTCTGACCAATTCGGTCAAGTCTAATTGGCCTTGGCTGATTCTTTCAAAATTTTATGCAATGAGGTCCCTGAATGACCTAATTGTAAAGAATTCCTATCCAATCAAAATGAAAATGGGATAATTTGAAAAGAACAATTTAAAATCACTGAAATTAAACTAATTAAAACTTTTAAAAACATCTCAATTGATTTTAATTGATTTAATTATCCTAAGAATATTGAAAATTATGCTTAAACTCAATGGATGCACAAATTTGGAATTTCTTGCCAATTCTCGTAAGTGTGTAATTTCTGCCCTAAAAACCAAATTAACCAAAATTGAATCTAATTGATACAACAAAATATCAATTTGTTCAATTGCCCATGTTCCTAATGGCTTAATGCATCCAAATTGACACTAAAATGGCAGCATGGACCTTATGTCAAAATTAGATTGAGGGTCAATGATGAAATTGAACATTAACCCATCAAATCAAACTTTTGTCTAGAATGGGTCAACTTGAAGTGCACTAATTGAAGCTCGTTAGCTTGACTTTCCAAAGTCTAAGTAAGTTAAATCCATCAAATTGGAAATTTCCCAAGTGAATTTGCCAAAATTGATTTTGAATTTGGATTCAATTTGAGAAAATGAGTTGATTTAAGATAATAACTCTCAAATCATGAAGAACTGACCGGGACCCTTGATTAGGGTTTAAAATGGTAATTTTTGTCTAAATATGCCAAATCCCGAAATGGTTGCTTGATTGATCTCAATATAGCCTCAGGATCAAATGTTGTAAAAGGAACTTAGTCAAAATGCGACTAGAAAGAAAGTAACTTTATTTTTAGTCAATTCCAAACCTAAATTCAAAAAATCCAAAAAAAAAAAAAATGAGGTTCTTAATCAATGTTCATAAAATTATTGATGCCAAAGTCTAGTTGAAGTTAAAACGAGATGATTTTTGGATTTTCAATTTTTTTTTTTTTTTTACTTGTTAAAAGGTTGATTTTAGTGTTTTTTCACTAAAAAGTTGATTTTATGAACAAAACTTTGAACTTTTTGAAAATTATTGTGGCCAAAGTGAAATTAAGACTAATTGGAAACTTTTTATGCAAAAAATCAAATTTAGACCTAAAGTTGACTTTTAATCAAAAGGTTGATAAAAAAAAGTCAATTCAAAAGTTAACTCTTTAATTTTTGGATTTTTGACAAAAATGACTAGAAAATCATTCATAAATGAAAGGCCGATGAAAAAGAAATGAAAATGACTTTTTTCCCTCAATAAATGGGTTTTGTCGCAATTGAAAACCCTAATTTTGGAGGTTGGGACACCTGGAGTGTCATAACTTGGCATGGAGGGACACTTAAGTGCCATAACTTTGAAATGGTACACTTAAGTGCCAATATTTGAGTAAAATGGAACACTTAAGTGCCAATTCGGCCAAAAACCGGCCAAAATGCAAATGTGGCATTTTCCGACGACATGCTTAACCGACGTGGCAATTTATTAAAAAAAAAAAAAAAAAAAGCACACGTGGAGGAGGAAAACGACGTTGCTCCATCAACTGTGCATTTTGCCAAACTAAATGACGCCATTTTTCCTTAGTGCTAAATAACGTCGTTTTGCTTATTTGGATTTTAACCGTTCGTCCATCGGTTCACACCAAATCTTACGTCCTCTCCATTGCCGTTCATAGCTCGCCGTTCGCAAGTCGCCGTTCGCAGGTCATCGCTCGCCGTCATCACTCACCGTCGTCGATTTGCTCAGGTTTTTTCTCTTCTTCCTCTCCCTTGTGGTGAAATTAGGGCTCCAACTCGTTTATTAGGGCTCAAACTTGAAATTTGGGAGTTGGATGAGAAAGCTCAGGCTTGGATGGTATTGATGTGAGATTTATGACTTAGATGTGGTGTTACAATCCTCTTATGGGGTTTGAATTGACAGTTTAGGATTGACCTCGAAATGTTGGCTCAGTGTAGGGCTCGGCGGGGGGAAATTAGGGCTCGGTGTAGGGCTCGACGTTGCCTCATCCACTGTGATGTGTGATTTAGGGCTCTAATATTGAAATGTGATGTGTGAAAGTAATTTGTAGTGGTCGGATGTAAAATGTGCGATGGTAATTGGTGATTGTTAGGGTTCAGAGTATTGGACCTTGGACATGTTCAAATTGAAATCTCTTGTTGTTGTGGGGATGGGGACTTCTAGGTATTTTGTTAATAAATTGCGTTGTTGATGACCCATGCTAGGGATCTCTCCATATTTTAAAGGAATACGACGACATAATCAAAGTATTTCTCGGGTCCCATCTCTATTTGTCATTGTCCTGAGGCCTTTTTTCAAGCTGTGGCTATCGTCTGACCTATGCATTTTCCCTCTTTTTTCTTCTTTTCTTTAATAAAGAGTGTAGGGACCTCCACTTGCAATTGTCTGTCCTTTGTAAATGTGGTCCCAAAAGGTAATTGTATACTTGTCCTCTTTTGTTGTAGAAATGGCTCATGATAAAGACTATGTTGCTGTCATCGTTTGCTACGGTGGGGATTTTGTGATTAAGGAGAATAAGTGGGAGTATAAGAGGGGGAATGAGGGTCCTATCTTTGTAAATATAAAGAAGGCATCTTATATTGGATTTGTTAGAGATATAGTGACATTTTTGCTTTGTAGAGTACAAAAGTTACTGTATTATGTTCTTGGGAAAGGCTTAAGAGATGGTTTGAAAGTTTTGGAAGATGATAATGATTTTAGGGATGTCTTATATCCTTATCTTCATGGAGAAGAGGCAAAAGTATTTGTTGAAAACAATAGTGATAGTAAGACGAAGATGATGATAGAGATAGCACCTAAGTAGAAGAAGGATGAGATGGTATTCAAGTTAGTACTGAGATTAGGGATGAAGCAGGGCATGATGGACAGGACAGGGAGAAGAGGGGCGCAGATGCTATTCACCAGAGCGATTGTGACATAGGTGATGTCACCATCACTGAATTAGATTGGGAAGTAGCTGAATCCAGTGATGGTGATGATGACGATGATGATGAAGGGTTGGCTGCTAAAGTTGAAAATTTATTAATCTTAAGTGACGACGACAATGAGGAGCTTACATAGTTAAGGAAAAACAAATGAACTTTTTGTCAAATAAATTTACAACTTTGCAGGTAGCTGATGAAGTTCCAAACAAGATGAAGGCCTTGCGATGTTAGTGTTGCTAGCCAAGAGATAGATTATGAAGAAAGCATCGACACCGCTATTTCTCAGATGAACTTGAAGAAGATCAATGAGCTGTGCGTAAAAGGAAAAGTAAGTTTCCTTCCTATGATTCATCCGATATGAAATTTCATGATGCTATAATTTAGAAAAGCTATACTGAAGAATTCCATTGCTGCACAAAGAAATATTGATTTCATTAGAAATACAAAAAAAAAAAAAAATTGTAAGAGCTAGGTGTTCGCATCAAAACTCGTCAATGGAAGATTTACGGCGCGCTTTGTTAAGAAGAGTGGGTCTTTCCAAATTAAAGGCTACCAAGAAGAACACACTTGTTCCATTAATTTTCAAAACAAAAGGGTAACAAGTGCATGATTATCCAAGCATTTCTTCGATCTGATCAAGCTGATGCTCGAGATGAAAATTACTAACTTTAGGATGTTGATGAAGGAGCATGTAGGCATCAATGTATCTAAAATCAGTGCAAAAGAGCAAAACAAAAGGTGATAAAGATACTTATTGGTAGTATGCTAAGGAATATGGGCAGGTGTGGGAGTATGCTTGAGAGTGTAGGCTACAAAACCCTACAAGTAGAGTGTATGTAAAGGTGGTTGATAGACCACTTCCTGATCATGGGAACAAGTTCGATAAGTTCTATGTGTGCTTTGATGCATGCAGACGAGGATTTTTAGCTGGTTGTAGACAGATTATAGGATTGGAAGGCTGTTTCTTGAAGGGCTTGTGTAAGAGAGAATTGTTAGCGGCGATTGGAAGAGATGCAAATAACCAAATGTTCCTACTAGCTTGGGCTATTGTAAATATTGAGAACAAGGACAATTGGTCCTATTTTTTGAAAAATCTAATGGCTGACTTGGAGATAACAAACGGGAAATGTGGGCATTCATGAGCGACCAACAAAAGGTAATGCTTGCTTTTTGAAAATTTTAGTCAATAGTCTGCTTTGTAATATGAACATGTAATTTGCTCTGGTATTTCTTACTTTGAATTATTGCAGGGATTGGTTCCGGCAGTAGCCGAATTGTTGCCTCATGCTAAACATCGAATGTGTGTACGGCACATATACAGAAATTGGGCAAAGGCCTATAAATGGGATAAGCTGCAATTGCAATTTTGGCAATTAGTAAATAGTGCAAACATGGCTGACTTTAGGATAGCTAAAGAAGGACTGTTTCAGTTGACAAATGAAGATTATGCTACCCTATTTCAACTAGAACCGAAGCATTGGTGCAAGGCATTCTTCAGTGAGGAGTTCAAGTGCGATAACATCGACAACAACATTTGTGAAGTATTTAATTCGAAGATAATAGATGTCAGATGCAAACCAGTCATCTCAATACTTGAAGATATACGAGTTAATTATGACTCGGCTGCAAAAACAAAGAGATGAGGCTGCAAAGTGGACAAGACAATATGGTCCTAAGATTGCCAAGAAATTGGATGAGAACTTGGCTGCAAGTAAGCATTGTCATCCCATTTGGAATGGAGATAACGGATATGAGATAATGAAGGGTGCTGATAAGTATGTTGTCAATCTAGGAAGTAGGAAGTGTTCATGTAGAGCATGGCAATTAAGTAAAATTTCATGTAGGGGTGAGCGGTTCCCGGTTCCTTATAGGTTCCAAGCGAAACCTGGAACCTACCCTCGGGTACAAGTTCCTCATTTTTTGGAATCTGAACCTACCCGTCGAACCAAGAACTCGAACCTACCCCGTCAGTTCCGGGATCGGTTCCGAGTTCCAACAGGTTCTTCTTTTCTTTTTAGTTAAAAAAATGAAAATGAATGCAGCAATAATAAACAAACTTGTCATTCATCAAAGAGAATATAACACAAATAGCAAACAGCATTTTAGAAGCAATAATGAACAAATTTTTTTACACTCACAAACAATCCGAGTCCGAGCACATGATGGATGAAATGTGCTCGACAAAGGACCATAATTGCTCATATATCATCTTCCGCGCCACCTCTCCAGGATTATGAGCACCAACGCCCAAATTGTTTTTCTTCACTTCACCAGCCATGATTTGATCAGCAATACCACTTATGGAGCTTCCAAGACCCTCACCTGCTCAATTAGCCAGGTGCACCCATTAGCCTCTTCCCCTCCGATCATAAGCGATAACGAATGCAATTAAGAAGTCAGAGACTATAAGACGAATTCCTCATTCACCACCATTGTTGGCTTAAATGTCATAGGACAGGAGTTTCCCCATACTCGAGCCACTTAGGAGCTATAAATGGTACTTAACAAATCGACACATTCATATGCACAGAGGAGATGAAAACTTTAGCACATCATGCACACATGAATGATTAAGTTACTTGAGCGAAACATTTATCCTAACAAAAGGATCTAGCTACATCAAAACTGCCTTATCTTCTGGATGGAATGAAACCAAGAGCCATAGGGAATAGAAAAAAAAAGACCTTTCCACCCCATTTTTGATAAAAGCTTATGGCCAACATTATCAGCCTAAATCCTGGCCCTTTCAGCAGCCTCTCTAGCAGCCTTTGGGCAGAGGCATCATTACATGAAGCCAAAACCTTTCAAGCTCTTACGGAGGAATGAAGTCGCCCATGTGATGACCTTTCTTAGTGGGTCCTATGAAACAAAACACAAATATGTCATCTCAATTAAGATGCATATAGCAAGACACAAGAAAACATAAATAATGCCCGCTCGCAAGGAATTGAAAAGCTAACCTTGAAGAGAAGGAGGTGGAGGCATTTCGTCTTTCGATTGTCTAGGTTGTCTCCTCCTCTCCTCCCGGGCAGCCTTTTTCATGTAAAATTCCATCATTGCTACAGGATTTGCACTTGCTATGGAACATGACTCACTTGTGTTCAACAAAACTTGATCAAACAACATGTTTAATCGTGCTCACTTAAAAATGCCAAGAAAGCATGGACCGCAAAATGTCTCGTAGCATGTTGCAATTGAACCACAAAGTACTCACATAGATATTCAAATAATAACACCACTCACTAGTCAATGAATTTTGAGTTGTTTCAAGTAAAATAACATCATTAGATTCGAAGACAACCCGAAATCAATTTGATTTAAAGACAATGATTACATCTAACAAGTTTTTCGAATGTGATACAAGGCACCACATTGCATAATTATAACGTAGGCGAAGCAATCAATGGTTTCAGTACATTCAACTTTTCAGATGCTGCTCCATTTTACTTTATTCTCTTACATACAAACATCAGATGATCATATTTGTCACTTATCTAGAAGGAAGTATATAAGCAAATTAAGCCAAAATCATATGAGATGGCAAGTGAAACGAATGTGTAATCACCATTCCTATCCGAAGCAACTCTAGAACCATCTGTAGCTTCATACAATGCTGAAGTAGGAGTTTGGTAATTTGAGCAGTTGGCCTGGCTATTGATCCTTTGGGAGGCAGCATTCGATCTTGACTTTGGTATACCTACTCCGCCTACAAAAGGTAAACATGAGATTAAAACAACTAAAGAAATTTACAGCAAAGAATTCTAAATAACCAACAAAAACAAAAATGAGATAGAAAAGAACTCAGTTAGATTCTGGATGACTTGCGAAGGAATATTCAACCATTTATATAATGGAAGATGCATTGATAGCAAATAATGTAATTTGCAAATACAGAAATGCAAAGGCACAGCCAAAATAAGCAGTATCAGCCTGAAACATGAAATCTAAAATGCAAAGAAACCACCTCATAACTTTCAGGAAAGATCTTCTAAGCACACGTGATGCAATGATCACTATCCCTGCTTTGCAAATATATATCAAATCGCTGAAAATTATTCGGCCATGCAAAGCTACAAAAAATAAAGTTTTCCCAAACAAACTGGGTCTGAATTTGAATTACCAGCTGCTCGTTATATAATGGATCCCAAGATCATCGTCTTTGGATTTACAATGAACTGTTAGAGTTGTTCCGGCCGGCAAACTGTTACAAATTATAACATGCGTTCTACCCCAAACATCTTCCACACAACTTATAAGCAACAAAGAACAAACAAATATGAGTTTCAAAATGAAAGAGAGAACACTCACAAGAATAGGTAAGCGTAGAGGTCAACGGTGGCAAGGGCGAGCGGCGGTGGTCGAGGGCGAGCGATGGTGGCATCGAGGGCAAGCGGCGAGCTGTAGCAGCGTCGCTTGGGGAAAGCTCGGAGCTAAGCAAGGGTGCTGTGGGTCGCAGGCTTCGGGCATGGCGAAGGCGAGTTGCGGCGTCGCGGGCTTCGGGCATAGCGAAGGCAGAGTGGCAGCGTTGTGGGCTTTGGGGCACGGCGAAGGGAGAGCAGCAGCATCACGGGCTTCGGGGCACCGCGAAGGCAAAGTAGCGGCGTCACGGGCTGCAGGCAAGGCGCGGCGAAGGCAGCGAGCGGGCGGAGCAAGAGCGACATCGGTGCGGGCTGCGGCGAGGCGAGGTGAGGCACGACAGGGATGCTACTTGGTGGCGTCGAGCAAAGGGCGAAGAGAGAACAGAGGGCAAAGTGTCATGAGATAGTGAGACTGAGTGTTGTGAGAGTAATTTGGGGCATAGCAAAGGCAGAGCAGCGGCGGTCGTGACTCAACCCATGGCCAAGGGGGAAAGAGCTCGGTTCGGGCGGAGGTGGTGACGATTTGGAGCAACGACAGCCTAGACGGCCGAGCAAGCGGTGGCAATAGGTGGTGACAAAGTGGCTTGGGGATAGCGGTGGTGCCTCACGGCGGCGCGTCGGTGAGACAGCTCGTCGGGCTCAATGGCGAGACGGCTCGTCGAACGAGCAGTGGGTGGTGGGGGTTCGATGGCCAAGAGGTGGTGGTGAGTAGGGCGTGGGGCGGCGGTGTGGTGGTGGGTGAAGCAGCAACCGGCGAGAGGAAGGAAGAAGAAGAAGAAGAAGAAGAAGAAGAAGAAGAAGAAGGGGGTTTCGGCCGAGAGAGGGGAAAGAGGAGAGAGAGAGAGAGAGAGGGAAAAGAAAAAAGTTAGAGGACAAGGAAGTGACGTGAGGAGGAAAAGGGGAGAAAAGATAGAGAAAGAGAGAGAGAGAGAGAGAGAGAGAGAGAGAGAGAGAGAGAGAGAGAGAAAGGGAAAGGGGAAGATTGAACAAAAGGGGGGAAATGACGTGGAGGGGATTAGGGTTTTTTTTTTTTACCTTGGCCGGTTCCGGTTCCTCCGATTCCGATTCTTATGGGAACCGGAACCGGAACCGCTAGTTCCCAAAAAGAGAACTGGGAACCGGAACCGGCCCCCTTAGAACGGGGAACCACGCTCACCCCTAATTCCATGTGCACATGCCATATGTGCCATCCAGTTGAAGGGCGACAATATAGATGATTACATCGATGATTGGTACCATAAATCAAAATGCATTACTTCCTATCGGTTCATGATGTAGCCAATTAGAATTAGCAAGTTTTGGGAGCCCACGGATCATGAAGCACCTCAACCTTTGCCATTGAAAAAGAAAATTAGAAGGACAAAACGAAGACGAAGAATGGCAGGAGGGAGAGGGCTCGGGTCAACAAAGAATGAGCAGGCAAGGTGCAAAGATAACGTGCTCTTATTGTCACCTAACAGGCCACAATATTAAAGGTTGTCAATTGAGGAAGCAACAACAACCGTTGAGGCAAGGTGAAGGGCCTAGTGAAGAGACAGTTGTAGAAATGCAAATAGCAGGGCCAAGTGAGTCGATTGTTCTTCAGTCAACATCTAGAACCCCGATAAGTCATGAAATTTATTTTATGTTTATGTTGCTTTATTTTTATCATAAAAATGTACATAATATCCTATTTGGCCTTGTATGTAATATATTTGTTAGGTCACAAGAAGAACCCCAGTAAGTCATGAAACTAAATAGTCTGTTCGAAGAAGGCAATGTAGAAGACGGCTAGCTGAAGAATTGGCCCAAGCAACATCACGGCCAGCTAAAGGATTGATCCAAGCAGCATCATAGCCAGCTAAAAGATTAGCCCACGTAGCATCACGACCAGTTTAGTCGACTGTTCTTCAATAGCGAAAGAAACACCCAGTGGTAAATTCAACCATTTATATTCAGTTTTTCATTTTCTTTACATTATTATATATCCCGATATTATACTTATGATGTCTTTTGCCTTTTTCTTAGGTTCGAAGAAAGTAAGTTGGAAATCAACTGTCAACTGAAGGGTCATCACAAGAGCCACCTCAAGGGTCATCATGGGGGCCACCAAAATAATCACTACAAGAGACACCATAAGTACTACCACCAATACCACCAGAAGGCTCAACATAAGGAGGTGTCACTGAAGTTGAAGGGTTACATAGAAGGACAACTAGAAGAAGGCCAGGTGAAGGGGTAGCTCAAAGGCCATCTAGAAGACGCCCGCTGAAGAATTGGTCAAAGAAGCCCCAGTTGTAGTTAAAGGGCCCAAGAAAACAAAAAAAAAAAGAGCCAACAAATCACAAGTTCCTGAAAGTGACGCCCTTATTCAAATAAGAGGGGCACTTGGGAAGAGGTTAAGACAATATGGCTATGGCCTTTATATAGATGAGCGTACTGGAACAGTTATTCTCGATATAAGTTTTATTAGCTGCATTTAATTTAATTTATGCTGTAGACTTTTGCTGACAATTTATTATTATTTTTTTTGTAGCTTGGGAGAAGTTCGAGGTTTTTATCTCAGGCCCCAAGTCAAGAATCAACGGCTATACAAAAAAAAAAAAAAAAAAAAAATCAATTATGCCAACAAGAAAGAAGAGAAAGAATCCAGTTACAGCTCTAGCTCCTTTTGAATCAATTCAGCTTGGGACATTTGCAGCTCCATCTGAGTCAATGGATACTGAGAAGGTTGAAGAAGAAGTTGTACGTCCAGTTAGAAAGAGTGCAAGAATTATAAATCAAGTTAAAGGCCCATCGAAAGGAACACAAACGGGGAGTATCATGCATATTGATTGATAAGATGAGACGTGATAGGATTTGTGGAACTTAGGAGTCAAAACAGATATGTAAATGCTAACGTTATAATAACACTTGCTATGGATGGTTATCTTTTTTTTTTTTTTTTTTTTTTTAGTTTGTCATTCATTAATGTTGTAAGACTTAAATTTCAATATTAATGAAATGATCTTGCGCTGCTCATCAATTTTTTTGTTTGTCATGGATTCTGCTTTTACTTGTTGTTGCTTCCGTTGTTGGTGTTCTGTGGTAATAGCTAGAGTGCTAGTGTGGTTGGTGGTGGTGGATGGTGATGTTTGGTGGTAGTAAGTTTGTTGTTGGGGTGCTAATTTGATGGCTGGGGTGCTGGTGTGGCTAGTGGTGATGCCCGGTGATTATGGGTTTGTGATGGGGGTTATAGGCTTATGTTGCACCTACACCTAGTGTAAGTGTGCAGTTTGCACATCTTACATCATGTGTATTGGCGTAAGTTAGTGCAAGGCTCAGCTTGCACTAGTACCTTGTGCAGCAACACCACCAGCATGGTGGTGGCTGGAGTGCCTAATGTATGTAGTGTGGCTAGTGGTGATGGTTGGTGGTGCAACCGGTGATGGTGGCTGGAGCAATTTTTAGAGAAAACCCACAAAAAAATTGGCACTTAACTAGTCATATTCTAAAAAAACTTGGCACTTAAGTGTTTACTTTTAACTACGAGTGACACTTAAGTAATCACTTTAATAATAACTTGACACTTAAGTGATCCTTTTTTTTCATCACAACTAGCATTTAAGTGATTACTAAATACAACTTATGGCACTCGGGTAATCACTCATGTTTGTCTTGTGTATATGTTGGTCTACATCAAAACAGAGAAGATTATGGTAATTTAACTTATGGCAACTCCATATGATAGCACAAACAACAACAAAGCCACAATGATCTTGTGGAATAATACAAACTTCTTCGCATCTTTCAAAAAGAAAAAGCCTACGTTTAATCTAGAACAACACCATTTTTAACTATGGTAGTCAAAGAAACTTTTTCTCATTTTCAAGTACTTTATATTTCATCATAAAGTACAATAGACAACAAAACAACACCATAATAAACGCTTGGTAACACTTTCGTTCGATTTTCATCATTGAAACTTCATTCTTGAAAGGTTTAGTTGAAGATGCTTGAGCGTGCATTGAGACTTCATTCTTGAAAAGTTTAACTAAAGACGCTTGAGCTTGCATTGAGTCAACATCGTCCAAGCCATCCATGAACATAGATGGAGATTGCTGTCTTTTATGAAGTAGATCCAATATTACCTCTGTGGCTCGGTCATAGAACTTTGCATTGACCCATTTGAAGTATTTGCACTTCAACGCTTCTTTATATCGGGCGCATCCATAAAAATCTTCTCCCAGGATTGATTCGAGTCCACGATATTCTTCTTGGACTCGGTAACCCACAAAAATAGAAACGCTGGCCTTCTCCTTCGCTTTGGTGAGAGGAAATTGAGGCGCTACTACGAGTCTTGCTCTCCATTTCCAAGATTCATCGAAGGAATTTTGGGCAAATGAAAATTAAGGTTCGAGACTTGGATTCGAGCACTTTAATAGAGATTTTGGCCTATTTAGGGTTTTAGATTTGGGGCATTTGGGAGACGACGTTGTTTTTGGAAGATTTTGGGCTTTTATTATGCAGACAATGTCATTTTTGGTGAGTTAGAGCTGACTCAGCTCTCCGGCGAGCCACGTAGGTAATAAAAAATAATAAAATATTGCCACGTAGGACTTCCGACAAGGGTCGCTGGAGGTGGCACTTAAGTGTCCCACTAGAAAAAGAAAGTGGCACTTAAGTGTACCGTTTTGAAGTTATGGTACTTAAGTATCCCTCGTGTCAACTTATGGCACTTAGGCTGTTCTT
The DNA here is from genome assembly GCA_014182585.1 of Eucalyptus coolabah. Classification (NCBI taxonomy): domain Eukaryota; kingdom Viridiplantae; phylum Streptophyta; class Magnoliopsida; order Myrtales; family Myrtaceae; genus Eucalyptus; species Eucalyptus coolabah. Next base: position 42,266,126 of record CM024622.1, read on the forward strand.
CTGCCTTAATTTTGAGATTTTATCTTTTATGATGTGTCAATAAAAAAAAAGGAATCAACATTATTCATCGCCAACTTTCCTAATTGATGATCATAGTGCAGCTCCAAATTACCCACATCTTTTTTTTTCCATTTCTCTCAAAATGGAGGACGAGGACCTAAATTTCGACTCCACCCATCAATTGAGAGCTGCATGGTACTGCTATAATTGTTAGCCATGTTTCCGAGGGGGAAATTTAAGTACGGAATCCATGAAATGGATTCGTAAACGATTTCTATTGCCAGTTGCGGTGTTGCCACCGCTGGCATTTGGATTTGCCTCTCCTCTTCTAGTGGCGATCTCTAATACACAACATTAATCAATGACACAACGACAACAATGACCGGGCTGGCCACAATGAACATGCCGACCATGCTTCCCCACATGACTTGACCTCCTCCTAGGAATATCATCAAGCTTGTGTGGAACTAGCAGGGGCAAAAAAGCGCTAGACAATAATAGAATCTCGAACTACTCATGGAAGGTGTCAAGACCCTTGCCGATTTTGGGTAAGGGTTCGTGCACCCTCACTTTGGCCAACAAGTCCATCATGATGCTAGCCTAGAGCTACGGCCCTCACCCAGAGCTAGTGAGGTTAGCCAGCCACCCTCACTAGCCCTAACTCTAAAATCGAGAAAAAAAAAGGAAAAGTAAAAAAAAAATCCAAAAAAATCAACATATTATTTAAAAAAAAAAGTATCATGCCATCGCCAGTTGTCATTGTTTGCAATTTCCTTGCCAAATTGATCCAAAGGACTTAATTGGTAAGAGATGAAAAAGTTTATAACTCAATTAGTAATACTGAAAAGTTTATGACTGAATTAGCAAATATGTAATAGGTTTAGGACGTTTTAGACAATTTTCCTAGAATTTTATTTGCATATGCTTAATCAAATATATAATTCCGTATGTTCTTATTATACATTAGTCTCACCTTGTGATTTCTCATGGTCTTTGAGAGAGAGGAGCTCATCCACCAACTTGCCTTAAATGAGAGAGAGAGGGGGGATGAAAATGAGAGGAGGGCTGATTGGTGGGAAATTTTGACTTTTTTTTTTCTGTCATATCACTTTTCCTTCTCCATCGTCCAAGCAAAACAATGTCATCTTATCAAAAAATAAAACGTAACAAAAAAAAAAAAAAACAAAAATAAAAACAAAGCAATTTCAAATGGTGGATGGAGCCCCTCTGTCAAAAAGGCTACAAGGAGGCATTGAAGGGAACAGGAGGAAATATTCTTCGCCTTTAAGTACTTGACTAAATGTCACTTTAGTAAAACCCTTTAGTATACTTGGCGTTATTCATCACTTCATTTTAGTATACCGAATTATGCAAAACATTTTGTTTTTATCTACTTGGATTTAAAAATTTGTATGATTATTCCACCTCATCATAATTTTCTTAATTTAGTGGATTTTATAAGTATTTATAGGAGGCGTTGAAGTAAATTTTCTAAACACAAAGGATAGATTTGTTTTACGGAAATTAGCGGTTGGAAAGTATCTCCTCATTTTTTGTCATTTTGGCATTTCTTTAAAAATGAATCAATAAAAATTATTTTTCATGCTGAACAAAAAATCCATATTTAAATTCAAAAATAATCTATGCTTTTGAAAGATTGTTATTCATATTCAAGGATCCAACTTGACCTCCACCGTTGTTAGGATCATCCCTTTCATAAAAATTGGAGACCTTGGGGTCAGATCGGACACTCCAGATCCTGAACCTAGAACATTAGGGACCTCGCCTGAGATCTCAGTGCACTAACCGGTGCCTCGGACGCTTAAAACTTGGACGCAAGCACCTAGACTTTCGAAACCAGGGGCAAGAGTTGAGCATCCGAGTTGTGGGAGGATCTTGAATCCGAGGCTGGGGGTTTTGATATGGCGCCTGGAGATACTAGGCACAAGGCTTGAGTTCCCAGCTTGCCGCCAAGGTCTCGATAATTGCCTTCAGACCGACGTTAATTTGTCTTGAGCACCTTCTAAAGTTTGTCAACAGCAAACTCCCATAATAATTTTCATCTCTTTTGAAAAATCCTACCAAACACAAGAAAATCAAAGTTTTCTTAAAATGAAATATTATTACTTACCAATCATGTTCATTTTTCAAGGAAACAAAATAGACCTAAAGTCTCCCTACACTTTCATCAAGACCCGAGGTTGAGTGGCTTATCAATTGCCTAAATAAAGAGCTAAAAATACAAGATGGAATGAAAATCACGTGTGACCTTAAAGATACGATTAGAACCAAACAAAAGATAAAAAGAGCGAAACTTTAGGCAACCGTGGTTACGTGCTCATTAGGCCAACCAAACAAAAGAGAAAAAGAGCCTCAAACTGAAGTTGCAAGCAACTAATCAAATCTCTTTTTGTACTTATTATTCTCGTGCTTTTCTTTATCTTACTTAATAATTGGAGAAAACAGAAGTTTATTGCTGTAAAGTGTTGAGACACAAGTTATCTGCCAGCTAATAAAGTAAAGCTAGTATCCCTAGTGCTCGTTCCTTAACAATGATTCTTAGGAAAATCTCTCTGTTACTTTTCTGTACTTCATTTTGCCCAATTTTTCCGGTGTTGCTGTCTGCATCTTCTGAATAATACTTCTGGGATTCATCAGCCCTCAACTTCAGGTGTAATGGTGCTAGTTTTGCATTGCATTGCACCTCTTTCTTTCCTGTTACTTTAGATAGCTTGCATTTGTTTATTGTGCTTACTAACCTGTATTATCTTTATGGTAAAAGGTTTGTATGCTCTCCGCACTTTGGATGTTTCGGCAAGTGATTATCTTACAGCAGTACATGTTACAGCACATTTTTGTTGTCTTCGATGTTCATTTTCCAACTGGTGGAAGAACTACCTAGAGAAATTAAGGCCCTTTCTCCTTTCGCAACCAATGAAATTTGACATTTAAATATTGCTATGTCTGAAAGGTATAGCAAACATGCTATTGAATGCATTCTTTCCTATGTAAATGGGATTTAAGAAATAGCTAGTTACATGAAACCTCTTCTAAATAAAACTTCAAAAATCCAACTAGAGGGCAATTGCACCTAAAGTCATCTACTCTAATTTTATATAAGTAATTTTGTGAAGATGGTACAAGGCCAATGAGAAGTTAACATGTGGCCCTCTCACTATGTGAAACATCTTTTATATCATTTTCACAAAGCTCAAAAGTAATAGAACTCCCAAAATTAGAAAAGAAGAAAAGCCTCGGTTCATGAAGTCGACTCAAAATTACAAAGATTTTCTTTCAAGACTAAATAATAGGGTGTATAGGAAAAGCGTGAAATCTATAAAAGCATTCGAGAAGGTGAAATAGCTAGTACAAGTACCTAGAGGGGGGGTGAATAGGTATATAAAAAAAATTTCTTACAGATTGCACAATACTTAGACAGTTAAAAATCAATCGTGAGACTGAGTAAGGGAAAGAGAGAATTTAACACGCGGTTTATAATGGTTCGGCTTAATTCAAGCCTACGTCCACTCTTCGCACCGACAGCCAATTGGCTGGATTCCACTATGATCAAAGAGCTGTTACAAAGTGTTGATCTTCCTTGATTTCTAGGTGTAGATGATCTACCACACTCGCTCAAGGTGTCACCAAGTATAAACACTCTCTGTGTATACAATTTCGCTCGAATAGTATCGAATCAAGGTTCTAACAATCAAGGTTCTTCCCCAAACACGGAATTTTTCTATCGATCACACTACTAAAACAGCTAGAACGGTCTTCCTTTTATACTCCTTTATGCCATCATAGCCTTCGACTGGCATTTTTCTATCAAAGGAATTCCTCCATACTCCTTTATGCCGTTGGCACCAAATCAATCAAGAAGATCATCCGAGCTATTTAAGGAATCTGATGATAGCCCATCAATCATGTTCGCCCATACAATCATGATCTTGGTTTCCAAGAATAGAACATTCCAAGAATATTTCGTTGACCATCGGATCTTCAAAGAAAGAATCCAAATGATTATCCAACCAAAGAATCTTTTCCGAAGATAGGATCTAATCCTCAACCATATACCTCGGCTTTGGATTTCCTTCGTCACTGGATTAGAAAGATCGTCGTGAGAATAGACTTAAGTCTTGAGTCTTGATTCTTAAGTCTTGAGTCTTGAGTCTTGAGTCTCGAGAATACAAAGTCTTCGACTTTAAACCGTCGGTCTCCAAACATCCGACTTAGACTCGATAGAAACGTTTTGTCAGCTTCAAAATATTCTGAAAGATTTCTCCAACAATCTCCCCCTTTTTGATGGTGACAAAACTTTCTTGTAGATTTGAACAACTTTGACCCGCAAAAACATTTCTCAAGCAATATGGCTAACTCAAAAAGATTAATAAAGCAACCAGACTCGCATCCACAGAAAAATTGGTTAGTCTTTCATGAGTAATACCATATAACAACACTTGATAAAATGCAACCAGTCAAGCATCAAAATCCACAACCAATTCAATCAAATTTAAATTCACACCCAAGTTCAAGTTCTCAAGTCATACTCAAAAATAAACATAACCACAAAAGTTTTAAAATGTTGAAAGTTGTTGGTGCAAATTGATTCTCCCCTTTTTGTCATCATTAAAAAGGGTGAGAAAGGAGTCATGTCCGCTGGGAATGCGCACGATCTGGAAATCCCCAATGGACTGGACTACTCCTTCGAGCTTCTTCAGGTCTTCCCTCGCTGAGCTACCTCTTCTCCCTTAGCATTGGCTTGAAGTTGCAGAGCGAGGTCTTTGAATTTATCCTCCGAGAGACCGAAGATGCTTGTCCAAAGATGCTTCATGGCTTGGATTTCATAGTCCGTAACATATATCTGGCTACGCATTTCCAGAAGAATATTCATGATGCTACGAAAATCTGCAGAATCGTCCGTCTGTGTACCGGCATGAGCTTTCTCTGATGAAGTAAATGCAGACGATGGCGCTTCTGTATAGTCTGGCAGATTTGGAATCGACGTATCACCTTCTTCAGGCAATTGAGAAGCCTGAAATTCTTCTGGGTCTGCTGGAGATTGCCTTGGAATTTCACTAACAGCAGCATGAGGTGAGGACCTTTCTTGCTCGCCAACTCCCCGTCTCTAGGACATCGAGCGGGGAAGAGTGATGATCATGCTCTTGATTTCCTTCTCTCCGATTCAGCAGACTTTTCTTTCTCTCCTTCTCTTTCTTCTTCAGCTTCTTTCTCCTTCTCTCTCTCTCTCTTCTTCTTCTCTCGTTCTTCCCGAAGTTCTCATCGTCGGTGAGACACGTAACGTCCGGTTCTTGTCAGTGCTTGGATAGTGGGATCTTCATCCTCTTCTTCTTCATCTTCATCCTCCAGGATGAGAGTTCTTTTCTTCTTTTTCGATGGGGCACCAATGGCCTCCTTTCCTTTCCTTTTTGAAGCAGACTCGGACTGGAGATTTCACTCGAATTCTCCATTGCTGGAGATTTCACTTCTGAGATTTCACTCTGAATTTCTCCATTGCCTTGGACAGCAGTTCTTGCACGCATCTTTGTTAACATCTTCAAACCTACCACCATCTTATCACACGGTCGAACACAAAAATGTTTGTGGCGGTTCAATATTCATGTGTCTCAAGATCTTGGTCACTGCACTGATAAGGCAATTGTCCTTTGTCTTTCGACATTGCTTTGTACATATGGAAGAGAATAGTGTGCGGGAGAGAGAACTTCCGTCCCGAGTTGATCGCGCGTACATCAACTTTGCTTCGTAAAGAGACACGTAAGTCTTTGATGTAGACTTTGGTCCGAGACAATTAATCACAATCTTATGAAGCACAATGTTGATGGCATTCATCCTGGAATAGGTAATTTTCTTCTCTACGTCCCTATCTTTGACAAGTTCCGTGAGTAGTACGAGCAGGTGAGACTTTGATTGGTAGATAACGTCCTCGTTCAACTCCAACTATGTCCGCCAACATATTCACATCTACCACGTAGACTTGATCTCGTACACCGAATGAAATTCTATTCGCATCCAAAAGCTAAGATTTGAATAGAAATAAGCGGCGCTGAGCATACCCGTCCGTAGAGTCGAGCAAAAAGTCTCAAGTTGAAGCAAATTCAACTTCTCTCTTAAGTTTACGTTGATGGTGTCCAAAGTCAAAATCGACACTTCTAGGGTTGATTACCCCTCTTTTCAACAGCCTGAAATACACCTTTTCCTGATCCTTGGACTTAAACAAATCCATCCGATTTCCTTTCACTTTTGCTGCCACACCCATTTTAGGTTGAAATTCAAGGAACATTCTGTCATCATCGTTCCCTTCAATCAGATTTTGTCCTGGCATACGAGGGTCACTTGGAATGTTCGCAAGTGCCTCTTCTGCCCTTCCTTTCGGAGCAATTCCCAATTCTTCCATTTTCCGCAGAAAAAGATACTCATTTCCATAATTTTTGTCCTTAAGGAAGTCATCTATATATTTTAATGAAGTACCGGAGCTTTTCAACGCACGATAAAGCTTATAGATAAAGGAGGGTCTTTGGACTCTTACTGGGTCGGCATCCTCGATTATCTCTTCTTCCAGATGTTGACTCGCACCTTGTGGGGCAGAGGTGTTGAATGACGTGGAGGAGAGCGAATCGGACTTTGTCGCCGACTTGATAAGTCTTCTTCCTCGCAAGATCGAAGTGAGTCGGTCCCTTCTCCATTCTTTGTGGTCCCCGCTTGCGATTCTTGATGATTTCCTTGAAGAAGACATCCTTCTTTGACGATTGGAAGATTCCTTCACTTGCTTTCCCAAGAAAAATGACCACTTTCTCGAAGATGAACAGAAATAGAAACAGGATCGGGAGGAGAGTTCTTTTTAGGGTTTTGAAAATTTGGGCGAAGAAAACCGTATATATATAACTCGTTTTTGAAAAGGGAAGTTCAATCGGTACAAGGAAAGTGTACGAACACTTCTTTTCAAAATCAATAACTGCCAAAATTAATTTCTTTTAAAAAGACAAGTTTTTGAATTTTACACAGATTATTGAATAACCGAACAAAAGATCGTACCTTTTCGAGATTAGATAACTAAACGAGAATTCGTACCTTTTAGATAAAATAGCAACTTACAGTCTATAGCCATGCACGTCTGAGTCTGAAGATTTAAAGACTGAGAGGTTAGAGTCTTAGAGTTGGTGAGTCTCTAGACTTTAACTTCTTCAAGCTTCAAAATGTTGAGTCTTGAACGGATAGAGTCGAATTGATTTTTCTCCAAAGGCTTTGTGAATATATCCGCTAGTTGACTCTTTGAATCAACAAATTGAATCGAGATTTCTCCATTTTGAATGTGATCTCTAATGAAGTGATGTCGAATCTCAATATGCTTTGCTCTTGAATGAAGGATTGGATTTTTGGTGAGATTGATCGCACCGGTGTTGTCACATCTGATTTCGTGCATGAGTCTTCAATGCCAAAGTCTTGTAGCTGTTGTTTTATCCATAGAATTTGCGAACAGCAGCTTCCAAGAGCTACATACTCGCTTCTATCGTTGAGAGAGCTACAAGGTGCTTTGCTTCCTTGAAAACCAAGACACCGTCCCGTTTCCAAGCAGCTTGACAAGTTCCGTAAGTGCTCTTCCTATCGACTCGCAACCGGCCAGATCTGCATCTGAGTATCCTAGAAGATTAAAGTCTCCTTTCTTGGGATACCAGAGACCGATGCTTGAAGATGAGGCAACGTATTTGATAACACGTTTTGCAGCACTGAGATGGGATTCTCTAGGATCTGATTGAAACCTAGCACAGATGCAAACACTAAACAAAATATCAGGTCTAGAAGCAGTAAGATAAAGAAGTGAACCGATCATGCTCCTGTACAGCTTTTGATCTACTTTCTTTCCTTCTTCATCCTTGTCTATCTTCTCGAGAACATGACATTGGTATGTCGGTCTTTTTGCACTTTTCCAATCCAAACCTTTGACAAGATCATTTGCATATTTTTCTTGATGAATAAAAGTTCCTTCCTTCATTTGTTTCACTTGGAGTCCAAGAAAGAATGTTAATTCTCCCATCATACTCATTTCAAACTCATCCCGCATAGACTTAGAAAATTTCTTGCATAGACTTTCGTTAGGTGATCCAAAAATAATATCGTCCACATATATTTGAACAAGTAAAAAGCTTTTGTTTTCCTTTTTGATAAACAAAGTAGTATCTACTTTACCTTTGACAAAACCATTCTGTAATAAAAACTTACTTAGTCTGTCGTACCAAGCTCGAGGTGCTTGCTTTAAACCATACAAGGCCTTTTTTTTTTCAAGACCGAGTCCGGCTTCTTTGGGTCTTCAAACCCAGGTGGTTGTTCCACATAAACTTCCTCATGGATAAATCCATTTAGGAACGCACTTTTGACATCCATTTGGAATAACCTGAAATTTTTATAACAAGCAAACGCAAGTAATAGACGAATAGCTTCTAACCTTGCTACCGGTGCGTAAGTCTCGTCATAGTCTATTCCTTCTTCTTGCGTATATCCTTTGGCCACGAGTCTTGCTTTATTTCGTACGACTTTTCCTTCTTCATTCATCTTGTTCCCGAATACCCATTTGGCTCCAATAATGCTTTTACCTTTTGGTTTAGATGTCAATTCCCAAACATCATTGATGTTGAACTGTCTGAGTTCTTCTTGCATAGCTTCGATCCAACTTTCATCGATAAAGCTTCTTCTATGCTTTTTGGTTCAATTTCAGAAATGAGAGCCACAAAGACTAGATTCTTCATGCCTTTTTGATCTGGTGCGGATTCCTTCATTAAGTTCGCCAATAATGAGATCTTTGGGATGACCGGATTTGTGCTTCCAGCTACTAGTTGATTTGCCCGGTTGATGATCTCTTTCTTTATTTGATTCTCCATGAGCATCTTGATGATGGACTTCCGTGAGTCCGAGATGCTTCTTGAGATGTAGACATTGGAAGGTCTAGAGCGGGTTCGCCTCTTCGCACCGAGTCCGGCCGGATTCATCTTGCGCCGAGTCTTGGAATTTGACATTCATTGATTCTTCCACAGACTCGGCTTTTCTTGTTATAGACTCGTAGGCTTTGCTTGATGTAGAATATCCAAGGAAGATGCCTTCATCTGATCTTTCTTCAAACTTACCAACTCGATCATTTGCATTTTTCAAAATAAAGCATTTGCAACCAAACACATGAAAGTATGAAACAATAGGCTTCTTACCTTTGAATAATTCATAGGGGTTTTCTCTAGAATAGGTCTTAGAAAGACTCTATTTATAATATAGCAAGCAGTTGAAACAGCTTTCAGCCCAAAATCGTGAAGAAATTTTACTTTCAATTAAAAGTGTTCTAGCCATTTCTTGAAGAGATCTATTCTTTCTTTCCACAACTCCATTTTGCTTTGAGTATACGGAGAGGAAAACATGTGATTAAAACCAGATTTATCACAGAATTTCGTAAAATCTTGATTTTCAAATTCACTTCCATGATCTGTTCTTATACTAGAAATAGCACATCCTTTTTCATTTTGAACCTTTTTAGCAAACTTCTCAAAGTACGAAAAGGTTTCGACTTACTTGCAAGAAAATATACCTGTGTAAAGCGAGAATAATCGTCTACAATTACTAGACAATACTTCTTACCTCCAATGCTTTGAGTTCTTGTTGGTCCGAAGAGATCCATATGAAGCAACTGTAATACATGATTAGTAGAGACATGATTTATTGGCTTAAATGAATTTCTTACCGCTTTCCTAGAACGCATGGAGTGCATAAATCGAGACTTTTGGTATGGCAATTTAGGTAGACCTCGAACAAGCTTCTTTGATGAGATTTTGGCTAATTGCTTCATGTTGACATGGCCAAGCTTTCTGTGCCATAGGACTGCTTCATCTTGAATTGAAATTAGACATTGATCTTCATTTGGCTTTACATCAAGGAGATAGATATTTCCATGCCTTCGTCCCATGAAAGACTGAGTTGAGTCTTTGCTAATTCCAGAACATATGCCTTCTTGAAAGGAGATCTTGTAACCAAGATCACACAGCTTGGCTAATGCTGAGTAGATTGTAGTTGAGTCCTTCCACTAGAGAGACATTGTTTATTGTGAGATTTCCAATTTTCACAGTTCCAAATCCCACAATGCTTCCTTTGCTGTTTCCTCCGAATGAAACTTTTCCACCATTTACTTGAATAAGCTTTATGAAGCAATTTGAGTCTCCCGTCATGTGTCTTGAGCATCCGCTGTCAAGATACCACTTTACCTTCTTTTTGACAGAGACCCGCATTCAAAAGAGAGTCTCAAGCTTTCTTTGGTACCCAAATTTTCTTGGGTCCTTTGGCGTTAGTAGAATGAGCATTATTAGGCCATACTTTCTTAACAAAGCTTCCAAACCATAGGACACTCTTTTTCAAAATGATCCCGACTGTTACATTTTGAACACCTTAAAGCATTTCGACCTACGTACTTTACAAAAACTCTTTTGAAATGATTTTTGTAAGCCTCTCTCGACGGTCTTTTCTTAATTCTTTCTTTTACTTTCGGAAAATCAATCAAGGGGATAGTTTCTGCTGTCATACCTAGACCAGACTTATTGAAGTAAGGTCTTTGGATTGAAAGAACTTTTTCAAGTTTTTCGGACCCTATTGAAAATTTCTTTGAAATATTTGATAAGTCAGTTTTTAAGAAAGCATTTTCTTTTGAAAGTTTATCTTCATTCTCTTTAAGAGTAGAAACATTTAACTCTAAACTTTTCACTTTTTCTTCTAAAATATTTTCCTTTTGTTTTAAAACTGAGTTTTCCTTTTTAAGTTCGGAAATCTTTTTGAGAGAAGTCTTAAGACTAAAACATAGTTCATCAATGTATTTAGAGACTTTGACAGGGATTTTATAATCACTTACCTCAAATTCACTGTCTGAGTCTGATCCAGAGTCTGAGTCCGATTGCGCCATCGACACATGTTGGGCATATTCCTCATCACTTTCTTCACACTCGTATCGCTCCAGTGTTTCGGCTTTAAGAGCTTTTCGAGACTTCTCGACTTTCCTCTTTTCTTCTTCGTAAGAGGACAGTTGGGTCTGATGTGCCCCTTTTTCTTACACTCAAAGCAAACTACATCTTTGTTTGGTTCCTCATTATCAACAAACTTGGTTTGCTGTTTCTGAAAACTTTGTTTCTTTGAGTTGAACCTTCTTCCTTTTCTATTTAGCTTTCGAACCTTCTAATCATAAGAGCAAGCTCCTCATCGTCCGATCTTCTTCGAATCTGTATCATCGAATCATCGTTAGATTTTAATGCAATGGATTTCTTACCTCTTGGATCTTCGTCTTCATTAATTCGTTCCACTTCGTAAGATCGAAGAGTTCCAATCAGCTCGTCCTACGTATAATGGCATGATTCTTTGCGTCTCTCTTATTGAAGTCTTTATATGATTCCAATCCTTGGAGAGTCCACGCAGTAGCTTGTTCACCTTCATAGGATCAGAAATTTTCTGTCCTTGATTCTCAAGACCATTGACAATATCTCGTGAAACGGCTAAACATGTCGCTTATAGATTCTCCTGGTTTCATTTTGAAGGATTCATATTGACCAAGAAGAATGTTAATTCTGGTCTCCTTCACTCGGGTCCCGTCCCTTCATAAGTGATATGTAATCTGTCCCACTTCTTTTGCTGTAACACAAGAAGATATTCTGTTATATTCAGTTGGTGACAAAGCACAATATAAAGAATAAATTGCTTTAGCATCGAGTGCTTGTCTCTTGTTTATCTCTTCTTGAGACATTCCGCTGGCTTCAACAGTTTCTTTCCTCTTTCGATACCGATGCAAAGTAGAGTGATTCCTTTTCCACCACATCCCATTCCGAGGATCCTTTGACCGTAGAAAAGCTTTCATCTTGTTTTTCCAGATGTTGTAATCCTTTCCATCAAAGTAGGGTGGTCTAGTATTGCTTTGCCCTTCCACCAGCCCTGGTGCTAGCATACTCGCCATGGATCTTTTACTATGAAGTAAAGCACTTCAAATAAAGTAAGAACACGAGCTCTGATAATAATTGAAATAGCTAGTACGAGTACCTAGAGGGGGGTGAATAGGTATATAAAAAAAATTTCTTACAAGATTGCACAATACTTAGACAATAGTTAAAAATCAATCGTGAGACCGAGTAAGGGAAAGAGAGAATTTAACACGCGGTTTATAGTGGTTCGGCTTGATTCAAGCCTACGTCCACTCTTTCGCACCGACAGCCAATTGGCTGGATTCCACTATGATCAAAGAGCTGTTACAAAGTGTTGATCTTCCTTGATTTCTAGGTGTAGATGATCTACCACACTCGCTCAAGGTGTCACCAAGTATAAACACTCTCTGTGTATACAATTTCGCTCGAATAGTATCGACTAACAATCAAGGTTCTTCGACTGAATTTTTCTATCGATCACACTACTAAAACAACTAGAACGTCTTCCTTTATACTCCTTTATGCCATCATAGCCGTTGGCACTTACCAAAGGAATTCCTCCAATCTACCCGTTGGACGGAATCAATCAAGAAGATCATCCGAGCTATTTAAGGAATCTGATGATAGCCCATCAATCTCGTTCGCCCATACAATCGATCTTGGTTTCCAAGAATAGAACATTCCAAGAATATTTCGACCATCGATCTTCAATCGATCTTAGATAAGAATTCAAAGAATCCAAATGATTATCCAACCAAAGAATCTTCTCCAGAAGATAGGATCTAATCCTCAACCATATACCTCGGCTTTGGATTTCCTTCGTCACTGGATTAGAAAGACTGTTAGTGAGAATAGACTTAAGTCTTGAGTCTTGATTCTTAAGTCTTGAGTCTTGAGTCTTGATTCTTAAGTCTTGAGTCTTGAGTCTTGAGTCTCGAGAATACAAAGTCTTCAGACTTTAAACTGTCGGTCTCCAAACATCCAGACTTAGACGATAGAAACGTTTTGTCAGCTTCAAAATATTCTGGATTTCTCCAAAATTCCCGGATGGGTATTTAGAACTCGTGTGGGTGCCGCTCCAAAATTTGGAATAGGTGAGTGTAAGGTATGTTTAAGGGTTTGGGGTCCTCTAGTTTATGTTCTCGTAGATGGTGATAGGTTTCATGTCAACTCATGGATTTAAATGATAGGCGATATATCCTACGGTGATCACTAGAAGATTTAGATTTCAGATCACTCTAGCTAGTGCGTCATGTAACATAGCGAAGGCAATGTTAATTGTTGAAGTCGAAATGACGATGGACCATACAGGTTTTCTCATGTCATGGAACTTTATTTTCTTAAGATAAGCTGGTACATAAACTATGTCCCACCTCCAAATATTTCCATGGTTTTCCTGGTATTGCTTTAGAAGAAAGACTACCTACATTACTTTGGAAATCACAAATCACCCCATGTTGGGAAGAATAATTAGTCAAGGAAATTATCGAATCAATTCTAAACCTATAGTATGGATATCAATCCAATCCTAAACTTTTCAATTTTTGCCAATTTAGTCTTAAACATTTTGCACAAGATTCTAATGTAATTTTTCTGATTAGTTCACTGAAAATTGCTGACATGCATCGATCAAAAGGTTACATGGGAATTTTGTACAAAGGTTTAGGTCTAAATTGAGAAAATTAAAAGGTATATAATTGATTTGACATCCGTACAATAGGTTTAAAACTAATTGGATAATTTTCCCATGATCAGCGTATTCTTCATGGAGTCTAGAATGAGAGGATGGGTGATTTAGTATTGTCTTTCTCAGAGAAAAAGAGAAGGTTAGATTAACAATTAATGATGGAACGTGGCACACATGCATGTGGACACATTAGAGCAAACCCTATCTCCCGTAGTCAAAAGCCATCGTAATCCACCTGCATGATACCATCACATAAGCACCTAAGTTATCTATCAAAACAGCAATCTTAGAACGCCTAAGAGATATCGGTGGGAGTGAATCTTTTATCCGATGTACAAGACTCTCGTCATCGTGTTTCGCCGTCATCATTATTACTAAAGATTATTCGTAGTCGCTCTTCTCTCTCTCTCTGAAGATAACCATCACCGTAATCTTATTACTCCCGGAGACATTTGCGATTAAGCGTAACAAATGAAGGTATCGATTCGTGCATGGCCTGGCGGCGCACGATCACCATGAAGATTTAATGAGGTTCATTCATGCCACATGACTCGAATGCATGTGCGCATCTCGTCGTCTTCTCCTTCAACATATGTATTTGTGTTTATTTTTTATGTTATCAACATATGTTAATATTAGTTATGAACATGAATTTAACACGTAATCCATTTTTATGTTATGTTTGAATGTTCAATGTGTAAATAACGATAGCAATGACAATTTTTCTTTTTTTTTATGAAATGAAATGAAAATGTACAGGATATTCTAGAACCCGTGGCGCTAATAAATTCCAAATTTTAAGGTGTTTCAAGAGCCTATAAGGTAATTTCTAAATTCCAAAACTTGAATGGCTATCTAAGGTTCTAGGGTAGGAAAACACCTTACCCATCCCAAAACCTTCTCACCTCTACTAAATACTCCTATAACATCTCTTATCCACATTTTTTTTTTCCATTTTTTCTTCTTAAATCTATTTTGAAAATACTTCCAAAAGCTAATATATGAAAAATAGAGGTAGAAAACTTAAAAGCCACATTAAAAGAATTTATTGAGGATTCACTTATAAAGAATCTGAGAAAAATGATACCATGAATGTCATAACTTTCTTATAATGCTCACTTTAGTGGCAAAATTTTTCAATCAATCATTTCGATGCTATAACTTTCAACAAACACCACCTTAGAACTACAATTTGTTTTCACAAATAACTTAATTGGAGTGAGCATGTGTAGTTGTTTATTTTGAAAAGTTAAGGAAAACTCATAAGATGGTGGATGGGAACGGCCACAAATTTGTCCCAAAGCTTCTTCACATCTCCCAATGCAATAAGAGGGCCACTTTCTTAGGAGAAAATGATTGGGTGACAATCTATAATTAATTGTGAGAATAATAGTCTATTTTGGATAACAAAAATTCAAATAACAAATAATTAGAAATTGTTGTAAGGACCATTTCTTCTGGAATTTGTGCTTCACAACAAATTACTATTTTCACAGTAGCCCAAAGACTACCATGCTAGCAAAGCCCTTATTTAATAGTTTAACGCATCAAAAAATAAAAATAAAAAAGGAAAGAAAAAGGTGTAACAAAAAAATGGAGAAAATAAAAATATGAGGATCGCAAAAAGGATACACAGTCAAAAACTCTAGGAAAGGAAAGAGAGAAGAACATGGAAGGATTAACTTATAGTTAAACAATGTGCACATTCGTAGTTTCAGTTGTGCAAAATTCTAACAGATTGAGAGAAATGATGTATGCATCTATGCAGTTTTGTGCAAGCTCTTGGTGATTATTCTTCAGAAGCAATTCAAGCAACGTAAAAATTTTCCTCACTCTGCATTTGCATTGACGTCCAGTGAGCACACTTGACCGGAGCTACCATGAGTTTGATCAGCTGGATTTCCTTAATTATCAACACGGTGTGGCCGCTGCTAAAAGATCTGTGGGCGGACTGGGGGATTCATTTCTTGGTCACCGTAAGCCTTGCCTGCGAGATTTGTCTCTCAATATTAGGCATTCGTCGGAAATATATGACGTCAAAGTTTGCTAGATTCATCACCTGGGCTGCCTATTTGCTCCTTTCTTTCATCGTGAAAATCGCACTGGGCAAGCTTACTGTGGTCCACATCGATGATCCTGAAAATCCGAGTTACGACGTGGAGTTGGTAGGGCTGTTTGCCCCATTGCTTCTGATGCAACTTGGGTACCCAAACGGCATAACGGCCTATGCGTGGGAAGATAACCGGCTGGGATTGAGACAGATTCTGAACATGAATTTAACACTTAATCCATTTCTATGTTATGTTTGAATGTTGAATGTGTAAATAACAATAACAATGACAACTTTTTTTCTTATGAAACAATATGAAAATGTACAGGATATTCTAGAACCCGTGGCGCTGATAAGTTCCAAATTTTAAGGTGTTTCAAGAGCCTATAAGGTAATTTCTAAATTCCAAAAACTTAGAATGGCTATCTAAGGTTCTAGGGTGGGGAAAACACCTTACCCATCCCAAAACCTTCTCACCTCTACTAAATACTCCTGTAACATCTCTTATCCACATTTTTTCCTTTTTTTCTTCTTAAATCTATTTTGAAAATACTTCCAAAAGCTAATATATGAAAAATAGAGGTAGAAAAAACTTAAAAGACACATTAAAAGAATTTATGGAGAATAGACTTATAAAGAATTTGAGAAAAATGATACGATGAATGTCATAACTTTTGTATAATGCTTACTTTAGTGGCAGAATTTTTCAATGAATCATTTCGATGCTATAACTTTCAACAAACACCACCTTAGAACTACAATTTGATTTCCCAAATAACTTAATTGGAGTGGGCATGTGTAGTTTTTTATTTTGAAAAGGTAAGGAAAACTCATAATATGGTGGACGGGAACGGCCACAAATTTGTCCCAAAGCTTCTTCACTTCTCCCAATGCAATAAGAGGGCCACTTTCTTAGAAGAAAGATGATTAGCTGACAATATTTAATTAATTGTGAGAATAACATTCTATTTTAAATAACAAAAATTCAAATAACAAATAATTATAAATTGTTGCAAAGTCCACTCCTTCTGGAATTTGTGCTTTACAATAAATCATTATTTTCACAGTAGCCCAAAGACTACCATGCTAGCAAAGCCCTTATTACACATCAAAAATAAAAAATAAAAAAGGAAAGAAAAAGATGTAACAAAAATAATGGAGAAAATATAAATATGAGGATCCCAAAAGGATACACGGTCAAAAACTCTAGGAAAGGAAAGAGAGAAGAACATGGAAGGATTAACTTATAGTTAAACAATGTGCACATTTATAGTTTCAGTTGTGCAAAATTCTAACAGATCGAGAGAAATGATGTGTGCATCTATGCAGTTTTGTGCAAGCTCTTAGTGATTATTCTTCAGAAGCAATTCAAGCAACGTAAAAATTTTCCTCACTCTGCATTTGCATTGACGTCCAGTGAGCACACTTGACCGGAGCTACCATGAGTTTGATCAGCTGGATTTCCCCAATTATCAACACGGTGTGGCCGCTGCTAAAAGATCTGTGGGCGGACTGGGGATTCATTTTTGGTCACCGTAAGCCTTGCCTGCGAGATTTGTCTCACAATATTAGGCATTCGTCGGAAATATATGACGTCCAAGTTTGCTAGATTCATCACCTGGGCTGCCTATTTGCTCCTTTCTTTCATCGTGAAAATCGCACTGGGCAAGCTTACTGAGGTCCACATCGATGATCCTGAAAATCCGAGTTACGACGTGGAGTTGGTAGGGCTGCTTGCCCCATTGCTTCTGAGGCAACTTGGGTACCCAAACGGCATAACGGCCTATGCGTGGGAAGATAACCGGCTGGGATTGAGACAGATTCTGAACATCGGGGCTACAGTTGTCATCGTGGTTCGTATTCTCATTCGCTGTTGGGACGGCTCGTCCCCAGTCTCACCGCTGTACATCCCCTTGTTCATTGCCGGATTCATAAAGGCGGCATCGTGGGTCTGGGCTCTCAAATCCGTGTACGACGAGAACTCAATTGTGAATGCCGAGTACCATCCCAAAGTAGCCACCGAGGAAGTAAGGGAAAGCAGTGGTCAGCTCGAACTGTTCCCCGAGGACGAGAAGTTCGACTCCGCAAAGGACATCTTGAAGGCCTACTTTAGGTTCGACTGTCTGAAGCCCCACCTCGTGAACTGGCCATACCACCCTGTGTTCGTAGAACGCGACTGGATGTCCATCGACAGTTACTCCGCCAACCGCGCTTTCACCGTAAATGAGATTGAGCTGAACTTCATGTTCGATGCACTCTACACTAAAGCGCCCATTCTGTACACGAAAAGGGGCATCATAGGCTGCTCTGTTGGCTTCTTCTGCTTGGTGACTGCCTTGTGTAGATTCGCCGTGATCTTCAAGAGTGCCTTCTTGATCGATATGTACATCACCTACACCTTTGCGTTACTGATAGCATTCACATGTCTTGAGCTTTATCAGATCACGACGTTTGCGTTTTCGGATTGGGCAGTGGTGGGAATGGGTAAGAGCCTTCGGACGCCCCTCTTCTCAAGGATTTTCTCAAGGCTCCTCCGTTTCTCGCTGATCGATGCATGAGGAATAAAAGATGGTCGAGGTCGATGGGGCAGCTCAATTTAATGAAACGATGCCTCCCAACCCAAGAAAGGCGAAAGCCAGTCCGCGTGGTACTTCAGTGGTTTGTTAAGTGGAAGGCCGTCCGTGCGGGACTTGATTGGTTTTGTAAGTGGGAGATCTTCAGTTGGCTTTTGTCCCACTCCCACCAGCCCATGCCCTCGTGGCTCAGGGCGCTGGTACTTGGAAAGATGGTGAAGCTAGAGGAGAAAAGAAAATATCTGCCATTCAACGAAAGAGGCAAGTGGACGCTCGAGATTTACGGCGTCCAAGAGAATCGAGCACTGAGCAGTAGCATCGAGGCAAAATTTGCTAAGAGCATCATTACTTGGCACATTGCAACAGATATCCTGCAATCATTAGAAAATAAAAAATCCGACGCTTGCCAAGGAAGCAAATTCCTATCGGAGTACATGATGTATCTCCTCACTGTGCATCCTGACATCCTGTTCCGCCCCACCGCCAACATCACACTGGAGTACGCTCATCACACACTGACGCTTTTCTTGAGGTACCGAGACTCCAAAGAAGCAACTAACATGCTGTCGTCGGAGGATGGAGATGTCCCACTCATCGTGGAACCGAGTGACGCGACAAGGATCCATCGTGACTGGCACGTGCTATTGGAGGTGCGAGAGCTCGTGGTCAACCTGAGGAGGATGGATAACAAGTGGGAGCTCATCAGCAGCATCTGGGTGGAGATTCTATGTTATGCAGCATTCGATTGTCATGTGTATCGCCATGCCTATCTACTGAGAAGAGGAGGTGAGCTCTTCACTCATGTGTGGCTTCTCTTGCGTCACAAGACCGACAACTTCCCTATGAAAATCCTGACTCTTGCCTCCAGCTCCCCGAAATCACTCTCCTTGGAAGAAGGTTCTTCTAGTTGCTTCCGGAGGATTTTAGGGAAGAAAGATGCCACTTTATTTAATAGAACATTATAATATTTAAATATTAGACCGCCCCTTTTTTGTAATAATATAAAATTTTAGAACATGTCAAATAAATCCCACAAAATTATACGACACTCAATGTGAACTTATCTGATCGGTCGAAGCAAAAATTCACAAGGTAGTGTTTCTATTCACATTTAGCACTCTCTTTCGAATGGCTTGCTCACATTGTCTTTTTAATCAATTTTTGTTCAAAAACCATATGTTGTCTATCCTACAATCAATTTATGTAGTTTGTAAAAGAATTTCATGGTATCTTTTCCTTCTAATCCTATTTATATAAGCAACTTATGCATTTACATTTGTAATGTATGATAATCTATTTGATTTCCTATAGATTTCATGTATGCATTTACATTTGTTGGCAGGCTCATCAAAAGGATTAGATGAACGCGGTTAATTGATGAAGTTCGCGAAATCATCCAACGTACTTGATCACCTAATCTTGTCGGATCAAACGCTAGAATAAGAATATACATTTCTTCCTTATATTTTACACCTTTTCTAATTAAGTCCTTTCATCTTTGATTTGTCTAATCAAGTTATTGACACCCAAATTTTGACAAATCATTAATTGCATAAGAAAATTAGACATTAGGTAAGGATAATGTAGATGTTAAAATGTTTCATTATTGGCTAACTCTCATTTGAGAATTATCTGTGGTGTGAATAGTAAGAACATGTGAATTGAATAATTTTGATTGAAATAAATTAGAATTGGAGGTCATATGATTGCAGCAAGCAGAGTCAAAATACCACGAATCAAAAGTACCTGAAGCGATAGACATAACATAGGGAATAGAAAAGCTAGAAGTACTAAACTCTCAAATTATGAAATGAAGATCCTCTAACGAAACAAGAATAGACGATCCATTGGGAGAAGTCTTTACAAGAGCAACAATGATAGATGAACTTGCATGTAGACCTCGATTTTGGATTGATTTGTTGTCCCTATGTAACAGCCTGAATTTTCAAAATTTGTTTTCGATTAAATAAATCGGGCATTTCGTTGACACACCAATAGTGCTACTCTCTGAGTTGATTACTCACGAGATAATTGGACTAGCTAGGAAAGCAATTAAGGAATCTAAATGCAATGAACTTGAGAATTCGACTAGGAATCGATTGCTTGACCGTGTTGATCTGCAAGGGTCATTACGGCATTGTCGAAATCGATTAGAGACCAGAGATAGGTTGATTTGACTGACATATTTGATCGAGTGTGGGTGATTCCACCGATTGCAAAATACTCATCGATCGGCACTAGACTGATTTTTTTGTTGTCTTGGTGCCCCGTGCCCATAATTGAAACCTTGAGATTTTCACGACAATCGAGGGTTACCAATGAGTCGAAAATGTACAATGTGACTCGAGATAAATCGATCACAGGTCAATTACACCAAAAATTCCTAAAAGTTACCCAGTAAACTAAGTCACGCTAAAAGCGTGCCGAATTGAAATTAACCGCGAATTTGAACCCGATTTCAGAAATTAAAAGTTCTATCATGTCACAATTCATTTTAGGAATGTCGACTCATCCTCCGAAGAATTTTCAAAGATTCCAAGATTTTTACGGAAAATCGATTCAAACGTTGCGGAAAATTAACAAAAATTCGGATGGGCCAAATTTAAAGAAAATTTGGACTTCCAAGCCGAGCCTTTGAGTGTCGAGGGATTTATAGAAAATTGTTCGATTTTTCTTCATCGAAATTGGACCTCAATTGGAGAAATTGAGTGAATAAATTGAAGTTAAATCGGTGAAATTTGGAGTTGCTTTTTGGGGCAGCAAAGTTGGCTTCAAAATTTGATTATTTGGGGAATTTTAATCAAGAAAATAATTGGGGGACACCATAGGATAAACTTGAAGACTTTTGGGCAAGCCAATGATGATTATAGATATTTTATTTGGACCTTGCTTCGCCTCAACGTCTCGAGCACGCCTCCTCCGTCCCCATCTTCTTCACGGCTTCTCTTCATTTTTATTCCTTCTGTCTCAGCTTCTACTTTACTTCATTCGGTCGAAGTCCACTCCACCGAAGCCACCGTTCAATCTCTCTCCCCACCAAGTTTCCTCAGTCAGCGCTGCAACCCCACCTTTGTTTGTCTCCTTCCACCAAGCAGCCCAACGTCTCTGGTCCATTTCCACGCCTCAACCAACGAGCTTCAGTCCACGAAAACGTTAGCTTCATCCATCTCGCTGCTCCATGAGTTCAGCCCAGCATCCATCGAAGCCCACCGGTTCCTTTTCCTTTTGTTGCCACTCGTCCGCTTCATTGCCGCCAGCGTCCCAGCTTCTGCCAGCTTTGTTCCCGTGTCTCTCCACACTCGGGCAGCGCCGTCTGCCATTTTCTCGCCCGAAGCAACTGCCCTCAACCACAAGGCCAGCAATTCCTTCACTGGTTCTCTGCACCGTTCCGCCGCAAGCCCAATCCAGCAATCTTCAGCCCATGCGAGCAGCAGCAGCCCACGCAAGTCTTCGTGGCCCAGCTCCAACGCATCCTCGTGCCAGCAACCCAAGTGAATTCAGCTCAGCCCAACTTCCATTCCAGCTCAGCCCATTGGATTTCAGCCAAGATCAGCCCACGAATTCAAGTGCAGCAGCCCAACTTTGGCAAGCCCAATTTAGTGACTCCCAAGCCCAAGAAGCAAGCTTAAGCCCAGCTTTTTGCTGTGGGCTTGCAAGGCTTTTCGGCCCGGTTCGAGTGTCTGTCGATGTCGCCGAAAATTTGGATTTTGGCCGCCGTCGTCATAGTGAACCGGTTTCCGCAATAAACCGGTGAGTTTATGCACTAAACTCTTCTTAGTAGGCTAATGATGTTTAAGGGGTGTTTAGTTTAATTTAATTAGGACTTAGATGGTTAGTTAGATTAAATTAGTGATTTAATTACTTAATTGTGCATGGTAGGTGGTTAGATTAAATTAATCAAGGCCTAGATAGGATGTGCTATTTATCTAGAAGGGTTCGAGAATTTTCCGAGCCCGTATCAGTATTTAATTTAGCAATTTTGGCCTAGGTTAGTATTTATGGTAATTAGTTGCAATTATTTAATTAATTTTGATAATTTTTTAATTATTAATTATTTTCCGAAAATCGACTGGATAGTCATGACCGGAATTTTGTGCCGATTGCAATGATGTGATTGATTTATTTAATTGAGTGCTATATTGTGCAATTTGAAATTAAGTTGTAATTTTGGGAATTTATCCCAAAATTGTATAATCTCTTTAATTAATTAGAAATTACAAGAGGGTAGGTTTATAACCCCAAAAATGTTTTCAGACTCTATATAAATAGTGGGATTTTTTAAAGTAAAGATATTATATTTTTGGCTTAGGCTGACTATGTATCCACACATGATTATTTTTATCTGGTACATTTTAATATGGTGGAATTAGGCCAAGATGGGTATTTAATGGAGAAATTGATGTGCAAGCACAAGAGCTTTGGCCAGGGTAATGTATCGTGGTTCGGCTTCGGGAGCATTAAGACCATTATATATCTTTAGCAGCTTCGGTGAGTACTATAGATATCAGCTTCGGCGAGCATTATAGTTATTTAGCAGCTTCGATGAGCAAATGTTATTTAGCAGCTTCGGCGAGCATTATAGTTATTTAGCAGCTTCGATGAGAAAATGTTATTTAGCAACTTCAGTGAGCAATAATTAATCTAGCAACTTCGGTGAGCAAATTTAAAAAATTAGCTTTGGGGAGCAATAATATATGAGTATATCTATTTCAGCTTAGGCAAGCGGTTTTCGAATCGACGAATTTATAGATGGCATCGATGACATGGAGTCGAATGAGTCGACTAATTGATGGTCGAATTGAATTGAATTGAATTGAATCGTTTGGTCGAGTATTTGATTGTACTGACCTGTAGGGTGGACCTGAAGAAAGGTAAGTCACTATGATTGTATGATTAGGATTCTTGACATATTTCCCTCTTAATTGGGGTTTAGAGCGTAAACTCGCTAAGATTTATATCTCACCCCGTCGTAGGCTTAAATTTTCAAAATCGTCGAGTGGAGGACCTGGAGTTGAGAGGAGGTGATCTGAAGTGTAGGTCAGTTAAGACCACTTCTTTTTGGAAATTCAGTCTTTGTAGTCTTTTAGTCATAGACCTTGTACATGACTCGGTGTGTATATAAAGGAGTGTTTTGGCTTGTGAATCTGTTGTCCCGCTTTTCTATCCCAAGATGATTATTGTCGGGAGATTTATTTTCGCTTTCGCATATGCAATAAAACGAAAAGGGTCGACAACTCGTCCTGAGAAGTCGCAAAATATTATCAACCAGAGAGGGATGAGCACATGCTCGGGGTTCGGGGCGTGACACCTGTAAGTTGTGTAGGTCATACTTGATGGCAATTGGACATCAAAACTTCTAATTTATCCATAATAGCACTATACCAGCTTCAACACTGTAGACTGGACCAAAAATATGTAGAAACTAGTACCTGGATAGCTTATTTGGAGAAAATAAGGGAAAAAACGTACTCAGAACATCAAAATACCTGAGGAACCAGTCTGGGATGGCCAGGAACCAATCTTAAAACACATGAATTGGTTAGAAAAGCAATGGAACCAGTATGACCCGTCTGGTATGAACCGATCAACAGCACGATCTGATTGGTCAACAATCTGATCGAACTTAGTCAACGGCCGATCAGACCGGTTAATGGTCAAAGGATGACGTGGCGATTACGTAAGCTAAGTGAAGGCGTGACAATGCATGCAGGCGTGTCTCATTGATGACGCATGTGGATCTCACACACAGAGACTTCCGACGGTGCGTGGAGGCGCGTGTAGTGGTGGTTGGCGGTGAAATTTCACCGACGGCCTCTTCCGCCGACAACAAGTCACGTAATAAGCTTCATCTCATGTGATAAGCTTCGTTTTTCAATAAACTTGTCAAAAAGCGTCCAAATCACGACGGAGGAGTGGAGGTTTTCCTGGGTTCGAGACACGACGCGCGTGGTGGGGCGTGTGGTAGTGTCCGATGGCGGTCAGCAACCAAATTTAAGTATTTCTCTCGTCTATGGGTGGCGAGTCTGATGGTTATGACCCTTTTTTTTTTAAATCAACAGTGGATGTATGCTGAACAGCAACTCACTGTCTCGATGGGCGCACCTCAGTTGCCTCAAGAAAAGAGGCTTTGATACTAAGTTAAGATATGTATTGATAGAAAAATGTAATATTTTGTACATCTCTAATGAGGAATGCATGAGCCTATATATAAGGTTTTAGAGCTTAACTATGTAAGGTAATGAAATATCAATTACATCAAAAGAATCAAATCATAATCAATTAAGATACATCTCCTAAATATATCTATATCTCTAACAATTGTATTGTTCTAGAATACGAGCTACAGCATAACCAGAGAATATCAAGTACTACCTCTTGTGCAGTAGCAGTTGCTGCTTCCGCATCCTTCTTGCCAAAGTTAAGTGATTCCGGGAATGCAGCGATCTTCCCACAGGGAAGGCAGCCTCCTGGTAAATCGGCACAAATCCAACACCAAGGCCCGCCAACCAGGGTCCTCAAGGCGTACGGTCCAAGAAGGTGATCCGTGATCTAAATTTCGCCAGACCCGCATCTTACATGACCTCGAGAGTCCATCCGAGATTCCAAAAGACCAAGGACTGCATCAGTCATGCTTCGTTTTCTCCTTGTCACGAACTTGTTCTTGCTTTACCGCCTCGAGGACGCGTTCGGCGATCGACCAGGTCCTCCCAGCCCTAGCTGGTTGCGGTCTATGAATCTTCAGTTCACTTCTATGGACGAAGAAGGACAGTAGCACTGATGATGACGGCGATGCGCGATGTCGGCTGCAGCGGGTGAAAAATGACGATCTCTGTCGGGGAAACATGGGAGCGCATTGAGCGCGCTTTTGCTCCTTTCGAGTTTGGAGAAGAAACCCATGACGCGACGACGCCTCGGATTCGTGCCTATCTGGTTTCTCCCGACAATCCTGCAACTGCAAGAAGGAATCGCGAAGAAGGATATGGAGACGACGATGATGATGAAGAAGAAGAAGGGCTATTTTTTAGCTTTGGCTCGTAGCGCGAGGGTAGAAGAAAGAGCTGAGGAGAATCAGACGCGGTACAGTTCTGTCGTTTCGCATGCGGTTTCGACATTCTACGGGATGGTCGCTGTGGAGTAGTTGGGGGCATGGTACGATTCAGTCTAGCGTGATGACTCACCTGCCTCGTTTATACGATCCGGCTCATCTAAAAATAATAACATAAATAATCCATGAAATTGACTTAATATAAAATATGATTCATGAACTTTAACTAAATATACAATATCGTCTTTAAATTTTTAATTTATTTGATGTAATCCCTACTTTTAGTCCCTAACTATATTAAAATATTAAAAGTATCCTTACATTAATTTAAGCTCGAAAACAATATTGAACATTTATAAATAGTTAAAGGATTATATTGAATGCGCATAAAAAGTTACGTTAAACAAATTAAAAGTTCAAAGACAAAATTGCACATCGAACTAAAGTTCAATGATCATATTAAGTAAATTAAAAGTTTATAAAAGATATATTGTATAGAGATAAAGTTTAAGGATCATTTCTGTCATTTTCCCATCTTTTTTATTTGGAGTGGACAGAAAATAAATAAATGTTCTCATTGAATCCAACTAATAAATATAGTTGCCGGTTTGACTAATCTAAGAAGGTGGCGAACTTTTAAAAGAAAATCAGTCTCTAATTCAAGGGAAAAATTCATAAAAGATCAGCCGGCAAACAATAAGGAGGATCTGGAAAATCTTATATGGCAATGCCACACAAATCTATTCAAACTCCATAGAGGTTCAATTCTTTATTATTTTGGATTAAATTCCAGCTATCCGTTTATCCACCATTCAATTTGGAAGGAAGAATACTTCCCTGACTAGTTGCGATGATTATTATGGTGCCTAACCAAGGTAAGTACTTAATAGCTATTGAAATTCCAACCAAAAAATTCATTACCAACCTCACCACGATATTTAGACTCAGACAAAACATTGAAAAGAAAAGTGACAGAAATCTCTTAGCCTTCCTTAATTGCTTTTATCCTCCCACTCACTAGAAGCAGCTCTTATAGCAAGAACGAGAACTGTCCGACTAGACCCTAAAATCCACACTGTTCTATTCTTTAGACAACCATGGCTTTTTTTTTTTTTTTTTTTGAAAATAATGGCAGCATCACCAATGCTCCATAAATTATAGGAATCACATCCTATAAACCTCAACCGCATCTTAAGAAAGCTCGAATTTGCAATTTTTTTCCAGGACTGGTACAGAGAACTCCAAAGAGTTTTGTGTTAGGAAAATAAAACCATTCTTGAAGATGTATGGAACTATAATGTACCCATTGTGTGGGATCATTATAGCCTTACACCAAAAGCCGAAGAAGCACTCGAGGATTTTAGATAGATTGCATCATCACAGGAATAAGAAATAACAGACATTGACGACTCTGCACAATCATCCTAAGACCCCTATGCCTAATGGGGAGGTCTCCTCTCTCAAGACCCCTATGATCAAGGACCCTTGTCTTTATCCCTAAGGATGGACACATCTTATTATGCTCAACCATCTATTTGGCCTCGGCCAAATAGGCTACCGCCGACACTATAGGATCCTCCAGAATCATGAAGAAGCATCTTCATCAAACGAGGCAAACATGTGGAATGCTCGAACTCCCTTAACTCCCTCTTATGAACGACTTGCAGAACTTAAGCAAAAATACGAGAAACATCTTGTGACGGAAATGCATAATTCTGATGACTTAGACTACAATCACAATGACCGTGATGGAAGAGACCGTTAACTGTAGCAGATCACTGTACCAAGTCACCGTAGTAGTTACTATAGCAAAGTAGGCTAGGGAAATCACTGTTCATTGTCACTGTTCATTTGAAGAATAATTCCCTATCGGATTTTCCGAAGCCTCTGTTTGTTTTCGGACTCGTGAGCTTGGTCCTTGTATGTTTGTGACCTCCTAATATCTATAAAAGGTAAGGAGAATGTAATGTGTAGGGCAGAGTCCCTTGAAGTAAAGTGAGTGTTTTGTAAAACTCTAAATGCCTTTCTAAACACCTCTTCTTCTCCAAACTGATAGGATCTTCGAGGAATGCAACTCAAATAGTTAGAAATGTTACCATCCCGACATCTCTAAGTGTCTCTAGGCTCGAACTAAAAGCCATTGTGGTTTTCTGTTAAAATGCTATCTCTGAAAGGGTTGAATAAGAGGTTCGTCCATATTGGAAATGCATACTTGTAGGAAACAGACTTCGTCTTTCTTGGTTCTAAGCTTAGGTCCATTCATGGTGAGGACAGTGGTAATAACTAAGACCGACACATTAGCAATTCAACTAATTTAAATGAGATGGACTATATTAGAAAATCATGAAATGTTTAAGACTATATTTATCAAATAAGAACTGATATGACATTCATACAATAAATTTAGAACTAAATTGACATTTAAAAAATGAGTTTATGAATTTTTGTATAATTTTCCTCAAATGGTCAATTTTAGGAACCACAAAACCAAGTTATAGGACATCAAGGGGTCTATTAATATGACATAGTAGCCTATTGTTGGAAAAATAATGTGTCTCGTAGTAATTATTCATTATTGTGAAATGGTGAAATGATTAGATTGACACCTAAATTTTAACGATCTATTTAAGCATTTCATTATATAAGAAATTTAGGGATCGAGACTTGAACCGTAATTCAATATTGCCCAATCTTGCATTTGCGCATTTAGAAATTAGGAATGTCTTTTAAAATAGCACGTTCATATAAAGCATCGACTTATGGCGAGATTACAAACTTTCGAAGCTTAAGTCCTTTCCGCAAACGATTGTTCAAGCTCTTAAATGAGGTCGCATTCATGATTGAATGTTTAATCAAGGTCCTTCCTCATGAATGAAGTAAATTACGATGGACAAGCTACATATCATCAAGCATGACCACACCTTCAATGTTGTTATCTTGAAGGGCAAAAGAAAAAAGAAGTTCATTGGAGGAGCGTCGGCATTTGATAATCAAAAGAAACAAGAAATCATGTGTCAGACAAAAGAAAACAAAGGGCAAAGGCAATATTTGTTCCGCTACAAATCAGGAATTCTCATTGGGATAGAGAGAGAGAGAGAGAGAGAGAGAGAGACGGTCATATATTGTCAATTTTCGCGGCTAGCACACCCTCGTGAATGAGTACGTATCTAGCAGTACGTCAGCGGAAAAAGGGGAAAGAAGTTCAAAGCAAAGGCAGAAATCAAGCTTGTCAAATCGACAAGGTTCACTCAAGACTTTCCTGGCCATGCTTTCTGCAGATGAACATTCACACAAGCAATTTACGACGCATTTGATAATATTCCTATTCTTTAGAATTCTCTTTTATTTTGCTCCTGAAAATAATTTTTAAATATTTTAAATTATTTGATAAATGTTTAAAATTTCAATTCTTGAAATAAAATTGTATTTGATGCTATTCTGAAAATTTCTAATCCAAATTATTTTTTGATAATTTTTTAATAAATATTTTTCTTTTCTTTTTTTTTCTTTTCTTTCTTTCTTCTCTTTCAAGCTCGCGCAGTCACTAGCCTTGGGAAAACCGGCGACCTCGCTGGAGCATTGCCAGCCCTCGGTGAGGCCGTCCCTCATCGCCCGAGCCTTGCGATAGCCGGGCGGGACTAGGCCAAGTCTTGGTTGGGCGGATAGCCTTGCCCGAGATCTAATGAGGCTAACCAGAGCCGACCTCGCGATGGTCCGGCAAGGTCGAGCCCCACCAACAGTTGGGAGAGCTCGGCCTCACCGCATTTGGGCAAGGTGGAGCCTTGCCGGTGGGGAGGGGGGCAAGTGAGGGCCGCCGAGCCTCGGTGATGGCTAGGCGAGCCTTCGCCAAGATCGTCGAACCCTGCCCTGGCTTGGCGAGCCTTCGACAAGCTCACCGGACCTTGCCCAACCAATCACCGGAGGCCAGCGGTGATGGACGGCAATAGTGGACGGCAACGGTTGAAGAAGAAAAAGAGGGAAGAACAAGAAAAAGAAAAGAAAAGAGAAAATAGGTTGGTTGATTCTAGAATTGTTCATGAGAATAAAGAATCAACT
The DNA here is from genome assembly GCA_014182585.1 of Eucalyptus coolabah. Lineage (NCBI taxonomy): Eukaryota > Viridiplantae > Streptophyta > Magnoliopsida > Myrtales > Myrtaceae > Eucalyptus > Eucalyptus coolabah. The sequence goes on from CM024622.1 coordinate 42,295,482, forward strand.
TTTTTTTTTTGATTTTGTTCCAAATCTATTTTCGAGAACAAAAAGATAGAAATTTATTTCCAGAAACAAAAATTTTACCAAACGAATTTTTGTTCTAAATCTATTCCCAATAACAAAAGAATAAAAATTATTACTATTTGGCAAGTTGCCAAACAAGGCCTTATTAATTCCGCAGTGGTGATTTTTGGAAAGGATCGGTTGGTCGAAGCAAAGAAGAACATGGAGCAAAGAAGAACATTGTTCTTAAATGCTCAGATTTGGAGAGGTCCAACCACAAGCAAAGAAACGACTTCAAACTCCTTCACAAGGCACGCACTGAAACCGACCAGAAGGGGAGGAGAAAAAGTGGGAGAACGTGAATACAGAGAGGTCACAAAGGAGGCCAGACGAGCTGAATGAGAAGAGAAGAAAAGACGAGGGTGAGAGAGAAAAGAAGCTTTCGGCTAAGCGTTGGCCGAGACGCCTCTCCTGCTGCGCTACCACCGGTGTGCTCTCTACTGACGTGAGCCGAGCCTTGCTGACTTGCTTCGGTGCGACACTTGACGACGCTAGCTCACCATGCGTCATTGCCGTCGACACTGAGTTGCTGCTGCCTGAGCCGAATCACGATGAAGAGCTGTTGCCTCCATCTACCCCCGTGCTGCCGAGCCCAACGTGTGTGATCACCAGCGCTGCAAATCTATCGTCGCACTGACCTGGGACGACCCACTGGTACGCCGCCTGTTACGCTTGACGATGCTGATTGCTCCTTGCTGTTCGAGCCCAATGCCAAGTTGCTGCCAATGACGCCATGCTACCATGCCAGAGCGAGACAACGGGCCACTGTCCTGATCTTCACCACCTCGATGTCGGCTACTCTACGATACCAGCATGGCCGAGTCCACACAGTAGCATCGCACCAGCATGGCCGCGTCAACACCCTTGAGTCGCTCCTGGAGCCACGCGACAGTCTTTCTTGCACCCTCACTGAAGCAGCTCTTGTTGTTGAGTCCAGCGAACCCCATCGGCGAATCCGAACAATTTCTTGCGCCTGCAGCACGCCCCATCGTCACAGCCGCTTAGCAAATTCTTCGCATGTGAATTTTCTTTTGTAGGACTACTGAACTTCAGCCCAATACCAAGGAAGTCCTAGCCTTCCTGAAGCAGCCACTTGTCAACTCCAGTAGCTTTCCCAACGCTACTCTCCCAACATCAACAATCCTTGGTGGGGGCGACCGTGATCAATGCCCTGCAAGTTTCTCCTTTCAGTTGTCATAGTCCTACTCCATTAGGTGTCCTTCAAACAAAAAACACTCCAACCCGTGGAGTTGCTGTACCGAGATAGCCACGCGGAGAATCGCCCTCTCCATAGTCAAGTGCTGCGAGCCATCACCAGACGTCACCGTGAGATATTGCCCATCATCGTCCGAGTTCGTTGTTTGTTAGTCCCAATTTGGAAACTTATCCGTGCAATAATTTCAATTAGGTAATAATCTTATTTAATATCAATTTGACTATTATTGAGATTATTATCTAATTCTTGAATTTGAGGGATAGGGGCATCCGCCAATTAGGATTTATTTCCTAATCCATAAAAACACATCGATTTTTTATTCTATTTATAAGGCTTTGGATTGAATAATTAATTGCGTAGGAAATATTTAAAATTTATATTTTGATCTTTAAGGTTTAAGATCAATTTATCGATTTTATCCACGAAACAATCAAGTTGATTAGATATTGTTTCTTAATTTGAACTAAGGATGATACCTTTGGTGATTAGATAATATTTTGTCATTTGTGTGATTGTCTTGCTCTATTTGTTTTTCCTTATTCTAAAAATATCCAAAAAGATTGCATGTAGACTAATTGGCTATGTTAGATAACATTGCATGGCTAAGTAGATTCTATATGTTCATGATAAGATTCTAATTTAAATTAGGAGTTGATATAGTTTAATGCCTAAATTGAATTAGATATTATCTTTGTTCTAGATGGTTAATTGCCCTTATTTTTAATTACGAATTTAAAAATATAAAAATATAAAAAAAAAAAAAATATTATGTACAGGCCATGTAGAGTAGTTACATATTAATCTATGCCCGTCATTAGAGTTAGGTTATTTAACTATATGTCAAATAGTTCGCATGTTAGAATTATTTAGCTAAAAGCTACATGTCATATAAACCATTTTTGTACATCATTGCATGCATTGCACATAGTCTCTATTTCATTTAAAAAGTGAATATACTAAAAGAAAATTTTAAGTGAATTGAGTAATAATTAAAAATCATATTTAGGTCTAATATGTGTTTCTAATTAATGTTTGTTGCAGTTGTTTACATTGCCTTTGAGGTAGGTATTTCCTCCCTACGTTTGTAACTTACTTATTACTTTACTTCATTAAGTGTTCAATAATGGCTGCGTACCCAGATAATCACCTCATATGTTAGAAAATAGGTTAAAATCAATTGAAACTACATCAGAATATTTTTTTTGAAAATAAAAGAGAAAATTTACCAAAATGGCATTAGAGTAATCTTGTTAATCAAGTCCCTAAACTTGTTTAATCTCCGGTTCATAAAAGTAAGGTATTTCTCCTTATGTTTTACTTGGGTATCTAATCGACCCACCATAAACTAATTAGTGGCGAATCCTAGATAAAAATCATTTGCATGTTAATCACTTGAACCTAAGTTGCAAATTGGTATGTACTTGGGAGAGTTCGAGCTAAATTTGGACTTAGTAATCCATTAGCCAAACCCTTAGGTGGTTTTACTCAAGGGTAGGTCACAACAGCCTGTTTGTATTCTATAATGAGAGTAATAGCCCTCTCACTATCACCAATTTCTTCAAGAAAATCACCCTCATATAGGTCAAATCTATGACTCATACATATGTTTTTACTACAATTTTATGGGAAAATTGCCCAAAAAGTCCTATACCTATTGTGTTTTTCTAATTCAATCATAAACATTTCAATTTTGCCAATTAAGCCTTAAATATTTTCATATTTTGCCAATTTAGTCTATCCCGTCAATTTTGGCAAAAAATTGCTAACATGGATAGCTAGCACTGATGTGGTACCTTTTTAATAATATTTTGATTTTTTAAAAATATTTTTCCTTTCCTTTTTTATATACTTTTCTTTGGCTTTTTGCAGTTTTTGGAGCTAGGGCTGGTGACCCTTGCCCACCATAGGTGAGGGCTAGCCGACTCTTGGCAAGGGCGTCGCGACCTTCGTTAGCTCTAGGGAAGGGCTACAACGCCCTCATGGGCCAAAGCAAGGGCATGTGAGCCCTCTTCTAGAATCCGCAAGGGCCGCCAAGCCCTTGCCTAGCTAGATATGGCAAGGGTGTTGCGGCCTTTGCTAATTTTGGGCGAGGGCTCATGCGCCCTCGCTTTAGCCAACAAGGTTGTCACAGTGCTAGCCAAGAGGTGGTGTGGGTCACAATGCCCTTGCCCAGAGCTGGTGAGGGTCGGCCAACCACCCTCACCGGCCCTAATTGTAAAACCTTAAAAAGAAAAAGGAAACGTTAAAAAAAAAAAAAAATCCAAAAAATCCAAAAAAAAATCCAAAAAAAAATCAACATATTATTAAAAAAGTATCACGTCATTGCCAATCATCTATGTTAGCAATTTCCTGCCAAAATTGGCCTGATAGACTTAATTGATAAAAGATGAAAAAGTTTATGACTCAGTTGGTAATATTGAAAAATTTATGATTAAATCGGCAAATGTATAGTAGATTTAGGACATTTTGGACAATTTTCCTAGAATTTTATTTGCATATGCTTGATCAAATCTATAATTTTGTATTTTCTTATTATAGATTACTCTCACCTTGTGATTCCTCATAGTCTTTGAGAGAGAGGAGCTCATCCACCAACTTGCCTTAAATGATAGAGAGAGAGAGAGGGGGATGAAAATGAGAGGTGGGCTGATTGATGGGAAGTTTTAAATTTTCTTCCGTCACATGATTTTTCTTCTCCATCTTCAAAGCAAAACAATGTCATCTTATAAAATAAATAAATAAATAAACGTAAGAAAAAAAAAAAAAAAAACGAAGCAATTTCAAATGGTGGATGGAGCCCCTCTGTCAAAAAGGCTACAAGGAGGCAGGGGACAGGAGGAAATATTCTTCGCCTTAAGTACTTGACTAAATGTCACTTTAGTAAAACCCTTTAGTATACTTGGCGTTATTCATCACTTCATTTTAGTATACCGAATTATGCAAAACATTTTGTTTTTATCTACTTGGATTTAAAAAATTTGTATGATTATTCCACCTCATCATAATTTTCTTAATTTAGTGGATTTTATAAGTATTTATGGGAGGCCTTGAAGTAAATTTTCTAAACACAATGGATAGATTTGTTTTACGGAAATTAGCGTTTGGAAAGTATCTCCTGATTTTTTTGTCATTTCTTTAAAAATGAATCAATAAAAATCATTTTTCATGCAGAACAAAAAATCCGTATTTAAATTCAAAAAATAATCTATGCTTTTGAAAGATTGGTATTCATATTCAAGGATCCAACTTGACCTCCACCGTTGTTAGGATCATCCCTCTCATAAAAATTGGAGACCTTGGGGTCAGATCGGACACTCCAGATCCTGAACCTAGAACATTAGGGGCCTCGCCTGAGATCTCAGTGCACTAACCGGTGCCTCGGACGCTTAAAACTTGGACGCAAGCACCTAGACTTTCGAAACCGGGGGCGAGAGTTGAGCATCCGAGTTGTGGGAGGATCTTGAGTCCGAGGCTGGGGGTTTTGATATGGCGCCTGGAGATACTAGGCACAAGGCTTGAGTTCCCAGCTTGCCACCAAGGTCTCGATAATTGCGCTTTAGACCGACGTTAATTTGTCTTGAGCACCTTCTAAAGTTTGTCAACACCAAACTCCCCGTAATGATTTTCATCTCTTTTGAAAAATCCTACCAAACACAAGAAAATCAATTTTTTTTGAAAATAATTTCCTTATGAAATATTACTTACCAATCATGTTCATTTTTCAAGGAAACAAAATAGACCTAAAGTCTCCGTACACTTTCATCAAGACCCGAGGTTGAGTGGCTCATCAATTGCCTAAATAAAGAGCTAAAAATACAAGATAGGATGAGAATCACGTGTGACCTTAAATATAGATGGCGAAACTTTAGACGTGGTTACGTGCTCAATAGGCAAACCAAACAAAAGATAAAAAGAGCCTCAAACTGAAGTTGCAAGCAAATAATCAATTCTCTTTTTGTATTTATTAGTCCCATGCTTTTCTTTCCCTTACTTAATAATTGGATAAAACAGAAGTTCATTGCTGAAAAGTGTTGAGACACAAGTTATCTGCCAGCTAAGAAAGTAAAGCTAGTATCCCTTGTGCTCGTTCCTTAACAATGATTCTTAGGACAAATCTCTCTGTTGCTTTTCTGTACTTCAGTTTCCCCAATTTTTCCGGTGTTGCTGTCTGCATCTTCTGAATAATACTTCTGGGATTCATCAGCCCTCAAGTTCAGGTGTGGTGGTGCTAGTCTCGCATTGCATTGCACATCTTTCTTTCCTGTTACTTTAGATAGCTTGCATTTGCTTATTGTGCTTACTAACCTTTATTATCTTTATGGTAAAAGGTTTGTATCCTCTCCGCATTTGGATGTTTCGGCAAGTGATTATCTTACTTTAATTTGCTGGTACTACACTTAACCATACTCCATACAAGTTACAGCACATGTTTTGTTGTCTTCGATTTTAATTTTCCAACTGGTGAAAGAACTACCTAGAGAAATTAAGACCCTTCCTCCTTTCACAACCGTTGAAATTTGACATTTAAATATTGCTATGTCTGAAAGGTATAGCAAACATGCTATCGAATGCATTCTTGCCTACGTAAATGGGATTTAAGAAATCTGCAGGAAGTGCGATGTGATGGGATTATAGGAATTATTTTGAGAGTCGTGAAAGCTCTTCTAAATAAAACTTCAAAAATCCAATCTGAGGGTAATTACACCTAAAATCGTCTACTCTAATTTTATATAAGTATTTCTATGAAGATAGTACAAGGCCAATGAGAAGTTAACATGTGGCCCTCTCTGTTCGTAAAATTCTAAACGCAAATGAACATGTTGAACAAGTAATATAATGATAAGAAAAAGTATCGTCTCATGGAGATTGATGATTAATAAACTAATTAAATACTAAAATAGATTAATTCTAAAATTTATCTAACAGATCAAAATATAATTTAGAATAAATTAAAAACAAAATTTGGAGACTAAATGCAATAAATTAATCAGATAAATATGTTAGAGCATCCGATTTCACCATAACCACTAGATATGAATTTCACGAATGATATCAAACACGTGATAGTGGAATACTTACAAATTATTACTAAAGATTCTTCGTAATCATTCTTCTCTCTCTCTGAAGATTACCATCACCGTAATCTTATTACTCCCGGAGACATTTGCGATTAAGCGTAACGAATGAAGGTATAGATTTGTGCATGGCCTCACGGCGCACGATCACCATGAAGATTTAATGAGGTTCATTCATGCCATATGACCCGAATCCAACTGTGCTCGTCGTCTTCTCCTTCAACATATGTATTTATGTTTATTTTTTATGTTATCGACATATGTTAGTATTAGATATGAACATGAATTTAACACGTAATCCATTTCTATGTTATGTTTGAATGTTCAATGTGTAAAATAACAATAACAACGACAATTTTTTTTTTTTTTTTTTTATGAAACGATATGAAAATGTACAGGATATTCTAGAACCCGTGGCGCTGATAAGTTCCAAATTTTAAGGTATTTCAAGAGCCTATAAGGTAATTTCTAAATTCCAAAAACTTAGAATGCCTATCTAAGGTTCTAGGGTAGGGAAAACACCTTACCCATCCCAAAACCTTCTCACCTCTACTAAATACTCCTGAAACATCTCTTATCCACATTTTTTTCCATTTTTTCTTCTTAAATCTATTTTGAAAATACTTCCAAAAGCTAATACATGAAAAATAGAGGTAGAAAAACCTTAAAAGCCACATTAAAAGAATTTATTGAGGATTCACTTATAAAGAATCTGAGAAAAATGATGCCATGAATGTCATAACTTTCTTATAATGCTCACTTTAGTGACAAAATTTTTCAATCAATAATTTCGATGCTACGACTTTCAACAAACACCACCTTAGAACTACAATTTGTGTTCACAAATAACTTAATTGGAGTGAGCATGTGTAGTTGTTTATTCTGAAAAGTTAAGGAAAACTCATAAGATGGTGGACGGGAACGGCCACAAATTTGTCCCAAAGCTTCTTCACATCTCCCAATGCAATAAGAGGGCCACTTTTTTAGAATAAAAATGATTGGGTGACAATCTTTAATTAATTGTGAGAACAATAGTCTATTTTGGATAACAAAAATTTAAATAACAAATAATTATAAATTGTTGTAAGGTCCACTTCTTATGGAATTTGTGCTTACAACAAATTATTATTTTCAGAGTAGCCCAAAGACTACCATGCTAGCAAAGTCCTTATTTGATAGTTAAAATCTAGCTTAACACATCAAAAAAAAAAAAAAAAAAAGGAAAGAAAATGGTGTAACAAAAATAATGGAGAAAATAAAAATATGAGGATCGCAAAAGGATACATAGTCAAAAACTCTAGGAAAGGAAAGAGAGAAGAACATGGAAGGATTAACTTATAGTTAAACAATGTGCACATTCGTAGTTTCAGTTGTGCAAAATTCTAGCAGATTGAGAGAAATGATGTATGCATCTATGCAGTTTTGTGCAAGCTCTTAGTGATTATTCTTCAGAAGCAATTCAAGCAATGTAAAAATTTTCCTCACTCTGCATTTGCATTGACGTCCAGTGAGCACACTTGACCGGAGCTACCATGAGTTTGATCAGCTGGATTTCCTTAATTATCAACACGGTGTGGCCGCTGCTAAAAGATCTGTGGGCGGACTGGGGGATTCATTTTTGGTCACCGTAAGCCTTGCCTGCGAGATTTGTCTCACAATATTAGGCAGTCGTCGGAAATATATGACGTCAAAGTTTGCCAGATTCATCACCTGGGCTGCCTATTTGCTCCTTTCTTTCATCGTGAAAATCGCACTGGGCAAGCTTACTGTGGTCCACATCGATGATCCTGAAAATCCGAGTTACGACGTGGAGTTGGTAGGGCTGTTTGCCCCATTACTTCTGATGCAACTTGGGTACCCAAACGGCATAACGGCCTATGCGTGGGAAGATAACCGGCTGGGATTGAGACAGATTCTGAACATCGGGGCTGCAGTTGTCATCGTGGTTCGTATTCTCATTCGCTGTTGGGACGGCTCGTCCCCAGTCTCACGGCTGTACATCCCCTTGTTCATTGCCGGATTCATAAAGGCGGCATTGTGGGTCTGGGCTCTCAAATCCGTAAATGACGAGAACTCAATTGTGAACATCGAGTACTATCCCAAAGAAGCCAAGGAAGTCAGGGAAGACAGTCCTCAGCTCGAACAGTTTCCCGAGGACAAGAAGTTCGACTCCGCAAAGGACATCTTGAAGGCCTACTTTAGGTTCGACTGTCTGAAGCCCACCTCGAGAACTGGCCATACCACCCTGTGTTCATATCCCGTGATTGGATGTCCATCGACAATTACTCCGAGAACCGCGCTTTCACCGTAAATGAGATCGAGCTGAACTTCATGTTCGATGCACTCTACACTAAAGCGCCCATTCTGTACACGAAACGCGGCCTCATCTTCTGCCTTATCGGCTTCTTCTGCTTGGTGTCTGCCTTGTGTAGATTCGCCGTGATCTTCAAGAAAGCCTTCTTGATAAATATGTACATCACCTACACCTATGCGTTACTGATAGCATTCACATGTCTTGAGCTTTATCAGATCACGACGGTGGCGTTTTCGGATTGGGCAGTGGTGGGAATGGGTAAGAGCCTTCGGGTGCCCCTCTTCTCAAGGATTTTCTCAAGGCTCCTCCCGTTTCTCGCTGATCGATGCATGAGGAAGAAAAGATGGTCGAGGTCGATAGGGCAGCTCAATTTAATAAAACAATGCCTCTCAACCCAAGAAAGGCGAGGGCCAGTCCGCGTGGTACTTCAATGGTTTGGTAAGTGGAAGGCCGTCCGTGCGGGACTTGATTGGTTTTGTAAGCGGGAGATCTTCAGTTGGCTTTGGTCCCACTCCCACCAGCCCATGCCATTGTGCCTCAGGGCGCTGGTACTTCAAAAGATGTTAAAGCTAGAGGAGAAAAGAGAAAATCGGCCATTCAACGAAAGAGGCAAGTGGACGCTCGAGATTCACGGCGTCGAAGAGAAACGAGCACTGAGCAGTAGCATCGAGGCAAAATTTGCTAAGAGCATCATTACTTGGCACATTGCAACATATATCCTGCAACCATTAGAAATTGAAAAATCCGACGCTTACGAAGGAAGCAAATACCTATCGGAGTACATGATGTTTCTCCTCACTGTGCATCCTGACTTGCTGTCCCTCCCCACCGCCAACATCACACTGGAGTACGCTTGTCACACACTGACGCTTTTCTTGAGGTACCGAGACTCTAAAGAAGCAATTAGCATGCTGTCTTCGGCGGATGGAGATGTCCCACTCATCGTGGAACCGAGTGACGCGACAAGGATCCATCGTGACTGGCACGTGCTATTGGATGTGCAAGAGCTCGTGGTCAACCTGAGGAGGATGGATAACAAGTGGGAGCTCATCAGCAGCATATGGGTGGAGATACTATGTCATGCAGCATTCAAGTGTCATGTGTATCGCCATGCCCATCGACTGAGAAGAGGAGGTGAGCTCTTCACTCATGTGTGGCTTCTCTTGCGTCACAAGACCGACAACTTCCCTATGAAAATCCTGACTCTTGCCTCCAGCTCCCCGAAATCGCTCTCCTTGGAAAAAGGTTCTTCTAGTTGCTTCCGGAGGTTTTTAGGGAAGAAAGATGCCACTTTATTTGATAGAGCTAAATGATGTGGCATCCTCAGGTATGGTCGGAAGAGAGTTGCTCAAACTTGTCAAATAAATCTCACAAAATTATACGACACTCAAGGAACTTATCCAATCGATCAAAAGCAAAGATTCGCAAGGTATTGTTTCTATTCACATTTAGCACTCTCTTTCGAATGGCCTGCTCACATTGTCTTTTTAATCAATTTTTGTTCAAAAACCATATGTTGTCTATCCTACAATCAATTTATGTAGTTTGTAAAAGAATTTCACGATATCTTTTCCTTCTAATCCTATTTATATAAGCAACTTATGCATTTACATTTGTGATGTATGATAATCTATTTGATTTCCTATAGTATTGCTTACAAAATTGTTGACAGGCTCATCAAATGGACTAGATGAACGCGGTAAATTGATGAAGTTCACGAAATCATCTGAACATACTTGATCACCTAATCTTGTCGGATCAAATGCTAGAATAAGAATATACATTTTTTCTTTATATTTTACTGTGACATCTTGAATTTTTAATCCTGTTTTCAATTGAATAAATCGGGCATTTCATTGACACGTCTATAATGCTATTCTCTCGAGCCAATTACTCATGAGATAACTAGATTATCTGGAAAAGTTATTAAAGGATTTTAGCGCAAAAGACTTGAGAATTCGATCAAGAATCGACTGTTCGACCGTGCTAATTTGCAAGAGTCATTACGACACAATTAAAAATCGATTAGAAACCGAAGATAGGTCGATTCGACTGAGGTGTATGACTAAGTGTGGGTAATCCCACTTAATTGCAAAATTTTCGTTGATCGACACTAAATCGATTTTCTATCGTTTTTGGGTACCCTGTGTCCCTAATTGAAACTTTGATATTTTCATAACAACCGAGAGTCACCAATGTGTTGAAGATGTATGTTGTGACTTGAAAATAATCGATCACGGGTCAATTGTACTAAAAATTCCTAAAAACTACCCGGTAGATTAGGTCACACTAAAATTGCGTCACATTGAAATTAACTGCTAATTTAAACCCAATTTCAAAAATTGAAATTTTTTTCATGTCACAACTTATTTTAGGAATGCCTACTCATCATTCGAAGAATTTTCGGTAATTCCAGAATTTTTACGGAAAATCAATTTAGATGTTTCGGAAAACAAACAAAAATTCGGATTGGCTGAATTGAAGGGATTTTTGACTTGCAAACCAAGCTACTTGGCGAAAGGGAATTGTAGAAATTATGTAGACTTTTTCTACATCAAAATTGGACATCAATTAAAGAATTTGGAGCTTTGTGGAGGGCAACATTTTTGGGCTTCAGGGAGGCTGAAGCGCTATGTGATGCCTTGCCCGGGGTGCGTGGGTGGTGGTTTCTGCGTGCCTCCCCAGGGGTTTACTCTCCGGCTATCGGCCGTGCGGGGTTCTGGGTCACCAAAAAAAAAAACATTTTTGGGCTTCAAAATTTGATTATTTGGGTATTTATTTTTGCTAGAAAGATTTAGGGGATCAAGCCTTAAATGTGTAGATATTTTACATTAAATCTATTTGCCTCGGCACGCCGTCCCTTCCCCCTTCGCATCTTCGGTCCTTCTTCTCTCTCACGCCAAACAACCAAACTTATCTCTCTCTCTCTCTCTCTCTCTCTCTCTCTCTCTCTCTGCTTCTGGTTTGTTTTCTTTCATTTCCCTTTTATTGTTCTTCGAAGACAGCCCACCGAATCCATTTCTCTCTCTCATCGCCGCCTGCAGCTCCACCACTGTTGGTCTCCACCGGTCAACAAATCAGCATTGAAGACCACCGAAGTTGACCGCCCTCAGCCCCACGCGTCCCACCGAAGCTCCACACGGCCTTCAACGCCGCATGTCAACCCCACGGTCTGCCAAAATCGCTCCATTGAAGACCGCCCATTCCCCGCACGAAGCTGTCTTTCATCCGCGGCAAGTCGAACCCAGCATCTCCTCTCGAAACCGAACCAGCAGCTTTGGAGTCGATCTTTTAGCTCGAACAGCGAGCTTACGGGCCAATTTCCGGGCCCAATCCAAGCCCTATTGGTGTCGCCATTTTGGAACTCGTTGATCCTTGTCGCGTCCCGTCGTTTTGATCCAAGCAGATCACGAATCAAGTGACTTAACTCACTAAACCTTGATTAGTAGGTTAGTTATGCTTAGAGGGTAATTATATTAAGTTAATTAAAGTTTAGGTGGTTAGTTAGATTAGATTAGTTATTTAAATATCCAATTTTGCATGTTAGGTTGTTAAATTAAGTTAATTAGAGCCTAGATAGGTTGTATTAATTATCTAGATTGGTTCGGGAATTTTCCGAGCCCGTCTCAGTATTTAATTTTGCAATTTCAGCCTAGGTTAGCTATTTCGGCATTTAATTGATTTATTTAATTAATTTTAGTAATTATTTAATTATTAAATATTTTCTGGAAATTAGGCCGGGATAGTCGGTGACTGGAATTTCATATTGATTACAATGGTGTGTTTAGTTTTCGCAACCGGATGTTAATTTGTGTAAATTGAGTGCTAATTGGATTTTTGGTAATTTATTCCAAAAATTGTGAATTTCAATATTTATTCAAAAAATCTCGGGTGTTAGGTTTTAGCACCGAAAAATAGTTTTATATACTACATAAAACAGTGAGATTTTAAATTGAAGGACCGTGTACCCACACACAACTATTTTCACCGAGTGTTTTTAATATGAAAAAAAATGCCAAGATCACTATTTTGATTGGTCATGTGTTGATTAATGAGAACCTATCTCGAGCTTTTAAGCTGGACATTACCCTCTATGGAATATCCATTCTTTGGATTGCGGGTCGTAGTAGATTTTGGACTTTCGCCCCTTCGGGGAAGCCATTGTCAACACCTAAATTTTACTATTTTATTTATGACTCAACCTTATACAAAATTAGGAATTAGTCACTAAAAAAAAAGAGAAGAGAAAAAGAAAAAAACAAACAAACAAAAAAAAATGCCTAGAGGTCGGGTCGGGTTGAATCTGGCATTGGCCCAGCCTGCCGGCCGCCTCTCTTTCCCCTACGCGGCCCAGGTTTGTCTCCCCTTCGGCCTTGCCCATGCCGGTTTCTTCCTCCTCCTATCCATCTTCGCACGCAGAGTCTACACCAAAAAAGCAAGCCTACAAAAAGCAAACGAGCGTAAGTGAAGAGAGAAAAAAAAGAGGGAAAAAAAAGAGAAGGAAGAAGAACAGCGGTCGGTTGTCTCCTTTGTGGCTGCTACCGCCCGTCCACTTTGGCCATCACCGCCTCACACCAACCACCTCACTTCCACCCGTCGTCGCCGCCACCACAAACGCCTAGCCCCGTCGCCGAGCCATCGCATGCCTTCACCTCTAGTCCGATGCCCAACAGCCCCCTCTCCAAGCGATGCCTCCTCCTACCGCCCTTTCGACCACCCCCGCCGCCCAACGCCCCTACTGCTGAGCCACTCCAATCTCTCCAACGCCGTGTCTCCACCTTGCCCGCATCCCGCTGGTCTTCAATCCCCTTCACCGCCCGCTTGCCGTCTCTAGACACCATCGTTTTTCCGATCTCACGCTTGAGAGCCCCGACAATGGCAGATCCCGAGCTGGTCGTTGCTCCGCCGCCGAGCGAGCCTTGCACCAACCCATGCCTCTGCGCTGCTGCTCCTAGCATCGTCTTCGCCCGTAGCAACCCACAAAGCTGCCATCGCCTTGCCGCACCAGCTGCAATCTACTTATCATCCCTCACGAAGCCACCACTACCTTGCTACTTCATTCGAGCTCCTTCGCCAACGCCAACGAGCAGCTGTCCGCTAAGCCGCTTTGCCTTCTACTACGGCGCCTCCATTCCTACCTCTACAGCACCTGCCGCCGCATTGCCGCAGCCGTCAAGTTTGTCACTACCGTCATCGCCCATCCGCCAAGAAGCCCTAGAGAAGAGGTGCAAACTAGGTCAAGCGAAGCCTTCAAACCGAGTAAGGTTTTGGACAATCCAAGTCGGGTATACTTGAGTTGGGTTTGGGCTAGTTTAGGATGTGGGCTTGTAGGCTTTGTTTTTTTTTTTAATAGAAAAAGATTATACCAAATTGGGCCCACTAGTTGGGCCCAATTCGAGCCAAGGAAAGGCTCAACCAAGGTTGGTCAAGCATTATCTTTCAAGCAGGCCAATTCGACCCGACCCCCATCTGGGCCAAGCCCGAGCAAGTCCGACCGACCCGCCCGACTAGGTCGACTTGGGTCTAATCAAACCGAACTCGACCCGGTTTGGCCCGAAAAATATATATTATTATTATTTTAATTATTTAAAAAATTTCAAAATTTTCAAAAATTAAAAAATGTGGGGTTTGATTAAGATTGCCATATCTTGCATTCTTAGTATAATTAGGTCTTTACTTGCTTGTATTTTGATTATATCATAGGTTCAATTTGCATATTTAATTATGTTTAATTGCATGTGTTTAATTTTACTGCAATTAGGATCTTGGTAGTTATGCTTATTATGTTAATGATTGCGCACTCACATAATTACATCACATGTTAGTGGATAGGCATAAAATCAATCCAAACTGCCTAACAAAAGTCTTTTTTTTTTTTTAAAATAAACAAAATTAGGTATGAAATAGCACTAATTGGTCAATTAGTGTAATCAAGTCCCTAATTTTAAATTCTCTGTTGCATAAAAAGTGTAGTATACTCCCGTACCTCACTCCGTTTCTAGCCAACCCTAATAGGCTAGTGGCGGCTCTTTATTGCAAATTTTTTGAAATATCCCAATATCACGCAGGATGTGAACTTGGGAGAGCCCATGCTTAATCAAGGGTCATAAACCCATCCTTTAGGCAATACCCATCGCGACAGCTTGGCGACTCCACTGGGGACTTGGTTTTAAACCTTAAAGGACTTAGGCCAAAATTAATCTTATTCAAAAATATTTTTATTTGACAGTAAGAATTCCAAGTATATCCCTAACATAAAATGTGTTAAATATTTTTGCAAAATGTGAGACATAAGGGGAAGTATTTGCTCACCTTTGTCTTGCAGGGAGGTATAGGAATGTATGGTTTATTTCTTATGTATGGTTTATTTCTTATGTATGGAGTGTTGTTTGCCTATAAATTGTTGTGCATGTATCCTTTGCATTGTGCTACACCCTAGCACACACTATCTGCCGCCAGACCTAGGTCGCATAGGATCACTTAGGATGGTGTTGAGGTGGATACCACTTCGACTACAATCATGTGGTACGAGTCGCCCATCTCTAACCCAAAATTTCTTTCTTGATGTCGAAGGTACCCACCCCGGTCTATAATCGCGCGACATGAGTTGGTCCTTTGACAAAAACGAAGTCATGGGTAACATGACATAGCCGCAATCTTGTTGGTTCAATCTGGTGATCCTATGACTCCATTTTGAGCCTTACAAAATAGAAATCGGACCACATCCCATGTGCATGTCTATGTAATTTAAAAAAAAAAAAAAAAGACAAATGTTGGCACCCATTGTAAGTATCATTTTCCTTTTTATTTGTTCATTTTGTATGGAACTCCCATCTCAAAATTCGCGAACATCAATCGATTGCCCTAGGTGCTGTAGGCTTATAATTGAAAAAAATTGGCAATCACTTTTGATAAGTGAACATTGAATGCAAATTTTAAACACTTTGATTTGGCCCTGTTGAACATAAGGTTTTGTTTAAATTTCTATTTATGGGCTCAAAATCATTTAAAAAACAAAAACAAACAAACTTTCAAGTTGTGATTTTATATT
The DNA here is from genome assembly GCA_014182585.1 of Eucalyptus coolabah. Lineage (NCBI taxonomy): Eukaryota > Viridiplantae > Streptophyta > Magnoliopsida > Myrtales > Myrtaceae > Eucalyptus > Eucalyptus coolabah. The sequence continues at coordinate 42,311,195 of CM024622.1, forward strand.
GGGACACAAAAATTGAAATTGCATTTTTTTCAAATTCTCTCATTCTCACATTTTGGGACTAAAATGCAAATCATTTTGTGTACAAATTTCTCAAGATATAAGTCACTTCATTTTTCTATGAGTAAAATCACAAATCAATCTTTCAAAAATTAATTACACTTTTGCATACAAAACATTTGGAAAAAAAGTGGCCATTCGATTGCTGGCCATGGATTGATTATTTTAATGATGTCTTCTCTTATGATAGAATCTTGGCGAAATACTAAAACCCCATAATAAGGACTGTGGGGCATGTTCCGTCGCCTCGATTTTATTGTAAGAAGTGACATCATTGAGATATCATTTTCTCTCATACACATACTGACATTGTCATTTTTTGCAGGTCATGCGCGATGCTCCTTGACATTCTCGTGGTGACCACATAAAGAAGTGAATTCCAGAGCTAGGACAAGAGTTGATTTTTACTTCATTTGTGTAAGAGTTTCTTGTATTTTGTCATTGTCTTTATTCTTGTTAAGAACCATGTTTTCCGTTTTGGGTTTTGATTGCAAATCTAATTGATGCTTTTGTAAATCATGCGACTCACATTTTTTTAATGATGGAATTCAATTTCGGGAAAATCATCCTAAACTTAAAAAAGAAAAGGAAAAAAAAAAAAAAAAATTCAAAAGTGTTTCAAGTGAACATATATTTTTACCTTTCAAAATGAATTTCAAGAAAACTCTATTTAAGACCCTCTCTTCACGTGATCACTTCCTCAGGTAAGATGAGGAGTTTATCTAAGATTGACATTTGCCCTTTCTAAAAGATAAAAGTGTAGGCTCATGAAACTCAAGGGGCAAGCATGCGTCGAGGCTTTGTCGGCACCAATCTTCCAATAGAGGTGGAACGAAATTAAATTATGTTCTAGGAAGTTTCTTTATTTGGAGATGCCTTAGGTGCCAAAATAGCCCATCAATCTCGTTCACTTTGCATGATGAGACAAATGAAGGGAGTTGCCAAGCATCCAAAAAGATGAATTCAAAGGAAGAGTAAACTATATTGATTCTAATTATTCATTTCGATACCGTTTCTAACATGACTTTCTTTTCAAAGTCGTGAGACATCAAGAGTACCAAGTTTTGTAGCATTCCAACAAATGCGATGGAGCGTTATTAAGTCATGTTCATCTTAAACAAAGAAAGATTCAAATGAAATAGAGGGGCAATATTATCCCTTCCTCCATAAGGGACACCTTGGGATGTTGATTGCCTGACTTTAGAAAGGGATGTATTTCGTTCTTAAACTCGATTCTCTTTAGCATGAAAAATGACATATTCTTTTCTTTGGTACAGGACATACTCGAACAAAACAAAGGTTTGTCAAATAATGAGTGGGAGAGCAACATTTGATTTAGAGAAAATCTCTCCTTCCCCCACCAATGGAGTGTGCTAGAACAACATTGTCAAATTCATCAAGAAAGGATGTATCATTCCTCAATTGGACCTAATTAAGTATGAAGATAACCTTTTCATCTCTTCTTCTTACAGGGTGATAAATGAGGAAAAAGTTGCACATTGACCATAGAAGCAGCACCTTCCACCAAGGAATCAGGCAATAAATGGGCGAAGCATCTAAAGAACAATATTTCCAAATGTGGAAACAAGGAGCAATCCCCCTCTTTTGGCAAGATCTTGAAAAAACACATCTAACGATCCATATTTAAATTTTTCAAGATCCTTATCAATTAAACATCTTTTTGAAAAGAGCATTTGAAAAGGCAGAAATTGAACTTTGTAAATTGTTATATACAATAAAGAAGTGTTTTTCATGGATAAAATCAAGACAACATAGCCATTTTTCAATCAATTCTAGCGACTTCAGGCAAAGTTCATATCTAAAGAATGGAAACACGTGAATGGTAAATAGTGTTGATTTCAATGGTTCATTTTGATAGCGTCTCGACATGATTCTTTCTTTCCTTTGATAGGAAGACATCAAACACTTAATGGCAAATGCAAGTGAAGGGTAATGCCAAGTTACCAAATATTCACTAGGGTGAATCCAAGAGATATAGCCGTCAAAAAAATAAAAGCTAGTTAATGGTAATAATGTATCGTTTCCAACATTTCAATTCCTAAAGATTTTTGTACTAACATGTTCTTTTACTTTCTTTACAGGGTTAATGGGTTACCATGCCGTAGGTAAGTACCCTTCTTCTCCAAAAAAAAAAAAAAAAAAAAAAAAAAAAATCTAGAGAATTTCCATTCCTTTACAAAAAAGAACATTTTGAGCTTTCCTAGAGACAAGCACAAAAATGAATAATTGAGAAAAAAAACTTTCTACAAACTTTTTGAGCATCATTTTTATCTCAAAATTGTTTTCTCATTTTGCGGGTTATTCATTTTGAATCAAATTTCTCTATGGAGATTGATCTACTCGATGATCTCGGCAGTGAAATGGAGACGTTAACCATGCCAAACAAGAAGTGCTTAGGATGAAGAAAGGTGAGCCATTTCCAAACACGTCCTTCTAACACTTTTGAGAGTTGAGTGAAAAGTGACATTATCTTAAGACGAATGATTCATTTGCATTGAGCGCAAAGATTGAAATGATAATGTCATTTCCTTCATCAATCTCAAGCATTGCACTAATCTCTTGCTACTCCTTTGGGCCAAATAAAGATGATTCTTCGAAGTACCCCTGTTGAGAACGACCCTATATTGGGGCAGCATAGGAGATTACGGTCGTGTTATAGAGTGAAAGATTGAGAAAGATTATGTTACTTTCACTTGCGTCAACTTTCTAGTGATAGCTGTTGGAGAAATCTTTCCGAATATTTTGAAGCCGACAAAACGTTTCTTTCAGTCTAGTCTCGGATATCGGCAGTTCGTCCCGCTTTAAAGTTTGAAGACTTTCGATCACCGAGACTCAAGATTCAAGACTCCAGACTCAAGACTCAAGACTATTCTCATTGACAGTCTTTCGATCCAAAGTGATGAAGGAAATCCAGAGTCAAGTATATGGTTGAGGATTTAATCCTATCCTCCGGAGAAGATCTTTATGGCTGGATAAGCATAACGGATTCTTTTATTCGTATCTAGATCAATTGAAGATCCGATGGTCGACGAAGTATTCTTGGAATGTTATATTCTTGGAAACCAAGATCCCGATTGTATGGGCGAACGATTGATGGGCTATCGTCGGTTCCTTTTATAGCTCGAATAATCTTCTTGATTGATTCCGTCAACGGGTAGATTGGAGGAATTCCTTTGGTAAGTGCCAACGGTATGATGGCATAAAGGAGTATAAAAAGGAAGACGTTCAAGTTGTGAAAGTGTGTGTGATCGATAGAAAAATTCCAGAGCCTGAAGCACCTTGATTATTAGTCGATTCATTCTAAGCAAAATTGTATACACGAGAGAGTGTTCATACTTGGTGATACCTTGAGTGAGTGTGGTAGATCATCTACACCTAGAAATCAAGGAAGATCAACACTTTGTAACATCTCTTTGTTCATAATGGAATCCAGCCAATTGGCTGTCAGTGCAGAAGAGTGGACGTAGGCTTGAATCAAGCCGAACCACTATAAACAGCGTGTTCATTTCTCTCTTTCCTTTACTTAGTCTTGCGTTGATTATTACTTGTTGCGAATTCTTCAACTGTCTAAGTATTGCGCAATTATAAAGAAATTTTCAAGAAAAATCTTTTATATACCTATTCACCCCCTCTAGGTACTCGTACTAGCTATATCAATAGCTTCTGAAGAATTTTCATCAGAGCTTGGCTTATCCCAATGTGAAGAAGAGCATTTCCCTCTCTACCCAAACACTTATACTTGTTGCTTTAACCAATTTGGGCTTGATTATTCATTTCTGAACCCCAAGTAGTGATCATCTCCCTTCACTGGGGCAAGGCATAAGAATTGATCAAATACAATTGACATTTACGAGAAAACATGAAAAGCATCTTGAAAGTCATAAGAGCTCCAAAGTTTGAAGATCAAAAGTTTGACAAATTTTGGGGTATGAAAAAACAGTGTACCTGGTAAAAGCAAGGTCAATGCCCCTAAAAAGGCTGCATTATATGCGAAAGAAAAATGATCAAAGTCCAAGTGCTTGCATAAAAATAAAAAAATAAAAATGATCGTAAGTGCAAAGGAAATTAAAGAAATGAGCTCCCATGCAAAAATGATTAGTTAAGGAACTTTTGAGATGTGTTGTGTTTTTAAAGCCAAATGCTTTCGAAGGTCGAGTGACCTGGTCACGATGCCATAATGATCAGCGACTCTTAAAAACCCTCTTGAAAATTTTAAACCTTTCGAGCCTCTCCCAAGCTAATATTACAACCCTCTTCCAAAGTCTCTTCTGATTTGGGTGGTTTGAGTGAAAATGAGAATACCATCAAGAAGCTACCGCTTGAAGGAGTGGGAGCAATTATATCTTGTCTTATCTTCCAAGTTCTCAACTTGTAAATCGATGAAGATAATGACAAATGTTCCTTTATTGGCCTCAAAGCAATAATTCCTTTGTATAAACCCATGACCAAATCTATATTGTGGTTCTTTCAAAAACCTTTTTGATTGATCAGATTGTACTCATTGCGAATGTTGCTAAAAGCCTTTTGACATGGGTTATGTGAGATACCCTTTACAATCAGTTACTTCCCATGCGAATGGATGGAATCAAGCAGCCATTTTATCAAGAGTGTGTAAGAAACCCTTTCGACTAAGAATCTCTAGTTTGGCATACTTAATGAGCTTTTTTTCACGAGTCGTAGCCATTTTGATAAGAACTTGGCTCCCAAAGAATTTGGTGATTAATTATATATCCCCGAGCAAGATGACAGTTTTGCGCCACATGATGCTGATTGACATTGAATGTTTTTCTAAAGCAGTCAAACTTAGCTTGATTAGCTTGTTCAATTAATGCTGCAATATTACTAATACGTCTCTTGATGACATCTCTAATGACATTTGCTCAAGTTGAGTCTAACCGGATTCCTCGGTGAAGCCATGCGGTTTTCAAGGGGTTAGCGGGTTCTTCCCTAAAAACCAAAGGTTCATGGTCAGCCTTAAACCATGTCATCTTTAAAGGTTCATGGTCAACCTTAAACCATGCCATCTCCAAAGGTTCATGGTCAACCTCAAACCATGTCATCTACAAGATTCATGGTCAGCTTTAAACCATGCCATCTCAAAAGATTCATGGTCAGCCTTAAATCATGCCATTTCCAAAGGTTTATGATTAGCCTTAAATCATGTCATTTCCAAGGTTGATGGCTTATCCTAAACCACACGATTCATGGGTCATCCTTAAACCACAAGATTGGTGGGTCTATCATTAAAACCACGAGGTTGGTGGCTTTTCCTAAACCACACGGTCCAAACTCGTTTGTATACGGTGAGACTATCATCCGGTTGAAACTCATTCGTACACGGTGAGACCTCTCTTCTAGTCAAAACCTGTTTGTACACGATGAGACTATCATCTAGTTGAAATCCGTTTGTACACAACGAGACTTTCATCTGATCAAAACCCATTCGTACATGGTGAAACTATCATCCGGTCGAAACCTGTTAGTACATGGTGAGACCCTTCTTCCAGTCGAAACTTGTTCGTACACAATGAGACATCTCTTTTAGTCGAAACCCATTTTTACACAGTGAGACCCTTTTTTTTTCCAGTTTAAACCATAGGGTTTGCGGGTTCATCCTTAAACCACAAGGTTCGTGGATCTATCCTTAAATCACAAGGTTCATGTGTCTTTCCTTAAACCACGCTTTTAAGATGTTTGTGAGTCTATCTTTGAACTACGATTTTTAAAAGATTTATGGTCAACCTTAAACTATGTCATCTACAAAGGTTCATGGGCTTTCCTTAAACCATATATTTTCAAAACAGTCAAAATCTGTTGTTACACGGTGAGACTTCATCTCTTTTTCTTATAACACGGCGTGCTTCTATAGCTCGGGGTCTTTTTCTTATGACATGGCGTGCTTTTATAGCCCGGGGTCTTTTTCTTATAACACAACGTGCTTCTATAGTCCGGAGTCTTTCTTCCTCTTACCAACACGACATACTTCCATAGCCCACCCTGAATCCTTTCTGTCGACTTGGTGCATGCCTATGCACCCAGGGTCCCTTTTCTCGTCGAAATAATTTAAGTGTCTTCTATATTTGAATGCAACCTCTTCGAACTCTCATTCAAAGAGGGGCAGCCAGTTGTATCCTTCGTGGCTGCTGCCTGCCCGTCCGTGTTGGCCACCACCACCTCACACTTGCCACCGCACTTTGACCCGTCATCGCCCCACCACGGCGGCCCAACCCTGTCTCTAAGCCACCACATGCCTCCACCTCTAGTCGGACACCCAGCAGCCCCCTCTACGAGCGACACCTCCTCCTACTGCCCTTTGATCGCCTCTACTCGCCTGACGCCCCTGCCGCCGAGTCGTTCCAATCTCTCCAACGCTACATCTGCGCATCCCGCTAGTCTTCGATCCCCTTTACCTCCCGCTCATTGTCTCTAGACACCACCGCTATCCCGATCTCACGCTTGAGAGCCCCGAAGACTGCAGATCGAGCTGGTCGTCGCTCCGCCGTCGAGCAAGCTTTGCACCAACCTGCACCTCCGCGCTGTTGCTCCTGGCATGGTCTCCGCCCGTAGCAACTCGCAAAGCTACCGCCGCCCTGTCGCACTAGCCGCGATCTACTCATCATCCCCCACAAAGCCACCGCTGCCTTGTTGCTCCGCCCGAGCATTGTTGCCGACGCCAGCAAGCAACCGTCCGCCAAGCTGCTCTACCTTCTGCTGCAGTGCCTCCATCCCTACCTTTGCAGCACCTGTCACCACGTTGCTGCCGCCGTCAAGCCTACCGCCGCCACCGCCGCCGCCGCTGCCTATCCGCCAAGAAGCCCTAGAGAAGAGGCGCGAACCAAGTTGGGCAAAGCCTCCAAACCGGGTAGGGTTTTGGGCAATCTGGGCCGGGTATACTTGAGTTGGGTTTGGGCTAGTTTAGGACATGGGCTTGTGGGCTTCATTTTTTTTAAATAGAAAAAGATTATACTAGATTGGGCCTGCTATTTGGGCCCAATCCAAGCCAAGGAAAAGCTCAACCAAGGTTGGTTGGGCCTTGCCTTTCAAGTGGGCCAGTTCAGCCCGGCCCCTATTCAAGCCGAGCCCAACCGAGTCGAGGTCGGGCTCGACTAGATCCGGTCCAAAAAAATTATCTTTTATTATGTTTTTAAAAGTATATTTAAAAAATAAAAATAAAAAATTGAATATTAAAAAATGTAGGGTTTGGTTTGGAATTGTCATATCTTGCATTCTTAGTATAATTAGGCATTTATTTGCTCGTATTTTGATTATATCATAGGTTTAATTTGCATATTTAATTATGTTTAATTGCACGTGTTTAATTTTACTGTAATTAGAATCTCGGTAGCATAATTATTATGTTAATGATTGTGCACTCGCATGATCACCTCACATGTTAGTGGATAGGCATAAAATTAATTCAAACTGCCTGACAATTTTTTTTAAATGAACAAGATTAGGTACCGAAAGGGCACTAATTAGTCAATTAGTGTCCCCGATTTTAGATTCTTTGGTTACGTAGAAAGTGTGGCATACTCACATGCTTCACTTGGTTTCTAGCCAACCCCAATAGGCTAGTGGCGACTCCTTATGTGCAAAATTCCTAAAAAATATCCCAATGTCACGTGGGGTATGAGCTTGGGAGAGCCCGTGCCTAATCAAGGGTCATAAACCCATCCTTTAGGCAATACCCCTAAACATGTTCCTTGCCCCTAAGAGTAGGTCGCAACAATTGTCTATTAAGATATGGACGATGCCGTGCTCAATGGAGGTGTGATGACGCCTGGCTTCACTAGAAGGACATCGAACTTATGAGTAGGTAACTCAGGTCACAATAGATTATGGACCTACGTCCCTTCGGGGAAACCGTCTATTAAGATATAGATGTGGTCATGCTCAATGGCAATGAGACAATACCTGGTTGTGCCGGTGGACACTAAACCTATGAGTAGGTGGTACCCTTAAGGGGCAAATATTAACAATTGGAACGATTGTGATTGATTGAATTGATGAGATGTTTCAATTGTTGTGTGCATTAATTATATGCTTTGAGATATGAATCATGCTGACATGCAAGAAGGAACTAAGGCGAGGTGATTCCCCTATTCTAATTGTGTGGTTGTGTGGCTAGAGCGCCTTGAGGCATATTTACTTCCTAATAGGGGTTTAAGGGGTGAACTTACGAGGCATTATCTCACTAGTTACTATATAACCATTTTCAAGTCCTTGGATGATAGTTGTGGAGGACCGAAGCCCTGGTCTATGGAGCTGAAGTCTAGAGAATCGACGTATGTGTCCTATTAGGATGTTGTAGGATGACTTCTTTTGGGAGTCGATCATTCTGTAGGCTTTTACCTAGACTCATGTTGTATATAAACCCAATTGTTTATAAAAGTGTGCTTTTGAGAAATGTTGCGCTGCTTTCCTATCCCATGTTGTTTGTTGTCAAGGGTTATTATTTGCTTCCACTAATTTGTCTAATCAAGTTATTGACAACTAAATTTTGACAAATCATTAATTGCATAAGAAAATTAGATACTAGGTAAGGATAATGTAGATGTTGAAATGTTTCCTGTATGGCTAACTCTCATTTGAGAATTATCTGTGGTGTGAATAGTAGGAACATGTGAATTGAATAATTTTGATTGAAATAAATTAGAATTGGAGGTCATATGATTGCGGCAGGCAAAGTCAAAATACCACGAATTAGAAGTCCTTGAAGTGATAAACATAACATAGGAAATAGAAAAACTAGAAGTACCAAACTCTCAAATTATGGAATGAAGATCCTCTAACGAAAGAGTAATAGATGATCCATTGGGAGAAGTCTTTATAGTAGCAACAATAATAGATGAACTTTCATGTAGACCTCGATTTTTGGATTGATTAGCTATCTTTGTAAGTTGTGTAGGTTGTACTTGATGGTAATTGGACATCAAAACTTCTAATTTATCCATAATAGCACTATACCAGCTTCAACACAGTAGACTAGACCAAAAATATGCAGAAACTAGTACCTGGAGAGCTTATTTGGAGGAAATAAGGGAAAAAAACGTACTCAGATCATCAAAATACCTTTGGAACCAGTCTGGGATGGCCAAGAACCAGTCTTAAAACACATGAATTTGGTCAAAAAAGCAATGGAACCAGTATGACCGGTCTAGTATGAACCGATCAACAGCACAGTCTGATCGGTCAACGACCTGATTTGACTTTGTCAACGGCAGATCGGACCAGTCAATGGTCAAAGGATGATGTGGCGATTACGTAAGCTAAGCGAAGGCGTGACAATGCATGCAGGCGTGTCTCAATGATGACGCACGTGGATTTCACGTGCAGAGACTTCCGACGGTGCGTAGAGGCGCGTGCAGTGGTGGTTGGCGGCGAAATTCACCGACAGCCTCTTCCGCCGACAACAAGTCACGTGATAAGCTTCGTTTTTCAATAAACTTGTCGAAAAGCGTCCAAATCACAACGGAGGAGTGGAGGTTTTCCTGGGTTTGAGACACGACGGCGCGTGGTGGGGCGTGTGGTGGTGTCCGGTGGTGGTCAACGACCAAATTTCAATATTTCTCTTGTCTATGGGTGGCAAGTCTGATGGTTATGACCCTTTTTTTTTTAAATCAACAGTGGATGTATGTTGAACAACAACTCAAAGTTTCGGTCTTGATGAATAATCAGTATAGACGTAGTTGGTGAGGCTGGCATTGTGGTGGCCACCTTGTAGCATACTCGATGGGTGCACCTCAACTGCCTCAAGAAAAGAGGTTCTGATACCAAGTTGAGAAATGTATTAATAGAAAAATGTAATATTTTGTACATCTCTAATGAGGAATGCATGAGCCTATATATAAGGTTTTAGAGCTTAACTATGTGTGGTAAAGAAGTATCAATTACATCAAAAGAATCAAATCATAATCAAGATACATCTCCTAAATATATCTATATCTCTAACAATTGTATTGTTCTAGAATACGAGCTACAGCATAACCAGAGAATGTCAAGTACTACCTCCTGTGCAGCGGCAGTTGCTGCTTCTGCATCCGTCTTGCCAAAGTTAAGTGATTCCGGGAACACAAAGATCTTCCCGCAGGGGAGGCAGCCTCCAGGTAAATCGGCACAAATCCAACACCAAAGCCCGCCAACCAGGGTCCTCCAGGCGTACGGTCCAAGAAGGTGATCCGTGATCTAAATTTCGCCAGACCTGCATCTTACATGACCTCGAGAGTCCATCCGAGATTCCAAAAGACCAAGGACTGCATCGGTCATGCTTCGTTTTCTCCTTGTCACGAACTTGCTCTTGCTTTACCGCCTCGAGGACGTGTTCGGCGATCGACCGGGTCCTCCCAGCCCTAGCTGGTCGCGGTCCATGAATCTTCAGTTCACTTCTATGGACGAAGAAAGACAGTAGCACTGATGATGACGGCGATGCGCGAGGTCGGCTGCAGCGGGTGAAAAATGACGATCTCTGTCGTGGAAACATGGGAGCGCATTGAGCGCGCTTTTGCTCCTTTCGAGTTCGGAGAAGAAACCCATGACGCGACGACGCCTAGGATTCGTGCCTATCTGGATTCTCCCGACAATCCTGCTGCAAGAAGGAATAGCGAAGAAGGATATGGAGACGATGATGATGATGAAGAAGAAAAAGGATACTCTTTTTTAGCTTTGGCAAGGGTAGAAGAAAGAGCTGAGGAGAATCAGACGCGGTACAGTTTTGTCGTTTTGCATGCGGTTTCGACATTCTACAGGATCATCGCTGTGGAGTAGTTGGGGGGCATGGTACGATTCAGTCTAGCGTGATGACTCACCTGCCTCGTTTATACGATCCGGCTCATCTAAAAACAATAACATAAATAATCCATGTAATTGACTTAATATAAATTATGATTCATGAACTTAACTAAATATACAATATCATTTTTAAATTTTTAATTTATTTGATGTAATCCCTACTTTTAGTCCCTAACTATATTAAAATATTCAAAGTATCCTTACATTAATTTAAGCTCGAAGACAATATTGAACATTTATAAATAGTTAAAGGATTATATTGAATGCGCATAAAAGTTACGTTGAACAAATTAAAAGTTCAAAGAAATATTGCACATTGAACTAAAGTTAAATGATCATATTAAGTAAATTAAAAGTTTATAAAAGATACTGTATAGAGATAAAGTTTAAGGATCATTTCTATCATTTCTCCGTCTTTTTTTATTTGGAGTGGATAGAAAATAAATAATGTTCTCATTGAATCCAAAAAGATAAATATAGTTGTGAGTTTGACTAATCTAAGAAGGTGGCGAATTTTTAAAAGAAAATCAGTCTCTAATTCAAGGGAAAAATTCATAAAAGATCAACCGGAAAACAACAACGAGGATCTGGAAAACCTTATTTGGCAATGTCACACAGATCTATTCAGACTCCATGGAGGTTCAATTCTTTATCATTTTGGATTAAATTACAGTTATCCGTTTATCCACCCTTCAATTTGGAAGGAATAATACTTCCCGACTAGTTGCGATGATTATTATGGTACTTAACCAATAAGTACTCAATAGCTATTGAAATTCTAACCAGAAAATTCATTACCAACCTCACCACGATATTTAGACTTAGACAAAACATTGAAAAGAAAAGTGACAAAAATCTCTTAGCCTTCCTCAATTGGTTTTATCCTCCCACTCACTAGAAGAAGCTCTTATAGCAAGAACTAAGAACTATCCGACCAGACCTTAAAATCCACACTTTGTTCTATTCTTTAGACGACCATGGCTTTTTTTTTAAAAAATAATGGCAACATCACCAATGCTCCATAAATTATAGGAATCATGTCCTATAAACCTCAACTGCATCTTAAGAAAGCTCGAATTTACAATTTTTTTTCCAGGACCGGTACAAAGAACTCTAGAGAGTTTTGTGTTAGGAAAATAAAACCATTCTTGAATATGTATGGAACTATAATGTACCCACTGTGTGGGATCATTATAGCCCACTATGTGGGATCATTATAGCCTTACACCAAAAGCCAAAGAAGCATTCGAGGAATTTAGACAGATTGCATCATCACATGAATAAGAAATAACAAACATCGACGACTCTGCACAATCATCCCAAGACCCCTATGCTTAATGGGGAGGTCCCCTCTCTTAAGACCCCTATGATCAAGGACCTTTGTCTTTATCCCTAGGGATGAAAACATCTTATTATGCTCAACCATCTATTTGGCCTCGGTGAAATAGGCCTACCGACACTATAGGATCCTCCAGGAATCATGAAGAAGCATCTTCATCAAACGAGGCAAACATGTGGAATGCTCGAACTCCCTTAACTCCCTCTTATGAACGACTTGCGGAACTTAAGCGAAAATACGAGAAACATCTTGTGGCAAAAATGCATAATTCTGATGACTTAGATTACAATTACAATGACCATGATGGAAGAGACCGCTAATTGTAGCAGATCACTTGTCACGCCCCAGACCCCGAGCGCGTGCACATCCCACTGCGGTCGATCAAATATGCGACATCCCAGGATACGTCGCCGACCCATTCATTTCATTATGCATGCGGAAGCGAAACGAATCCCCTGACAACATTTAACTTGGGATAGAAAAACAGGAAACAAAATCACAACATAACACTTTCATAATTCAACAGAATTACAAACGAGAGGTCTACGGCTAAAAGTCTACAAAAGACCGGCTCTTAGAAAGGAATTGTCCTACGACTTACAAGTCAGACACGTTCTCCAATCTTATGACTTCACCTCTGCAACTCCTCAAGGCCAACCAAAGCTATCCGGTCGCTCCGTCCACCAGGGACCTGAAATTTTAATCCACAACCGGGATGAGACGATGTCTCAGCAAGTTCAACCCCTAAACCCCTATTAGAAAGAAAATACGCCCGGGTGGCCTAGCCACATCACACGAAGACTTACCTCGCATTAGCCTTCATCTCGCAGGTTAACACAATTTATATAATTCAACTACGTACAATTATAATAACCAAACAACCATGGCACAGTCACATCATCAGAACAATTCAACCACTTGGATCGTCTCAGTGATCAATTGACTTGGCCGATTACATGTCATTCCAGAAATCAATCATTGCTCTCAATTACGGCCTTATAGGAAGGTTTAATAACCGTGGCAATCACGGCCCCACTCGGCACGACCTTTAATTAGGTGGTCCATCACGGCCTCACCGGCACGACCTCTCATAGGTGGTCCATCACGGCCTCACTAGGCACGACCTCTCATAGGTGGTCCATCACGGCCTCACTAGGCACGACCTCTCATAGGTGGTCCATCACGGCCTCACTGGGCACGACATCTAATAGGTGGTCAATCACGGCCCCATTAGGCACGACCTTCCTTAGGTGGTTCATCACGGCCCTACTAGGCACGACCTCTAATAGGTGGTTAATCACGGCCAATCTCCCATTAATTTCAACACTTGGATTTTATAAAGAATCCTTATCTATCGCAATCACACTAAATTTGCCACAATTAATCATCAAACTCAAATTCTACACACACAAAGAGCGATCGGCACGAAATTCGAGAGTTTAGGGTCCCGACGAAATTTTCGAATTTTAATAAATTATTAATTTTATTCCGAAAATTCATTAAATAATAATATCCATAATTTTTTGCAATCCACACTCAATTTATAATATCCAACCATCAATTTCAAAAATCTGAATACACAAAGCGATCGGCACGAAATTCGAGCAACCGGGGGTCAAAAATAATTTTTCTGTTTTTTTTTTTTCAAATAATAATATTTTAATAATTTCGGATTATAATATAATATTATATTTTCCAGAATTTCGAAACACTTAAATAATTCAAAACTAAAATCCTTTTATGTCACGTCAAGGCTTAACTTTAAATAACTTGTTTTAACCTTTAATTTAAACACACTTTAACATAAACCAACCTCTTAATCCAATTTATAATTAAATACACTAATCCACACACCTAAACTTACTTAATTTAAACTAAGCACACTTAAAGCATAATTAACCCTCTAAGCGAGGTTTAGTGAGCTAAACTTACCGGATTAGCCAGCCGAGCGGACCAAAACGACGGGGACGCCGAGGAGAACAACTTTGCTCAAAGCAGGCCGAGCATCCGGGCTCGGGAAGGCGGCCAAAACGGGCCAAACACCCGCTGAAATACCCATTTTTCTTGGCTGCTGTTCACGGGCGGAGGAGAGCTGTCCGGCGGCGATTCGGGCGGAGGAACGGCGGAGGAAGGACGTCGGCAGCTCGGGCGAGCAAGGCGGCAGCTCCGGCGGGACTCCCGGCGACCCTAGTGACGGCGACGATGGCTGGACGAAGGGGAAGGAGCTCGGGACCGGGCGAGCAGGGCGGAGCAGTGCGCGACGGCCATCCCCGGTGAGGCGACACGCGGGCGTGCGAGCCGCGCACGGACGACGGTGGCGGCGGTGAGCTCCGGCGACGAGTGGAGCTGCTGGCTTCAACCGGTCTTCGGCTTGCTGGGTTCTGTCCAAAGTAGCAAGAAGAAATCGGGAGAGAGGGAGCCGGCGAGAGGGAGGAAGAAGAGAGGGAGGAGAGAGAAGGGGGGCTCTTTTCTTTTCATTTCCCTTTTCTTTAATCCTACAAAATGGCCCACCATGACATCATCCATGATGTCATACTCCACTCACTCAAAACTCCCACAACCTTATTTCAATGGGTTCAATTCCATTTTCCGCGGGGTCCAATTATTGTACATTCAATTTCTTCAATTCTCATCAATTCTCTTCCAATTGAATCAAATTGAAGTCCATAAAATAAATCCAATGTCACCATACTTCCATTAACATCTTCACTTGACTATAGAACCAACTTAAGTCCCAAAAGCGCGACAAAAGATGGGCCTACTAATTTCTCGAGCCAAATTAACCATTCTCTGATTATTTTGCTGAAAAACTCGGCTTGCATGAAAAATCTTCCCAAAGATGATTCAATGATCTTGAAATGATTTGTGACACACCCAGACTTCTAATTTCTGAATTCGATCTTGATTCCATGGTTAATTTCACTTTGGCACAATACTAGCGCGGCCCAACCTACCGGGTAGCCTTTAGAAATTTTTATGCATTTGACCTGTGGTTGATCATCTCAAGCCACAATGTACATCTTTGAAACATTGGCGACTTTCGGTTGTCGGGGAAATCTCAAGGTTTCAAATACGAACACAGGGTACCCAATCGATAGAAAATTCGGTCCAGTGTCGGTCGACAAGGATTATGCAATCCGGTGGAATCACCCACACTCGATCACATGCCTCTATCGAGTCGACCTATCTCCGGTCTTTAATCGATTTTTATTTGTGCCGTAATGACCCTTACAGATTAGCTCGGTCGAAAGGTCGCTTCATGGTCAAATTCTCGAGTCTGATTCATTAGAAACACTTAACGGCTCCACCAGATAGACTAGTTTTCACATGAGCGGCCGACTCAAGGAAAAGAACTATATGCGTGCCAACGAAATGCCCATATCAATTTATTGAAAGTAGAATTGGAAAATCGGGATGTCACATCACTATAGCAAGTTGATGTAGTAGTTACCGTAGCAATAGGCTAGGGAAATCACTGTTCATGGCCACCGTTCATATGAAGAATAATTCCCTATCGAATTTTCGAAGCCTCTGTTTGTTTTTGGACCCGTGAGCTTGGTCCTTGTATGTTTGTGACCTCCTAATATCTATAAAAGGTAAGGAGGATATAATGTGTAGGGCAGAGTCCCTTGAAGTAAAATGAGTGTTTTGTAAAACTCTAAATGCCTTTCTAAACACCTTTTCTTCTCCAGCCTGATAGAATCTTCTAAGAAATACAGCTCGGATAGTTAGAAATGTTACCATCCCGACATCTCTAAGTGTCTCTAGACTCGAACTAAAAGTCATTGTGGTTTTCTGTTAAAAGGCTATCTCCGAAAGGGTTGAATAAGAGGTTCATCCATATTGGAAAAGTAAACTTGTAGGAAACTAACTCCGTCTTCCCCGGTTCTAATCTTAGGTCCATTCATGGTGAGGACAGTGGTAATAACTAAGACCGACACATTAGCAATTCAACTAATTTAAATGAGATGGACTATATTAGAAAATCATGAAAATGTTTAAGACTATATTGATCAAATAAGAACTGATATGGCATTCATACAATAAATTTAGAACTAAATTGACATTTAAAAAATATGTTTTTGAATTTTTGTATAATTTTCCTCAAATGGTCAATTTTAGGAACCACAAAACCAAGTTATAGGACATCAAGGGGTCTATTAATATGACATAGTAGCCTATTGTTGGAAAAATAATGTGTCTTGTAGTAATTATTCATTATTGTAAAATGGTGAAATGATTGTATTGACACCTAAATTTTAACGATCTATTTAAGCATTTCATTATATAAGAAATTTAGGTATCGACTTGAACTGTAATTCAATATTGCCCAATCTTGCATTTGCGCATTTAGAAATTAGGAATGTCTTTTAAAATAGCATGTTCGTATAAAGCATCGACTTATGGTGAGATTACAAACTTTCGAAGCTTAAGTCCTTTCCGCAAACAATTGTTCGAGCTCTTAAATGAGGTCGCATTCATGATTGAATGTTTAATCAAGGTCCTTCCTCATGAATTAAGTAAATTACGATGGACAAGCTACATATCATCAAGCATGACCACACCGTCAATGTTGTTATCTTGAAGGGCAAAAGAAAAAAGAAGTTTATCGGAGGAGCGTTAGCATTTGATAATCAAAAGAAACAAGAAATCATGTGTCAGACAAAAGAAAACAAAGGGCAAAGGCAATATTTGTTCCGCTTCAAATCAGGAATTCTCATTGGGATAGAGAGAGAGAGAGAGAGAGAGAGAGAGAGAGAGAGAGACGGTCATATATTGTCAATTTTCGCGGCTAGCACACCCTCGCAAATGAGTACGTATCTAGCAGTACGTCAGCGGAAAAAGGGGAAAGAAGTTCAAAGCAAAGGCAGAAATCAAGCTTGTCAAATCGACAAGGTTCACTCAAGACTTCCCTGGCCATGCATTCTGCAGATGAACATTCACACAGGCAATTTACGACGCATTTGATAATATTCCTATTCTTTAGAATTCTCTTTTATTTTTGTCCTGAAAATAATTTTTAAATATTTTAAATTATTTGATAAATGTTTAAAATTTCAATTCCTGAAATAAAATTGTATTTGATGCTATTCTGAAAATTTCTAATCCAAATTATTTTTTGATAATTTTTTAATAAATATTTTTCTTTTATTTTTTTCTTTTCTTTCTCTTCTTCTCCTTCAAGCTTTGCCAATCACTAGCCTTGGGAAACCGGCGACCTCGCTAGAGCATTGCCACCCTCGGTGAGGCCGTCCCTCATCGCCAAGCCTTGCCGATAGCTAGGCGGGACTAGGCCAAGTCTTGGCTGGGCGAATAGCCTTGCCCGGATCTAACGAGGCTAACCGAGCCGACCTCGCGATGGTCCGGCAAGGTTGAGCCCCACCAACAGTTGGGAGAGCTCGGCCTCACCGATTTGGGCAAGGTGGAGCCTTGCCGGTGGGGAAGGGGGGCAAGTGAGGGCCGCCGAGCCTCGGTGATGGCTAGGCGAGCCTTCGCCAAGATCGTCGAACCCCACCCTGGCTTGGCGAGCCTTCGACAAGTTCACCGGACCTTGCCCAACCAATCACCGGAGACCAGCGGTGATGGATGGCAATAGTGGACGGCAACAGTTGAAGAAGAAAAAAGAGGGAAGAACAAGAAAAAAGAAAAGAAAAGAGAAAATAGGTTGGTTGATTCTAGAATTGTTCATAAGAATAAAGAATCAACTTTTTTTTTTTTTTTTCGATTTTGTTCCAAATCTATTTTCGAGAACAAAAAGATAGAAATTTGTTTCCAGGAACAAAAATTTTACCAAACGAATTTTTGTTCTAAATCTACTCCCAATAACAAAAGAATAAAAATTATTACTGTTTGGCAAGTTGCCAAACAAGGCCTTATTAACTCTGCAGTGGTGATTTTTGGAAAGGATCGGTTGGTCGAAGCAAAGAAGAACATGGAGCAAAGAAGAACATTGTTCTTAAATGCTCAGATTTGGAGAGGTCCAACCACAAGCAAAGAAACGACTTCAAACTCCTTCACAAGGCACGCACTGAAACCGACCAGAAGGGGAGGAGAAAAAAGTGGGAGAACGTGAATAGAGAGAGGTCACAAAGGAGGCCAGACGAGCTGAATGAGAAGAGAAGAAAAGACGAGGGTGAGAGAGAAAAGAAGCTTTCGGCTAAGCGTTGGCCGAGACGCCTCTCCTGCTGCGCTACCACCGGTGTGCCCTCTACTGACGTGAGCCGAGCCTTGCTGACTTGCTTCGGTGCGACACTTGACGACGCTAGCTCACCATGCGTCATTGCCGTCGACACTGAGTTGCTGCTGCCTGAGCCGAATCACGATGAAGAGCTGTTGCCTCCATCTACCCCGTGCTGCCGAGCCCAACGTGTGTGATCACCAGCGCTGCAAATCTATCGTTGCACTGACCTGGGACGACCCACTGGTACGCCGCCTGTTACGCTTGACGATGCTGATTGCTCCTTGCTGTTCGAGCCCAATGTCAAGTTGCTGCCAATGACGCCATGCTACCATGCCAGAGGGAGACAACGGGCCACTGTCCTGATCTTCACCACCTCGATGTCGGCTACTCTACGATACCAGCATGGCCGAGTCCACACAGTAGCATCGCACCAGCATGGCCGCGTCAACACCCTTGAGTCGCTCCTGGAGCCACGCGAGAGTCTTTCTTGCACCCTCACTGAAGCAGTTCTTGTTGTTGAGTCCAGCGAACCCCATCGGCGAATCCGAACAATTTCTTGCGCCTGCAGCACGCCCCATCGTCGCAGCCGCTTAGCAAATTCTTCGCATGTGAATTTTCTTTTGTAGGACTACTGAACTTCAGCCCAATACCAAGGAAGTCCTAGCCTTCCTGAAGCAGCCACTTGTCAACTCCAGTAGCTTTCCCAACGCTACTCTCCCAACATCAACAATCCTTGGTGGGGGCGACCGTGATCAATGCCCTGCAAGTTACTCCTTTCAGTTGTCATAGTCCTACTCCATTAGGTGTCCTTCAAACAAAAAACACTCCAACCCGTGGAGTTGCTGTACCGAGATAGCCACGCGGAGAACCGCCCTCTCCATAGTCAAGTGCTGCGAGCCATCACCAGACGTCACCGTGAGCTATTGCCCATCATCGTCCGAGTTCGTTGTTTGCTAGTCCCAATTTGGAAACTTATCCGTGCAATAATTTCAATTAGGTAATAATCTTATTTAATATCAATTTGACTATTATTGAGATTATTATCTAATTCTTGAATTTGAGGGATAGGGGCATCCGCCAATTAGGATTTATTTCCTAATCCATAAAAACACATCGATTTTTATTCTATCTATAAGGCTTTGGATTGAATAATTAATTGCGTAGGAAATATTTAAAATTTATATTTTGATCTTTAAGGTTTAAGATCAATTTATCGATTTTATCCACGAAACAATCAAGTTGATTAGATATTGTTTCTTAATTTGAACTAAGGATCAACCTTTGGTGATTAGATAATATTTTGTCATTTGTGTGATTGTCTTGCTCTATTTGTTTTTCCTTATTCTAAGAAATATCCAAAAGATTGCATGTAGACTAATTGGCTATGTTAGATAACATTGCATGGCTAAGTAGATTCTATATGTTCATGATAAGATTCTAATTTAAATTAGGAGTTGATATAGTTTAATGCCTAAATTGAATTAGAGATTATCTTTGTTCTAGATGGTTAATTGCCCTTATTTTTAATTACGAATTTAAAAATACAAATATATATATATATATATATATATATATATATTATGTGCAGGCCATGTAGAGTAATTACATATTAATCTATGCCCGTCATTAGAGTTAGGTTATTTAACTATATGTCAAATAGCTCGCATGTTAGAATTATTTAGCTAAAAGCTACATGTCATATAAACTATTTTTGTACATCATCGCATGCATTGCACATAGTCTCTATTTCATTTTTAAAAGTGAATATCCTAAAAGAAAATTTTAAGTGAATTGAGTAATAATTAAAAATCATATTTAGGTCTAATATGTGTTTCTAATTAATGTTTTTTGCAGTTGTTTACATTGCCTTTGAGGTAGATATTTCCTCCCTACGTTTGTAACTTACTTATTACTTTACTTCATTAAGTGTTCAATAATGGTTGCGTACCCACATAATCGCCTCATATGTTAGAAAATAGGTTAAAATCAATTGAAACTGCATGCAGAATATTTTTTTTGAAAATAAGAGAGAAAATATACCAAAATGGCATTAGAGTAATCTAGTTAATCAACTCCCTAAACTTGTTTAATCTCCGGTTCATAAAAGTAAGGTATTTCTCCCTATGCTTTACTTGGGTATCTAATCGACCCACCATAAACTAATTAGTAGTGAATCCTAGATAAAAATCATTTGCATGTTAATCACTTGAACCTAAGTTGCAAATTGGTATGTACTTGGGAGAGTTCGAGCTAAATTTGGACTTAATAATCCATTAGCCAAACCCTTAGGTGGTTTTACTCAAGATTAGGTCGCGACAGCCTGTTTGTATTCTATAATGAGAGTAATAGCCCTCTCACTATCACCAATTTCTTCAAGAAAATCACCCTCATATAGGTCAAATCTATGACTCATACATATGTTTTTAATACAATTTTATGGGAAAATTGTCCAAAAAGTCCTATACCTATTGTGTTTTTCTAATTCAATCATAAACATTTCAATTTTGCCAATTAAGCCTTAAATATTTTCATAGTTTGCCAATTTAGTCTATCCCGTCAATTTTGGCAAAAATTGCTAACATGGATAGCCAAAGACAGCGATGTGGTACCTTTTTAATAATATTTTGATCTTTTAAAAATGTTTTTCCTTTCCTTTTTTATATACTTTTCTTTGGCTATTTGTAGTTTTTGGAGCTAGGGCTGGTGACCCTTGCCTACCATAGGTGAGGGCTAGCCGACTCTTGGCACGGGCGTCGCGACCTTCGTTAGCTCTAGGGAAGGGCTACAACGCCCTCATGGGCCAAAGCAAGGGGATGTGAGCCCTCTTCTAGAATCCACAAGGGCTGCCAAGCCCTTGCCTAGCTAGATATGGCAAGGGTGTTGCGGCCTTTGCTGATTTTGGGCGAGGCTCGTGCGCCCTCGCTTTAGCCAACAAGGCTGTAGGTGGTGAGGGTCACAACGCCCTTGCCCAGAGCTAGTGAGGGTCAGCCAACCACCCTCATCGGCCCTAATTGTAAAACCTTAAAAAGAAAAAGGAAACATTAAAAAAAAATCCCAAAAAAATCCAAAAAAAAAAAATCAACATATTATTAAAAAAGTATCACGCCATTGCCAATCATCTATGTTAGCAATTTCCTGCCAAAATTGGCATGATAGACTTAATTGATAAAAGATAAAAAGTTTATGACTCAGTTGGTAATATTGAAAAATTTATGATTGAATCGGCAAATGTGTAGTGGGTTTAGGACATTTTGGACAATTTTCCTATAATTTTATTTGCATATGCTTGATCAAATCTATAATTTTGTATTTTCTTATTATAGATTACTCTCACCTTGTGATTCCTCATAGTCTTTGAGAGAGAGGAGCTCATCCACCAACTTGCCTTAAATGATAGAGAGAGAGAGAGAGAGAGAGAGAGAGAGAGAGGGGATGAAAATGAGAGGTTGGCTGATTGATGGTTAGTTTTAAATTTTCTTCCGTCACATGATTTTTCTTCTCCATCTTCAAAGCAAAACAATGTCATCTTATAAAATAAATAAATAAATAAACGTAAGAAAAAAAAAAAAAAACGAAGCAATTTCAAATGGTGGATGGAGCCCCTTTGTCAAAAAGGCTACAAGGAGGCAGGGGACAGGAGGAAATATTCTTCGCCTTAAGTACTTGACTAAATGTCACTTTAGTAAAACCCTTTAGTATACTTGGCGTTATTCATCACTTCATTTTAGTATACCGAATTATGCAAAACATTTTTTTTTATCTACTTGGATTTAAAAATTTGTATGATTATTCCACCTCATCATAATTTTCTTAATTTAGTGGATTTTATAAGTATTTATGGGAGGCCTTGAAGTAAATTTTCTAAACACGAAGGATAGATTTGTTTTACGGAAATTAGCGTTTGGAAAGTATCTCTTCATTTTTTTTGTCATTTCTTTAAAAATGAATCAATAAAAATCATTTTTCATGCAGAACAAAAAATCCGTATTTAAATTCAAAAATAATCTATGCTTTTGAAAGATTGGTATTCATATTCAAGGATCCAACTTGACCTCCACCGTTGTTAGGATCATCCCTTTCATCAAAATTGGAGACCTTGGGGTCAGATCGGACACTCAGATCCTGAACCTAGAACATTAGGGGCCTCGCCTGAGATCTCAGTGCACTAACCGGTGCCTCGGACGCTTAAAACTTGGACGCAAGCACCTAGACTTTCGAAACCAGGGGCGAGAGTTGAGCATCCGAGTTGTGGGAGGATCTTGAGTCCGAGGCTGGGGGTTTTGATATGACGCCTGGAGATACTAGGCACAAAGGCTTGAGTTCCCAGCTTGCCGCCAAGGTCTCGATAATTGCGCCTCAGACCGACGTTAATTTGTCTTGAGCACCTTCTAAAGTTTGTCAACACAAAACTCCCCATAATGATTTTCATCTCTTTTGAAAAATCCTACCAAACACAAGAAAATCAATTTTTTTCTTGAAAATAATTTCCTTATGAAATATTACTTACCAATCATGTTCATTTTTCAAGGAAACAAAATAGACCTAAAGTCTCCCTACACTTTCATCAAGACCCGAGGTTGAGTGGCTTATCAATTGCCTAAATAAAGAGCTAAAAATACAAGATAGGATGAGAATCACGTGTGACCTTAAAGATAGATGGCGAAACTTTAGACGTGGTTACGTGCTCATTAGGCAAACCAAACAAAAGATAAAAAGAGCCTCAAACTGAAGTTGCAAGCAAATAATCAATTCTCCTTTTGTATTTATTAGTCCCATGCTTTTCTTTCCCTTACTTAATAATTGGATAAAACAGAAGTTCATTGCTGAAAAGTGTTGAGACACAAGTTATCTGCCAGCTAAGAAAGTAAAGCTAGGATCCCTTGTGCTCGTTCCTTAACAATGATTCTTAGGACAAATCTCTCTGTTACTTTTCTGTACTTCAGTTTCCCCAATTTTTCCGGTGTTGCTGTCTGCATCTTCTGACTAATACTTCTGGGATTCATCAGCCCTCAAGTTCAGGTGTGGTGGTGCTAGTCTCGCATTGCATTGCACCTCTTTCTTTCCTGTTACTTTAGATAGCTTGCATTTGCTTATTGTGCTTACTAACCTGTATTATCTTTATGGTAAAAGGTTTGTATGCTCTCCGCACTTTGGATGTTTCGGAAGTGATTATCTTACTTTAATTCGCTGGTCAGTACACTTAACCATACTCTATACAAGTTACAGCACATGTTTTGTTGTCTTCGATGTTCATTTTCCAACTGGTGGAAGAACTACCTAGAGAAATTAAGGCCCTTTCTCCTTTCACAACCAATGAAGTTTGACATTTAAATATTGCTATGTCTGAAAGGTATAGCAAACATGCTATTGAATGCATTCTTTCCTACGTAAATGGGATTTAAGAAATCTGCAGGAAGTGCGATGTGATGGGATTATAGGAATTATTTTGAGAGTTGTGAAAGCTCTTCTAAATAAACTTCAAAAATCCAAAACCTAAGAGCAATTTCACCTAAAGTATCTACTCTAATTTTATATAAGTATTTCTGTGAAGATAGTATAAGGCCAATGAGAAGTTAACATGTGGTCCTCTCTGTTAATAAAATTCTAAATGTAAATGAACATGTCGAACAAGTAATATAATGATAAGAAAGAGTATCGTCCCACGAAGATCGATGATTAATAAACTAATTAAATACTAAAATAGATTAATTCTAAAATTTATCTAACAAATCAAAATATAATTTAGAATAAATTAAAACAAAATTTGGAGACTAAATGCAATAAATCAATCAGATAAATATATTAGAGCATCCAATTTAACCATAACCACTAAATATAAATTTCAGATTATTGTAGATACAAGAACGATATAAAACATGTGATAGCAGAATACTTATAAATTATTACTAAAGATTCTTCGTAATCGTTCTTCTCTCTCTCTCTGAAGATAACCATCACCGTAATCTTATTACTCCCGGAGACATTTGCGATTAAGCGTAACGAATGAAGGTATAGATTTGTGCGTGGCCTGACAGCGCACGATCACCATGACGATTTAATGAGGTTCATTCATGCCACATGACACGAATCCATGTGTGCTCGTCGTCTTCTCCTTCAACATATGTATTTATGTTTATTTTTAATGTTATCGACATATATTAATATTAGATATGAACATGAATTTAACACGCAATCCATTTCTATGTTATGTTTGAATGTTCAATGTGTAAATAACAATAACAATGACAATATTTTTTTATGAAACGATATGAAAATGTACAGGATATTCTAGAACCCGTGGCGCTAATAAGTTCCAAATTTTAAGGTGTTTCAAGAGCCTATAAGGTAATTTCTAAATTCCAAAAACTTAGAATGGCTATCTAAGGTTCTAGGATAGGGAAAACACCTTACCCATCTCAAAACCTTCTCACCTCTACTAAATACCCTGTAACATCTCTTATCTACATTTTTTTCCATTTTTTTCTTCTTAAATCTATTTTAAAAATACTTCCAAAAGCTAATATATGAAAAATAGAGGTAGAAAAACCTTAAAAGCCACATTAAAAGAATTTATTGAGGATTCACTTATAAAGAATCTGAGAAAAATGATACCATGAATGTCATAACTTTTTTATAATGCTCACTTTAGTGGCAAAATTTTTCAATCAATAATTTCGATGCTATAACTTTCAACAAACACCACCTTAGAACTACAATTTGTTTTCGCAAATAACTTAATTGGAGTGAGCATGTGTAGTTGTTTATTTTGAAAAGTTAAGGAATAAGATGGTGGACGGGAACGGCCACAAATTTGTCCCAAAGCTTCTTCACATCTCCCAATGCAATAAGAGGGCCATTTTTTAGAATAAAAATGATTGGGTGACAATCTTTAATTAATTGTGAGAATAATAATCTATTTTGGATAACAAAAATTCAAATAACAAATAATTATAAATTGTTTTAAGGTCCACTTCTTCTGGAATTTGTGCTTCACAACAAATTATTATTTTCATAGTAGCCTAAAGACTACCATGCTAGCAAAGCCCTTATTTGATAGTTAAAATCAAACACATCAAAAAAAAAAAAAAAAAAAGAAAAAGGTGTAACAAAAATAATGGAGAAAATAAAAATTTGAGGATCGCAAAAGGATACATAATCAAAAACTCTAGGAAAGGAAAGAGAGAAGAACATGGAAGGATTAACTTATGGTTAAACAATGTGCACATTCGTAGTTTCAGTTGTGCAAAATTCTAACAGATTGAGAGAAATGATGGAT
Source organism: Eucalyptus coolabah (assembly GCA_014182585.1). Classification (NCBI taxonomy): domain Eukaryota; kingdom Viridiplantae; phylum Streptophyta; class Magnoliopsida; order Myrtales; family Myrtaceae; genus Eucalyptus; species Eucalyptus coolabah. The sequence goes on from CM024622.1 coordinate 42,336,857, forward strand.
GCATCTATGCAGTTTTGTGCAAGCTCTTAGTGATTATTCTTCAGAAGCAATTCAAGCAATGTAAAAATTTTCCTCACTCTGCATTTGCATTGACGTCCAGTGAGCACACTTAACCGGAGCTACCATGAGTTTGATCAGCTGGATTTCCTTAATTATCAACACGGTGTGGCCACTGCTAAAAGATCTGTGGGCGGACTGGGGGATTCATTTTTGGTCACCGTAAGCCTTGCCTGCGAGATTTGTCTCACAATATTAGGCATTCGTCGGAAATATATGAGGTCAAAGTTTGCTAGATTCATCACCTGGGCTGCCTATTTGCTCCTTTCTTTCATCGTGAAAATCGCACTGGGCAAGCTTACTGTGGTCCACATCGATGATCCTGAAAATCCGAGTTACGACGTGGAGTTGGTAGGGCTGTTTGCCCCATTGCTGCTGATGCAACTTGGGTACCCAAACGACATAACGGCCTATGCGTGGGAAGATAACTGGCTGGGATTGAGACAGATTCTGAACATCGGGGCTGCAGTTGTCATCGTGGTTCGTATTCTCATTCGCTGTTGGGACGGCTCGTCCCCAGTTTCACGGCTGTCCATCCCCTTGTTCATTGCCGGATTCATAAAGGCGACATTGTGGGTCTGGGCTCTCAAATCCGTACATAACGAGAACTCAATTGTGAACATCGAGTACTATCCCAAAGAAGCCAAGGAAGTCAGGGAAGACAGTCCTCAGCTCGAACAGTTTCCCGAGGACAAGAAGTTCGACTCCGCAAAGGACATCTTGAAGGCCTACTTTAGGTTCGACTGTCTGAAGCCCCACCTCGCGAACTGGCCATACCACCCTGTGTTCATAAAACGCGATTGGATGTCCATCGACAATTACTCCGAGAACCGCGCTTTCACCGTAAATGAGATCGAGCTGAACTTCATGTTCGATGCACTCTACACTAAAGCGCCCATTCTGTACACGAAACGCGGCCTCATCTTCTACCTCATCGGCTTCTTCTGCTTGGTGACTGCCTTGTGTAGATTCGCCGTGATCTTCAAGAGTGCCTTCTTGATCGATATGTACATCACCTACACCTTTGCGTTGCTGATAGCATTCACATGTCTTGAGCTTTATCAGATCACGACGTTGGCGTTTTCGGATTGGGCAGTGGTGGGAATGGGTAAGAGCCTTCGGATGCCCCTCTTCTCAAGGATTTTCTCAAGGCTCCTCCCGTTTCTCGCTGATCGATGCATGAGGAATAAAAGATGGTCGAGGTCGATGGGGCAGCTCAATTTAATGAAACAATGCCTCCCAACCCAAGAAAGGCGAAAGCCAGTCCGCGTGGTACTTCAGTGGTTTGTTAAGTGGAAGGCCGTCCGTGCGGGACTTGATTGGTTTGTAAGTGGGAGATCTTCAGTTGGCTTTTGTCCCACTCCCACCAGCCCATGCCCTCGTGGCTCAGGGCGCTGGTACTTGGAAAGATGGTGAAGCTAGAGGAGAAAAGAAAATATCTGCCATTCAACGAAAGAGGCAAGTGGACGCTCGAGATTTACGGCGTCCAAGAGAATCGAGCACTGAGCAGTAGCATCGAGGCAAAATTTGCTAAGAGCATCATTACTTGGCACATTGCAACAGATATCCTGCAATCATTAGAAATTGAAAAATCCGACGCTTACGAAGGAAGCAAATTCCTATCGGAGTACATGATGTATCTCCACACTGTGCATCCTGACATGCTGTCCCTCTCCACCGCCAACATCACACGGGAGTACGCTAGTCACACACTGACGCTTTTCTTGATGTACCGAGACTCCAAAGAAGCAATTAGCATGCTGTCGTCGGCGGATGCAGATGTCCCACTCATCTGGCAACCGAGTGACGCGACAAGGATCCTTGGTGACTGGCACGTGCTATCGGACGTGCGAGATCTCGTGGTCAACCTGAAGAGGATGGATAACAAGTGGGAGCTCATCAGCAGCATCTGGGTGGAGATACTATGTTATGCAGCATTCGATTGTCATGTGTATCGCCATGCCTATCTACTGAGAAGAGGAGGTGAGCTCTTCACTCATGTGTGGCTTCTCTTGCGTCACAAGACCGACAACTTCCCCTATGAAAATCCTGACTCTTGCCTCCAGCTCCCCGAAATCGCTCTCCTTGGAAGAAGGTTCTTCTAGTTGCTTCCAGAGGATTTTAGGGAAGAAAGATGCCACTTTATTTAATAGAACATTATAATATTTAAATATTAGACCGCCCCTTTTTTGTAATAATATAAAATTTTAGAACATGTCAAATAAATCCCACAAAATTATACAACACTCAAGGTGAACTTATCCGATCGGTCAGAAGCAAAAATTCGCAAGGTAGTGTTTCTATTCACATTGAGCACTCTCTTTCGAATGGCTTGCTCACATTGTCTTTTTAATCTATTTTTGTTCAAAAACCATATGTTGTCTATCCTACAATCAATTTATATAGTTTGTAAAAGAATTTCATGGTATCTTTTCCTTCTAATCCTATTTATATAAGCAACTTATGCATTTACATTTGTAATGTATGATAATCTATTTGATTCCCTATAGTATTGCTCACAAAATTGTTGGCAGGCTCATCAAATGGATTAAATGAATGCGGTTAATTGATGAAGTTCACGAAATCATCTTAACGTACTTGATCACCTAATCTTGTCAGATCAAATGCTAGAATAAGAATATACATTTCTTCCTTATATTTTACACCTTTTCTGATTAAGTCCTTTTATCTTTGATTTGTCTAATCAAGTTATTGACACCCAAATTTTGACAAATCATTAATTGTATAAGAAAATTAGACATTAGGTAAGGATAATGTAGATGTTGAAATGTTTCATGTATGGCTAACTCTCATTTGAGAATTATCTGTGGTGTGAATAGTAAGAACATGTGAATTGAATAATTTTGATTGAAATAAATTAGAATTGGAGGTCATATGATTGCAGCAGGGCGAGTCAAAATACCACGAATCGAAGTACCTAAAGTGATAGACATAACATAGGGAATAGAAAAGCTAGAAGTAGCAAACTCTCAAATTATGGAATGAAGATCCTCTAATGAAACAGTAATAGACAATCCATTGGGAGAAGTCTTTATAGTAGCAGCAATGATAGATGAACTTGCATGTAGACCTCGATTTTTGGATTGATTTGATCTCCCCGTGTAACAGCCTGCATTTTCAGAATTTGTTTTCGATTAAATAAATCGGGCCTTTCGTCGACGTGTCAATAGTGCTACTCTTTGAGTGAATCACTCATGAGATAACTGGACTAGTTGGGAAAGTAATTAAGGAATCTAAATACAATGGACTTGAGAATTCAACTAGGAATCGATTACTCGACCGTGTTGATCTACAATGGTCATTACGGCATTGTCGAAATCAATTAGAAACCGGAGATAGGTTGATTTGACTAACATATTTGATCAGAGTGTGGGTGATTTTACCAGATTGCAAAATACTCATCGATCAGCATTAAACCGATTTTTTTGTTGTTTTGGTACCCGATGCTCATAATTGAAACCTTGAGATTTTCACGACAACTGAGGGTTACAAATGAGTCGAAAATGTACAATGTGACTCGAGATAAATCTATCACGGGTCAATTGTACAAAAAATTCCCAAAAGTTACCCGGTATACTAAGTCACAGTAAGAGCGCGCCGAATTGAAATTAACCGCAAATTTGAACCCGATTTCAGAAATTGAAAATTCTGTCATGTCACGATTCATTTTAGGAATGTCGACTCATCATCCAAAGAATTTTCGGAGATTCCGAGATTTTTACGGAAAACTCGATTCAGACGTTGCGGAAAATTAACGGAAATTTGTATGGACCAAATTTAAAGAAAATTTGGACTTCCAAGCCAAGCCTTTGAGTGTCGGGATTTACAGAAAATTGTTTAGGATTTTTCTTCATCGAAATTGGATCTCAATTGGTGAAATTGAGTGAAGAAATTGAAGTTAAATCAGTGAAATTTGGAGTTGGTTTTTGGGGCAGAAAAATTGGGTTCAAAATTTGATTATTTGCGGAATTTTAATCAAGAAAATAATTGGGGGACACCATAGGATAAACTTGAAGACTTTTGGGCAAGCCAATGATTATTATAGATATTTTATTTGGACCTTGCTTCCCCTCAATGTCTCAAGCATGCCTCCTTGGTCCCCATCTTCTTCACGGCTTCTCTTCATTTTTATTCCTTCTGTCTTAGCTTCTACTTTACTTCATTCAGTCGAAGTCCACTCCACCAAGCCACCATTCAATCTCTCTCCCCACCAAGTTTCCTCAATCAGTGCTGCAACGCCACCTTTGTTTGTCTTTGTTGCAATTAAGGCAAGCGATCGAACAATAATATCAATAGAAGAAGAAAATAAATCGGACACCAGATTTACATGGTTCAGTCGTAAAGACATACGTCCATGAGGAGAACAGCAGCGAATTTCACTATAGATCAAGCGATACAAAGAGATTACACACTCAAGTCACTCAAACACTCTCTCAAATGTTTCCCAAACCCCAATTTAACCCCAAACTCAACTCACGACACAAAATTACCGTTTACATATGCCTGGTTTGCATATGTACGAAATCGCGTATGTCTTGAAGCTTCGTGCGACCTGCGGCTTCCTTCTACGTTAAGCTGCAGCGGCTCCTTCTTCTCACTCAGCTTGAAAGTGCAGCAACTCTTCTACGTAGGTTTCGGCAAGCACTCTCCAACAAAGAAGAAACCCTTTTAAACGTGTGCCCAAAGTCGAGGGCCCACCACCGTTGGCTTCTTACGCATGAGGATCTTTCCTCTTTTATTTGCGTGTGTGCATGTGTGCCCAGAGTCAACACTTTGACTCTGGGGCCACCACTTCTTCAACGTGCAGAGAAGTTCTTTCCCTTTAATTCAATCGGCTTCGCAGATGAGGAAATTTGCATCTTCAATACATGTGCCCACTTGGGCCCATGGCCTAATTCTCTCTTCGATGACATCTCACGTAGGTAAGCTGAAAAACCCCTCCTATTTTCTTTATTGACAAATTCGATTTCCAAATTCAAACTCGAGTCATATTTAACAATCTCCACATTGACTCGACATTTGAGCCAATTACAATTGCTTCGTAAAAATTTAAATTATGCTGCTACTTTTCCATAGCCCCCGATGGGCTCAACCGCCACATATATTATTCAAATCCAAGCCTCGCTTGAATTTTGCCATAACCGAGGACCTCATCAGAATACCAACTCCACATGCACCTTGAACTACTCCGTAAGGATTTTTTGACACAACCTCCTCAACCGCAGATAAAGTAAAACTATTATTGTATCCATATTTGTTAGGAGATCGAATACGTACCTTGTCAATATCAGCAATTACAACAACCATCAACTCTATAAGCTCCACCTCACTACAAGCACTATCTGTGTCGATTACTTTGATAGTACTCATACTCACTACCTTAGGAATTTCTGGTTGCAACTCCACCTCAAGCTGAACACCTTCCAGATCTATATTAATACTGTCACAAACACTCCTAGCCAGAAGTATCGGAGACTTGTCAAGGATAACTTCTCTGTTGCCAACACGTGAATTTATATCCGAACACCACAACCAATTGCCCCACTCACCTTGTGTATAACCATAGAATATGTATATTTCCCTCCAATCAAGCTTACCATCACTCACTCGAAAATAACACAAGCAACCAAACATTCTAATAATAGAATAACTAGCAAAATTACCTGACCACATTTCTTCAAGAGTCCGCCTCTCAATAGCAGTTGATGGGGATCTATTCACTAGGTAGCTTACCGTACTTAGCACATCAGCTAGGATTCTCCTAGTAATACCAACACTGGAGATAATTTTTCGGATCGTCTCTAGTAATGTCCTGCTCATCAATTCTGCAAATTGTTGTGATTTATTGGCACTAGTACGATATTTCACTATGCCATTTTTCATGCAGAATTTATTTACCAGCTCTAAGCAAAACTCCATGCTATTGTCAGTCTGCACATGCTTGATCAACTTACCAGTCTCCGTCTCGATTAAAGCTCTTGATTGCGAGATCCTGACACCATCATCAAACTTGTGCCTTGGCACAAACACCCAGGTCTCCCTCGAGCAGTCAAAAGACTCTCAAACAAATGCATCCGACGTCTCCGCAGCGAAATTTGCCATTGTCTCACCTTGAAGTTTATACAGGCCTCCATGCTTGATTCCTTTTATTATCATCAAGACACCTCGAACAACCTTTAGAACTTCATCTTTTGAAGAATACCTACAACCAGCTGAATTTATGGCACCCAAGGAAATTAAGTTCTTTTTCAATTCCGAAACATGCCTCACTCTAGTCAATGTCTTCACAATACCATCATGCATTCTGATTTTAACATCACCAACACTCACAACATTGCACTCAACGTTGTTCCCTAACTAAACTTTACCACTACCCGTGCACCGATAAGTGATAAACCAGTTTCTATTTGGTGTGACATGAAAAGAACAACTAGAATCTATAATCCATCCATCAAAAGATAAATAATCAATGACAAACAAGACATAATCAACATTATATGCGACAACTGCAACATTATTTGCATAATCAACTATAATTCCCTTACTCTTCTCATTCTTCAGCTTAAGGTAATCCTTTCTAAGATGCCCCCTCTTGCCACAACTCCAGCAGACAATATTAGCAGTCCTAGATTAACTATATATGTTCATATTAGTACTACCATTACCCACACGTGCTACAAATCTTCCTCTATTTTCACCTTCTAGAGCAGTAGATACAGATTCGCCAAATTCTCTTCTACGAATATCCTCGCTCAGAATTAAATCTCGAACCCCGTCAAACATTAAACTTGTTGACCCAAAGGAAATACCAACAGCAGAAACAGTAATATTCCAACTATTAGGCAATGACGATAGCAGAATCAAAGCATGTACCTCATCTTCAAAATTCATCTCAACTGAACTCAATTGACTAACAATCACATTGAATTCATTGATATGATCTGCAACTGACGCACCTTCGCTCATCTTTAAATTAAACAAACGTCACATCAAATAGATCTTGTTGATCGCAAAGGACTTCTTGTGCATATCCAATAGAGCTTGCATCAAATCAGCAATGATCTTCTCCTTCAGGATATTAAACACGACGTTACGAGCCAATGTTAGCCGAATAACACCCATAGCTTGTTTATCTAGCAAATCTCAATTAGCTTGCTTCATCGTCTCTAGTTTCTCCCCAGATAAAGGCAAGTGCAAATTCATCTGGTAAAGATAATCTTCAATCTGCATCTTTCAGAAACTAAAATCCTTCCCATCAAATCTGTTAATTCTCACTTTTACTTCTTCTGTCACCATCGATTCATTTCAACTTATCTAAGCCTGGCTCTGATACCACTTGTTGCGATTAAGGCGAGAGATCGAACAATAATATCAATAGAAGAAGAAAATAAATCACACACCAGATTTATGTGGTTCAATCGTAAAAACTTATGTTCACGGGGAGAGCAGCAGCGAATTTCACTATAGATCAAGCGATACAAGGAGATTACAGACTTAAGTCACTCAAACACTCTCTCGGTATTTTCCAAACCCCAATTTAACCCCAAACCCAACTCACGACACAAAATTACCGTGCGTTCAAGCTCGAAACAAAACACTCTATGCATGCCTGGTTTGCGTACGTACGAAATCACGTATGTCTCGAAGCTTCGTGCAACCTGCAGCTTCCTTCTACGTTAAGTTGCAGCGGCTCCTTCTTCTCGCTCGGCCTAAATGTGTAGCAGCTCTTCTACATAGGTTTCGGCAAGCACTCTCTAGCAAAGAAGAAAACCTTTTATATGTGTGCCCAAAGTCAAGGGCCCACCACCGTTGGCAGGATTCTTTCCTCTTTTATTTGCGTGTGTGCGTGTGTGCCCAGAGTCAACACTTTGACTCTAGGCCCACCACTTCTTCAACATGCAGAGAACTTCTTTCGCTTTAATTCAATCGACTTCGCAAATGAGGAAATTTGCATCTTCAATACGTGTGCCCACTTGGGCCCACGGCCTGATTCTCTCTTCAGTGACGTCTCACGTAGGTAAGCTAAAGAACCCCTCCTATTTTCTTTATTGACAAATTCGGTTTCTGAATGCAAACTCGAGTCATATTTAACAGTCTCCTTCCACCAAGCAGCCCAGTGTCTCCGATCCATTTCCACGCCTCCACCAACAAGCTTCAGTCCATGAAAACGTTAGCTTCATCCATCTCACTGCTCCATGATTTCAACCCAGCATCCATCGAAGCCCACCGATTCCTTTTCCTTTTGTTGCCACTCGTCTACTTCATTGCTGCCAGTGTCCCAGCTTCTACCAGCTTTGTTCCCGTGTCTCTCCACACTCGGGCAGCGTCATCTGCAATTTCCTCACCCGAAGCAGCTGCCCTCAGCCACAAGGCCAACAATTCCTTCGCTGGTTCTCTGCACCGTTCCGCCGCAAGCCCAATCCAGCAGTCTTCAGCCCATGCAAGCAGTAGCAGCCACGCAACTCTTTGTGGCCCAGCTCCAACGCATCCTCCAGCAACCCAAGTGAATTCAACTCAGCCCAGATTCCATTCTAGCTTAGCCCATTGAATTTTAGCCAAGATTAGCCCACGAATTAAAGTGCAGCAACCCAACCTCAACAGCCCAATTCAACGACTCCCAAGCCCAAGAAGCAAGCCCAAGCCCAACTTTTTGTTGTGGGCTTGCAAGGCTTTTGGGCCCGGTCCAAGTGCCTGTTAACACCACTGAAAATTTGGATTTCGACTGCCATTGCGCCGTTGTCACGGTGAATCGGTTTCCACAATAAACCTGGTCGGTTTATGCACTAAACTCTTCTTAGTAGGCTAATGATGTTTAAGGAGTGTTTAGTTTAATTTAATTAGGAGTTAGGTGGTTAGTTAAATTAGATTAGTGATTTAATTAGTTAATTTTCCATGTTATGTGGTTAGATTAAATTAATCAAGGCCTAAATAGGATGTGCTATTTATCTAGAAGGGTTCGGGAATTTTCCGAGCCTGTATCGTATTTAATTTAGCAATTTTGGCCTAGGTTAGTATTAAAGGTAATTAATTGCAATCATTTAATTAATTTTGATAATTATTTAATTATTAATTATTTTCCAAAAATTAGACCAGGATAGCCGATAACCGGAATTTTGTGCTAATTGCAATAGTGTGATTAATTTATTTAATTGAGTGCTATATTGTGCAATTTGAAATTAAGTTGTAATTTTGGGAATTTATCCCAAAATTGTATAATCTCTTTAATTAATTAGAAATTACCGGGGCATCAATTTATAATGCCAAAATTTGTTTTTAGACTCTATATAAATAGTGGGATTTTCTAAAGTAAAGATATTATATTTTTGGCTTAGGCCGACCGTGTACCCACACACGATTATTTTTATCGGTACATTTGAATACGGTAGAATTAGGCCAAGATGAGTATTTAATGGAGAAATTGATGTGCAAAGCACAAGATCCTTAGCCAGGAGTAATGTATTGTGGTTTAGCTTTGGGGAGCATTAAGACCATTATATATCTTTACTAGCTTCAGTGAGCACTATAAATATCAGCTTCGGCGAGCATTATAGTTAGTTAACAACTTCAGTGAGCAAATGTTATTTAGCAGCTTCATATTGATCTAGCAGCTTCGGTGAGCAAATTTAAACATCAGCTTTGGGGAGCAATGATATATGAGTATATCTATTTTAGCTTAGGTGAGTAGTGTTCGAATCGACAGAATTTATAGATGGCGTCAATGACATGGAGTCGAATGAGTCAACTGATTGATGGTCGAATTGAATTGTTTGGTCGAGTATTTGATTGTACTGAACTGCAGGGTAGACCTGAGGCGAGGCAAGTCCCTATGATTATGTGATTATGTGATTAGGACGCTTCTTGACATATTTCCCTCCTAATCGGGATTTAGAGTGTGAACTTGCTGAGATTTATATCTCACCTCGTCGTGACTTAAATTTTCAAGATCATCGAGTGGAGGACCTAAAGCCGAGAGAAGGTGATCTGAAGTGTAGGTCAGTTAGGACCGCTTCTTTTTGGAAAGTCAGTCTTTGTAGTCTTTTGGTCATAGACCTTGTACATGACTCAGTGTGTATATAAATGAGTGTTTTGGTTTGTGAATCTGTTGTCCTACTTTTCTATCTCAAGATGATTATTGTCAGAGGATTTATTTTCGCTTCCGCATGTGCAATAAAACGAAAAGGGTCGGCGACTCGTCCTGGAAAGTCACAAAATATTATCAACCAGAGAGGGATGAGCACATGCTCTCGGGGTTCAAGGCGTGACACCCTGTAAGTTGTGTAGGTCATACTTTATGGTAATTGGACATCAAAACTTCTAATTTATCCATAATAGCACTATACCAGCTTCAATACAGTAGATTGGACCAAAAAACATGCAGAAACTAGTACCTGGAGAGCTTATTTGGAGGAAATAAGGGAAAAAACGTACTCAAAACATCAAAATACCTCAAGAACCAGTCTGGGATGGCCAGGAACCAGTCTTAAAACACATGAATTGGTTAGAAAAGCAATGGAACCAGTATGACCGGTCTGGTATGAACCGATCAACAGCACGATCTGATCGGTCAACAATTCGATCTGACTTAGACAACGGCCGATCGGACCAGTCAATGGTCAAAGGATGACGTGGCAATTACGTAAGCTAAGTGAAGGCGTGACAATGCATGCAGGCGTGTCTCACTGATGATGCACGTGGATCTCGAAGACAACATTGAGCATTTTATAAATATTTAAAGGATTATATTGAATGTGCATCAAAAGTTACGTTGAACAAATTAAAAGTTTGGAGACGATATTGCATATCAAACTAAAATTCAAGGATCATATTAAGTAAATTAAAAGTTTATAGAAGATATAGTGTATTAAGATAAAGTTTAATGATCATTTCTGTCATTTTCCTGTCTTTTTTATTCGGAGTGGACAGAAAATAAATAAATGTTCTCGTTGAATACAAATATAGTTGTTGGTTTGACTAATATAAGAAGGTGGCGAATTTTCAAAAGAAAATCAGTCTCTGATTCAAGGGAAAAATTCATAAAAGATCAGCCGGAAAACAACAAGGAGGATCTAATATGATGGAGAAGAGAAACGAAGCACCTATGGTTTGAGAATATTAGCATAAAATTGAAACTTTGAAATTCGTCCTAGATAGTTTCTGGCAATGTACACTGATAATGAGGCCGGAACATCATAGATTACAATAACAGTAATAACAATAACAAAAACAATGCCTCTCATGGATGCACCTTTACACCGTGCATGCAATATATTTAGGGGAAAATTGTCTAAAAAGTCCTACATCTATTTCACATTTGCCAATTCAATCGCAAACATTTTAATTTTATCACTCTAGTCATAAACATTTCCACTTCTTATCAATTGAGTCTATCCGGTCAATTTTGGCCGGAAAATGCTAACATGAACACCGACGATGCCATGTAGGACCGTCAACATCGACGTGGATAAATTTTAATATTTTTTGGAACTTTTATTTTTTTTTTTTTTTTTTTTTTCTGTTCTTTTTGGCCTTTTTTTTTTTTTTCCTTTTGTCGATGGTCGACCACTGCCCACGAGCGACAGTCTTCCACTGGCCATGGCCAACTGCTGGCCTAGCTAGACCGATGCCTAACGAGGCCACTCTAGTGGGTGAGGGCCAACCTCACCAAATCTAACTTGGGCTAGGCCAACCCTCGCCAGGGCTTGCCCTTGCTTAGCTGGGCCTCGCCTATGGTGGGCAAGGCTAGCCAGCTAGCCGTGGCCGGTGACCGGCCATTGCTTGTGGCCGGTGACCAGACATTGGCAAAAGAAAAGGAAGAAAGCCAAAAAGAAAAGAAAGAAAAAAAAAAAAAAAATTATTAAATATTGTTAAAAATTATCCAGTCAGCATCGACGGTTCTACGTGGCATCGTTAGTGTCCACATTACTATTTTCCAACCAAAATTAGCTAGATGACTCAATTAATAAGAAATGAGAAATTTTAGGACTAAATTGGTAAAATTAAAAGGTTTAGAACTGAATTGGCAAAAGTACATTAGATTTATGGTTTTATGGACAATTTTCTCATATCTTAGCCAGTTAGTTTCTTGTACATCCCTCTCTAGAAATCATATCAACTCCAAAGATGAATAAGAAAACAAAATCAGAACTTGCCGGGTGATTTCTAAGGGTGTTGATGTCTATTGCAGTAATCCGCCATATCGACGTTCCATTCATTGCTTTTCAAGCATGGAATTAGATTGGTTTACATATCCACAATGCGATAGTTTTCTCTATTCATCGTGAAAGACACATCAGTCATGTGACGTCCCAAAACATCATGTGCGACACTTGTCCTTTTTAATTATAACTATTTTTATTTAATAATAACATGCGAAAGCACAACAAAATATTTACATCATGTCCTACAAGAGATCCCATGAGTTTAATAATATACATATGCAACTTCTATATAATGACACCAATAGATACTAACTTGTTACAACATTAAGCAAAACACATCAAAATACATAATCCTAGGAAAAAGATCAGGTCAACTAGCATCACTACTCCTGTACTAACCCAAGAGGAAGCATATACATTAACCAAACCACCTTCCAACTCAAGGGTTGATGGCCTCCGATGTCAACTTTTCCCTCCATCTTTATATCCAAGGGGACCATCCTACAAATCTCAAATAAAACTCGAACAGTCAAAATGTCTTAACCACCTTGTGACTTTTGAAAGATAAAATCCAAGATCGAAAGTAGAAGAAAGTTTCTTTTGAAGATTTAAGGTAGAGTGATATAGTCAAGGTGAAAATGAGTCTAATCTTCCCCAATGTTAAAAATGTTGTCTAGAAGTAAATATTAGATGGAAGGCCGCATGCAATTACATGTGGCAATGTTCCACTTAATCTATGGCCAAATAGAAAAGAGAATTGATGACCAATGCGTTGGGGTAATGATAGCTTAGTTTTAGTTGTCAAGATTAGTATAAGAGTCTCAATTTGAAAGTGATACTTGGCCTTGCATGCACTCTTACAAGGACAAGCAAGTATTATGTGGCTTAATATGGGTAGATAAGAGGGTAACTATGTTTAAAGAAAAAAATCCTCTACTTTGGCCAATGAGTGAGTGAGTTATTATTCTTGTAAATAGGTCATTATAAGTATTAATTAACTGAGGTTAAAATAATGAAACCCGTAACATGTCAAAATTATTTATAAACCTTGCTATATAATAAGAAAATTTTGATTTAGTAAATTTAAAATTCAATAATCATTAACATATAATTCGAAAAATACTTGTATCCATCAACAACTAAGATGACGGTAAATTAATTAACATCACTTTAACTACATCGTATACGTCAACATTTATTAATTAATTCCAACACATCGGACTCAAAACGATTACAATCGCAAGAAATTATCTTATGCATTTTTCGTACTTGATAAAATTAACAATCCCACTAAGATTTTCTAAGTGTCAAACCGAACCCCAAACTAAATAATACAAAGCTTTATAATCTAAATATTATTATTGGGCCTAGAAAATTCTAAATTTCAAATAAAATTCTAGATGTCACATGTTAAGTCTATAGTGCCGCTTTTCGTTTTAAAGATATTTAGGACTTTAATTACCACCATATGGTAAACGGACGTGGATAATCCATATTTAAACACACGTTGCTGCCTCGATAATGACACTAGTTAGATATGTTGGCAAACTACTTTTTAGCACTTATAATTTGTACTAGCATGTAAATTAGGGACGTCCATGAAGTGCGATAAATTTTAAAACAATTGTGAAGTTCGACATATGAAACGCGGGTTGTTAATTTAATTAGAACTTAGTTTGAAAATGGACAAGCAGGAGAAATACACCCTATTTCAGACATTTTTATTTTCTACAAGTGACAAAGACAACCTCATGCTGTTACAACCTCATGCTGTTAATACATCGCTTAGGGAGGAGCTCCTGGGAGCCTTTAATTAAAAAATTGATGGCATTATTCACCATATCCATGTGCTCTCTCCTCTCCCTTATCTCCTCTATTTATCATTGTCACTTTCCTTTGCAGTTTCACATTCCTTCTGCACCTCAATAACATTCGGGAAAAAAAAATGAAAGCGAGGGTTAATGTTTGTTCTTCTAGCTAGCTCATGTTCTTTTGTTTGAAATGTTCCTTAATTACAAACCAGATCATTTTTTCTGTGTAAAAATTAATATAACGAGAAGTATTTGTATATGGCAGAGTTGATTTTACATTCGGGAGTCATAAGAGATAAGGATATCTGGTAATATCATTATACACAATCGCTGTCACTACATCTAAAAACTTCAAAAGATTTAATCTTCCAACTTTTATTTTCTCGAGAAAGAATTGGCTTTTATTTGGAAAATGGAAAGTTCCTCTCATAATATGTATTTCTAATGTTATTCTTCAGCAGAAAGAAAACCAAAGGCCAAGGATAATATTAGGCAAGAAAAGAGAAACTGCAAAGGAAATTATTTAACGTAGTTAAGTCAAACAAGTTACAAGCTAAATTGCATATGCTTTTAGTTAGTTCTACTTATATACTTTTCTATTAAAAGCAGTTTTACTTTTTAAATCTTTAAATGAAAGCTATAATCAATATGTTTAGAGATATTTTTCTCTTTATCTATTCTTTTTAATTTTAAAACTAGCATATACGAATTGTAGATAAAAAAAAAAAAAAAAGTTGTATTAATAAAATAAAAGCTCGTGCACTTTGTTCCTATCCATATTTATAAACTATTAAATTCTGTAAATTTCTCTGTTCTACATAGATTTCTTCATATGTTGTGTTGAATTTTTTGAATAGATTAAGTTATTGTTTAAAATAGCAATAATTTATATATAAAGAACATATTTGCTTAGTTCGTTCCACTTTTTGTTTTTGTTTTTTTCTTTAAGCAGTTTTCTTAGTTTTAACTTTTCTATTTTTTTAATTTACTTTATTCTTTCCTTCATTAAACAGATTTTGTGGAACGAAAAAGTTATACCATTCAATAATATAGCACAAATATAAATATGCGATATGAAGAACAAAAAACAATGTACCAAATTTTCATGAATTTAATTAATATAGGACAACTAAAACCTCTCCATTTTGTCATTCTTGAAATAAAGAATCCATCTAATTTTTTTTTGTTCCCTTGATGTATATAGTAATAAAAGAAAACTCAAGAAACTAGGTGGTTTGGTATCCTACCAAATAGCACGAATTGTCATCCTTCTCTGAATGCATTTTGAGAGCCTTAATGGCTCTATCATGAAAAAAAGTTCTTTAAATAAGCATAATTTGAGGGTCTTAGCGCCCCAATGGCTCTTGCATAATTTGAGGGTCTCAGTGGTTTGAACTGGAATCGCATATCTATTTGATTCCTTTTCATGAGCCGAATCAAAGACTTGAAGGCTTTCTATTAAGTATAAGATGGTCGAGGTCTCGATGACTCAAAAATTTGGTGAAGTCTTGAGAATTTTGTTCTGAAATCTGGATGACCTAAAATCACCAGATTTGTGGTTTGAAGCTTCTAAATTTTTGAGAACTTCTTGATAGCAACTCCACAAAATTTTAAGCCTGTGTTTGTAATTCTCAAAACGTTTGTACTATATTTAAAGAGATGGGAGGAATTCACTGTTGAATGTGAAAGATATCTATTTCTTCTTATTGGTGAAGTCAAAGATCGTATATCCACAATTGAAAAATTTAGATTAATACTTTCTTTGATTATAATAAAAACTAAATCCACTTTGAATTTGATATGGATATAAGCTGACCTCATAAATGAAAGAGTAAGCTTTTAGCACCTCAAAAGGAGCGAAAGAAAAGGGCATTTGAATGCAGTTTGCACATTCCATGATATAGGATTAATTAGATTATCATAGACGATGGATAATGACTTTATCATCCGACCGAGAATAGCAGCTTCAAATTCAAATTTACTGTCAAGGCTTTAACTGGTTCAAGAAAACAAGAACGCAAACACAAGCAGATCTCCATAAAGATTTGGACCCCATCAAATTATGACCAGTCCCCTAAAACTTTCTTTTCTCCAGCCATGTCATAGAGACTCTTCAGTTCCGCCACCTAAGGTAGCCTTCCTGTGCAAAAAGAGAGCTTCTCTCGTGGCCTCCGCCTGGAGTCAACACCACAGTATTTGATAGTGACTCGCTAAAGGCAGGCTTAAGAAGTGGCGAAAACTCCCAAAACTCCCCAAACTCCAAAAACTCCGAGCATGACATACGGTGGAGGTAATGGTAGTCCGACTTCAAGGCGATGATCCTCCACAATCATCTTTACTTTCGGCAACAGCGAATTTAAGAATCCAAGCCACCAAGGCAGCTCAACAATGTGTATGTCTCGGATTGCAACGCTTATATCCTGTACGAGCATCTCTTCTCCATGTCTAGCCATGGTATGCCCAACCTGATCAAGGTAGAAAAGTGGGGGAAAAGCAAGAAGCGACAAGGCTCAGTTTCATCCACAATATTCAGCGGTGTAATTGCATTCAGTCTCCATTGTATTGTTCTAGAATACAAACTAGAATGATCAAGTACGACCTCTTGTGCAGCGATGGAAGCTGTTTCCGCATCCGTCTTGCAAAGGTCAAGTGATTCTGTGGACATGGCCATCTGCCCGCCGGGGAGGGAGTCCGGAGATAAATCAGGACAATCCATCACCGAGGCCTGCCAACCAGGGCCCTCTAGAAGCACAGTCCAAGAAGGCGATCCGTGATCTGAATTTTGCCAGACGTGCACCTTACATGACCTTAAAAGTCCATCCGAGACCCCAAAAGACCAAAGACTGCATTGATCATGCTCCCTTTCCTCCTTGTCACGAACTTGTTCATGCCTTATCGCCTCGACAACACGTTCGGCAATTGGCCTGGTCCACTCAGCCTGAAATGGTGGCAATACAGGAATGTAACACCGATATCCGTAGATGTAGGAAGATAGTTGTCCTGATGGTGGGGACGATGCGCGAGGCGGCGTGCCGAGAAGGGTCGGTTGGGTGCAGCAAGTGAAAAGAGGAACGTCGGTGTACTCAGATGTAAACAGCTTCAACCCCTTCCCTACAGACAAAACAGTCAGGTTCTTGGCAATACAATATAACCTTGACGAAATTAAAACCAGTTTGTCCATGCTTTTTGGAACCTCAATCACCACTTAGAAAAAATGCCACATAACTAACCAAAATACTCAGGAAGCTACACTGATTAAAGGTAGATCGAGACGCCATTTATGAAAGACCTGTCTCCGACCAGTAGTTACTCCTATGAACGACAAATCAGCACAATCACTTGTCTCCGACTAATTACTCTGGAATCACAGAATGCTGCATCATAACAGCAGAAGGAAAACAGGGCAGAGACAGGAACCTGCGAAGTGAAAAACCCAGGCGACAAGACTGACGAATATCGCACAGAACAAGGCGTCCACGAGATACACCGGAAGCATCGGCGGTCTGGTTACAAGGCAATGATCCTCCATGATCATCTCCATTTCAGGACACGTGAACAAGAGTGAACTGAAAAATCCATTTCCGCCCAACCGCTCAATCATTCGTATCCTGTCGATCACATGGTAAAGATCCTGTGCGAGCATCTCTGCTTCAGGGCTAGCCACGGTATGCCCAACCTGATCAAGGTAGAAATGAAAAAAAGAAAAGCAAGAAGCAATGAGGCACACTTTCATCCACAAAATTCAGTCTCCATTTTAATTCAAGAAGATCCAGTAATACCTCAAGTGACCTGCCGGGGAGGGAGGCTCCAGATAAGTCAGGACAATCCAACACCGAGGCCCGCCAACGAGGACCCTCCAGACGCGCGGTCCAAGAAGGTGATCCGGGACCCAAGTTTCGCCAGACCTGCATCTTACACGACCCTCCCTTCGATATTCCTAAACAACCGAGGTCGTACTGATCATGCTCCGTTCTTGTCTCGCCCCGAACTTGCTCGTGCTTTATCGCCTCGACGACGCGTTCCGCAATCGACCGGGTCCTCCAAGCCTGAAACAATGGTTCCGACGGCGACCACGGTGATATGCGACTGACGAACGACGATCCAAAGAAGGAACGTGTTTGCAGTGATGATGGCGACGATGGCGACGCGCGAGGAGACGCACCGAGAAGGGTTGGTCGGCTGCAGCCAGCGAAAAGCGACGAACCATGTCGTGGTGAGCTTGGAGCTGCCGGCGTGGGACGTGACCTGGAGAAACGGGGGAGCGCATTGAGCGAGCTTTTGCTCCTTTGGAGTTGGGAGAAGAAACCCATAAAGCAATGATGCCCAGGATTCGTGCCTTCTGGGGTACGCACGACAATCCTGCAACTGCAAGAAGAAATCAAGAAGAAGAAGAAGAAGAAGAAGATGGAGACGGTGAGGAAGAAGAAGAAGAGAAAAATGGAGACTGTTTTGGGCTTTTTGGCTTGTAGCGGAAGGGTAGGAAAGGAGGTGAGAGAAGAATCAGAAATTTGTACAGTTTCGTCGCGTCTGTCGTTACGATTCTGCACGCGATAATCCCTGTGGAGTTGGTTGTGAGTTATCCAGAGCGGTGACTCACCAACCTCGTTAACACGATTTTTATATATTTATATAAATAAATCACCTAGCTCGAAAGATAAGATAAATCACTTAATTTGAAATATTTATTCATTGTAATTTTTCTTCTGGAATATATCAAATTACTCAAAGCAAATCAATTACACTTTAGTTAGCAATAAAAAAAATTATTGATAACATTTATACTTAGAGTGAGATTTGAACTTTTTCTTTTTATTTTTTTTTCTGAATTAAGTGTTATGTAACTAATTTGATCCTGAGATATTTGGCGAAGTGAAATTATTTGTGTAACAAAATAATCTATATTGTCAATCATAAAATATTAATATTTAATCTAAACAAATTTTTTAATTAAGTAAGACAGATGTAAAGGAATGGGTTAACATCACAAAAACCTTAACTAGTACACATGACAAATTTACCCTAAACTAATTTTTTGACAACCAAAAGCTCAAAACTAGTATGTTTGGTGATAAATTTAGTCCATTAGTTTGCTTAAAATTGGATTAATACCATGAAAATCACAACATATACATCTATGACAAACGAAAGGTAAAACCTCAAATTGATACACCAATCAATAACTCAATGTTATCCAACTCGGCAATTTGATAATAAAATCTAACGAAACTAACAAATGATAAATTTATCGCAAATATATCAGTTTGGAGTTTTTCATGGTATTAAATTTATAAAAAAAAAGGCTATATTAAATCCTAAATTTAATTATTTTAAATGACCAATAGTTATTTTTGTAATTGAGATTTAATCGAATAATGTAAGTTATAGTTTCAAATTATAGATAACATATTTAAAAAGGGGGCAATATTTTAAATAAAACGGAATCCTTTAAATTCACTATTGTATTTTTTATTTAAAAAAAAAAAAAAAACAAAGCACATCATTCAAGTATCATTTAAAGGTATCTACAAATTTATTCAAGTTCAAAGTCAAACATTTGAATTTTGTAGATATATATCATAAAAGTTGTATCACGAAAATTAAACCCATGAATTTTGTCTGTCAGTTTTTCACAATACCATATTAAATGAATTTATTCATTCAATATAATTTCTCTGTCATCTGTAGTGATAAAAAAAAAACACAATTCGAGGGCCTAGCCAGTGCGATCTCCTTTTACATAACATGAACCTTAGTCCTTGCAATATATTTCGAGGGCCTTTGACTCTTTCTTTGGTTCTTCACTAAACACAGCTCGACTCGAGGGCTTTGGTGGCCTTGATCTCGAATCTGATAGCCCGATTTTTTATTGCTTTTCAAACAATCAGATTTCAAGGCTGAAGGGCTTGATCTTATCTCCAATATAAGACGGTCGAGGTCTCGACCACCCGACCATCAGGTGCGGTCTTTGATGACTTAGGGTTTCTTGTGTTTCGATGCAGCGCAATGCGTCTAATCTTCTTATATAGAGTGGCAGAGAAAATCAACAAATGTTCTTGTCGAACTAAAAACGTTGTTGCTGGTTTGACTGATATAAGAAGGTGGCGAATTTTCAGAAGAAAATCACAGCCTCTGATTCAAGGGAAGGAAATTCCTAAAAAATTAACCTGAAAATAACAAAGAGCAATCTAGTATAACAGAGAAGAAAAATTGCAAATGGGACACAACATGTGAATAGATATAAGATTTGAAATTCGTCCTAGAATAGTTTCCCACGATATCAAGTATAGTCAGGAAGCTAAACTGATTTTAAGACCTTGTCTCCGACCTAATTACATAGGAGGAACTGCAGAACGATGCTGCACGGTAGCAGGGAAGAAAAGAGGACGAGGAAGAAGAGGAAGGGAGGGAAGGGAGAGGGACCGGGAAGGCGAAAATAGCAGCGGGCGGTGACGGCGAGGGCGGTCCAGTCCGATCAGGCGAGACGGCGTCGGCAATCGGAGAACGAGGCAATGATCCCTCACGGTCATCTCTACGGGACAGGATCACGGCGCAGAGTTCCTCGCGAGCATCTCCGCTTCGTGGCTAGCCGCGGCGTGCCGAACCTGATCGAGGTAGGGGAAAGGAAAAAAAAAAACAGAGCAAGAGGCGACGAGGCTCAGTTTCATCCGCAAAAGTTCAGTCTCCATTAGCGTAACCCGAGATGATCGAGTGATTCCGGGGACACGGCGAGCTTCCCGCCGGGAAGGCAGCCCGGACCTAAATCGGGACAATCCAATACCGAGGCCCGCCAGCCGGGGCCCCCCAGGCGCACGGTCCACGAAGGTGGTCCGCCGTCTGAATTTCGCCAGACCCGCATCTTACTCGACCGCCCATTCGAGATTCCGAAACGACCGAGGTCGTACCGATCGTGCTTCGGTTTTGTCTCGTCGCGAACTTGTTCGTGCTTTATCGTCTCGACGACACGTTCGGCAATCGACCTGGTCCTCCCGGCCTGAAATAACGGTTCCGACGGCGGCGGCGGCACGCGAGCGACGAACGACGGTGCGAAGAGGGAACGCAGCTGTAGCGATGATGATGGCGACGCGCGAGGAGACGCGCCGAGAAGGGTCGGTCGGCTGCAGCGAGCGAAAAGCGACGAACCCTACCGCAGTGAGCTTGGAGCTGCTGACCTGGAGAAACGGGGAAGCGCATTGAGGGCGGTTTTTGTTCCTTTGGAGTTGGGAGAAGAAACCCATGACGCAATGGTGCCTAGGATTCGTGCCTACCGGGTTTCGCACGGCAATCCTGCAACTTCGAGAGGGAATCCGGAAGAAGAAAAAGATAAAGAAGAAAGGAGTCTTTTTAGCTTCAAGGTAAAAAGGAGCCAAGAGAAGAATCAGGAATTGTACAATTTTTTTGTCGTTTTGTTTGCTGCTTTGATGTGGTACGGGATAGTTACTGTGGAGTGGTTGTGCCTCGGGTGGTACGTTTCTCAGTCTGATGTGGTGACTCACCTACTTACTATCCATACAGAAATACATATGTCATGCAAGGTTTTGTTCATTGCTTTGGAAGCAACGCTTGTGATGGATGAACAGACACCACCATTTTTAAGCACTAAATCAGAGAAAAATGAGAGTGCTTAACTGAGTTGATTTTTTCTTGAAATATCATATTAAGCATAGAATATCATTGTTCTCCTCATATGCGATGCCGAAATCTCCAACACTCCTCTTAAAAGGCATATTAGTCAAGTCTACAACATTCGTGACTCATCATCACAATCTCTAGTAGATAAATTCATAGAATCTTCCAATAAAAGAAAATGGATAATCATCAAAAAGTATAATCACTTATTTACAACTTATCTCTAGTAGATAAATTCATATAATATTTCAAAAAAAGAAAATGGATAATCTATTGCAAAAAGTATAATCACTTATTTACAACTTAATGGCATTTTCAGGCAACATAAGAAAACACATGCCCTCAAGTTAGCTCACTTAGAAAATTCATATTGTTGTGTGTTCACTGGAGTGTAAATCCATTTTTAACCCATATCTAATAAGATGGGTCATATGGGTTAGCTAAGTTTTAATAAATGAATTTGGGTTATCAGTCTAATGATATATGGGTTGTAAATGGGTTATTAGTTATAAAGATAATTAATTGAGTCAACCTATAAATGAGATATCATCCTCTTGAGTAATTTTTATAATTTTTTTTTTCATTTTTCTTTTTCTTTCTTTTATTTTCCCCCAGCGAAGTCGAATGGTTGACCCTCGCCAACCACAAGCAAGGGTTGCAAGGCCCTTGCCGATCATGAGTGAAATTTGTGACCATTGCCTAGTTGCCCAATTGCACTAGCAAGCCTCAAGTTCACTAATTAGGCAAGGTTAATGCCTCACTGGCCTCGGGCGAGCTCAAGCTCGCTAGATCTAATGAGGCCAAGCCCATCGGTCTCGGTGCGTTGGCTATCCTATGTGACATGGCCAACTCCACATTAGCAATTCTTGGCCTAAGTTGGCTAGATAGACTGAATCTATATTGTCACAAAGGTTTAAAATTGAATTGGTACCAATTCAATAAGCATAACCAATTCAATAAGCATAGGACTTTTGGGGACTTTTACCTATTAATGCCCTCCTACGAATGCACCTTTCTACACCACATGCAATATTTTCAATCAGTAAGTGTGGCGCGAATCCCTCTATAGAAATCATATTAGCTTTAAAGATGAATGAGAAAGCAAAATTAGAACTTACTCAATGACCTTCTAGGGTGTTAAACTCTTGCGCCATAATCGGCCATGTTGAGGTTCCGTCCATTGCTTTCACACATCAGTCGAGTTTGTGGTGGCATTTTTCGTTTTAAAGATACGCAAGACTCTGATCAGCGCCATTTGGTAAACGAATGTGAATAATTTATATTTAAAAACAAATTGCTGCCTCGATAATAAAGCAAGTTACATATGTTAGCAAAACTACTTTTGATGTTAGCACCTGTTATTTTACTACCATGTAAGTTAGGGACGTCCATGGAGTGTTGATAAATTTTTGAAACATTTGTTAAACGCGGGTTCATGAAAATATTTATTAATTACAAACAAGTTCACTTTCTTCTGTATAAAAATTCGTATAACGAGCAGTATTTGTACATGGCCCAAGTTGATTTTACATTTGCAAGCCATAAGTGATAGGGCTATCTCATAATATCATTCTACACGACCGGTGCGAGTCGCTGCTACATATATAATCAAGTTTGAAAGATTTAATCTTCCGATTTTTATTTTCTCAGTGAAAAGCTAGACTTTCTTGGTGGCTTATCTGGTTCTTTTAATCTGAAAATGTTTTGGAAAAATCTAGACTCCATCGTGCAGTGCAGAGCAAGGATGTAGATGCTTTGTGGATGAAGATTGGACTAGGCTTGCCGCAAGAATTAGTGAGATGGTTGATATTGACGATGTCAGCGGAGCTGGAATCCTCTTCCTTTCTTCTTCTTGTATCTTCTCTGTCAAATCTGCTTGGGAGCTATTGAGAAATGAATCTATTCGAGCTGCATGACGCAGAAATTATCATGGTTTTGTCCGAAATATTCCTGGAATCATAGCAATCTACCGACCAAAGATCGAAGTTTAGCCTGCCGTAGTGAGCTTGGAGCTGCGGGCGTGGGATGTGGCCTGGAGAAACGGGGGAGAACATTGAGCGCGCTCCTGCTCCTTTGGAGTTGGGGGAAGAAACCCATGCCGCAATGGTGCCTAGGATTCGTGCCTACCGGGTTGAGAGTGCTAGTATGAACAAAATAAAGGAGTTAGGGAAGAGAATAAGAACACAGAAATTATAGTGGTTCGGCTTAATCCAAGCCTACGTCCACTCTCCCATGATAACAGCCCTTCTTGGCTGGATTCCACTATGCAATCAACAAGAGATTACAACTGAGTGCAAACACTTAGTAGATCACACTATCTCACTAAGTCACTCTTTGGTATTTCTCTCACGATTACAAACGTTTAAGCTCTCAAGAGACAAGTATATGATCGAAAGTCGCTCGACTTTGGAATTATAAATTCTACACTCTCTCTTACTTGCTCATCGGTCCATGATCTCCTTAAATACTCTTCCACTTCCAAACTACCCGTTGGACAGCATCCCGAGAATCGTCTTCCAATATACCCATTGGACAGCTCTGTATCTAGAAGATTTGGTAGCCGTTGAGTGACAAAGGTAAAATCCCAAATTGATTCCGATCGCCCATACAAACGAAATCTTGGTTTCCATAAGTAAAGCTTCTTCGTATATAAAGTTCTTGTCTTCAAGATCCAATCATCAATCAAATAGATTGAGTCAATCAAATCAATCTTGATGTGGAATCCAAACCGATCACTAGCCGTTGTATGATTGGGCTTGAGTTACGATTCATCGAACTGGGATGTAAAGTCCGAGTCTCGTAGACTTTACAATATGAGTCTATAGACTTTACAATGGGTCTAAACATATCGCTTTCGAACAGATTTAGCTTTAAGGTTCCCAGCGGTTAAACCTGACAAAGATAGAGTCCGTCTTATGGTTCATCATTCACGTTCGCCTAGAATTAGTCGAGTTGTAAACAGACTTCGATGTAGAATAAACTTTGATACTAAAATTTTGCGCGGTCTTCGGACTTTGAGTCTTAAGTCGCGCCTCTTCGAGACTTTGACACGTAAGTCTGAAATCTTCAAAATATACTGATATATGTTACGTTCGAGTCTTCTAGCCATCTTCGACTTTGATAAAATCCTTTACATGTCTATCATCTGTATGGTCTATTACTCAACCATCAAACATGTTAGTAGCCTTTGATTTATTTTGTCATCTTCAAAACATCATAAGGGATTTCCCTAACACGGGTTTCGCACAACAATCTTGCAACTGCAAGAAGGAATCAAGGAAAAGAAGATCGAGAGGATGAGGAAGAAGTGGAGGAGAGAAAGGAGTCTCTCTTTTAGCTTCAAGAGGTGAAAAGGAGCTGAGAGAAGAATCAAGAATTGTACACTTTTTTTGTCGTTTTGTTTGCGGTTTTGATGTGGTACAGGATAGTTACTGTGGCGTGGTTGTGGCCTGGTACGATTCTCAGCCCGAGCCATCTTGAATTTGTTTACCAGAATAAATTGACTTGTGAAAACACATATAATAAGTAAAGCAAAAGGAAATATAATTTCATTAAAGTAGCATGAATGATGTAATCTAGTTTCTCCTACCAACATTATCAACTTCTTTTACTTTTGTTGGCAAAAATATATTAGCACCATACAAAGAAAAAAACAAATAGAGCATGCAAAATTTGAAAGTTTACACATATCACAGATGCATGGTGTTGGGTTTATAGCATAAGTAGAGAAGCTCAAAGCAAGCAATAAGCCTTGAGGAAATTCCAAGATGCTATTCAAATTATTCTACGTTGGAGAGAAATTAATAAATAAAAAATTGTTGAACTAAAATTAAAACCCATGTATGTGAATATATGTGTAAACATGATATTGGAAAGTTGAAATTTGTCATAGATAGTTTTCCGACAACACGCAATAATAATTAGATAAGAAGATCGTAGATTACAATAACAGCAATAATTACAACGAATGCACTTCCCAACGCTGCGGGGAATTTTTTCGATCAACAAGTTTTGTGCATATCCTTTTCTCGAAACCACATTAGCTTGAAAGATGAACAAAAAAAATAAGTAAAAAGAACTTACTTGGTTACCTAGAGGCTATTCATCTCTATTGCAATGATCTGTCGGCCATACCAAGGTTCTTTTCTTTGCTTTGGATGCAAAATTCGTGCTGGATGAACACACCAACCTGAGTTTTTTTTTTTTTTTTTTCAGTTTTGCAATATATCATATCAAGCATGGAATATCATTGTTTTCCCTATACATAATGCCGAAGTCTTCACCACTTTTTTAAGAAAGACATGTTAATCATCATCATCATAATACCGAAGTCTATGGCT
This sequence comes from Eucalyptus coolabah, assembly GCA_014182585.1. NCBI lineage: Eukaryota > Viridiplantae > Streptophyta > Magnoliopsida > Myrtales > Myrtaceae > Eucalyptus > Eucalyptus coolabah. The sequence goes on from CM024622.1 coordinate 42,362,870, forward strand.
ATACTTTTCATTTTAAAGATATGCGGAGGTCTCATCATCATGATCTCTAGTAGATAAAGTCATAAAATCTTCCAACAAAGAAAAAAAAATTCAGATAATTTATTGCGATGAAGATGGTCAATTATCCATAAAACACCAGAAAACACATGCCCAAGTTAGTTCATTCAGAAGCGTGAAACTTTTACATGAAAGAGAAAAAAGCTCCTCTAATAATATTCATTGAAGGGGGAAAAGTCACTTTCATATATATATATATATATATATATATGCAACGCGAGAAAAAGAAATTATCTTGATCTCATATATGAATGAAGGCAACAAACTATTCTCATGTTATATCATTTTACAGAGAGAACCAAAGGACAAAGAGAATACTAGAAAAGAAAAGAGAAACTGCATACGGTTTACACGTTTCAGAGTATTCATTTTGGTCAGTCCGTCTCTTCTTTCGGCTGGAACAACGGATTGACTTAAATTAAATCCATTTCGGCGCATGAGAACGTTTTGACTTCGAAAGACTGATATAATGGGGTAATTACTTAGAGCATTTTCACTCTTGCAAAAGCTTTCACCGCGTCAGCATGGAGTAGATGAAAGAAAAGATAGATTTTTAGTATACGTGCACAAGAAATCCTAAAACTAATCATGAAAGTTTAAGTGAGTCCTAAAATTTATAAAAAAAAAAAAAAAAAAAAAAAGTACAATCAAGTGCTTTTGTTAACTCTATTCAATTTAGCTAATGCCGACATGATTTATTTAAGTATTTTCTCTCTCGCTTGGCACTAACGTGGTTAAAACAACATCGTTTTTAATCTAAATTTAAATTTTTAATACAATTTTGTTTTAAATTATACTTAAAAGAGAGAGAGAGAGAGAGAGATGAAACTAAGCAAGGGCTTGTCTTAGCCCCACCATCACCAAGAAGAATCAACAATGTTAGGGATGGTCGAGAAGGGTCATTGAGCTCTAGCTAGTGTGGCAAGGGCATCCAAGTCCTCACCCAAATCTAGCAAGGGTTACAACCCTCCCCAGATGAGGTGAGGCTCGTCAACCCTCACCCTAGAGGCCCTTGCCTTTTTCTCTTCATTTTTTTAATTTTAATGTTTTTAAATTTAGTTTAAGTAATACTTAGATTTACAAATCATATTTAAGCAAAAATGACATTATTTTAGCATTTTCTTTTCATGTTTTAGCCACGTTATCATCACATAGGAGATAGAAATTAAAAACAACAACAACAACAACAACGTTATCATTTTCCGGTAACCAAATTAGACAAAGTTAACGAAAGGACTCAATTACATTTTTTGTAAAATTTCTAAGATTCAAATAAAACACTTTCATAATAAGTTTTATGACTTTGGGTGCACATTTTTCATCAATATGGTAAATGGGATGGTGTATTACTTGGTTTTTTTTCCCAAACATTACTAAGCATATAGTTTTATGTCTTGGGTTACTATTCATAAAAATTACCTACCACAGATCATGGTTGAACTGGGGTGTTCATGTTCATGCTGTTCACTATTCATAAAGAATACTCATCTTTCAATTGTAGTTCTTCCAAGCCAGTCCGGATCGTTTAGGGTGCGCATGGAAATACTTTTTCTTTTTTTGTTCCCGGGAACGAAAACAAAAAAAGTGTTTATGTTCCGAGGAAACAGTTTTGAATAAAAGAATGCGTTTGGTAAATGTAAAAAAAAACTGTTCTTGGAATAAAAAAACAAAGAACAAACATGTTTGGTAATTGCAGTTAATTTATGTTCCTAAAATAGAAAAAGAACAGAAACACGTTTGGTAAACGACAAAAAAATTTCTGTTTTTTTTTTAATTTTTTTAATTAAAGTTTAAAATTGATATTGAATTCTCATTCTTATGAAATACTCATTAATTTTATTTTGTTCATGGTTAGTGAAGACAAACATTTTTAGCATGATCATATGGCATATTTCGTAGAAAATTTTGTAATTAAAGTTTGTATCAAATTTTTTTCAAGTACATTTTTTTTATTTTTTAGTTTTAAAGCATATAAATTTGATATTGATTTCTTTTACAAAAAAAAAAAACTTGATATTGATTTCTCATTCTCATTAAATGCTTATAAATTTAATTTTTGAAAAATGGGGTGTGAAATGAAAAATATTTTCAACATGCTCATATGTGCGCCCTTAAACGAAAATTTCATGATTTGAAAGTAGCAGGAAAAAGCCATCTCCTTTGCTTTAGAAAGCAGAAAACCAGCTGATGCTGGTGACATAGGTCGAAGCTTTTCCCCAGCCAGTAAGGTTAGAGATCTCGCTTGTTTGGCGTTTAAACCGTTTTCATCTGGTGCAGCAGCTAGTGTACTTGATATGAGGACTTGGCAGCCCGCGCAGGCTCCACCAAGATCCGAAGCGCGAGACAGTGGGTTTCGGATGGTTGTCTGTTCTTCCCCTTTTACGTATAAAAAGCCCGACCTGATCGAAGTTGATCAAGATCGAACCTGGCCGGGCCAAAAAGCAATACGCAATTCTCTCTATTTTGTGGATTGAGGCTTGGATGGCAAGATCTAGCTCAGCCGCTGGACGTTTGCGCATTTGAGAAGGTCCCCTGCTTCCAGTTAGTTGAGACTACTGACATCGCGTTGGCGACAAAAAGTAGACCTAACCAGAATGTGAGAAAAACCAGAATGTGAGAAAAACGCCTACATGCTAACGAGTAAATATGTCGCCCCCATTTTAGAAAAAGTGGTTCATTTCTAGATGCTCGTCTGCATTTCACATATAAAGCTCAAAGCCATCTTGGGTCCAATCTTCCTGCCCACCTACCAAACCAACACATTCATTCTAATTGAGGAAAACTTGCCATGCAAAGAAAGTTTGTCTGCATAGCTTTTCCGGCTAAAAGAGTTACGTTGCAGAGTAATACAGCCGGTCATCCTAGGGGTGAATTGATGGGGTTAGGTAAGGTGCAAATCGAGCAAGGCTGAGCAATTAGAAGAGGAAAACACAGAAAGTACTGCTATGACATCTGCTCATCATAGTGACCCAAGTGCGACCAACCAACGCAGGGGCCTGCATGTGCACACGCACACCAATCCATCCTACTGGAAAAACAAACTTCAATTTTTCTTTCCACGCTTTCCAGATAAAGAAAAGAACAATCCAATCATGTGACGGGCATCCTCTGTACATATTCCAACAGACTTGCAAGTCCGCAGAGTATAATTACAATCAACGTATGTGGGATTCGAGGCTCAGGTACCTGCAGAAGGCCCAAAGTACATGCAAATAGGTGGGTTGATCCTAAAGATAGAAAGTATTGCCGAAGGGATAATCCATATCCCGTCACCACATATTAGACCTGAAGCAACAGCTCCTGCAAAATCCTCTGCATCCTTCCTATTGATTCTCTCCCAGATGAACAATATTACGGTCCCCACAAACATGTCGATTGCAAAGTAGGCTCCAATGTAGAATGGAACAGCCATAGCCATTGGAATGGGGATGAACTGTGAGACCTTCTTGGGAGTCATGTCCCTCAGCAGGTTTATAACCAGAGCTGCCACGAAGAACCCTAGACACATGGCGAGACAGTTCTTGGGAAGCTCAGAGAAACCCTGGATGCCCAAGATTGCCATTTCCCTGAATATTACAGCATACGGTGCTTTGTATGGTCCATCAGGTGCCCCAATATCAAAAGCAGTCCAAAACAACCAAAATGTGAGTGGGGCGATGATGCAACCCATGGCTGTTCCTACCAGTTGACTCACAAACATGGATTTTGCAGATGATAAAGTTAGGTAACCTGTCTTGAAATCTTGCATAAGATCAGCGGCTGTTGAGACAATGGCCATCATAACCCCACATGCTGCTAAACCAGCTACCACACCCCCATTAGACCCAACCAAAGATGCAATCATGAAGAGTCCAATCTTCCCATAAGTTGAGGCCAAACTCCAATCCGTTAAGCCAGTACCATAAGAATTGCAGAAGGCAAGTGCAGGAGCAATAATGTATGAACTTAGAACCAGATACCAACGAAGAGGTGGAAAAATCATTGGAATTGTCACAGTGGATATTGCAGCAAGGCCCACATAGCCAGATGCTGCAAACCAGGAGGGTATTCGGTCTTTCAAAAATACCCGATCTCTTTTCCTTTGATCCATCACTATCTTGGAACTCTCACTGTCTGCATAATTCACAATAATCAAACACTAGACAAGGGCTATCTAAGGGGAAAAGGTGAGCCTATGGATAGATGTTCAAGGACGATGTTCTTCTGCAGGCACTAAATAAAAGTGAAATGAAATGACTCTCGCACTAGTAGAGCAGATGCGTTTATTTTACATTACAATTAAAAGTGAATGCCCATTTTAAGAAAATGGAACCAAAGATCTTTGAAAAAAACCAGAAGATAACATGAACATTCAGAGTATACTACTGTCCTGAGCAGGTACCCAGAGTCAATAACTGAAGCTCAAAATATGTGTTCTGATTAGATAACCTAATCTAAAGATCATTCAGCAATCAGATAAAACATCAACAGCGACTCGAAGAAGCCATAGGTCTGATACAGGGTGCTTGCTAGAATATCCAACAAATTGCCCACACTGATTATAGAAAGAATTTCTCAGCATCTTCTACCACTCTAATAGACCTTTTTGGCTCACAAATAGGTTTCAGATGCATTTTATTTTAAGAATTCATTATATAAGCAGTCATCGTAATATGAGAAAGCCCTTCCATCATGAAATGACAACAAGTAGGCCAAGTTCTCATCCACTAGCTTCAATTATAGAAAAGCAACAAAATTGATGTCCTTACCAAGAGACTCCATGATGATCGGCAGGTTGCTAGTCCGGCTGCCTTTGTTGAACATCTCTTTAACAGTTATTCCTATTATCTTGATCAAATTGTAGAGACCATCCCCGAGAATGAGCGAAATAGCAATGAAAACCTGAGAAAGAGAGGAAAGAGAGGGAAAAGTTACTCCAAAGTGAGTAAGCAACGAGAAAATTTCACAAAAAAAGATGCCATCTCCTACTCATCTTCATCAGCCAAGACAAAATTTTGCAACCAAGCACATTAACAACAAAACTTGTGCTCAGTGCTTATCTAATAGTAGATACGGATCCAAGCTAGTAATTAACATAAATGTTCTTGTGAAGTACCTTATATCCATAGAGACCTTTGAAGTCATTGCTGCCAAGATCAGCCGGATACCAATCCCCAACGTGTTGTGAAATGAAAGGCCAGAGGAAACCCCATGATATAATTGCCCCAAGTAGGACAGAGCAGTTGACTATGTGGGGACAGATTAGTCCGCATCCAACATAAGTTGGGCTAAAGTCAAAATAGAATCTGCATGAAGAGCCTGACGCATGATCAGCACAAACTCCTCACGCAGTTTAGCAAGTGCTGGAAGTCCCAGAAAGCTGACAACAAACAAGAATCCAATCATCCATCCCAAGCCTGGGTTTTTAACATCTTCTGCCCGATTACCAGGATAATCAGCACCAATGAGCTGATACGTCTTTTCATCCATTGCAATCAGGTACGAACCAAATCCACCTGTCAATAATCAAACCAGAAGTTAAGCCCACAAAAATTATGAAGTGATCATCAAGATTTAAGATTTATGTGGGAAGGAGTGCTGCTAAGAAGACGTTCAAATGGAAAGTGATCGGACAACTTATGCATCCGTATCTCCTCGATGACCTAACCATACATTAGAATCATAACAACAATCAGCGATGTAAAGCCGATGCCATCCATCAGCAGATGATAGTGCCTCTTTTTTACTATTCTATACAGGAAACTAATTTTCCTTTTGGTTAGATGGAAAATTCTTCCAAATAGACACCCCACCAGAAATCATCACGGTCGTATAAACTCAATAAAAGAAATCACATGAAAGAACTTCCATTAGCACTCTAAAAGATATTGCCAACGATGAAAGCAACCGCCACTGAATGGACAGAAAGCGCACGGCAATTCCGCTACAACGGTAAATTTAAGCTTTTTAGCACCCATTTGATTGCCCAATGCAGCTCAGCTAACAGCAACAACAGAACTCAAGATGCAATCAGCATTTAAAAAAAAAAAAAAAACACTAAGCCAATCTACATTAGACGTGCCGAAATTAAAAAAAAAAAAAAAAAAAAAAAGGAACTGACCGCTGAAGGCCAGCCCATAGCAGGCCACCACGCAGGTCTGGATCACGGTGTTCTCCTGGCGAGTGAAGGGCGTGACGGAGAAGCCCAGCCGCGACAGGAACCCCGTCCACGACTTGACGAAGAAGAACCCCAGTAGCCCGGCCGCGACGTTGAGGGACGGATGATGCCGACGGTGAGGTTGAGCTTGTGGGTGATGATGCAGAACAGGCTCCCCAGGACGGCGCTGACGGCGAGCCCCGGACCGTGATCTGGTCCTTCCAATCTGGGATCCTCTCCTCCCCGTCCCCGTCCCCGCCCCCGCCACCGTCGGCGCCGCCCTTGCGCGGATCGGGCAGCAGCAGCGGCTCCGATATCTCGGTGCCCATCGACGGCGACGTGCGGGATGGAATCGAGCGCGAGAGAAAGAGGGAGGTAAATTGACCGATCCGATAACGTTGACGACGACGATGGTGATGGAGAGAGGGAGGGAAGGGTAGATGCGTAGGGACGAAGGAGAAGAGCTCAGCCTTTGTTCCGATTTTGTTTTTTAGTTCTTTTTTTTTTTTTTTTTTGACGAGTGTTTTTTAGTTCTTTGATTTTTGTTCTTTTGTTTCTTTCAAGAAGTGTTTCTTTTCAAAAGAAAATAACTTTTTATGTTCTTTTTTTTCGTTCTTATTTTGTTCCAGAAACAAAAAAAAAAAAAAAAACGCAACCAAACGCGTTTCTATTCTTTTTTTTTTTTCTTAACAAAAATCCGTACAGAGTGTTCGAAAACGTTTAAGAAACGTTTCCATGCACGCCCTTACTTTCTTGGGAGGAAGAACGGCAACAGCCAATCCACCACTTTAAAGGGGAACTCATCTTCTGTTATATTGAAACTTGCTTGGAATGCATGCTCGTATCGTGATCGGGTAGGTAGGAATAAAAAGTCCGTGATCGTTCTACCCCTAGTAGTACTGTGGATGGTACTATCGAGTTAATTGTTACAGATATTAGATCCAGCTTGTTATTAGATATGAAAGAATAGTAGGTAGGAATAAAAAATTCCGTGCACGCTAGAGGAGGTGTTGAGTAATGATATGTCTCGTGGTGCTTATTGACTTGGTTATGTACAGTTTGGGCTTTGTGCAGACCTCGATCCGTTTTCTGCATAAATGATTTTTTTGCTTATAAGAAAAGAGTAGAGTTACTCCTCGTGAGCTGTTGATGGAAAGGCAAATTTAATATAATGAGGGGCCTAATACCCTAAAAATCTCCTAACTTTAGCTCCACTCCCAATTCTACTCTACATTGTTTTATCTCATAGAAAACCCCCAATTTAAGGTTACGTCTCCACTCTTGATTCTAGCATACACTATTTTATCTTATAGAAAACTCCCAATTTTAGGTTATGTCTTAATTCTGCCCTAAACTTTTTTTTCTCATAATAAAAATCCTAGTTTTAGGTCCAATTCCAATTTTATCACAATTTTCTTTATCTTATAAAAATCACTAACTTTTACTTGAGTATCGAATTTGCTCTCATTAATCTTCTTTTCAAAATTACCCATAATGATCTTACCGGGCATTTCAACATCATTGCTATAGTTTTTTTCGCCAAATTTCAAATCTAGGAAGACTTTTTTTCATAGATGAATTTCCACATCAGACCAAATAATAATTTCTTGGGTATGAAATTTGGGTAAATATTATAGCTCAATTGCTCTCTCGTTCCATCTCACTTGAAGATCTTCAATATTACACTTGGTCTTCAATCTCTCATATTCATGAGTTTCCATTTCTCAAAGACGAAGAACTCGCAAGACGCTCGGCTTAGGACACTCGAACAGTTTGTGCTCGAGAGTTTTTCATCTCTCGATTGTGATGCCCGGCCACTACTGGCCTCGATTGACCTTAAATCGAATATAATCTGAGCCTGCAGATTGACATCGATCCCAAGTGGAGCCGACCCGATCCTTGAGCAAGACGAGCATCCCCCGGCCCGCATCAGACCATCAGACCGTACCTCATGTGGCAACGCCTGTCAGATTAGAATCCCAACCAAACCCCACTAACGAAATAAACAAAGTTATATACACCGAAACCCCACCCCCCCTTTGATTCTTAACCTTACTATCATATCCTAAGTGGAGATCAAATGGGTCGGTCCGATCAAGGCCAAATGTCCAGCCGTTCCCCTTTGTCTCGTCCTTTGGCTTAACCTCAACTCGAACCCTCAGCCACAAAAACAAGGCCACGTTCGACCAGGAAACCTCCCAAAACAGCCACCTCACCTGCTCCACTTTCCAAATCACCCATCGTCGAATCTCCACTTCATCATATTTCGCTCGTCTTCGTTCGAAACGAAGAACCAAGTTCGGGCGCTGAAGAGCACTATATATAGGCAGGCGTTCTCCAGGCAAAAGCGCACTTCAAACTCGGACTACCATTTTTAGAGATAATACTCATCGTCGGCGAAACCCAAACATGGCAACTCCGAAACTAGCCATGGTCATGGCTTTTCTTCTTCTCACGACTTCCGCCGTTGATGTGTACGCGATCAGAGTGGCGAGAAAGGACTTGGGCGTGGACCTTGGAGGAATAGGGGTCGGCATTGGAGCCGGGATAGGGCTTGGCCTAGGAGGTGGCGGCGGCGGATCTGGATCAGGTTCTGGCTGTGGCTCTTGCTCCGGCTCCGGCTCTGGGTCCGGCTCCGTCTCTGGGTCTGGGTCCGGGTCTGGCTCTGGCTCTAGCTCTAGCTCTGGGTCTAGGTCTGGGTCCGGGTCTGGCTCTAGCTCTGGGTCTAGGTCTGGGTCCGGGTCTGGCTCTAGCTCTGGCTCTGAGTCCGGCTCATGGTCTGAGTCCGGTTCCGGTTCTGGTTCAGGTTCGGGGTCGAGCTCAGAAGCGGGCTCGCACGCCGGGTCATATGCTGGGTCTAGGGAAGGTTGGGGGGCGGGCTCCGAAGCAGGATCATATGCCGGGTCCTATGCAGGGTCCAGGGCTGGGTCAGGCTGGGGCTCTGGACGTGGTGGAGGATACGGCGGGTCGGGTGGCTACGGAGAAGGACGTGGATATGGAGGAGGGTATGGGAGGGGAGGTGGAAACTGAAATGGACGATATTTTTCATATTTTTCATCACGCGTAGCTAAACGGTCTTAGTTCGAAGGAGAATAAGCATCTAAGATCAACTCCGCACATCGTTATTCCATGTGTTTTGTGTGCGTGTCTTTCCTTTTGGGCAAGAGATTGTGTGTTTGAAACGGTGCAGAAGTTTATCAAATTTCGGGAGATGTCCTAGGTTGGTTGTTTGAAGGTGTCGTTCTCTTGTATCCTAAGCATTTTTCATTGTTGAGAATAATCGAATGTATGATCATTTGAAAACCGCGTTCGCTAATAACATCGTGGCATGTAGTACTGATTCCATGTCATGTGCGTGCTCACCTCCTGTTATATCTCATCGATCGTTGGAACGTTGGGAATTTGCAGTATCATTCTTGAAAAAGATTGATATACCGAAAACAGTCGGGAAGGTATCAAGAAAAAGAAACGCGATTTCATTTTTGAGCCGCAAGATCTTCCTTAGATCGGCACAGCTTCACTTGCTAGGGGCCATACATCCAATGCCCCGAAACAACATGATTTAATAGAGTTCATGAACTATTGGCAAAGAAAAAGGGGGAGTGTATTTCTTTGCATTTCGTTCGCCTTTTCTTTTTCATTTGAATGTCGGGCATCTTATTCAAATGATATTAAGCAACTTTTTCGTAAAATCTACAAATTAACGTATCAAAAACAGGAAAGGATAAATTGGGTGATTATCTATTTTAATACTTTTTTAAATCATCAACTTAGTATTGCAACTTATAATCTTTTCAAGCTCAGGAAATTTCACTACCGACAGCTAACATCATGATTCTTAAGTAGTTAGAATAAGATGTATCCCAATCTTGGTCATCAGGGGTTCCAATGGTCGGTTTGGCGCAGATCCCCACCAATATCATCGACGCCATTTGCGACCACCGGGCAGAGCATAAGGCAGATGGCGGCTTTGACGCCGCAGCACTTGCCAATGAGGAGGTCCCGGCGGAAGATGTGGGAGAGGGAGCTCATCGTGTCGTCGAGCTCCTCCTCCTTCACGTCAAGGAGGGCGCTGGCCATGACTCGCAGCTCGGCTATCTTGGAGACCGTCAGTCGGGTACCTTATCCCGTACGCCTCAAACTGCTCCTCCGGCCCTCCCATCTGTCGCAACTCCATCATCGCAAGCTTTCTCGATCCATTCTCGCAGTTCAAATAATGCGGGCGTGTGATACTGTTCCCTCCTGGTTTATAAACACACGTACATGTTGTGGTTGTGTATCGATATTCCTCAAGATCGACTGGAGGTCAGGGTATCATCAATTGAGGATTAGGAAGAAAGACACACCGAAGTTAGCATCTCGTACTCGATATGGCAGTTATGAGTTCGCTGTAATACTGTATGGTTTGATGGGTACCATAGCCATTTGTTTGGGTCTAATGAGCAGAATGTTTAAGGGTACTTGAATCAGTTATGATCGTGTTCATTGAAATTATCCCGGTGTGTTCAAAGAGTGCCGAGGAGCACGAGAGACATTTGGGGATGGTACTTCAGACCTTGAGTGCTTTTGGATTTTACGATAAGCTTATTAGATGCGAGTTTTGGGTGACTCATGTGATTTCAGGAGAAGGAATCTTCGTAAACCCTGTCCGAGATTAAAGCAGTGAACAATTGGCCGAGATTATCTATAATGACAGAGATCATAAGTTTATGGGGATTAGCAGGATATTACAAAAGTTTTATGGAAGTGTTTTCCGCGTCGGCGTTGCAGTTGATTCGACTACTGAGGAAGTAAGAAAAGTTCGTGTTGATAGATAAGTGCGAACGTAGTTTTCAAAGGCCTAAGAAGAGGCTGACTACCGCATTGTGCTGATCGTTCCATCTGGTCTCGAAAGTTATGAGATGTGCAATGATGCATCATTTAAAGGATTTGGTTGCTTGTTGATGCAGCAAGATAGGATTGTTGCATATGCGTCCCGTCAGTTGAGACCTCGGGAGTTGAATATGAGACAGCGTCACTGGATGGAACTCCTTAAGGATTATGACTATGATATTTTGTATCACTTTAGAAATGTGAGCAAAGTCGCAGATGCATTGAGTCGAGAGTCCTTAGCTGCACAGTTGGTACTCAAGGATTGAATATTATTTAAGAAAGTTCGAAATTCGATTTTCAAATCTAAGGTAGGCCACCTTTTGAATCTTATGACTACCCTCAGAATTGAGCCTAGAGTACAGATCAGAATCAAATCGCTTCAGTGGACAAATTCAGAAATTCATGAGACTCTATAAGAGTATGCGGATGAGAGAGAGGTGGATTTTCAGATTTCTAAAGACGAACGCTAAGGTCCTGAGGATGATTGTGTGTAATTGATGATGTAGAGATTAAAGAAGATATCTTATGGGAAGCTAATCGTAGTAATTTCAGCGTTGTCGACGTGCGGACCCCTCAAGTGCCTTAACTTTGCCCAAGGGACACTTAAGTGCCATAACTTATGAAAGGTACACTTAAGTGCTAAAATCGGAGTAAAGGGATCACTTGAGTGCCAATCCGGCCAAAATCCGGCCAAAACGCCAACGTGGCGTTTTTCCGGCCAGCGGCAAAAAACGGCGCCATTTTGCACGTTGACGTGGCCAAAACGGCGTCGTTTCGACGACGTGGAACAAAATAAATAAATAATTAAATTAAATTAAATTAAAAATTAAATTTAGTTAAAATATTTTTAAAAATGATATTTAAAAATTAAAAAAACTTTAAAAAAATTAAAAAAATTTAAAAAATTTAAAAAAAAAAAAAAAAAAAAAAAAAGGAACAGGGGGAGGCGGGTGAGGGATCGGCCCTCGGCGCCGCTGCGATGCCCCGCCGCCGCCGGAAGAGCCGGCGACGGCGGGGGGAGGGTCGGCCGGTCGCCGGCCCCTGGCCGAGGCGGCGACCCGGCCGGCCGGCGGTGGGCTCACGAGCCCTCGCCGCCGGATCGGCGAGGCTCGCGACCCTCGCCGTCGAGCGGCGGGCGAGGGGCCGCGAGCCCTCGCCGGATCCGGGCGAGGCTCGCGAGCCCTCGTCGCCGGATCTGGTGAGGCTCGCCGCCCTCGCCAGCTCGACCGGGCGGCGAGGCTCGCGAGCCCTCGCCGCTAGATTCGGGCGGGCCGTGAGCCCTCGCCGCTAGATCTGGGGGCGCGCGCCCTCGCCGGGATCTGGCGAGGCTCGCGAGCCCTCGCTGCCCGGCTCTACCTAGGTCGCCGGCCCCCGGCCGGGCTCCGGCGACCCCGGCCGCGACCCTCCCCCCGCCGTCGTCGGCCCTTCCGATGGCGGCGGGCGGCGCGGCGGCGGGCGGGGGCGATCCTCGGCCGCCTCCCCCATTCCCTTTTTTTTTTTTAATTTTTTTAAGTTTTTAAATTATTATTTTTTAAAATATTTTAAATAAATTTAATTTTAAAATTATTATTTTTAACTAAATTTAATTTTAAAATTAATTTAATTAATTTTTTATTTTCTTTTTGCCACGTCAGCCCAAAACGACGCCATTTTGGCCACGTCGGCGTGCAAAACGGGTCGTTTTGGGCGCGCTTCGGAAAAACGCCACGTTGGCGTTTTGGCCGGACTTTGGCGGAGTGGCACTCAAGTGATCCGTTTTTTTTCGAATTTGGCACTTAAGTGTACCTTTCGTAAGTTATGGCACTTAAGTGTCCCTTTGGCCAAAGTTATGGCACTTGAAGCGTTCTTTTGCCCAGCGTTGTCCAAACAGTATGAATAGACCTTATTTTGAGTGTGTGACATCCTGATTTTCAGACTCAGATTTCGATTGGTTAAATTGGGCATTTCATTGACGCGATTACAGTGTTTTTCTCTGAGTTGGCCACTTACGAGATAACTAGACTAGTTGGGTGAGTTATTAAGGACTTTAAGGCAAATAGACTTGAGAATTCGACCATGAATCGACTTCTCGACCGTACTCATCTTTAGAGATCATTACGGCACAGTTAAAAATTGAATTAAGATCAGAGATAGGTCAGTTCGACTGAGATGAATGACCGATCGTGGGTGACTCCACTAAATTGGAAAACTCTCGTCGAATGATACTAATTTGATTTTACTGTCATTTTGGTACCTTGTGTCCGTATTTGAATCATCGAGATTTTCACGACCCTCGAGAGTCGCCAATGTGTCAAGTGGGTTCATCGTGGCTCGAAGAAAATCGACCATGGGTCATTTGTCCTAAAAGCTCCGAAAACTACCTAGTAGCCTATGTCACACTAAAAGCGTGTCGAGTGAAATTAACCGACAATCTAAGTTCAATTTCGAAATTGGAGATTACCTGTCTTGTCACAAAGTGGGTACACCGAAGTGTGTGTATGTCATATAAATCATCTGCATGGAGTCCGGGGATGAATTGTATTTCAAATCAAGATCAGATGTTCCAAGTTGGCAGAGCTTTTAGATGGTTCTTTCTTAAAGCGTGTATAGCGAGAGTGCAGAATTTCAACTATTGGGATGAAGTCAAGGAAAGAAAGATCACAGGCCAAGGTCGGTGCGGTAGTCGGTGATTGCGGTTGTCGAGATCAATGTCAGAGTTATATCAAATCTTGACCGAGAGGTTCCCGGTTTCAAGCGGATCGCCGATAGTTCGTTTAGTCGGTGCGAGTAGAGTGTACGGGGATTTCGGTTGGTTGAGATGAGATCGAGAGATCGAAAATCGTAGGTCCGAGTTGGTTTAGAAATCGGTGATTCGGTTAAATTATCGAGACAGTTTAGAGACTGCTCGAATCGCCGTTAGCTTCGCAAATTTTGTGTTGTAGACCTTTGTATTTTGGATCCGAAGTGGTTTGAGCAAGATAGCAGTGATCCGGGCAAGTATGTGGTACCGAAGGTTACCGAAGGAGCAACTTGAGAAAGATAAGATTATATGAGACGACTGTACCCCCACCTTTTTGTCTAAGAATTGGTAAAGGTTTAAATTTCGAGGACCAAATTTTTATAAGAGGGGAAGAGTTGTAACATCTCGATTTTCCGATTCTATTTTCAATAAATTAAGACGGGCATTTCGTTGGCACGCATATAGTTCTTTTCCTTGAGTTGGCCACTCATGTGGAAATTAGTCTATCGGGTGAAGCTGTTAAGAGTTTCTCATGCGATCTTTCGACCGAGCTAATTTGCAAGGGTCATTACGGCACAATTAAAAATCGATTAGGGATCGGAGATAGGTCGACTCGACAGAGGCGTGTGATCGAGCGTGGGTGATTCCATCAGATCGCACAATTCTTATCGATCGACACTCGGACCAACTCTTCTATCGATTGGGTACCCTGTGTTCGTATTTGAAACCTTGAGATTACCCCGACAACCGAAAGTCGCCAATGTTTCAAAGATGTACATTGTGGCTTGAGATGATCAACCACGATCAAATGCATGAAAGTTTCTAAAGGCTACCCGGTAGGTTGGGCCGCGCTAGTATCGTGCCAAAGTGAAATTAACCGTGGAATTGAGATCGGGTCGGAAATTGGAAGTCCGGGTGTGTCACAAATCGTTTTAGGATCATTAATTCATCTTCGGAAGATTTTTCATGCAAGCCGAGTTTTTGGCAAATTAATCAAGAAATCGCTAATTTGGCTCGAGAAATTAGTAGGCCGCTTGGTCGCGCTTTTGGGACTTAAGTTGGTTTTATGGCCAAGTGAGTATGTGAATTGAAGAGTGGCGACATTGGATTAATTTTATGGACTTAAATTTGAACTCAATTGGAAGTGGATTGATTATAATTGAAGAATTTCATGCACAAGATTTTGGACCCCGGCGGAAAATGGAAGTGGACCCATTGGAAGATGTTGTGGAGGATTGGGTAAGTGGATTGTGAGGTCATCCTAGGTCATGGTGGGCCACCTTGATTGGATGAGAGAAAAAGAGAAAAGGAAAAAAGGGGAAAAGAAAATGAAATGGCTTCCCTTCTCTCTCTTTCCTTCTCTCTCCTCCCTCTCCCGTTGGTGCATCTTCTTCTTCTTCTTCACGCCGGAACCGACGGAAATGGGGGAGCTCGTGCGTGCAGCGGCTCGACGGAAGCTAGGCCGAGCTCGACGCCGCACGCCGCGCCGCCGCCGCCGCGCGCGCCTTCGCCGATCGCCCTCCGCCTTCTTCTCTCCTCCGTTTGCTCTGGGATCTCGATCTGGTCGGACGCCGAGCGTAAGCAGCAGCCCACCTCGCCGGAGCCGTTGCCCGCCGCACGCCGCCGTCCTCGCCTCGCGTCGCTCGCCGTCTCGCGCACCGCCGCTGCCCGCGCTCGCCCGCGCTTGGCCGACGCCCAGCTGCGTCTACCTCTGTCCGCGAGTTCCAAGAGCTGCCGGAGCTCGTCCCGCCGCCGTGAGACCTTGCCTGGCCGCCACCTCGCCCGCCAAGCTGCAGCCGCCGCTTCCTTCGCCGCGTTCGCTGCGAAGCGCCGCCGAATCCGCCCATTCTCGGCCTCAAACCGCCATGGACAGCGCTTGGAAAATGGGAATGGCAACCCCTTCTTGGCTCGTTTCGCCGCCTTCCCGAGCCCGGATGCTCGGTCCGCTTTGAGGAAAGTCAATCCTCGCGTCGTCCCCGTCGTTTTGGTCCGCTCGGCTCGCTAATCCGGTGAGTTAACTCACTAAACCTCGCTTAGATGGTTAATTATGCTTTAGGTGTGCTTAGCTTAAGTTAATTAAGCTTAGGTGGTTAGTTTAGTTTATTTAATTGTGACTTAGATTAAGAGGTTTGTTTGATTTAAAGCATGTTTAATTAAAGGCTAAGAGAGTTCATTTAAAAACAAATCTTGATGTGACATAATAGGTTTTATCTTTGATTTATTTAAATGTTTCGAAATTCTGGAATTTATAACATTATATTATATTCCGAAATTATTAAAATATTATTATTTAAAAAAATCAGAAAAATTATTTTTGACCCCTATTGCTCGGAATTTCGTGCCGATCGCGCGTGTGTGTTCAGATTTTGAAATTAATGGTTGGATATTATAAATTGGGTGTGGATGACGAAAATATGGATATTATTATTTAATTAATTTTCGGAATAAATTTAATTATTTATTAAATTCCGAAAATTTTGCCGACTTTGTTCTCTCGGAATTTCGTGCCGATCATCGCTGTGCATGTAGAATTTGAAATTGATGATTGG
Source organism: Eucalyptus coolabah (assembly GCA_014182585.1). Taxonomy (NCBI): domain Eukaryota; kingdom Viridiplantae; phylum Streptophyta; class Magnoliopsida; order Myrtales; family Myrtaceae; genus Eucalyptus; species Eucalyptus coolabah. Next base: position 42,379,203 of record CM024622.1, read on the forward strand.
TTGTGGCGAATTGAGTGTGATTGGGATTTATAGGGATTCCTTATGAAATCCTAAGTGTAGAAATTGATGGGAGATTGGCTGTGATTGACCACCTATTAGAGGTCGTGCCTAGTGAGGCCGTGATTAACCACCTAATAGAGGTCGTGCCCGATGAGGCCGTGAATACCACCTAATAGAGGTCGTGTCCGATGAGGCCGTGAATACCACCTAATAGAGGTCGTGCCCGATGAGGCCGTGAATACCACCTAATAGAGGTCGTGCCCGATGAGGCCGTGAATACCACCTATTAGAGGTCGTGCTCAGTGAGGCCGTGATATGCCACCTGATAAAGGTCGCGCCCAGAGAGGCCGTGATATGCTACCTGATAAAGGTCGCGCCTAGAGAGGCCGTGAATTGCCACCTAATAAAGGTCGCGCCGAGTGGGGCCATGATGCCACTGATTCTAGTTTTGCCGAGTGGGGCTGTGATTAAGAGTAATGATTGATTTGCTGAATTGACATGTAATCGGCCGAGTCGATTGATCGCCGAGACGATCCAAGTGGTTGAATTGTTCGATGATGTGATTGTGCCATGGTTGTTTGGTTATCATAATTGTACGTGGTTGAATTATATAAATTGTGCTAACCCGCATGAAGGCTAAGGCGAGGTAAGTCTTCGTGTGATGTGGCTAGGCCACCCAGGGGCGTATTTTCTTCCAATAGGGGTTTAAGGGGTTGAACTTGCTTTGAGACATCGTCTCATCCCGGTTGTGGGATTAAAATTCCAGGTCCCTTGGATGGAGCGCGATAGCTTTGGTTGGCCTTGAGGAGATGTGGAGTGAAGTTAGGAGGATTGGAGAACGTGTCGACTTGTAGGTCGTAGAACGCTTCATTTTAAAAGCCGCCTCTTTTGTAGACTTTTGGCTGTAGGCCTTCGTTTGTAACTCCGTTAATTTATGTAAGTGATTGGTTGTGAATTTGCTTCTTACTTTTCTATCCCGTATTTTATTGTCAGGGGTTTTGTAATACGTTTCGCTTGTGCATTAATAAATGAATGGGGTCGGCGACACTACTTGGGAATGTCGCATTTGATCGACTGTAGTGGGATGTGCGCGCACTCGGGGTTCGGGGCGTGACATGATGACCAAATGGGTCCGTCTCCTCGTATCTGAGAAGGGATTGCATTGCATGGGACGGGGTAGTAAAGTATAAGTTGATGTTGCAGGTCAAGAACGAACTAGACGAGGAGGCCTGGCTAGCAGACGGAAGACGACGTGTTTGGGTCGTCATTGGGAATTGGTCGCCGACACCGACCGTGTTTCGACTGCTCCTGGGACTGCTCAAGTGGGGAATCGAGTGGTCTCGGCACCAGCTTCGTCCCGTTAGTCGCGCGCGTGCACGCCGGAGCAGACTGTGAAGGAATGTCCTCCGGCGAATTACTGGCGGAGACTGAACTGGATCCCCATCGCTACAGATGCAGGAGTTGCACTTGATCGCCAACGTGGCGGCAGGCTAAAGAGAGCGGCCGCGGAGTGAATAGTTGAAGCTAAGGGCTAGGAGAGGAGGAAGAGGGTCGGCGTTGGGGAGTTCACGGGGAGGGGCGTTTTGGAAGGAGACAACTAGGGATTTCCTGAGAAAGTGGCGTTTGGAAATATTTTCAGAGCATATTTAGGTATGTGACCTGAAATCCAATCGAATCGTCGGAAATTCGTTGCTTGTTTTATTTACTATCGAAACCGATAGATAAAACCCGAGCCGAAACCATCCACAGATTTTGGTCACTTCGGTTTTTTTTTTTGAATGGTCACTTTTGAAGGGTATGCCCTTTTCGGTCATACCTCCAAAAGGATGCTTCGCAGCTAGTTGAGATTATGAAATATAAATATTGACACATAAATATAGATATATTAGATTTTCATAAGTTTTGAAATTAGAATAATATTCTTTTTATCTTGACAAGTAAACAAATAAGTTTGTTCTTTTACTTTTGGTGAATGGCATTTAGGTAGCGCATGATAACACTCATGTTTCTCCCAATTTCTATTCTTTTGTTCTCCTAATAAAAAAGAACAGAAACTGTTTTGGTAAAACATTTGTTTCTCGGGAACAATTTCTCTAATTTTTTGTTCCGAACAGTTGAAAAGCAAAAAGTTATTTCTTGTTTCCTGAACAATTTCTAGAAATAAGCTGATTTTCTTTTTATTTTTCTTTTATTTCCTTTTCTTGCCGCGACCACCGTCAACCGCCCTGAGCCACCACCTACCGCCGCCGCCGGCCACCATTGCCCGCGCCGATCGCCGACCGCCGCTGCCGCACGACCACCAGCCGTCTACCGTCACCGCCGATCGCCGTTGGAAGCCCATCGGCCGTCCCCCCCCGGCGGTCGTCGGCGGCCGATGGGCTTTCGGCGGCGATCGGCGGTGATGGTCTTGTAGTGGCGGCGGCTGGTGGGCGGGTGGTGGCGGAGGGCGGCAGGGGTAGGCAGCGGCGGTGATCCGTTAGCAAAAATAAAAATTGAATAAATTCATAAAAGAAATTGTTGCGTTACCAAAAGCATTTCTATTCTTTTTCTATTCCAAGAGTAGAAATTTTGTGTCGTTAGTTCTTTTACTCATAAATTGTTCCCCGGAGCAGAAATAAAAAAGAACTATTTCTGAGAAAAAAAAAAAACTCTTCCCAAGAACAGAAGCGTTGTCATGCGCAACCTTACTTGTCGGATTTATTCCTCGGAGATCTAAATCTAAATTGTAAAGCTGTTAATTTTTAGGACAATGGAGTTTCATATCTCAATATCTCAAAATGATATATGAGAGATTCAAGACAAAGCACATCCCACATAGTAAATTAGAATAATAAAGCATAAATTGCTGTAATAAGCAGACGTTCATTCCATAAGAACATATCTTTTTTTTAGCATTAAAATAGGACGAACAACGACAATCATATCATCATAAATAATGAGTACATGCCATAATTTCATTCTCTAAATAGCTATGGCTTGCTTAGTGAGTGGTGGATGCTTAGGTCAAGCATTGCCAACACCATCTTCATATGGAGACACTAAAAATAGGCTGAACAGGCTTCCAAATATAGATTGAGATTGGGTGAGTGCTTGTAAAATTCTAAACGCAAGTGAAAGTGTCGAACAAATAATATAATGATAAGAAAGAGTATCGTTCCACGGAGATCAATGATTAATAAACTAATCGAATACTAAAATAGATCAAGTCTAAAATTTATCTAACAAATCAAAATATAATTGAGAATAAATTAAAAACAAAATTTGGAGACTAAATTCAGTAAATCAATCAAATAAATATTCTAGAGCATCCGATTTCACCATAATCACTAAATATGAATTTTAGATTGTTGTGGGTACAAGAACGATATCAAACATGTGATAGTGGGATTTCATAATCTATTTACTATCATATCTCTAGGTATAGCAAATATATTCAATTTATTAATTCACTATATCTCTATATGAATTAAAATAAATATAAGTGCATTAAAAATTATAAATATTCTCAGCTTACAATGAGACTTTTGGATTACCTTATCATCGAAAGCTACACAAATAACGTGGTATATCTATATCCACGTTTAATTCATGGTTATATATTATAATGAATAATTGCATATTATCACTTCTCAGTCTCAAACATGCACATCAAATCATTCAAGTGGTGGCTAGTCACTCAAAAGCATTATGCACAATAATATAAAACTCACATGAATGAAATCAATTGCAAAACATAAAAATCAGAAAATTCACATCATTATAGTTATGATACATCGTAGTCCTAACAAAAAAAGAAAATTAGAACATAAAGAAAAAAATTAAATAAATAAATCAAACAGCATCTTGAATAAAAAAAAATCTTTTTACTACTTTTGTCTTCTTTTGAAAATACTTGAAAAACTCTCAAAATAATGAAAAATGATCTAACAAAAACCTAACCGCTCCCTCAGTTCTCAATGTTCTCTTATTTATAGGATATATCCAAGATCCTTATCTCCAAGCAATTGTCCATAAAATTAGGAGTGTGCAACGGAAACCGCCCGAACTGAGACTGGACCGGACCGGACCGGACCAAACCGGCCGATTTTGGGCGGTTCCCATGATCGGCGGTCCGATTCCCGATTCCTAATCTTGGAACCGGCGGCCGGTTGGTTTGATTCCAAGGTGGGAACCGCACCAACCGACCAACCGAACCGGACCAAATTTTTTTATATATAATTTATATACATATAATATATAAACACATATAATATATGAATATTATTTATGAAACTTATTGCAATTGGAATTGCAATTGAGGTAACAACCTCTTATGTGGCCAAGAGACCACCAAAGCTCTTGTTATTACTCTTTATTTATAGAGAAAACTTATTTTGTTAGTTTCATAGAAATTATCTATAAAACCTAAGCCAAGCACAACCTTTAATCACATTGTTCATGGCTTTTATACTTAAAATTAAGCGTGAAACACATAAACTGTGATTGATATTCATGCAAGTGAAGTTTTAATATTTTGCACGTGAAAATATGTGTGAGTAGTTTTATTAAATTGCCCAAGAACCGAATTGGATTAATCAATTTGAAACATGATCGTTCTTTAATGAAAAAGAAAGTGCTGATTTTGTTGGATCGGATCGGACCGGACTAGAACCAATGGTCCAGTCCAGTTCCCAGTCCTCGGACCAAATGGTCTGGTCCATGGTTCCCAAAATTGGGAACCCATTCTCCTAGGTTCCTGGTTCCCGGTTCCACCTCGGAACCGGACCGAACCGGGAACCGATCACCCCTACATAAAATTAGGGAGTAAATCAAAGGATTTTTTATTTAATATCTATCTCCCAACGCTTGTAGATAACATTAGAGAATAAAATAAAGGATTCCTTTATTTGATATCCATCTTCCATTGTTTTTTTATTTGAATTCCTGATTTTTGTCCTTATTTTCCTTATTTTTTTCATATATCATTATTTTGTATAAATAAAGAAAATTCAAATTATCAGAAGAAAATTCAAATATTTTCTCATAGATATTGCATTATTTGTTGCCTAAAATAAGTAAGATAACTCTATTTTTATAGAGTTATCGGTGAGATTAAACGAGCATAAAAACGCCTCTAAGGAACTTCTAGATCTAAACATGAATTGGGAGAGAAAAGCTCCTATATCCAAATCTAGATCGAGAAAACAACTTATAAAATTTGAAAAAGTTGTATAATTGGTTCTCGCAATATGAACTCAATGTATTCCTCCTCGATTCTATTAGACTTATTGATTCAGAGGATCTGAAGTAGCAGGTTGATTCCCAATGATAAAAGCAGGAGATACGGCTGTCAGGAGAGAAGAACATCGGTAGTAAGCAAGGGGAAAAAATAACAAGAAGCTAGATAAAAATAATAAAATACTTCTAGATTAGATTTGGGAGAGAAAATCTCAATTTGAGTTAAGAAGATGGAGCCTCCATTGATGAGGGAGCTTGAAGTGAAAGAGGTAAGAGAAAGGTGGGTGAGAAGAGAAAGTGGCTAGTGTTTTCATGTTGAAACACCAGGTACAACCCAAGAACTTGGCCATGCAATTATAGCTGTTATATAGAGTGCTCGGACATGCTGAACATGGAGTTCCAAAGTAGATGTTCATAGTCTCAAGTTTTGCATACGGAGAGATTTATGGGGAAGCTAACCATATTATGTCTTGCATATTTGCTTCTACAAATAGGATATACCGTCCAAAGTAAACTGAAATAGGCATACTTGCTACCCAAGATATAAAACAAATTTGCTTTAGTTGAAGTAGTTTATATATGAATATGTGAGTTCATAAAATCTTCTGAATGTATGTAATAAGAAATTGAGCTTGATAAAATAGCCTTCTATAGGAGCTCCACGTGTCGAAATCTTGTTTATAATGTTATCTTTCATATGCAAGAAACATTGTTGATGGGTTTCAAATATAGGAAGAGCTCAAAAATAATTACTTAATTGAATGTATGCCATGTGATCTATGGTTAATGCACATTTGAAAATCCTCTGACAATATTAAATAAGAATTAGTTAAATTGGATATGTCTTAATATAAGACAATAACATCAATAAAGTTCATTTATTTGTTAATATTAATTAAGTGCGATTGAAAATGTATAATACCATATCTACTTTTTCAGGTTATTAGTAAGCCCATTAATGTTAGATATGGTCATGGACATACATGGTTTCTCCTTAAGGCAATTCATTTTAGATTATCGGATACTTTTGATATATAAATGGCACTTCTTTAGCTAAACAAGTAGTACTGTCAGGAATAATGAATTCCCTAAAACCGATCCGATACTTAATCAACCCCTAAAACAAACGCGAAAGACAAGCCCAGAAACACATGTATCACCGATCGAAAAGTACATCACGGAATTAAACGTATCTCGTCTTTCACAGATTAAACACCAATGTTGAAGTTTGAGGAAAAATTCTGATCTCGTTCTACCGAGGAGCATACTGTTGCTTTTAGGATGAGAGAACTCTGATTTTTGGGAGGTATTGTTCTTACGTTATTTTGGAGAGAGAGAAAGCAACTATTCGGAAAAACGTACGTTCACCCAAAAGGTACGTTCATTTTCTTTCTTTCCCTTAAAGCGTCTCCTCCAAAGGACAAAACCCCTTAACGTAACACCTCTTCCAAAAGACGCAACCCTTCAACGCACCATTTCATATCTCAACCCTTCATTCATGGGCCCTTAACCTGCGGGTCAAACGGGCCTACTGAGGCCCATCAACACATAGAAAAACCCATCATCTCCCACTCGCACGTGGTGGGCCGGACAAGATTCTCTTTACCTCTCTACAACATGCATACCGGTGAATAATCCATGCGACCAACATACTTTGAGAGTTCATTGCCATACATATGTTAGGAATGTATAGCAACTCATAATGAGCATCACACTTTAAGTAAATTTAGTATACAGTACCCTAGATCGATCAATAACATTTATATTTCTTTGATCTATTTTTAAACAATGATATATTGTATTTACAATTATGATTGTCCCATAAAACAATCATAATTGGTCGACCAGTAAATATAAAACTAAAATGTGATTCTCCAAATTCGATCTTCCTCTTTTCTTCATACTCTTAATTTCAGTTCAGTTTGCTTTTCTAGAAATGTCCCATTAGATCGAATCAATTTATGATCATTGACAACATCCTAAGATAGTAAATACTGAATATAAATTTTGAAAATAAGTAAGAATTAGAATGGCACTATATTGATGAACCCATAAAACATGTTTAGATCAAACTTTTATCACTCTGCGCCATGTGACACTCAATCCAAGAGTTGAAGTTTTTGTTAACCCGATCCTATAGTACTCTCTTACAAAAGCTATTGCAAGCCTCCTATAATCCGGGACCACGTTGACTTCCTATAGGCGATCTAACACTACTTGTCATTCAGGTGAAAGAATGTTTATTAAGGCCGGCATAAGATAACCATTCTAGATTATTTCTTGTATCATCTAATTGACCTTGGCCACATGTGATACTACATCATCGTCATTCCACCAATAATTAACTAACTTAGTCATTAGCCCTTTTAAGTCTTGCATTTTCTTCATCCGTTCTCGAAAATGCGTGCATAACGCATCATAATTCCTGCAACAAATGCAGAAAAAAAATGGATTACTTATAATCCACAATGAACAAAAGGGAAAATACATAATTTGTCATGGTTACTGCAACAAATGCAAAACAAAAATGGATTATTTATAATCCACAACGAACAAATTGAATGACGTCTTCGCACGTGCCACACACCGGGAGACATCACGGTGACGTTTGCTAGCACGTGCCACGTGGTGCGCGGCTAATGTCAACTAGCGCGTGCCACGCATGCCCTAGCGACCGCGTGCGTGCATCGCACGAGCGTCCGGGAGACCACCACTCAATTTTTCTAGCCACGCATGAGAGCCACTCAATTTTCTCGTATCCCTACACTATCAAAACAAATTTCGATTTACAGAAAATCACAAATAAGGTGAACAGTACGAGGGTGTCGAGATTTTTCGTCCTCAATCGGCCGACGGCAGTGTTTCACAAAAATTCAATCAAAAGCAATTCATAAACATGAAAGGGGATCGAGAAACATGAACTATGACTCTGATACCAATGTAAGGAATAACAAATTTCCTAAAACCGATCCGATACTCAATCGAACCCCTAAAACGAACGCGGAAGACAAGCCCAGGAAACACATATATCACCGATTGAAAAGTACATCACAGAGTCGAACATACCTTGTCTTTCCCAGATTAAACACCAATATTGAAGTTCGATGAAGAATTCTAATCCTGTTCTACCAAGGAGCATATTGTTGCTTTTAGGATGAGGGAACTCGATTTTTGGGAGGGTACTTTTTTTGGAAGGGGAAGAAAGCAACTATTCGGAAAAATATACGTTCACTTAAAAGATACGTTCCTTTTCTTTCTTTCCCTTAAAGCATCTCATCCAAAGGACGCAACCCCTCAATGTAACACCTCTTCCAAAAGACACAACCCATCAACGCACCCTTTCATATCTCAACCATTCATTCATGGGACCTTAACTTGTGGGCCAGGTTCTTAGGCCCATCACGGGCGGACAAGCCTACTTAGGCCCATCAACACATAGAAAAACCCATCAAGTACGAATAAAATACTATAGGAAAATGAGTGTGTGCTAGGATGAGAAAATATTTGGCATGCCTTGTGGAGCCAGCACAACAAAAAAGAAGGCCATTGAGGTCACAACACATGTCCAAAATGAAACCCAATGTCAGATTATTTTCAAAACTCTCCTTTCTCTCCTCTCCTCTTCTCTCTCTCTCTTTCTTCTCTCTTCATGCTCTCTCTCTTTCACGTGCCTCCCCTACATTCTCTCTCTCTTGGCCACCCCCTCATCCGATTGACGAATTTTGCAATAGTGGAGACAACCTTTCGAGGTAAAAGGCTTGGTGGCCAACGAACCACCGTGTGGCTTTGCATCCACCTTGAAAAGTTGCCCCAGCCGTCATGAAGTTTGTCAATTGGATGAGGGCATGGAGGCTAGTCAATCGGATGAGAGCACAGTGGCTCATTTGGCAAACCACCGCACGACTCCGCCTCTGCCTTGAAAGGTTGTCTCTACTGTCGCAGAGTTAGTTAGTAGGACAAGAGCATGGTGATTGCTCAACGAACCACCGCACGGCTCCACCCCTCAAAAGGTTCCCTCCACCGTCATGAAATTCGTTGGTCAGGCGAGGGTGCAGTGGCTCGTCCGACAAACCACCACGTGGCCTCCGCCTCTGTCTCAAAAAGTTGCCTCCGCCATCACAAAATTCATCAATCGAGCGCAATGTTTCATCAGTCAAACGAGGGCTCGATGGGAAAGAGAGGAGGCGATGAAGAGAGTGAGTCGAGAGAGAGAAGAGTTTTCCAAATAATCCGACATTGGATCACATTTTGAACATTTGTCACTTTTATAAAAGGTGTACCATCAAAATAAAATGGTCCTGCCATTTTTTTTACAAAAAAGCAAAAATTCACAATCAAAATAGAATATTTTGACATTCAATACAAGACGAAATAATGTAGAATGTATATTAGCAACATTATGGATATAAAATATTTTTCACACTTATAGTCATGAAAGAAAAATGTATATAATTGTCAAAATTAAAATTCAAATATATGTAAAATTAAAGCTTAAAATGAACACAATTTTTCGTGAATAGGATGTTTACTTTACCTTTTCTATTAAATTCTAAATTTTACCGTTATTGATGAGAAATAACAATGGCAACATACTAGTAACCGTCAGATAAAAAAGAATAATTACACATTGGTCGTAAGTTCTTTAACTTCTCGTGTTACGACATATTTCATAAGAGTTAAAAAATTGTAAGGAGTTACGACAAGTGTCTATTGGGTAATCCAAATTCCGGGATAATGGAAGTGCACAGTTTCTTTGCTTTGTCTTGGTTTTATAAGGGTTTCATTTCATGTTGGTTGGGCCAGAACATGGGTTGTAATGGGCTGGCCCATTTGTCTAGATGTATCTGATGATGGGCCGGCCCAAGTGTTCTGCTGGCCCGACCAATAATCCAAATACCTTTCTTCTTCTTTTTTAAATAATGGCTCTTTTATCAAGGAAATCAATTAAAATGTATGTCATCCTTGCATTATGAGTATTTTTTTTGCTCTATTATATAGTGATTGAGTTTAGAATTTTAATTGGTCATTTGGGCCGTCATACAGATTTTTTTTTTTTTTTTTTTTTTTGGGTCGGAGGGTGCTATACAGTTTTTTTTTTTTAATAGTCAAAAGGGTGTTATACATTTTTTTTTTTTTTTAAGTCAAAAGGGCGTTATACAATTTACCCTGCATATAATATTGCATATAAGTATCGATAGCACAGCTGTTCAATGACCTAGTTTTTGACCATGATAGGATGTCCATAGTATCATCAATACAAAAAAAAAAAAAAAAATCTGTAAATTAAAATATAGGAACAAGATTTTCATAGATTTGACAAGTGAAATTTTCATTGTTCAATAGATATGTGCATTCACGCTTAATTAATTGGTAATGTATAATTTCATTAGGAATTAAGCACGACACATGTGCTAGTATTTCTTGAGGCAAGTGATTCATCTGCTAAAATAGTTTAAAATAAGAATTCCATAATTATAAGCTTGTTGTAATGTAGGTTGGTTGATGTAATATACAAAAAAAAAATGTATATAGAAAGTTAAATTTATAAGATGGAGGATCTAACACACTGATTCGAGATGAAATCGATGCTAGATTTTGAAATAGTCAATTCATTTATTTTTTCATTTATGGAGGAAAATGAAATTTAATCCTTCCTTCTTTTCTTTCTATTTTTTTGGGTAATCTTTAATTGACACATTCAATCAAGCTTCAAGAAATACATGGGTCGGACTATTTTCTCTTTTCTAATTTAATGGGTTTTTATTATTTATTCTTTTTCGGTGTAAGGAGTCGTGCTCCCATGTAATTTATTCTTGATTAAAGAAAAACCATATTTATTTATAAATTTAAAAATTATTTGTTTTCCATAGATAGGATCGTTGAACTTTTTGAAAATCTGTCGTTTTCAATGTCTGCATTCCGTGTTCAAGAAATTTCGTCCCGTTGGACTTTTTAACCTGATTCATTCAATTCCACACTCCTTCGATTTCGTGCTTTTTTTTTAAAAAAAAAATTGAACGAGACACGGTAGGATTAGTTAATTAAGTAAATAAATGTCGGCTCATTTTTTAATTGTGTCGGTCCATCGTTTCAGAGAAATTTATTCTCCAATAGATGGAATCGCCTCTGCTTTTCTTTTTCCTTTTTGTCTGGATTTAGATAAAAATCTTGTCTTTGTCGACTGTCATTAGCATATGCAGGTTCAGTGATCGACAATACAAACATATTTTTGGCCATTCACTTGATCTTCTTAAGCGGTATGCCGAAAATAAAAACATTTCCTTATCAAGCATGGTTAGCAAATGTCTGGAAGTGCTTGTCGGCCAAACCCTTACCAAATCAGAACAGTTGGCAAGCCCTTGAAGACCGAAGGAAATATAAACTTGGCACGGTCATGTTTACTCTTTACTGTCTATCGCCAACAAGATCCAAGATAGATTCAACTTTAAGTGCTATGAAAATTGATATAGAATGGTGAAGATAAAGACATATAAGTGTCATAATTTTCATACGGTGTTCATTAAGAGTCATAACTTTTTTTTTCGATTGCTTAAATGTCATAATTTATGTACACCATTCACTTAAGTGTCATAACATTGTATATATTAATTTTTCAATCGATCACTCGAGTAGTATAACTTTTTAAAAACGTTCACCGCAAATGTTATGACACTTCAAATTTTCGGTACTTCGGTAAATGCTTTTAAAAAAATTGACAATTAAATTATCGATTGAAAGTTTTGAATGTGAACGTTAAGAAGTTATGATATTCAAGTAATTGAAAAAAATTATAACACTTAAATGAGTATTGTACAAAAATTGTAACATTTGCGAACGTCTTTATCTTGAAGCAGTGAAAGGAGATGCGCATGCAACTTGAATAAGGTGGAATTGATTTGATCTGATCTAGAAGGATTAAGACCAAGAAACCCCCTCCTTTCTTCATCACAACTTGGAGATCAGCATTGAATACTGAGGTCGAATCATGGGGGGACAATTCACCATGCACAAAGCATCTCAGAGAATCCTATGAAGATGTCGGTTTCAAATTACACGCTGAACTTTCTCTCTCTCTGACCTCTTTTATGTTGAATTTTCAATCTCATCTAAAAATTTACCACACTCAAATAAATATCTTACAAAAGTCACCAGGATCTCAGAGGGTCCAATGGAGATGTCGGCACGACTATTCCAAATCCCACGTTGAAACTCTCTTTGGCCTCTTCCATGCTGAACTTTCAGTCCCATCAAATAGACATCGACAAACCCTAGCATGCCAAATGAAGATGCATCACGTTATGACAAGGGACTTTGACAATCTTTCTTTTGCATTTATCGACGGAACTTCCAAAGCTAAAAACAAGGTAACAATTAGTATCTCCTTGAAAATTGGCTCGAGAGGTCGATGTCTGTTTCCCCAACTGCAACGCAAACATGTTAGAAAGGTTCTTTAATTGATAATTATGGCTCTTAAAATGACATTCTATGTAAATTTGAGAAATATATAGGTGGAAACTATGAAATTATTTCACATACCCTCTTTTATATATTTTTCATTTTCCAAAGTCACAATAAAATTCTTGACCCGTCATATTTAATGTCTTTTGAAACTATATGCGTGTCGCAAGTTAGTGAGTTCATCAAAGAAATTAATGTGGAGAAGTTTTGATAATCACGGACCACTTAATCTTAGTAAGTACTTTCACTCAAAATTCAATATTTGTACATCTATTTAATCAATGAAAGCGACTATGAATTATTTGTACTTTGTATGAGGACATATGTAGAATTTAAAGTTGAGGGTCTCGTTCAAATGGAATATTCTTTTTCATGAAACCATCATGCTTGGCCTAAATGGTTATGAAAATTCGTCTCTTGTTAATTGTAATTGTATTATCCGTAACAATATGGATAAATATCTCCACCTTCTCATTAATATAGTGTTCATTTTTTTTTATTAAATTTTCATAGTTGCTTATTCTAACTTAGATTTAATCGACATAACAAATATTCGGGTCATCATCTTTTCTTTTGGTTTACAAACTTAATACGAGTTATGTATGACCCATGATTGTAATTGTTAATTCCGCAACCATATTATAGGTAGTAATTTGGAAATCGAGTGTAAGGTTCTTTAATCCCATTGCACAATACTATGCTAAACTTGTAAAATCACGCATTAATAATTTTATTTTAAAGCAAACTCGAAATATATATTTTTTACGTTCATAAAATGTTCATGTCAAAACTCCTTAATCACATTACATAACATGCAAGATCATGATCATATAGAAATGTCGGTAACTTACATAGATAAAAATGGTTAGAGAAAAGAAAAAAGAAGAGGAGAAAAAGCAATGCCAAAGGGAAAAAGGATAAAGGAAAATTGGAGAAAGATAAAAAGCAGATAAAAAAGAGAGACTGAGAGAGTCGACAGGATGATGAGAACACCCCCTCCCGAATAACTCTCTTTTTCTATCTATACTGAGAAGATGTCCCGCCATTTCTTAAGTCTTCCGCACGATTATCCATGTCAATCCGATGCCGACCACGGCCAAAATAGCAACTTCATTCATTTTTTATAGGCCAACCCAATAACGAAGCCCTGTTCCACGGCATACACCGACAAGCGAAGGAGCCGAACACTAATCGATGGTAGTAATTCCCAATGCGGGGGGCAGACGAGGGGGAGTTCCGCCGATCACGCCATCTTCAAAAGACGTTCGCTTTGGTGGATTTCGAAATCAATTCACTCCAACTAAGAAAGAACCTTCTAAGAAGCAACTTAAATTTTTTTTGTATTTTTGAATTTTGGTCGGAAGCACCCTTAAATTGAATAGCTGGAGAAGGAGGGCGCCACGCTCTAAATCCCATTATTATTGTACTTACCAAAAGGGGGAAACTAGAACTAGCTAGAGAGAGAGAGAGAGAGAGAGAGAGAGAGAGAGAGAGAGGTGTGTGCCAGTGCAGAAAGGGATGCCAGCCAAGACGAGGATTCCATTAATGGAAAAGAGCAAATTCAACGAAAGTGGTCTCCCTCCATAGTTGTTCTCCATGACCGCGCCAGGACAAGCTGGCAAACCGAGAAAGGGAAAAAACCCTGCGTCCAGCTCCCCCACATTCTCACTCGTTTTCGTTGCAGAAGAGAGAGAGAGAGAGAGAGAGAGGGGTTGAATTGTTTGCAGCAGTCAAAGAAACAATAAACAAATCTTGGAGACTAAGGAGCACCGCCCATTTCCCACATGGCCGAAGGAGGCCATCCACTCCGCCCACCGTTCCCGTTCCCACCGGCTTCGCCGGCTGCTGCTCCCTTTATAGCATTTTCCCACAAATGATCCTAGTCCCGACCGTTTCTTCCGGCAGGAGGTTAATCCTCTCTCTCTCCCCCTTCCTCTATTGTCCTTTCTGTCCACAGAAAAAAAACGCCTTCCAAAAAAAAAAAAAAAAAAAAAAAAAAAACGAATATCCCCCAGCAATCAAGATATGGCCATGGCGCCCGTGTTCTCTTCTTCTAATTTCTGTTGAACAGATGAATAATTTGGATAACGTGGTCCAATTGGGTAAATTTATAATAAAAAAATTAATGAAACCAACCAACCCCATTTCTTTGAATAAACTCTACGTCACCTGATCTAATAGATTTAGATAAATTTGTGGGTAAATAAGCTTTTGGGCATGTTTGGACCTCTAAATGGATTGTGGTTTCAAAAGGACATGAAGGCAAACTTGAACATGGAGAGTCGGATCAACTTGAACATGAAGAGCCGGATCGACTCGACGAATTGCACCTCTCAAGTTCATATGAATGCACAATTGACCTTAATTAAAGCTAGCGCGATCAAGGGCCCTTCTTTGTTCCACATGATTCATGAACTGATTTATTCGTCCAAGTTAGCCGCATGTCCATGGAATCAATTCAAGTAGCTACGCCGCTCGGTTAGGAAGAAGATCTTTTTCCCTAGTACAATGAACTAAGTCCATCGTTTCAAAGAAAAACAAACAGAAAGAAGCAAGTTATTGTAATAATTACAAAAAAAAAAAAAAAAAAACGCGTTTGCTTTCCGAAAACTAAATTATTTGAAGAATAATTTCATAAAAATAATTACTCGAAATAATTAATGTAAAAAAATAAGAAAATTATCCAATTCCCCACTTGACAGTACACAGTCTCTCTCTCTCTCTCTTCCCCCTTCTCTCTCTAAAATCCAAGCTGGCCTGTCCTTTATAACGCGTTCACGCGTATACTTGTCGCTTCTAGGGTGGGTGGCCACTATATATAACCCTTCTCTCACTCCTCTTCCTTTAGCAGGTGCAGAAAAAAAAAAAAAAGATTTTTAATTTTTTCCATCTCAACTGCATCTGTTTTCATTTCTTCCTCCTCCTCCTCCTATCCGCCAATCAAGAAAACCACCACCAATCTTCTTTGGCCGTAGACCCAACGAAAAGGGAAGGAAAAATCAAGAAACGAGATCTACCCATTTGAGGCGGAAACCGCCATCGCAGGAAAGAAAGATCAAGATCGAATCTTGACATTCAGGGAAGGAGAAAACCCGGATCGAGATCGAGCCAGCGCGGAGAGAAGAATGCCGTCGTTGCAGGATGAGCTGTTGCCGTCGACCCCGGGGAAGTTCAAGATCGACCACCGCGGGCACGCCGTGAACCGCCAGTTCCACCGCTGCTTCGCCTCCACCAGCACCCTCTTCCTGTGGGCCCTCTTCCTGGTCGCCCTCACCGCCTCGTACCTGAGCTTCCAGAGCTTCATCGACTCCGGCAACCGCTACTTCACCGCCTCGTGGGGCGGCATCCAGTGGGAGAAGCGCGTCCGCGACTCCGCCCAGGTGCACCGCCCCGGCGGGCTGTCCGTCCTCGTGACCGGCGCCGCCGGGTTCGTGGGCACCCACGTCTCCCTCGCCCTCAAGAAGCGCGGCGACGGCGTCGTGGGGCTCGACAACTTCAACAGCTACTACGACCCGTCCCTCAAGAAGGCCCGCAAGGCCCTCCTCCAGGGGCACGGCGTGTTCATCGTGGAGGGCGACGTCAACGACGCCCGCCTCCTCGCCAAGCTCTTCGACGTCGTCGCCTTCACCCACGTGATGCACCTCGCCGCGCAGGCCGGCGTCCGCTACGCCATGGAGAACCCCAGTCGTACGTCCACAGCAACGTCGCCGGCCTCGTCGCCCTCCTCGAGGCCTGCAAGTCCGCCAACCCCCAGCCCGCCGTCGTCTGGGCATCCTCCTCCTCCGTCTACGGCCTCAACGAGAAGACCCCCTTCTCGGAGGCCGACCGCACCGACCGCCCCGCCAGCCTCTACGCCGCCACCAAGAAGGCCGGCGAGGCCATCACCCACACCTACAACCACATCTACGGCCTCTCCATCACCGGCCTCCGCTTCTTCACCGTCTACGGCCCCTGGGGCCGCCCCGACATGGCCTACTTCTCCTTCACCCGCAACATCCTCCAGGGCAAGCCCATCACCATCTACCGGGGCAAGAACCGGGTCGACCTCGCCCGCGACTTCACCTACATCGACGACATCGTCAAGGGCTGCGTCGGCTCCCTCGACACCGCCGGCAAGAGCACCGGCTCCGGCGGCAAGAAGGCCGGCCCCGCCCCGTACCGGATCTTCAACCTCGGCAACACCTCCCCGGTCACCGTGCCGACCCTGGTCAGCATCCTGGAGCGCCACCTGAAGGTGAAGGCGAAGCGGAAGGTGGTGGACATGCCCGGCAACGGCGACGTCCCGTTCACGCACGCCAACATCAGCTCCGCCCAGGGACAGCTCGGGTACAAGCCCACCACCGATTTGCAAACCGGGTTGAAGAAGTTCGTCAAGTGGTACTTGTCTTATTACGGCTACAATCGCGGCAAAAATGTAAATTGATTTTTTTTTTCCTTTTTTTGGGACAATTTTTATTTATTTTGGGGGGGAAACTTGCTTGTTGTTGTAATTTTCTCTGTGGAGATTTTCTTTTTTCGCAGTATAAAAGAAAATCCGAGACGGAGGCAAAAAAAAAGAAGGCCCAAAAAAATGGAAAGAGGGAAAAAAAAAAAAAAAAAAAAAAGGAAAGAACGACAAGGTAGGTTCTTTACTTGGGGAGGAAGGGTGGTAGTGATGCAAAACAGATTCTGCTGCACTCCCAGTAAATTTTTGTTGTTGTTGTTGCTTCTGCTTTGTAAAGGAAAAAGAAGTTCCGGAATTCAATTAAGGTATTTGCTTTTTCATCAGCCAATTGTCGATAATTTCGAATTTGGTTGTGGGAAAATCACAGTTCAGTTTCCATTCCTATCCGACCCGGTGTTCTTGGGAATTTGATGCATGCGAGTTGGGCGAAATCTGCGCGGAATTCGTATGATTTTGGCAATTCATAGTTTTAAGAATACGATGATCGGTGTGCAATGGGAGATTTAGGGGAGGATTGTGTGATTGCCAAGAAAAGAACAACGAGCAAGGAGTCATATTCGACTATACCCTTTAGGAAAGCGAAATGGGAAAGGGGAAAGCAGAATGGGAAAAAGGGATAAACGGATATCCTATGACCTTTAGAAGGTACCGTGTCTTTCATTTCGCTGTTGGATGGCAATGCAATAAATCAATTCAATGCAACAAATCTCAGTTGTTGAACTTATTTCAGTTTGGACAGTTGTGATTTTTCTTTTTAAGGTAATTCATTCAAAAACGGAGACTAGATAATGGGGTAATTCTGCTCGAATAAATCGACTTGAATATTGGACCATTTTGTGGAGAATGTTTGATGATGCATCACTAGAATCAAATCTTGATTTATTGTAAAGGTTCGGGGGGAATTAGGGCGCGTTTGGTAACGATTACATTAGGATTCGATTGATAACCGATGCTTTTTTATTATGTTCTTAACCGATTCCGAGTAAAAAACGCGTTTGGTAATCGTTCAAAATTTTTGATTACGGAATAGAATTGCGTTTGGTACCGTATTAATTGATTACGTTCCAAATTAAATTCTTTTGATTTTTAAATAAATTTTAAATAATTTATTTTAATTTTTAAAAAATTTTAAATAATTTCTTTACTTTTTTTACTTTTTTCTTTTCTTTTTCCTTTTTTTTTTTTTTTTTTCTTTTTTTCTTTTCTTTTTCCTTTTTTTTTTTTTTTTTTTTTTTTTCCCCCTTTTTCCTATTCTTCTTCTTCTTCATTTTGGCCGCCGGTCACCGGGCGATCGGGCCAGACGAGGGTCGGCGACGCTCACCGGAGCGCCGCCGCCCTCGGCCGAGGTCGGCCTTCGTCGGCCGAACCTCGCCGGGGCGAGGCTCGCCCGGCCACGCCAAGCCTCACCCGGTATGCCGCGAGGCTCGCCTAGCCACCGGCGAGGCTTGCCCCCCCACCGATGGCCGGGTCGGCCTCGCCGGTGGCTAGGCTTGCCTTCGGCGACCTCGCTAGACTGCGCGGCCGGCGGCGGGCGGTGGCGGACGGCGGCGGGCGGCGGCGGACGGCGACGGGCGGCGGCGGGCGATGGCTAATGGCAACCGAGATGTTGAAAGAGAAGAACAAGGTTTTACCGTGTTGATTCTTTTTCGATCCTCGGACATAGAATCAATTTTTTTTAGATTCTCAAATCTTGT
The DNA here is from genome assembly GCA_014182585.1 of Eucalyptus coolabah. Lineage (NCBI taxonomy): Eukaryota > Viridiplantae > Streptophyta > Magnoliopsida > Myrtales > Myrtaceae > Eucalyptus > Eucalyptus coolabah. The sequence continues at coordinate 42,398,016 of CM024622.1, forward strand.
CCAAAATTGTTCCGGGACAAATTTGTTCCCGAGAACAAAAATTTACCAAACACGTTTCGTCCCAAACGGCGGTTCAACAAAAATCGGAATCGGACATTGTAAAGGTTCGGGGCGAATTAGTTTTTCCCTTTTTGCTATTCGATGTCAAGTACACACATTGGTCTACAAAAATTGGTCGAGCAATAAAGATGATTTGAGCAGGTTTCAATAAGATGAGCAAGTCGGTACCAAGAATAGAGTGATTTTACAATATATTGGGAAAAACAAAATAGTTGCAATTAGATCAAAACTTAGTTGAATTAGTGAGATTATCTCATCGGCGTTAAAGGACACATTAGAGGAAGCCTAGAGATGAAGAAGAATAAAAAGGAAGATGAAGAAGGATAAATGAAGAAGAAGATCTCAACTTCAAGGCCATTGAGGTTGGGAAGGGCCCCTGTGACCTCAATTTTAATGGGGCCATTGGGTTTGATTTTGATGTCGCTGACGTGGTGACGTTAATTGGAGGTTGTTTGAATTCGCGCACAATGTGTCTGCGCGCGCGCGAGAGAGAGGTTCTACCGGTTTCGATTGGTTCTTGGATAGGACCAATTGTTTTGGCCTTGGGACCAGGAGATTAACTGGTTCTCTTTAAAATCAGCTTTTTTCAGTTCGGTTCTTGAGTTGAATAGGACCTGATGTTGCTCCCCAGTAGGAGGCAACAATGTTAGTGGCAAGGACAATGCTTGGTAGTGGCGCATGGTGATGAGTAGTGACTGGGGATACAAAAGTTAAAATTTTAAGACCTGTGATGCTTTAGGTTTCATAGAGAATAATTTATTCAAATGCGAAATGTTGTTCAATGATATAAAGTGATGATTTTAAAATGCCTGACAATGAGCAAGATTTTTTATGATATTTCGAATGAGTGATTTTCATCGTACCACACAAATTTCTATTTACTAAAAAATTTCTAGAACTTTGTATGACAATATATTTTGCAAAAGAATTACCTTATCCCCAAAAATGAGAAAGGTTTTGGGTATCTTTCTCAAAATTAAAATGGGAGAAATGACATAATAGAATTTTAGCTCAATGCGCAATATAATCATCAAACTTATAATTTGTTTAATGTGATTCGTAAATCTTAATTTAATGTGTAATGTGATTCATGAACTTTTAATTTACTCCATATACTCCCTAAAATTTTTACATATATTTAATTTAATCCCTTAATTATATAAAAACATTTAATTTTTTCCATTACTTCATGATCACGGACTACATTAAACATTTTTATATTATCTAAAGATTACATTGAACATGTATTGAAAATTTAGATACCATATTGAACAAATTAAAAAGACTTATGGATTATATTGGATATTAGGCTAAAGTTTAACTATCTGTATTGAACAAAGTAAAAATTTAGGGATAATATTTCATATTGAGTCAAAGTGTAGAGGTTATATATGTCATTATCTCAATTAAAATCGAGCGGAAATTCCACCGAAAAAAATTAAAAAAGAAAAAAAGAAAACACAAATAGAAAGCGAGGGAAGAGAGAGAGAGAGAGAGACAGAGAGACAGAGGTGGGGACAGCTAAGCTTTTGCAGAGGGACACGGGCAGGCACAGAGCAGGGGAGTGACGAGCGGTCATCGAGGTGGGTCCCACATCTTCGGGGCATGAAAGTCGTACTGGCACCGTCAGATCCGGCGAAAATCCGGTCAGACGATCGGGTCCGTCCCGATCGATCCCAGCTGTAACGCCGCCGTTGCATGCGCTCCTTGCCGACAATCAAAGCGAAAGCGAAAGCGAAACGCGCTCGGTGGGTGCATTTTTTCGTCCTAGCCGGTACGGTATCATTAGTTAGCGCCGCTTGGTTTCGAAGGTCTACTATTATTATGCTCTTGGGGATTAGGTTAGAAACAAGACTAGTCAAATAAAACACCACCTAAAAAGCCTTTTTTTTTTTTTTTATAAATGAAGCTAATTTTGGACTCATATATATGGAACCCACCTTTCTAATCATTCGGCCCGAATTTTACTATTCATCAACAGTGTCGTTCTACCTCAATGTCGGCTATATAATGTCTAATGTGATAAATGTGTGTGCAAAAGAGAAGGTACTGTCCTTGATTTTGTGGAAAGAGTGATTAATCAATGGCCTCAAGTGTTTATTAAATGGCTAAATAAATAAAATTTGTACTTCATGGATTGGCTACTCTAACCTTGTCCAAAATCATGTCCAATAAACACGTTTCAAATGAAGAAAAAATTCGTTTGGTAAGAGATGAAGAGAGAGTGACGTGTTTGTCATCACCCCTTGTTATCATTACCGTGACCTTCATCATTGTTGTAGTTGTAGATGTGGCTTGATATCTTTTGCCATCCTTATCGGCATCACCCACATCGAGATATTCCTCATCGATATGGTTACTATTCAAAATTCCTCCTCATCGCTTCATTTTTGTCATCATTGCTTCCTACCATCTTCTTAATCTTCTCGATCATTGCCCGGTTAACATCATCATATGAATCCTTGTTACTTGTTCTCGTGCTATGATATGGCACTCCCTTCCTTCTTCTTCTTCTTTCTTTTTTCCCTAATATCAGCCACGTGTTATCATGTGCTAATTTTGAGCATCATGCTAAGTCCAATTCTTTGGTTAGGCTAAAAACAGACTATCCACGTCTTGACTAATGAAACTCACAACTATCCACGGTTGAATGCATAGAGTAGCAATGCGACTCGAATCTCATGTTTTATAAGGTACAAGGTACAATCCCCATTTGGTATATCTTTTGGCATTGTCGAATAAATGCTATGTACAAGCCAATTTCCATCATACCCATTCTTATTCTCTCAAACAAATTGAGAAACACCTTTGATGTACTCACATGACTTTTGTGTATCAGGTTACGTTTGTTCACAACATGTGAATGATTTGAAAAACATTTTTCTAAAAATAATCATTTGTGCTACTTGCAATGATTAGTCAATAAAAAATATCTTGAATATGGACAATAATTCGTATTCAAATAAAAATTTTAATTGTTCATTTTCATAAGTAATACAAGTAGTCGTTTTTAGGAAAATATTTTTTTTCAAATTATTTATTTTCCACAAACAAATGGAACCTTAGAGTAAATCCACTTCTTCTTTCACAAAAAAAAAAAAAAAACCACGATCTTAGATTCTTTGATCTAGTTTACAAATAGGAAAATTACGGAATCAATCCTAAATCTATTTTATATCCACTAATTCAATCATAAAAAAAAAAAAAATCTAATCAATTAATCTAGTACCAAACTATCGTGCAAAATGCCAATGCTATCATTTTTCGGCTAATTTTTTAACGGAAATCATCCGAGGTGTTATATTATAAAGTTTATGACTAAATTGACATTTTTACCATAGTTATAAAATTGATTGGACCATGTCTCCCTTTATAAATGATTATTTCCCTATTTGATTGCCCTAAGAGATTATGTAAAGGAAGAAATGCAAAGTCAATCTCTAGAAAATGCATGAACCACATCATTTCATCCATCCTCTATCTAATATAAAAACATGATGAGCAAGGAGATCGACCAGAGAAACAAGCTCGAGATCTCTAATTATGATCTCACATCGAGAAATGATTGAGACCGCTAATACTTTATCTGAAAATTCATACTCTCAAATTAAAAAAGAAAAAGAAAAAGAAAAAGCTCGATATTCAAAATTATAGCTCGATATTCAAAATTATTCTAATAAAGCCGTGTGCCACGTCCGGAGCTTGATCTCTAATAAAGTGCTGAAATCATTCACGGGGCATCCCTTTGCTCTTAGCTTGGCGGAAACTATACGCCAAATACCATTTTTAATAAACTATACAACATAAAATACTCAAATAATACTGATTACGTATGATTACGTAGGGAAAAACCAGTTCGTGACAGCGAGAAGGAGAAGATAATCCACCGACGCGGGCGTGGGGCCGTTCGATGATCGTGGAGGGCGGGGAGCATGTGGGTGGGGGAAGGGGTGGCGGTGGGGATCGGACGGCTGTAATTGATTTGATTCGGTTCGATATGATTTGGCGTGTTTTTGATTAGACGGGGTGGGGAAGGCATTTTTTGGGTGTCGTATGCTCTAATGCTGTTTTATTTTTTTACAATAAAGTCGTTTGCTAAAAGCGATTTGCTTGTTGCCCTTTTTTTATGGTCGCGATCATGGTGTTCAACGGGGCATACGGCGCATCGTGGGGCCCGATTCGATGATGCATCGCACATGGCATGTTCAGCCGGCGTTGATGCCTCGGGTTGGCGATGAAGCAAAGCCTGTTTTTGTCGAGCCCGGAACCCGACTATCTGGATGTCTATGTGGTATCGTAAGATTTGGATTAATGCGTCCGACATAGGGATGTGTCGATAATTGTTAGTATATGGGATTTATGAAAAAATTGAAAAATTAAAAATTTTAGTTTCGTTCATAAAAATATGTCTACCCATGAAACGAAAATAAAGAAATATAAATTTTATAATATGCCTAAAGAGATTTTTGAAGGCCAATTTGATAGGGATTCGGCTTAAAATGGGGAAGAAAACATCGATTTAAGTTTACCCATGAAATGAAATACCTGTGTTAAAACATGAAAGACCAAGGTTGGATGAGCATAGTCGAACCAAGCCTTGATTTGAGTGTAATTTACCCAATTCAATTAAATTTTATGCTTGGGGCAGGCTTGATTGGCCAATTAGTTTGCTCAAATTTCTCTCCTCCTTTTTCACTCTAAAAGAATCAAAGACCAAATGAATCTTCACCCATTTTTGCACAGTAGGGTTATGAAAACCCACAAGATGTGACTGGGCAGATTCTTCCCCCAACTAACGAAGAGATCTTGGTGGTATGAAATAACACAAAAACAGACGCATTAAAAAAGATATCGCCATCTCTAGTATAGGCTCTACCGAGATTGATTTAGAAAATTGATTTGTAAAATTGCGCGACAAATGCTAAACCTGAACCGAGGGCTCGGCCGATATATTTGTAGATTGGGCCTCTGGCCCAAAAGAGTTATGTATTGGGCTGATATAGCGATGCAGTATTTCAATTTGGGCCCATTGGATTTTTCCTATGTCTCGGGCGTGGGCTTGTCTTTTTAGCTTGGTTTTACGTGCTTCAGCCAAGATTTAGAGGCCTGAGTCCTGACTTTGCTGGACAAGCCCGACCCGATCCAAGCCCATCAAATTAAAATTACGACGGTGTCACTGGTTTTCTATTTGGAGAAAGATGCGGAGAAACTCAAAAGGTAAATATGCGAAGAACTCATTTGTCTCGCAAATTTCCTCATTTTTCGATTTTTGAATTGCTCAAAAACATGAGTTAACAAGAAAAGTTTTCCTATCATCGCCTAAGACACACGGACACTCTGTGGGAGTTTCGGTGTCGGTGTTTGGTGTCGGTGTCGGTGTCAAACATTCCAACATGTGTCGACGTGTTTCGACACAAATTCAAAATTCCAATATGTGATTCCGACATGCAATTGGTCAATTTTAAAAAAATTTCAATAAATAAAGGGTCAATATGTAAATATAAAAATAATAAAGGTAAAAAGAAGAAAAATCCTAATTTTTTTCCAACTTCCATTCCGCACACAATTTCCCCGACCCCCTCCCCTCGTGCATCGGTCCCCTCTCTCTCTCTCTCTCTCTCTCTCATTGATCGATCCTAGCAAAAAGGAATCCAAATCGATCACTCGAGGTAGGCATGTGCCCGTTACTTTATCAATCGCTTCATGAGAATGGATTTTTTTTTTTTTTTAATTTTTATTGAAGTTTAGTTTCGAATTTTGGTAACTCGTTTCGGTCCTTTCGCTCTGCATGAGTAGCGTGCAGGTGCGTTTTGAAGTCTCTGAATGCATGTGTTTTGTCGGGCTTGAGAGATGGATTTTGAAGGGAATTGAAAGATAATGACCATGTGTTCATTTATTAGCTATAGCGTATAAGCTCCCGCATCGTTTCTTGAATGAATTGGCTGGTCTGAGGTCCTAGTTACATGGGGGACCCGAAAAACTATGAATTTTGTTTCTGTAATGATGAACCTCTTTATCTGATTTTTGAAAAGGATCAATGTTATTTCTTGAACTAGGAGATCCGTGAATCGGAATTCTAATGGATGGAGATAAAAACAAATTGGTACAATGGGAGAGCAAGAATTTCTAGAAGTTATAGAGATCTGGTTGGAGAAAAAATGAAATATATCTCTTCGAGGGAGAGATGGTTTTAGACATATTGTAAACTAAGTAGCATTAACACCAATATCGACACATAATACACAACATGCCGATATGTTATTTCTCAAAAAATGAGAATTCTAATACATTAGGACGTGTTGCATATTAAATGATTTATATATATATATATATATATATATATATATATGATAAATTATAACTTTTGTGATTATTTCAATCAAATCGGTTTGCTTAAAATTCAAAAATAAATAAATAAATAATGAATTTACACTAAAAACATTAACTACCATTTGTTAATATCATTCATTATTTCAATTTGACAAATTCAACTACATTCTATTAGAATATTCCATAAAACTTGAAGAGAAAAAAAAAAAAAAAAAAAAAAAGCAATTCACATTCCACTATTAAATTTAACATTTAACAATAAGTAAAAAAAAATCCACATTTTACCATTAAATATAATAAATTTATTTATCTACATTATCCACTTCTTTTGAAAAAACAACAAACTCCATTTTTGGCTTATCAAGTGAAAAACTCGCAATTTCAAGCACCCCAACATATTTAATGTGTCAAATGCATCTCTACCAATATCTCACATCTTGGTCTCTCCTTCTATATATTGTGGATTTTTCTTGATAGAAGACAAAGGTTGCTATAAATGAAAACCATATCTTCTGCATGTTTTCATGATTAATACACTAAGTCTTATGATCCATAGAATACAGATTTTGAATTGAATCAAATTCTATAAAATCCTCATTTTTGCTTACAAAATCTACGTACTCTAAATTTATCTTGTTACACTTATCCAAATTAGGAAAGTATTCCCTAAAACATTTTAATTTTTCTTGATTGATCTCCTTATTCTTGTATGGAGAAACTCAAGTAGGATTTTCATTGAGCCATTGATCACTACAAAGTACATTATTTAATAAAATAAAATAAAAATAAAATATCATAATAAGTCAAATAAGTATTATATTATCATGTCAAAGAAAGAATAACTAATAAAGTAATAATTTCACATAATTTTAGATCTTACCCAATATTCAAGACATGTTACCAAGTAATGAAGTGGAGTATTGTTATCCAACGATTTACAAAAATTGTATGAACCACGTCATAAAATGTAGACTCATCATTTAGCTTTTTCACTTTATGCACATATATAGCTTTCTTCAATTTTTCAATTATTGAATCTTGCATATCATAAACTAAGTGAAGACATAACTTATCAGTGTTACAAATTCTAAGCATGTCATAGATAGCAGCCATGAAAGAAAGTATATAATCAATTAAAACCCACAAACATCATTCAATACCTTCTCTTTGATAAACTTAGCCCTCCCTTGATTATCATTTCCATAATTTTTTTTTTTGGTACCCAGGGAACCTCCGTGTGCCGCTTTGCGGCGGAGTAAACTCTAGAGGAGCAGTAGAGTCATCACCACCCTTGCTACCGCGGGTAAGTCGTGGGTTCCTTTCTCGCAAGGCAGATGACTCAGCAATTCGAACTCAAGGGACCTCTCCCAAAAAGAACCTGCGTTCAACTACTACGCCGCCACCACGGGTGGTATTTCCATAAATTTTTCATTTGTCACAAATCATCATATTTTAAAGACCATTGTATATTACCTTGAACCTCTTAAGCATCATAATCATTGAAGCAAAACATGTATTCGTTTCGAAAAACAACTTCAAGCTAATAGACTCAGTGTATATTGCTAATATCGTGGAATGATTCATGATAAAATATTTGATTTACATAATTTCCTCAATAATATTTGAAATCCAACTACATTTTTGGTAACCTACTTGATTGGCTTCCATATTTTTTGCGACACAAATATTCTTCAAAGTTAGATTAAGGGCATACACCATACAAAGCATCCAAACAATGGATAAAATTTTTTGCTCAATGAGTTATCCCACACCCATACAATTTGAATTATTTTCATCCCCAATTTAATTGATAATTGCTTTCAATAAGTTAAAAATCAAATGCAAATCTTTTGTTTCTCCCGAACAATCAATCGATTTTAAAAACATAGGCTCTCCTTCCGATAATGCCATAAATTTAATAAGTGGTGTCATTTGTGAGTCACTCGATTTATCACTCACAATATTTATACCCTTCACCCTCTACATGCTTCTAATAGGTACACACAACTAGGCTTGTTAAACCGGTGATTGGATCGGGTTTGGGTCGAGTCATAAATGGTCCAATTCAAATTGAATTATTAACCCGTTTATGACCAATTTATATATAATGTAAATTTTTTGACCCATACCCGATCTCGACCCATATTGATAAAACATTTCCATAATTAACTCAATTTAGGAAAATTTATTCCTATGATTTTTTTAAAGATTATATTTCTAAAATACTTCAAAGCAATACAAATCTAATGGATAATTTTTTTATAATTTTCATAATTTTTTTATATTTTCATTTTCTTTCTTTCTTTTCCTTTTTTTTTTTTTTCTGCATCCAAAGAGAGTTATCAGCCAACCTATTTAAAACCCATTAAATTGTTAAGTAGCCCATTTATGACCCATTTAAACCTTTTTTTTTATAATAGTGGTGGCAAAATGTGTGTAGAACCCACATTTGATGATACAAGTCGTAAATAAGTTGCCTTAAGAATGGATAATTCCATGTACCATCTCGTCAAGTTAAAAAGAAGGAGCTGGAGATCATATTATGGATGGGGGCTTAAAAGGGTGGCCAAACTTCGACCGAGGCCATCGACAAATCATGAAATGGATTTGAGTTCTGATTTTTTGTTAAATATAAACGAGATCTTAATATATGGGTTAACGATGGTTCAATAATAATTATTTGATCTGATATTTTTCAATTTTAATTATCGACTATGAAGTTCTAATATCCATACAGAAGTGCACAAATATAAAATAATGAAGTCAATAATTAAAATTATGCAAATTCATTGTTGTTCATATTGAGGAAATGAAAAAAGGAACCATAAGAATCGCAAAGATGACGGTTTTGGCATCATTCCCTAATTTAGGAAAAGGGGAGCTAACTCCACTAGAATGGTTCTGGCTAATATTGTTTTGTAGTTTCCTTAGTTGAATTATGCTAGTGAGCTTTTGGCATGTTCCAAAATAATCTAGAGCAAATTTCCTGCAAAAACACAAATATATCATTGCGATTCCCTCCACTAATAATATCAAAATCGATTCATGTCTAAAAAGAATGAGTTGCAATATTATCTTATGATAGTGATACAGAATTCATGAAAGCACAAAAGATTAGTACTTGCAGTTGCAGAAAAATGATGTGCCAAAACAATAAACACGAATAAATATATTCTTATTATTTAGGCCAGAAAAAGTTACAAATGCAAGATCTATCGAGCGAGCTCCAAAAACTCAAAATATTATTACTACAACCCAAATATTGACATGAATGCAAAGAAATCCTTAAAAGGACAAAGCAGAGCAACACAGGTACTTCAGTAAAAGCATTTTGTCTATTAGCAAAACAGAAGCAATAAATAGAGAAGAAAGTTAATCCATAGCACGTATCTCGGCAATGAAAGGATCAACATGCACATACTGTGTCTGCCGCATTGTTAGTTGTGACTTTTGTATAAAACAAGAAATTGAAGTTATTGTATGCAAATTGATCGTTCAAACTTTTTCAATCAAATCTAAAGTTATTGTATGCAAATTGATCATTGTTCAAACTTTTTCAATCAAATCTAAAGCTCCACTAATGATCGCGTTCTCATCATGGGTGAATTCACCTCCCTTACCAATATTCAAAACATGCGAATGAAAAAGGAACCATAAGAAAATCAAGATGCAACTTCTTTCTCGAACCCATTTACGTGCAACAATTTTATGGATAAGTGTAACTTTTCGTGTGCCTCCTCATTATGACCCAACACCTAGTCTAGAACGTAAAAAGAAAAAGCATCAACTATGATTATAAGTCACGACACTAGAAGTATACCGAGAATACATCATTATGAAAACCAAGTGTATTGAATCATATGAGCAAACCAAAATAATGAGATGAGAAAAGTACCTAATGCAAATAATCTTAAAAGTCAATGACGAGAGACTCCGCATTGAAATCTTCCGTAGGTAAAACTCCAAATAACCAATCTCTAATGCACGGCTTGGCCTCTACGTTTTCAGATGAAATGGAACTATGATATTTATTTAAGGGAAAATGTCACAAATGGTCCTTGGACTTTTACTTAATGTGCAATCTCGTCCCTAAGCTTTCGATTTGCTCAATTTGGTCCCTGAACTATCAATAAATGTCCGATCTAGTCTCTGACTATTTGAAAATTGACCAATTTCGTCCTTCCATTAGTTAAAGTTAACGAAATTAGGCATTTTGGTCTTTTTTTTTTTTCTTTTTCTTCTTCTTCTTCTCTCTTCCTTCCGCCAGCCATGGCAGAGCTGGTGGAGGGAAGCCGGCGTCGGGTGAGGGCCGTCCTCGCCGGACGCAATGAGGGCAGCCCTCGCTGGTGTCGGGTGAGGGGTGCCCTCGCCCAACGCCGGCAAGGGTGGCCCTAGCTAGTCTAGGGTCGCCCTTCCCTTTGCCAACCATGGTGAAGGGAAGAGAGAAGAAGAAAAAAGAAGAAGGAAAAACATTCATCACTTAACGGTTTGAACGGAAGGACTAGATCGGACATTTATTAATAGTTCATGGACCAAATTGAACAAATTGAAAGCTCAAGGATGAAATTGCACATTAAGTAGAAGTCCATGGACTATTTGCGACATTTCCCCTTTATTTAAAATGCGTCCTCCAATATTGAAAGCTAATTCTGAGGCAATCGTAGTGATAATAATGCTCAATATATCATGTGCCATGAGAGACAACTCGGGATACCGTTGAGAATGAGCCTTCCAATAATCAAGGACATTGAGATCCGTGAACTTCTTTCCAGCAAGCATATTCTTCTCCAAATATAAATCCAATTGTAACTTAATAGATTGCAATCTAAAGTGTTCACTCTCGAATGCATCATACTCATTAAAGTTGTCCCCAATGTTCTCATCGATGTCCTCAACTGAAATGTTACCTCGGCTGGTTGAAGAAGTAAAGTGATCATCTCATGATATAAAGATCACATATTCATCAAAAAGCACATAGAACTTTTTCTATTCTCCTTACAAATTCCACATGATCATCCATGTCCAACTTTGAATAGCAAAACTCTAACAAGTGTAGCTTATAGTGAGGATCTAATATAATACCAAAAGATAAGACAACACTATAACACTTCCAATATTTTTCGAACTTTTTGAGCATTGCCTTAACCATAGAACTAATAACCTCATCCTCAGTATCCTTTGCCTGTATCAAACAAAGCTGAATTTTCCATACTCCATAAAGATGTAAATTTGCCGTGGGATATCTCACTCTAGAGAAGAGAGTAGAAAGATCATAAAAGGGTGAAACACGAGATGTGGATTCAATCGATGATCCGAGTAGATATTTATCATCTAATTCTATACATTAAAATCCCAATTCTATGCTTGTTTCCATGCTAACAAGTCATCACATAAACAACATCAACTTCAACGCTGAAATTAAATTTCCTCTATGGTTTCTATACCACATTACACAATAATGATATGGGAATATTAAAATAAAACCAATAAATTCACAATTGGAAAAAGAAGTAAAATATCAGATCAAGCACATCCATAACACCGTGGTCACAACATAATGTCACCAACCAACAACAAATTGAGATTGATGTGTCCCCTCAATAACAAGCTTTGACTTTAAAATCGTAATAAAGCCTTGACATTATAGTTAAAAACATAGAAAGAGTACATATAACATAACAAGCTAAGACCTATTTACCCAACCATTGCATTATCCAAGACAATGACTTAAGATACTGAAAAATAACAAAGAAAAAAATTCAAAGCAAATGCCTTCTAGGACATTGTTTAACAGTGCTTAAACTATCACATGATTGCTATCAATTAGTCAAGTTCTTTGCCTCCTAAACACTGAATAACCAAACCATGGAACTTAAAAGAAAAGTAGCAATTGCAAGAGTAAAGCTCAATATGCACATGAATCAAAGCCCGAAAAAAATGAAGGAAAAGAAATAAATAGGAAAGCATTGTAATTCGTAGACCAAGAAAGAACAAGCAAGATATCCTTCTGATCACTCCTTGGAGAAGACATCATTACCAATCTCGAATTCTCAACAATATATGGACCATGCAAATAGCTAAGAGTATTAGCCTGTATCTTAGTAATAGTTATAGAGATAACAAGTTCCTAAAAGCACTTATGGTGGATTTTTGCCACTTACAATGGACTACAACTAGAATTCAAGAGGATGTTTTGATAAAGTTAAAAATTTGAGGGGGTTTTAGATAATCTTCCAATAGATATAGCCTAATCTAACGTTAATAAACCCTCACATAACAAACAAGGATGCCAATGAAATTAACCAACCATCTCATAAATGAACAATTTACAATAGATTTTTTTCCCCTCAAAGAAATGTTAATCAACCAATCGATTCATTAAGTGCCAAACTGCCAAAGTAGCACCCAACCTTCAAGTTCTATTTTTCCCTAGGGTCTATTGTGCCACTTTGTACTCGCCTAGGAGTTAATAAGCGATAGAATCATGTCTATACTCTTAAAACCCAATTCTTATTTTTCCCAAAGTACATAGCACTGCTCACTCGAATTCAATCTGGAACATATGAGGAGGGAGAAAAGCGAAAGTGAGAAATGACCTTGATGTTGGAGAGGAGAGCCGGGGAGTTGAGGAAAAAGATCAAGCTAAACGCTAGTGGGATCATGATGTAGGTGAACCTGGAGATCGATAGGCCGATGGGAGAGAGGGGGTCAGGTGCGAATGTTCTAGCGTGCAGGACTAGCTGGGGCTGGATTCGGAGCCTAAGGGGCGAAGTGGTGGTTTGCCAGTTGGAGAGAGAGAAGACAGAGAGGATGTGAAGAAAGAGAAAGAGTAAGGGATAGTCTGTGTAGAAGAAGAAAAAACCTTACTAGCTAGCATGCACTCTCCCTTTGAGCCAAAATTTTCAAAATTTTGGCTATGATTTTGGTCCCACAATCGGCCACATATCGCCTTTCTAGGTGCTTTCCTATTTGCCATGCTGGACCACAAGGGGCAACCAATAGTTTTTCATCAATATTTGCCTTATCTTTTTACAACAAAGTGGTCATCAACAAATTATATATGTGTGTGTATGTGTGTGTGTGTGTGTATATATCGAGTAATATTATGATTAATGGCTAATGAAATTGGATCGAAAGTAAGGGTTCCTTACTTGGTTAAATGACAAGCCCACCAAATATAACATCTTACCAATTTCATAATCAAAACGTTCCCATTGAGTCATGTTGAATGCATTTCCAATTGATCCTCTACTCCCATTTCCAATTTTCCTTTTTCTATAGTTAAAGGATGAATCCATCTTGCCACTACCGTCACCAATTGAAAAACTATAAAGGGACAAAAGTACATTTGTAGGCATAAAACTCATTAATTTAGTGTTGATCTCTTTATCTAATCTTTCCATCTCCAAAAGATCATTTTTTTTCTACTTTTACGCATTTTCCATTTCTTTTTCACTTATTATCAACAAATGGACCCTAACTCTTGTGCATGAACTCCTAAAATCATTTTGACAAATATTGCATTTCCAAACCAAATTTCCCCTTGCTTTACCATGAGTAGCTAACTTAATAATATACTTCCATAATGGTTTATTTAAATCTTCATTGCTAGATCTAGGTGGTTGTGTACTCGAAGTGCTACTAGCAATGCTTAATGTTGAAGTCATTCTACAAAAAAACAATTAAAAGAACTATATATTTAATACATACTATGAGTAAATGTGATGGCAAAAAAAGCAAAAATAAACAAGCATAACATTCATCATCATTTGCAAGACAAGACTCATTTATCATGTTCATCCATTCAATATTTCCATAACAAGCATGAATGACTATGCAATGTCAAATATACTCTTGTCACCTTGCAAAAACGCCAAACTAGTTATCACTATTCCACAGAACATAAGTTTTAAGTAATAGTTTATCAAATATCTGTAACCTTTAGGCAATCTAAGAGTAGCATAAAGGAGTTTACAATTTAGGAAGTGCGGATACTCTTAGAGAGCCTCCTTGTTGGTGTCAAACATCCCGACACATGTCCAAGTTCTATGGAATATTGGAATGGAATGTAGTTAAATTTGTCAAATTGAAATAATGAATGATATTAAAAATTATGGATTAATGTTTTTAGTATAAATTCGTTCTATTTTTTTTTCATTATTTATTTATTTATGAATTTAAAAAAAAAATTATATTCAATGCTCTTTTTAAAAATTAATAATTTATCATATACATATAATAATATTAAATTATTATACATCATATCAAAATCATCTATTTTGAGGGATAACATGTTGGCATTTTATTTCGTGTCGTGTCTTGTGTTGTATGTTGATATTGATGCCATTTAGAATATAGCTTCAATTCGGGAAAATGATCTCTTTTAAAAGATCATTTTTCAAAATATGACTAAGTATCGACGTTTGAATACGAGAACCTAATGCTCATTCTTGGGCCCTTGACAACATGACTAGGTCCTCGATGCTTCAACACAAGATATGTCTATGATCGGTTTTATATTTACTCGATATACATCCAAACAAGGGATATGATCCAAGATTTTGCTTGTTCTTCAATTCCATCTTAACTTTTTATTTCCTAGTGATCAAAAGTAGCCTAAGACCTCGTTCAGTTAACAAAAATACAGACAATTATAGGGTAAGTCCTAAAACTCATAGCCTTCAAGCACTTCAATCCTATGACTCTCGTGATCGAATAAGTGGGAGAGCAAGAGAAGAATGAAGTTGAGATGGGCGATGGTTGCATGTTTCGAATGTTGGCGACAATGGTTGTTAATGTTAGGTTAAGAGATTCCTTTATGATTTTGGGATTTTCTAAGGGGTGAGAAATTTCAAATAGTGACATGCTATTATAAGAAGGAAAAAGATGATTTAAAGAGGCAGAAAACATAAAAAAGAAAAGCCTCAATGGACAAATAGTAGCAGTTAGTATCAAAGGGTGCTTAATGTTGGAGCACCTCATGGAAATTGGGAAAATGATCAAAAAGTTATGAATTTATTGTACTTTAATCAATTCAATCATAAACTTTCTAATTTTTCAATTGAGTCATAAATGTTTTAATGTTTTGTCAATTGAATCCATCTAGTCAATTTTGGTCTGAAATCACTTACATGAACTTGGCCGTTCTACATGGTGCAATTGATGATTGGGTGGAGGCGGAAGAAGTGAAAAAAAAATATAAAAAGAAAATAAAAATATATATTTAAAAATTATGAAAATTTATTTATATTATTGATTTTTGGTCAAAATGGACTTAATTGACAAAAAGTGAAAATGTTAAGTACATAATTAGAAAAATTGAAAAATTTAGGACTCAATTAGATAATTTTCTCACTCGAAATCAGTGTTGGGGAAATATAGGGTGTAAAGTGAAAAGTATTGGAATAAAGTGGAGGATTTCTGGAACTTTCCTATTTCTTTAGGGATTCGGGTAGAGAAATTTCCAATAAAGATCCCCTCAAAGCGGCTCCAGCTCCCCAGAGCGGCCACGTCACTAAGCATCGGCCCGTCGACCGAATCGACGGCTCAGATTCTTCCCGGGCGGGGCGACTCGCATCTTACCGAATCATCCCCAACGGATCCATTCGTCGCCAAAGGCGAAACCTCTTGAGAGAGAGAGAGAGGGAGAGAGAGAGAGAAAAACTTAAAAAACTCAAAAAAGAGCCAAAAAAAATAATAAAAACAGCAAAAAAATCAAAAAAAATGTGGAGCGGAAGCCGAGCCTTCTTCCTCTGCGCCCCGCCCTCCCTCGCCTTCCTCGTCCCTTCCCTCGCCGCCGCCTCCGCCGCCGCCGCCCACCGCCTCCGGTCCCGGTTCAACCCGCTCGGGCCCCGCCCTCCCTCGCCGCCGATCCCCGCGCTCCGCCGCATGGCCACCGGAGCCTCCGCCGCCGCCTCGCCGTCTTCCGCTTCCGCTTCCGCTTCTCCTCCTTCTCCGTCGCCGTCGCCGTCGCCGTCGGCTTCTTCCGCGTCCTCCGCCATCGACTTCCTCACTCTCTGCCACCGCCTTAAGGTATCTCCTCCGGTCTCTCCTAGAGCTCCGTTTGAGCTTCTGCTTTGGTTCCCGAAAATGCGGAGAAACGGAGCGTGGACAGTGATAATCGTGAACGGAAAGCCGTTCGCGAGAGGGAGGTTGATGAACTTGAATGGGAATGGAGAGCGTTTGTTTCATTCTGCGGTTGAGGAAGATTATCATGATCAGATGGTAGCATGATTGGAGGGGAGAGAGATAGCCGCACCTTATAGATTTAGCTTATTTCGATGGTTTTGGTATGTGCTTCGGCAGTTTGATCGCTTGGTTTTCTGATTCTAGGCGTATATACACTTTTGTCAGTGCCTGTTATCAAAAGGTTGATAGACGCTATGGTAGATTCTGAGCTAATGTAGCTACTCATTTGTTGTCTCCAATTGTTCTTTTGTCCATCTTTTGAATTTAGATAAATGCACTTTAATTGTGCTGCTTTAGTGAGGGGAGATTCTGCTCAATTAATAGCTATTATCTGATTATAGAGTTGAATTTTTTAGAAGGGAAAATGTGGCCCTCAAGTTTTTTGTACAAAAGAATAAATTGGATAGTTTGGCCCTATACCGACTAGCATTCCTTTACCTACATTTGAAACTGTCTTTTCGTTTTTGGTTTTGTTTCATTTCCATATGGTTGGAATCGCGCATGTTGTTTACTATGCTCTCTCTCTCTCTGTCTTCTCCTCCATTTGTCACTGCTTGAGTTTGAATTGTATCAGACGACCAAAAGAGCTGGTTGGGTGAAGAGAGATGTAAAGGATCCAGAGTCCATAGGGGACCATATGTATCGAATGGGATTGATGGCGCTTATTGCTTCGGATATTCCTGGTGTTGATCGCAACAAGTTGGTACTTCTATTAGTTTCATTACTTGGTTTATAATTTTGCAACGAAACATAATTTTAGAAAAATTGCTTAGTTTATTCTTTGGACTTATCTGGATCTCTATTCAGTTCATATTCCTGTATATATTCTTTTAGATATTATGTATTCTAATGAGTACTTAATTAGAAAGAGTATTGGATTTGAAATGTGAAAATTTCTTAGTTACAATCTTTTGACGTGGCTTTGGATGGTGTTCTTCTTGTTCATTGCTCAGGCAGATAATGTGAAATAGCTTTGACTTAAGCTAAGGAAAAGAGGATGTGAAATGTCTTTGAACTTTCAATGTCTTTGCTATGATGTCCAGTTCTAGAATATTCTTTTAGTGTTCCTGCTCCCTTTTCTTAGATTACTTAGATCGGTTTAGCCTTAAAAGCGTGCTTTTAGATGTCAGTTACATATTAAGAAATCTAAAACATATTTGAAGATACGTTGCTGAGTCTATATTTGTCAAGCTGATGAAGGAAGTATGTGAATATGATCTGTCTATTATTGATAAATGAATCTGGGCCCTCCATTTTTTTTTTTTTTTTTTCGGATTATACAGTCATGAAGCATAGCCACCAATCATGTGAACATGATCTGCTTCCTCTTTTCTGTGTGTTGCTTTTGATTGAGATTTTTTGAATATTTTGCAATCTTGTCTTTTATTTTATTTTTCTTATTTCAGGTGTATAAAAATGGCAATTGTACATGACATAGCTGAAGGTATGGAGCTTTTCCAGACTACCATTCCGTGTTCTTTCCTCTGTTGTAAGAAGATGAAATAAAGTTGTTAGATAAGTATAATCTGCTGAAAGTGACTGCAAGATAATTGCAAGATAGCATGTCATTTGAGGATAAAGGGAAGAAGGGGAAGTTCTTTTCACCTGACATTGTGCTTCTTTCCCGATTATAGAGTTGTTTTACATGATAATCGATGTTCTGAGAAATAAGTTACTGATTATGGTGGTCACCTAGCTTAAACCTTTTTTCATTAGGAACTTCTTGTGTTGAATCTTTGCCCGAGGGTAGAGCAATGAGGCTTCAATCTTATCCTATTTAATTGCTCAACTTCATATGTAAGAAAGCATGTCAATTGAGCTGCAAGCTTTTCTGCTAGGAAATATTTGCGTTGATTCTAATGCCCTCATTGGAGCAAATGGGCCTTCAGCATTATGCTATTTGATTGTTCAACTTTAAATGTTGCCTAAAGGACATAATGATGAGTAGTGAGTACGTAACAGGGGATGTCATAATGATTAGAATGTAATGTCCTTACAATGTCATTTGTTGATCTGACGGATTGTTGGTTCAATTGTAGATAAATGTACTTTGAATAGTTTATTTGTGAAGAGAGATTTGTCCCCAAAGTATGCATTGTTGCTATTGATCTTACCTCTCAACTTTTTGAATTAGCTATTGTTGGCGACATAACCCCTTCTGATGGCATCTCAAAGGTGGAGAAAAGCCGAAGAGAGAGGGAAGCATTAGATCATATGTGCAGATTACTTGGTGGAGAATCACAGGGTATCCTTTGTGTTTCTTTTCTGGCCTGAATATTTGTGGTTTCTTCACTTACCCAGTTGCAATTGCAGCAAAGGAGATAAATGAACTATGGATGGAGTATGAGGCAAAT